>CM068367.1:1217745452-1218945452 GCA_034769895.1 Magicicada septendecula
TAATTATCAGAACTACTTGTCCAACCTTAAACACAGATTGCCCTCCTGGCCAAGTTTACAAACATTAATTTAAAAAAAACTGCATTATTCAATTTTAGACAATACTTAAAACTTAGTATAATGCCTAACACAGGTAACTATACTTGATTGTCTAAAGACAAATTTAACATAAATACAAACATAATCATTGATGAAGTATTCCTATTAAACAACATCAGTTCACTCTTACCATACTCAAAACAACATAAATATTCTGTGAACATTAACATGCTACAGTATAAAAACAAGCACAATTTATTATATTAATTATTAATTGGTATGGTATTTTATATTCAACATGAATTATTGCCTCTTTTGACTTGAGGTACTTTTCAGATGCATTAATTACTGAGCAACCTTAATTCAGGGTATGGTCCTTGACCATAGTTAATTCAATTTTTTTATGTAACGTTGGGGACCTCAACTCTGTTACATTACATAACACCCCCCCCTTCGAAAGAAGTTTATTTTGTCTTAACAAAGTTTAGTAAAAAAAAATAAACTCATAACTCGTATCTGACCAAATGGTTCTCCTATTCATAATACTTTTTTATTTCAGACTGGTTGAATGTACCTTTCACCCTATTATTTGCGTATGGAATTATCCGTTGTATTACTATTATTTCTTCTTTCCTTCTTAAAATCAATTATTTCCCAAGTTTAAATCTTACTCCTATAATCATTCTCGTGACATTCTTTATTAATTATACATTTTGGATCTGGTTTTATTTATTTATCTATATTTATTTGTGAGTTTTCCCCCTAATATTTAATTTTCCTAAACCTCCCTAACATTATAACTGGAATCGAATCAGTGGTGCTCTATCGGCTTACCAAATACCGTCGTCCGTTACATACCTTCTGGGATCAGAGGAAGATCATCTGTGCCCAGTTAAATGATTGCTGGAATATTCTACAGTCAATCTTCATTAATAAACCTCGCAAGGTAGTCATCATGTGACCTTCAATAAAATAATTAATAATAATAATAATCTAGGGATTATTCACTGTGCTTTAACTCAGATCATATTATTTCTTCATATTAATTCTTCCTTGTATTATACCCTTCTCCTCTCCAATACTTGGCTATTTTATTGACATTTATTAATTGGCTTTCTTACGGATAATTCTTAAATATTTGTTTTTTTAAAGTAATTTTTTCTGAATTATATAGTAAGCTGTTCTTACTTATTTTTTTAATTTGGTTGTTTTATTAAATCATATTGTTCCTGAATAAATTAAATAAGTTGTCCTTACGTCTTTTTGGAATTTTGGGGTATTAAAATTGATTCCACAGAATTTCTCTGAAGTATTACGTAATTAGTTGATTTCATTTAATAGTTGGTTTAATATATTGTACTTAGTTTCTCATTATATTCCTTGGATTTGCTTGATCCTGTATCCATAAAATCCGTCCCTTTTCTCCAATGGTTGGTTTGGACTCTGTTTAACCGTGGTCCATTATTTCCTCTATACCGGTTGTTCGGGTCTCTCTAGTGTATAGAGTTATCTCTGTCCTTGTGACATATCTCACTATTATGCAGTTCTTGCATCTTGTCGCTATAAAATTGTCATTTATGTTCAAGTTCACCATTGCCTTTCGAACTGGTTCTTCTGTACTGTTTCTTAATTGTTCTAATGGTTCATACATAAATTCCATAAGTCCTCCATGCTCCTCGGTCAGTTTTGGCCTTTTTGGTCCTTCTAGTCCATCTGGGAATTCAAGTGTGGTTCGTTTAAAATTTCTACCTTGCCTTACTTCTCCTGGTTCCGTAATTCGTATATTATGTAGCTGAATCAATCCCCTTTTAATCATCTCCAATCCTTCCCGTGTATTTATTAATTTCCTTTGACATGTTTGCCTTATTTTCTTGATATTCTCTTTCCTGGTTTGGATATTCTCTTTGTCCTTTCTATTTTTATTTTCAGATAGCAACGCCTTTTGGTCTTCTCTAATTTCTGTTTCCTTGCTACTCTCTTCTGTTTTTGGATTTATTATAATACCTTCGGAAGTGCTGTCTAATGTTTTATTCATATTCTTGCGACATTCATCCATTTTTTTCATGAGTTCTTCATGGTATCTCTGGATATCTTCTCTCTGCTTCCTAAATTGTTCGGCCATAAAATCCATGACATCCTGACAGGTCACTTTCTTTGGTTGTTTTGGTATTTTCTTCTGTTGCTTCACTTTGACTATTTCTACTTCTTTTTGTACATTGGATTGTCCTAGCTTTTTATGATTTGGCGTTCCCATAAATTCATTTGTTTGATTGTGTTCTTTCCTCCAGTGACACATATCTTCTCGGGATAGTTCAAACATCACCCTGATCCATTCGCTTAATTCTTTGTTTTCTGTTTGTATTGGGTTTTTAGGTGGTCTTATTTCTCGTTTCCATTGTTCATAATCTTCCTGAGTATATTGTTCTGTCACCTGGGCGTATACTCCTGTTCTTTCGTTTTTCATTTGTTGTTCATTATCGTCCAATCTTTCCCAATCTTCTTTAGTCATCCTTTCCACCTTGTTATCGTCTTTTTCGTGGGCTGTCCCAATAGTCTTTTCTTTATTACACCTGGCATCTAACTCCCACATTTCATCATAAATGTCTCTCAAAGTCATTTTGTCGTTTGGTGTTCCCATTGCATTCGCGCGACTCATTTGCGCTCTTTCGTGATCGGTGGCGTTCTTCTTAATATACTCCATATCCTTGCTGAATTTTTTAAATAGCGCCGTCATCCATTCCGCGTAGCTTAGTCGTCTTTCTTGTCCGGGCATTTTCGTTTCCTGTTGTATCATAGCTCTTTATTGCATTCCTGTGCCTCTAATGGTTGCCTGCTCAAGTTAAGTAACAATTAAGATGATTTTTTACTTAACTAAAGCCCACTCGTTGAGCACCAATTTGAAATAAAACGAGTTATAAGGAGTACTTCTTAATTCAGCCCCATGTTGGGCGCCAATTTGTAACGAACTCCTTCTCACGTTTCTAATTGTACTCGAGGATGTCTGAAAGCCCCACAGTTGGGTTCGCCAATTTGAAATCAACCACGTGGTTTCTGTGTTTTATTTATTTATTTATTAATGAATATATCTATTCGGTTGTTACCGATGAAACCTCCTGAAAATATATTATTAGGCAAATATAATTATACTTATGTTCCTTTAACTTATAATCATACTACGATATAGGTTTAACTTAGTATTCAGTAGTTGCGTAATATTAGCGATATATATAGTGTATTGACTGAATGTAATGAGTATTCTTGTCAACCCTAGTCCCTCGATGTTAGAAAATTCTATTCAAATTTTGTACTGAAAACACGCTAGTTCGGCAATCTCCCGTTCCACCAGCTGTAAGCCCTTAGCGCTGTTATTTGTAATAATCGTGTTTCTAGGTTAGCCGTTCATCGGGTTTGAATCAACCTTTTATTGTAAATTATTCCACCCACTACATATAGTATCTATTCTTCAATAACTTCAAACATTATCTCATACAATAAAGATCCTTTATTAATTTTATCTATTATTTCACAGTTACCGTTATCTCCAAAAGAATAATATTATCAAATCGATTATACAAAAATATCGATTGTCAATTGATCAAGTTACTTTGACTCATACAAATTAAATATAACAATAAATAAATCTTATCCCAGCGTTCGTAAGATTCTTTGAACCATTAGTAAGGCCAGGTAAAATGCACAATTAAGGTTACTCAAGTATTACAAAACAAAATTATTAACTCTAAATATATTGAATTTAAAATAGGTTGTTTTTTACCGGGTTGGCAGAACTCAAGCTGGCACTGGTCGTCTGTAAACAGTGAAGATGTTCGGCTTAAGTTACATTTATCCAGGAAAACTTGTTTTGGCCCTTAATAAAATTGATAGTGTAATATCCAGGGAAGCTCTCAGGAACTCTTCTAACTGCTGTTCTTCTACTATGATCTTGATAGTTGTCGGTCACAGTGGAATGAAAATAGTATCCCAGCTTCTTCTGCAAGTGAAGGTTAACTCTGAAAAACGAGATCTTCGTATGTCTTCTCAATAATTCCGTTAGTTTCGGCCTTTGTTTCTCTTAATTAATCTTCTGGTTAGAGGAGAAATCAGTTTAATACCGAATCCAGCAGAATTATCCTGGTGAATGAGGTGAGGGGTTTTCAACTCTTTTAAATGTATTCAGTTATAATTTGGAAGTCTAATTAGTTTTATTACTCATCAGTATTATGATAGAATTAGGTTTCAAAGAGGGTTTTTTAATTTTGATTCATATTTTTTTCAGAATTTATTATTCATTTTTTTAAATGTATCTGCCCATCTCAACTCAATAGCTTGTAACAATCAGAACGAATGATTCAATATAAACAACTCATGTACATTTCAGTTGCCTTAACAACCACTTTTTTCTGTCATTGGGTGAAATTAGATATCCTAGAGCCAGAATTATAGAATATTACTACTCTTTTTCAATAAAATACTCAATGCTTGGAATAATACTAAATTACCTAAAATTCTCACCTAACCTTCCTTCTTAAACAGTAAATGTTTTACCATATTTTCAATGGACTGGACTTCTTAAAAAGGTATTAATTTCCTTTTACAAATATTAAATTTAGGCCTATAGGTTTTCTTAAACTGTTATAACATTGTTTGGTTTTTTAACTTAATTTTCTTTTACCTGACCTACTGTACAATTAATTATTGGTTACTGGTTATTTACATTAATTTTAACTTCCTGGTTTTTATTTTATTACCTTAATTAATTCGTCTTGGAACCCTTCATTAGTTTACAATATAATTATCAGAACTACTTGTCCAACCTTAAACACAGATTGCCCTCCTGGCCAAGTTTACAAACATTAATTTAAAAAAAACTGCATTATTCAATTTTAGACAATACTTAAAACTTAGTATAATGCCTAACACAGGTAACTATACTTGATTGTCTAAAGACAAATTTAACATAAATACAAACATAATCATTGATGAAGTATTCCTATTAAACAACATCAGTTCACTCTTACCATACTCAAAACAACATAAATATTCTGTGAACATTAACATGCTACAGTATAAAAACAAGCACAATTTATTATATTAATTATTAATTGGTATGGTATTTTATATTCAACATGAATTATTGCCTCTTTTGACTTGAGGTACTTTTCAGATGCATTAATTACTGAGCAACCTTAATTCAGGGTATGGTCCTTGACCATAGTTAATTCAATTTTTTATGTAACGTTGGGGACCTCAACTCTGTTACATTACATAACACCCCCCCCTTCGAAAGAAGTTTATTTTGTCTTAACAAAGTTTAGTAAAAAA
This sequence comes from Magicicada septendecula, assembly GCA_034769895.1. Taxonomy (NCBI): domain Eukaryota; kingdom Metazoa; phylum Arthropoda; class Insecta; order Hemiptera; family Cicadidae; genus Magicicada; species Magicicada septendecula. Next base: position 1,217,750,814 of record CM068367.1, read on the forward strand.
AAATAAACTCATAACTCGTATCTGACCAAATGGTTCTCCTATTCATAATACTTTTTTATTTCAGACTGGTTGAATGTACCTTTCACCCTATTATTTGCGTATGGAATTATCCGTTGTATTACTATTATTTCTTCTTTCCTTCTTAAAATCAATTATTTCCCAAGTTTAAATCTTACTCCTATAATCATTCTCGTGACATTCTTTATTAATTATACATTTTGGATCTGGTTTTATTTATTTATCTATATTTATTTGTGAGTTTTCCCCCTAATATTTAATTTTCCTAAACCTCCCTAACATTATAACTGGAATCGAATCGGTGGTGCTCTATCGGCTTACCAAATACCGTCGTCCGTTACATACCTTCTGGGATCAGAGGAAGATCATCTGTGCCCAGTTAAATGATTGCTGGAATATTCTACAGTCAATCTTCATTAATACACCTCGCAAGGTAGTCATCATGTGACCTTCAATAAAATAATTAATAATAATAATAATCTAGGGATTATTCACTGTGCTTTAACTCAGATCATATTATTTCTTCATATTAATTCTTCCTTGTATTATACCCTTCTCCTCTCCAATACTTGGCTATTTTATTGACATTTATTAATTGGCTTTCTTACGGATAATTCTTAAATATTTGTTTTTTTAAAGTAATTTTTTCTGAATTATATAGTAAGCTGTTCTTACTTATTTTTTGAATTTGGTTGTTTTATTAAATCATATTGTTCCTGAATAAATTAAATAAGTTGTCCTTACGTCTTTTTGGAATTTTGGGGTATTAAAATTGATTCCACAGAATTTCTCTGAAGTATTACGTAATTAGTTGATTTCATTTAATAGTTGGTTTAATATATTGTACTTAGTTTCTCATTATATTCCTTGGATTTGCTTGATCCTGTATCCATAAAATCCGTCCCTTTTCTCCAATGGTTGGTTTGGACTCTGTTTAACCGTGGTCCATTATTTCCTCTATACCGGTTGTTCGGGTCTCTCTAGTGTATAGAGTTATCTCTGTCCTTGTGACATATCTCACTATTATGCAGTTCTTGCATCTTGTCGCTATAAAATTGTCATTTATGTTCAAGTTCACCATTGCCTTTCGAACTGGTTCTTCTGTACTGTTTCTTAATTGTTCTAATGGTTCATACATAAATTCCATAAGTCCTCCATGCTCCTCGGTCAGTTTTGGCCTTTTTGGTCCTTCTAGTCCATCTGGGAATTCAAGTGTGGTTCGTTTAAAATTTCTACCTTGCCTTACTTCTCCTGGTTCCGTAATTCGTATATTATGTAGCTGAATCAATCCCCTTTTAATCATCTCCAATCCTTCCCGTGTATTTATTAATTTCCTTTGACATGTTTGCCTTATTTTCTTGATATTCTCTTTCCTGGTTTGGATATTCTCTTTGTCCTTTCTATTTTTATTTTCAGATAGCAACGCCTTTTGGTCTTCTCTAATTTCTGTTTCCTTGCTACTCTCTTCTGTTTTTGGATTTATTATAATACCTTCGGAAGTGCTGTCTAATGTTTTATTCATATTCTTGCGACATTCATCCATTTTTTTCATGAGTTCTTCATGGTATCTCTGGATATCTTCTCTCTGCTTCCTAAATTGTTCGGCCATAAAATCCATGACATCCTGACAGGTCACTTTCTTTGGTTGTTTTGGTATTTTCTTCTGTTGCTTCACTTTGACTATTTCTACTTCTTTTTGTACATTGGATTGTCCTAGCTTTTTATGATTTGGCGTTCCCATAAATTCATTTGTTTGATTGTGTTCTTTCCTCCAGTGACACATATCTTCTCGGGATAGTTCAAACATCACCCTGATCCATTCGCTTAATTCTTTGTTTTCTGTTTGTATTGGGTTTTTAGGTGGTCTTATTTCTCGTTTCCATTGTTCATAATCTTCCTGAGTATATTGTTCTGTCACCTGGGCGTATACTCCTGTTCTTTCGTTTTTCATTTGTTGTTCATTATCGTCCAATCTTTCCCAATCTTCTTTAGTCATCCTTTCCACCTTGTTATCGTCTTTTTCGTGGGCTGTCCCAATAGTCTTTTCTTTATTACACCTGGCATCTAACTCCCACATTTCATCATAAATGTCTCTCAAAGTCATTTTGTCGTTTGGTGTTCCCATTGCATTCGCGCGACTCATTTGCGCTCTTTCGTGATCGGTGGCGTTCTTCTTAATATACTCCATATCCTTGCTGAATTTTTTAAATAGCGCCGTCATCCATTCCGCGTAGCTTAGTCGTCTTTCTTGTCCGGGCATTTTCGTTTCCTGTTGTATCATAGCTCTTTATTGCATTCCTGTGCCTCTAATGGTTGCCTGCTCAAGTTAAGTAACAATTAAGATGATTTTTTACTTAACTAAAGCCCACTCGTTGAGCACCAATTTGAAATAAAACGAGTTATAAGGAGTACTTCTTAATTCAGCCCCATGTTGGGCGCCAATTTGTAACGAACTCCTTCTCACGTTTCTAATTGTACTCGAGGATGTCTGAAAGCCCCACAGTTGGGTTCGCCAATTTGAAATCAACCACGTGGTTTCTGTGTTTTATTTATTTATTTATTAATGAATATATCTATTCGGTTGTTACCGATGAAACCTCCTGAAAATATATTATTAGGCAAATATAATTATAATTATGTTCCTTTAACTTATAATCATACTACGATATAGGTTTAACTTAGTATTCAGTAGTTGCGTAATATTAGCGATATATATAGTGTATTGACTGAATGTAATGAGTATTCTTGTCAACCCTAGTCCCTCGATGTTAGAAAATTCTATTCAAATTTTGTACTGAAAACACGCTAGTTCGGCAATCTCCCGTTCCACCAGCTGTAAGCCCTTAGCGCTGGTATTTGTAATAATCGTGTTTCTAGGTTAGCCGTTCATCGGGTTTGAATCAACCTTTTATTGTAAATTATTCCACCCACTACATATAGTATCTATTCTTCAATAACTTCAAACATTATCTCATACAATAAAGATCCTTTATTAATTTTATCTATTATTTCACAGTTACCGTTATCTCCAAAAGAATAATATTATCAAATCGATTATACAAAAATATCGATTGTCAATTGATCAAGTTACTTTGACTCATACAAATTAAATATAACAATAAATAAATCTTATCCAGGGTTCGTAAGATTCTTTGAACCATTAGTAAGGCCAGGTAAAATGCACAATTAAGGTTACTCAAGTATTACAAAACAAAATTATTAACTCTAAATATATTGAATTTAAAATAGGTTGTTTTTTACCGGGTTGGCAGAACTCAAGCTGGCACTGGTCGTCTGTAAACAGTGAAGATGTTCGGCTTAAGTTACATTTATCCAGGAAAACTTGTTTTGGCCCTTAATAAAATTGATAGTGTAATATCCAGGGAAGCTCTCAGGAACTCTTCTAACTGCTGTTCTTCTACTATGATCTTGATAGTTGTCGGTCACAGTGGAATGAAAATAGTATCCCAGCTTCTTCTGCAAGTGAAGGTTAACTCTGAAAAACGAGATCTTCGTATGTCTTCTCAATAATTCCGTTAGTTTCGGCCTTTGTTTCTCTTAATTAATCTTCTGGTTAGAGGAGAAATCAGTTTAATACCGAATCCAGCAGAATTATCCTGGTGAATGAGGTGAGGGGTTTTCAACTCTTTTAAATGTATTCAGTTATAATTTGGAAGTCTAATTAGTTTTATTACTCATCAGTATTATGATAGAATTAGGTTTCAAAGAGGGTTTTTTAATTTTGATTCATATTTTTTTCAGAATTTATTATTCATTTTTTTAAATGTATCTGCCCATCTCAACTCAATAGCTTGTAACAATCAGAACGAATGATTCAATATAAACAACTCATGTACATTTCAGTTGCCTTAACAACCACTTTTTTCTGTCATTGGGTGAAATTAGATATCCTAGAGCCAGAATTATAGAATATTACTACTCTTTTTCAATAAAATACTCCATGCTTGGAATAATACTAAATTACCTAAAATTCTCACCTAACCTTCCTTCTTAAACAGTAAATGTTTTACCATATTTTCAATGGACTGGACTTCTTAAAAAGGTATTAATTTCCTTTTACAAATATTAAATTTAGGCCTATAGGTTTTCTTAAACTGTTATAACATTGTTTGGTTTTTTAACTTAATTTTCTTTTACCTGACCTACTGTACAATTAATTATTGGTTACTGGTTATTTACATTAATTTTAACTTCCTGGTTTTTATTTTATTACCTTAATTAATTCGTCTTGGAACCCTTCATTAGTTTACAATATAATTATCAGAACTACTTGTCCAACCTTAAACACAGATTGCCCTCCTGGCCAAGTTTACAAACATTAATTTAAAAAAAACTGCATTATTCAATTTTAGACAATACTTAAAACTTAGTATAATGCCTAACACAGGTAACTATACTTGATTGTCTAAAGACAAATTTAACATAAATACAAACATAATCATTGATGAAGTATTCCTATTAAACAACATCAGTTCACTCTTACCATACTCAAAACAACATAAATATTCTGTGAACATTAACATGCTACAGTATAAAAACAAGCACAATTTATTATATTAATTATTAATTGGTATGGTATTTTATATTCAACATGAATTATTGCCTCTTTTGACTTGAGGTACTTTTCAGATGCATTAATTACTGAGCAACCTTAATTCAGGGTATGGTCCTTGACCATAGTTAATTCAATTTTTTATGTAACGTTGGGGACCTCAACTCTGTTACATTACATAACACCCCCCCTTCGAAAGAAGTTTATTTTGTCTTAACAAAGTTTAGTAAAAAAAAATAAACTCATAACTCGTATCTGACCAAATGGTTCTCCTATTCATAATACTTTTTTATTTCAGACTGGTTGTATGTACCTTTCACCCTATTATTTGCGTATGGAATTATCCGTTGTATTACTATTATTTCTGCTTTCCTTCTTAAAATCAATTATTTCCCAAGTTTAAATCTTACTTCTATAATCATTCTCATGATATTCTTTATTAATTATACATTTTGGATCTGGTTTTATTTATTTATCTATATTTATTTGTGAGTTTTCCCCCTAATATTTAATTTTCCTAAACCTCCCTAACATTATAACTGGAATCGAATCGGTGGTGCTCTATCGGCTTACCAAATACCGTCGTCCGTTACATACCTTCTGGGATCAGAGGAAGATCATCTCTGCCCAGTTAAATGATTGCTGGAATATTCTACAGTCAATCTTCATTAATAAACCTCGCAAGGTAGTCATCATGTGACCTTCAATAAAATAATTAATAATAATAATAATCTAGGGATTATTCACTGTACTTTAACTCAGATCATATTATTTCTTCATATTAATTCTTCCTTGTATTATACCATTCTCCTCTCCAATACTTGGCTATTTTATTGACATTTATTAATTGGCTTTCTTACGGATAATTCTTAAATTTTTTTTTTTTTTTTTTTTTTTTTTTTTTTTTTTTTTTTTTTTTTTTTTAAAGTAATTTCTTCTGAATTATATAGTAAGGTGTTCTTACTTATTTTTTGAATTTGGTTGTTTTATTAAATTATATTGTTCCTGAATAAATTAAATAAGTTGTCCTTACATCTTTTTGGAATTTTGGGGTATTAAAATTGATTCCACAGAATTTCTCTGAAGTATTGCATAATTAGTTGATTTCATTTAATAGTTGGTTTAATATATTGTACTTAGTTCTCATTATATTCCTTGGATTTGCTTGATCCTGTATCCATAAAATCCGTCCCTTTTCTCCAATGGTTGGTTTGTACTCTGTTTAACCGTGGTCCATTATTTCCTCTATACCGGTTGTTCGGGTCTCTCTAGTGTATAGAGTTATCTCTGTCCTTGTGACATATCTCACTATTATGCAGTTCTTGCATCTTGTCGCTATAAAATTGTCATTTATGTTCAAGTTCACCATCGCCTTTCGAACTGGTTCTTCTGTACTGTTTCTCAATTGTTCTAATGGTTCATACATAAATTCCATAAGTCCTCCATGCTCCTCGGTCAGTTTTGGCCTTTTTGGTCCTTCTAGTCCATCTGGGAATTCAAGTGTGGTTCGTTTAAAATTTCTACCTTGCCTTACTTCTCCTGGTTCTGTAATTGGTATATTATGTAGCTGAATCAATCCCCTTTTAATCATCTCCAATCCTTCCCGTGTATTTATTAATTTCCTTTGACATGTTTGCCTTATTTTCTTGATATTCTCTTTCCTGGTTTGGATATTCTCTTTGTCCTTTCTATTTTTATTTTCAGATAGCAACGCCTTTTGGTCTTCTCTAATTTCTGTTTCCTTGCTACTCTCTTCTGTTTTTGGATTTATTATAATACCTTCGGAAGTGCTGTCTAATGTTTTATTCATATTCTTGCGACATTCATCCATTTTTTTCATGAGTTCTTCATGGTATCTCTGGATATCTTCTCTCTGCTTCCTAAATTGTTCGGCCATAAAATCCATGACATCCTGACAGGTCACTTTCTTTGTGTTGTTTTGATATTTTCTTCTGTTGCTTCACTTTGACTATTTCTACTTCTTTTTGTACATTGGATTGTCCTAGCTTTTTATGATTTGGCGTTCCCATAAATTCATCTGTTTGATTGTGTTCTTTCCTCCAGTGACACATATCTTCTCGGGATAGTTCAAACATCACCCTGATCCATTCGCTTAATTCTTTGTTTTCTGTTTGTATTGGGTTTTTAGGTGGTCTTATTTCTCGTTTCCATTGTTCATAATCTTCCTGAGTATATTGTTCTGTCACCTGGGCGTATACTCCTGTTCTTTCATTTTTCATTTGTTGTTCATTATCGTCCAATCTTTCCCAATCTTCTTTAGTCATCCTTTCCACCTTGTTATCGTCTTTTTCGTGGGCTGTCCCAATAGTCTTTTCTTTATTACACCTGGCATCTAACTCCCACATTTCATCATAAATGTCTCTCAAAGTCATTTTGTCGTTTGGTGTTCCCATTGCATTCGCGCGACTCATTTGTGCTCTTTCGTGATCGGTGGCGTTCTTCTTAATATACTCCATATCCTTGCTGAAATTTTAAATAGCGCCGTCATCCATTCCGCGTAGCTTAGTCGTCTTTCTTGTCCGGGCATTTTCGTTTCCTGTTGTATCATAGCTCTTTATTGCATTCCTGTGCCTCTAATGGTTGCCTGCTCAAGTTAAGTAACAATTAAGATGATTTTTTACTTAACTAAAGCCCACTCATTGAGCACTTTTTGAAATAAAACGAGTTATAAGGAGTACTTCTTAATTCAGCCCCACGTTGGGCGCCAATTTGTAACGAACTCCTTCTATCGTTTCTAATTGTACTCGAGGATGTCTGAAAGCCCCACAGTTGGGTTCGCCAATTTGAAATCAACCACGTGGTTTCTGTGTTTTATTTATTTATTTATTAATGAATATATCTATTCGGTTGTTATCGATGAAACCTCCTGAAAATATATTATTAGGCAAATATAATTATAATTATGTTCCTTTAACTTATAATCGTACTACGATATAGGTTGTAACATAACAAAATGTTACCTAACCTAAACTTATACTATCAGATTTAATAAGTACATAACAATAATGTAAATAGAGAATATAGTGATAAGAATAACCAAGAAGAGAGAAATCATGGAAAAGGAAAGAAGCAGAAGTGCCACAAGGAACAGTAAACCCAAATACTGTTTGACACTACAACCAGACAATGTCTAACACAAACTGATGGACAGAGTAAATGTACTTTAAGCTGTCAAGCGAGTCAGTAGATAATGTAAACCGAATATGATATGTTAATAAAAAATGAGTCAATCAGAATCTGAATAATGTGAAATCAGAATCAGCATTTGGCTGGGTATTAATTAAATATGATTAGTAATTATTAACGCCAAAAAACTAAAATTGGCAATGACCACAAAATGAGAACGAACTATATTTCAATCTCAAATATGCCTATGACGAGAAAGAAAAAACATTTGTAAGAAGGAATCTTATACGAATAAGGTACCTCAACAAATTACCGAAGTATGAAACAATAAATGTTGTTAAGGCAAAATTCCTGTATAAACGGTATGCCTTAACAAGGCCTAGACCAAGCAATAATCAGTGAGTTGATTATTGGGAGGTAACATGAGTGTAAATTAAATGCACAGAACAATTGTTATGCTCAAACATAGCAAAAAAAAAACCATTATTAAAATAATATATTTAATAATTCAATTGTTAGTAAGTAGAATAGAACGAGTTAGTGTAAAACGAAATATCATAGTAGTAAGGATCGTTCATTACCATGTATAGAGATAAGGTTTATCCATAATGTTCAGTAAAATGTCAGTACAGAGTTAATAGTGTTCTCACATAAACGTTTGAGTGATAAAAGCGATGTAGAACACAAACTATATTAGTCAGTGTATTATCGCCGATTTCGGTAACCAGACGACAGTGCGAAGTAGTGTACCTGAACATTGATTATATAGCAATGTCAGTAAAAGTGAAGTGAACTCGGTATCAAACTATATCAAATTAAAGAGGACAAAATAATCTTTAATTTGATGGTAATATCGCCCCAATCGCAACTGTATTAAGTGCGGGAAAGGTGTTAGCATCATTTACAAAATGTGCATCAGAAATCTGTTTACCAATACCAACAATATCGACAGCTATCAATTATCTCAATTTTTAGCGGTTGGAAAACCGTTATTAACGGCCAAAAGACAATACGTCATACTCATCACACCTGCAAGAGCCAATCACAAAATTAGTTAGTAATTAACATTTTTGCCTAACGCCGATCGACGGGCAGGGTATATAAGAGAATGTAACCGATTCTCGACAGACACTTATCAACTTCATCCAGTGCGGAACGTGCGCTCGCCATCTCAACATTTTTAATACCTGATAGCGTCATCACCATAACCCATCAAAGGAAACCGTTCGATAACAACATACAACTACTTCAAATTAATCTACAGAGAACCATAGTGATTATGTGCAGTATTATTTCAATTTTGTGCAGGAAAATAATGAACAGAAGTAATTAAATAATATTATTATGATCCATTAAGTTAGAAGCGGATCGAAATACTCTGTTCTTGTGCGTGTGCAGTGAGTAACGATAATCATTATAATCCGATTATCGAGGTGTTAAATGAGTTTTAATCAAAGTATTAAAACCAAAAGGTAACAGTGTAACCATTTGTTCACTTTTGCTACGAGCGCCATAACCTGTACGTTTTCATACACTGATCTGTACTGACGCAAAACACAGAAACATTTCAATATTACACTATGTCTCAATTTATTTGATGAATTTGTCATTATTAATTAAGCTGAATGTTAGTTGTAAGTGTTCTCAAACTATAAACTTTGTAAATCAGAAATCAAGCGTGATGAACGCACAACCTACCAAATAGGTTATTTTTATTTGTTTACTTTACAAAAGTAACGTCAAAACATGATTAATCAATATCATATCAGAAAATCAGTAGCTATTGTGTAGGCATAACTTTCTTTTTTGTGTCTCAAAGAACTCACATCTGAGATTTTAATAATATTAATGTTAAAGTTAAAGAATATCTGGACTTAGCCAGATTTAATGTTCATGCTCTGAGCAAGCCTTATAGGGTATATAATAACTTATTTACAATTGTACTTCATTGTATATTTTAACTATATTTGTTTGAATTTCTCTATCAAGGGTATAAATAAACCCCATTATTAACAGCATAACTCGACTTAATTTATTTCTAACAGATAGTTAAATATTTTATTCAGAAAACTCAAAACAACCTTCAGTTGTGATTAAATATTTTGGAATAGCATTGCCATAAAGGTATTAAACAATTATTATAAATTTTTTAAATCAGTAATTGATTCTATTCTTGGGTTTTACATGCGATTTCCCTAAAATAAATCCGTGTGACGCCCACAATCAAACAAGGCAACTTAACCTTGCATCTAAAGTGAGTTGGTGTTTGTGAATTACGTTGACAGCTTATTGAACTTCTAGAAAACACGACCAGGTACGTGAAAGTATATTATATCTATTCTATTGTCCAGACATTACTAGACGTAACGTACTTAGACTATTCTCGACCTGGAGGAGAAGTTTCACAGCCAGTATCAACAAGACGATCATCATCATCAAGTGACCAACTGATATACTTTACTTTTAAAATTAAGCAAAACTAGTATTTAAATATTATCAACACAACTATTTTATTGTTTTATCAAAGGGAATTCTTTTCAGACAAATATAATTATACAATTGTAAACACACTTTGTGTAACCTCGAATGTTACATTTTAAATCGCTTTACAAAATTAGTAACCTTCAACTACTACAAACCAAAAGTAATATTTTAGACATAAATAGAATTAATAATACACCGTATTCGATTGGATTACTTACAATATAAATTTTTCATTTTAAACCTTTATTTATTTTATTACAAACGGACGATCCCAACAGTGGGGGTTTAAAGGAGGGGAATTTAATACACCTATATTAAACTTTTATTTGTTTTATTACAAATTGACGAACCCAACGCGGGGCAGAAAGGAAGGAAACTTAAATCATTATATTAAACATTTATTTGTTTTATTAAAAATTGGCGCACCAACTAGTGTGGCTTAAAAATATTAAATAAAAATATTTTTTATATTTTAAACAGCCCGGTAGACACAAAAGAATAAACATGCCACACACCCATCAATATGATACGAGATATAAGGACAGTAGGGTAGGAGAAATACAACGGGATACAGAGACCTATGAAGCACAACCCATACACGAAATGGAAGTCATTACCATTAATAATATCGAAACTAGACCGGAAGAAACACCCCAGGTAGAACCGGAAGTAGACATAAGGGTCGACAACCGACCCAGACGACCTGAAGGAATCCCACAACCAGGCGATATGAGCATAGTCGAGATGATAAGAACAATGATGGAAGATAGCCAGAGAAAGATGGAAGATAGCCAGAGAAAGATGGAAGATAGCCAGAGAAAGATGGAAGAGACCGCGAATAAAAATCACGAATCGTTGAAAGAAGACAGTAGGAAATCACGGGCGGAGAATCAGAAGAATATCGAATTATTAAATAAAAATATAGAGTCAATGAAGGGAGACTTGAATAAAAAGATTGACAGTACCCACAAATCCATGGACATGCTGAACAGTAAAATAGATGTAGAGCCATCAGGGAAGAATTGAACACCACCTTAACTGAAATTAGCAGGAGGATGGAAGAAGGGAATGAGAAAATTAACACTAGAATAGACGTGGAGATAGCGGTTGTGAGGGAAGAAATAATAGAAGTAAACAAGAGATGTGAACAGCACGACCAGGATTTGAAGCGAACTAGGGAAGAGGTCGACAGGAGGATCGACACCATGGAGGAGGTGACTGAAGCCCGAATAGAATCCTTGAAAAGAATGAATCAAGATGAGATTAAACGGGTAAGGATAGACGTAGGGGAGCGCTGTGAAGAAGTAAGTACATCAGTAGACGCGGTAAGGAATTTAACCGTTGCTAATTGAGAAAGAATTGAGGAACTAAGACAACAAGAAATAGTGCAAATGCGGGAGGAGATTGAAGTTATTCGCAACTGTCCCATCCCAGGTCAGTATCTGCTACCAAATGACAACCGCGACGCGATTAATTTTAAAAACTATCGAAGAAACCCTATCGAATTTTTAGCACGTGTTGAAGAAAACTTGGCATGAATCCAAGAGACCAGATGGAACAACATAAGAAGCTTGATAGACGAGTACTTCAAAGAAATATATGATAATTGGTGGACTGCGACATGCCACGAACTCAACAGTTACGAGGAATGCAAGACTCAATTCCGCGCGAAATATTGGTCAGAGGCCACACAAAACATAGTACGCGATCATATATGCCACGGTAAATACGATGCGAGCAGAGGAGGAACAATGACTTCCTACTTTTTGGGTCAGGTGTGTCTAGCACGAAATTTAGAAACAAAAATACCTGAAGAATGTCTCGTTACAAAACTGTCTTACCACTTTGAGGAGGGTGTCGCTAAGGCATGTCAGTGGGGACAAATTAAAACTATAGCAGCTATGTCCGCATTGCTCGAGGATCAGGAACATGAAGGATATTACCGAAGGAGTCGTCGGAGGAATGACCATTTTAATAATATGGGCGGTAACATAAACAACAATAATAATAACAACTCCAGAAATTACAGAAGTAATTTTAATAGTAATAACCAGTCAAACCAAAATTATAACAACAATAATAATAATAACAATAACAATAGGCCGAATAACCAAAGTAGTACCAATAATAATAATAACGGCAGCCATAATAATAATAATAATAACAACCGGCGACCCAATTATAATAATAACACAAACCAACCATCAAACCAAGGCGGGAATAATCCACCATCACAATATCGCCGAGCCAATTATGTGCAAGCTAATTACGATCCCGGTAGAAGGCGATACTACCCATGACGAAACAGTTTCAGTGGAGACAGAGGAAATATAAGAGGAGGACGGTGGAGAAGTAGCAGCATTGAGGGCGACAGCCGCAACAGCGACTACCGACCACAAGTACACTTCGTCCCTGACCAGAAACCAGACCATCATGGAGGACGTACCACAACGGACGATAGGAATCATACAGATAATCAAGACCGGCGCCAAGAGGAGAGCACCAGCTCTTTAAACTCCTCGCGGCAGTGAGAAATTATGACCACATAAACCCCTCGCTGAACCACTCTATTGGGTATGATTACGGCACCAGTCCAAATAAAATCACCATATTGTACAACCATTACCTGAAAAATATAAGGCAGGAATTGTTAGAAGAAGAAGTAACCAATCACCATCAGCACACCCGCGATATCGTGTACGTGACGGCTAAAATTAATGAAGTAACTGTCACATTAATGATCGACACCGGAGCCAACGTTTCCCTAATGGATAGCACCGAGCTCAATCGTATTCAGGAGGAAAGCAGGGCTACCATACCAACTTTGCCTGTGACTAACATTATCCTGATAGGAGCTACGGGACGTCAAAATAAATCGGTGAAGAAGCAGGTTAGGTTAGAAGTAACCAGTCAAGGTGTGAAAATACCGATGATATTTCTAATAGCAACGGGTTTGCCATTTCGTAGTTTAATCGGCTGCGACATTCTACGAAGGTACTCAGCCAGAATTGATTTAAGTATAGGCAAATTAACTTTGAAAACGTCTGACACAGATTGGATTGCAGACATTTTAGGAAACAGGGAATTTCCCCCAGAGAGAACTGTATACCACATAAAAAGAACAACCAACCCTAAGTACCAAACATCCAGGCATGAGCTGGAATACACTAACAATAACGATAATTTATGGGAAGAAAAGATTAGAGAGATAAGACAGTTCCGGTCAACCAACAGAGCAAAATCACCAAGTCCAGGCCAACTCGAAAGATTGATAACCATATATGATCAGTATAGACACGTATTTTCCGATCTCCCAGGAAAGGTTAAGAATTACCAATGTGTATTAAGTTTCAAAGAACTGGTTAACTTTAACCGCAAATCTTACCCCATCGCATACTCCCTTAAGGAGGCGGTTCGATCCGAAATCAATCAACTGTTAAAGGACGATATAATAGAACACAGCCAGTCCCCTTATACCAGCCCTATAGTAGCAATTAAAAAGAAAAACGGTAAGGTGAGGCTTTGTTTAGACACGCGAGAAATAAACAAACACCTAGTTAATAACCGGACATCTCCGGGCGAAATTGAGGAGATTCTAAAGAAGTTCCATGGTGTACAATACATAAGCTCATGGGATACGGTCTGCGGATATTGGCAAGTCGAGCTGCATCCCAACAGCCGAAAATATGTTGCTTTTATATTTGAGGGGCGCAACTATCACTTTAAGAGGTTGCCCTTCGGGCTAATAAATTCAGTAGCCATATTCATACAATGCATGGACCAGGTGTTAGGACAGGAAGCACTTAAATTCACTACCGTCTACGTGGACGACCTGTTAATAACATCCACCAACTGGGAAGAACATTGTCAGAGGGTAGACCATGTGCTAAACAAATTGTCAGAAAATCATATCACATTGAAACTGGAAAAATCCCAACTTATTGCAAAGGAGGTGCAGTTTTTAGGATTCCAATTAACCGAATTAGGAATAACTCCATCCACAGAAAAAATCGAAGCAATACAAAAGTTCCCCACTCCCAGGAATAAGAAACAATTACAATCTTTTTTAGGGTTGTGCAACTATTATCGAAAGTTTCAGAACAATTATTCGGAACTAACAACCAGATTGTCCCCGCAATTATCATCGAAGGATAAATGGGCATGGGGTCCTACACAGGAAGGTATATTTCAACAGATCAAAACAAAATTTTTAGAGACGGTAATATTACACCATCCAGACTTTGATAAACCTTTTTACTTGAATTGTGATGCCAGTGACATCAGTTTAGGCTCCACCCTATACCAGGAAGACGACGATGGAAACCATCTGGTAATAAGCTTCGCGAGCCGGACTTTGAATAAGTGTGAAAGAAACTACAATGTCACGGAAAAAGAACTCCTAAGCGTAGTATTTGCATGTAGTAAATTCCGCACCTACATATTAGGATATTCTGTTACTGTTAGGACAGATCACAAATCCATATCCTTTTTAAAGAACTGCAAATTGAGTCATGGACGGTTAGCAAGGTGGACTTTGGTCCTACAAGAGTACAACATTAGTTGGGAGTACGTCCCCGGCAAAAAGAATATAGCCGTCGACGTACTGTCACGGGTAAACATTACCAATCAAACTTATGGAGGCGAAAAAGAAACACTTGTCAAAGTTTATAACATCCTGAAAAGCCGTACGGAGTTAGAAGGCATTATCAAAGAGATAGAGTTACACCAAAGACAAGACAATAAACTAGCACAAATTTTCCAAAGGTTGGATAATCAAGATGTAAGAATAACCCCTTATTACTGTGTAGTTAATAATATATTATTTGTTAAAACTAAGTATCACGATAACGGTTGGAAGTTAGTAATACCTAAAACAATAGAGAAGGAAATAATCACAGATTACCATGTTCGTTATGGGCACATGGGTGCTGTTAAAGTGATAAAGGCGTTGGAAGAACACATGTATATAAAGGACATGAATAGAAGGGTGAGGAAATATATTAGAACTTGTCCGATATGCCAGATGGTGAAATGCACAAATGAAAGGAAGGAGGGGCAAATGATCCCCATAACATCTTCGGCGAAACTAGAGAAAGTTTTTGTAGACATCTGCGGCCCATTTCCTAGAAGTGGAGGTCGACACCAGTACAAATATTTATTAATTATCTTCGACCATTATACTAAATATATAAAACTATACCCGATGAATCGAGCAACCACCAACAAGATACTCAACATAATAATACAGAATTATATACCTGATGTAGGCTGTCCGAAAACCATAATCACAGACCATGGTACCCAGTTTAAAGGACGGAGATGGAAGGACACACTTCTGGAACATGGAATAAAAACATACAAAACTGCCGTATACCATCCCAGTAGCAATCCCTCAGAAAGAGTGTTAAGAGAGGTTGGACGGATTCTTAGGACTTATTGTGCAAATCAACAAAGACAGTGGAGTGGGTATATCCCCGCTACGGAAGACTTTATCAATTTAGCGTACCACCAATCAGTTGACACCACCCCATACAATGCCATGTTCGAAAAACCTCCACCCAGAGAGATCAGTGACCTGATTAAGTTCCCTCAGAGTCCAGAATATCAATTTAATAGAATCCAATACCACAACAAAATCATGGAGAAATTGGAACAACGTAGAAGAAAGTATAAACAGCAAGCGCCAACCCGGATAATAAAGTATAAAATAGGAGACCAAGTACTATCGAGAAATAGGGAGCTGCCCAGCACAATGGAGGGCATCACAAAGAAACTGCTGGTATTATACATCAGCCCATATACTATCACAAAAGACCATGAAAACAATACCTATGAACTCACTGACATGATAAATAAAAAGGTTAAAGGTACATACAATCAAACGTCGTTGAAAAGGTACTATAATTAAAGAAAATTAATTAGGATAAGTAATTACAGGGTGCCAAATATCCCACAAATGTAATACTAGAAACTGATATGGGAAAGGACACTTGTGTAACGTAATCATCCCCAATAATGCACCCAATAGAGTGGAAAAGCACAAAATAACCCCATGTATGTAAACCATAAAAAATGATTACTATTAAGAGCAGATAATATGTAGTAGTAGGCGACATTTATCACCCGAATATTTAGGGTATATAAAAAAAAAATATATGTTTTAAAAAACGATTACAATAAACGGACTAATATAGAAATTAAAAGAATCACGTATTGTACCCAAATTATTGAAGGTAACTAATTGACTATAACAAATCTATTTGCCCTATTGAGTTACAAAAGTGTGTAGGATTAAGATATAGGCCAAACTATTTGTTACTTGGTAAAAAGGAACCAGATCTATCACAATAAAGGATAGAAAAATATGTATGGTAAACTAAATGTAATGAGAAGAAAAACCTCTACTCTGTCATAGAGAGCCAGAAGTAGTATATTACTAGAATTACTATGCTATGCTTAAAGAGAAAAAAAAGAGAAAAGTATTTATCCAAATGAATATTATATGTAACTAAATGTTTATCCAATGATTGTTGTATACCTCTTATAAAACTAAAATATTAATTAAAATCATCCAGAATAAAGGTTCACCCAACTAACCTTTGAAGGAGTAGAGAGGCAGAAGATCAAAGAGAGTATAAAGAAAGAAGGATATTATTATGGAAAGTAAAGAGAGAGAAAAAATGTTGATTAAATGAACAATGTAACCCCAAGAATGTCTATAAAATTAGATATTGATATGTTATTATATTGTCACATTAAATTGTAATTATCAAATATTGTATACTCCATAAATGAGAATTAAAATCATCCAGAATAAGTGAGAACCACCATCACTTGAAGGAGTAGAGAAGAAGAATAACAAAGTGTGTAAAATAAAAGAAGGATATTAATATGGAAAGTAGAGAAAGAGAAAAAATGTTTATTAAATGAACCATGTGACCCCAAGAATGTCTATAAAATTAGATATTAATATGTTATTATATTATCACGTTGTATTGTAATTATCAAATATTGTACATCATAAGATATGTCAGAGAACATCTAACCAAAGAACCAATTAGTATGTGGATATTACAAGCCCTGATCATTCAGGATAAGTATAAATTAATTTAAAAAAAAAACTTGTAAACTAATGTGAGAATAAAATATTGTAGACTCTGTATATAAGAACAACTGCATAAGTATATAAGCATCAAAATAAGTGTGTAATCTTAAGAGTATTCAAGTGAACCAAAGCAAATGGTCGACTAGTATAAAAAGTAACAATACGGCTGATAAAAAGCATAGCTGAGAATGTCAAGTCTGAAAAGAAATAATTACCTGTAAAAGGAAAGTATGTTAGCAAGTATAAAGATGGAAATGTGATATAAAGGAAAACCTCTGATACCTTGAATATTATAGTGAATATATTATATTATTGTAAATGAATGATATGTGATATTTTATGAGTTGTGATAGTGCAACTATTGCCTGGTGCAATGTTTATTTTTTTCTCAGACAGAGAAGAGTAATGCCTCTGAATCTGAGTATGTGTATTGAGGAACGGCAGAGAATGTAAGCCACAGTGAGCCACTCTGATTCCGAACCCACTACAAAAGTTAGGGAGTTATATTGTATTAATGTATCAAGGACTATTATGAAAGAATCTGTGAGGTATAAAATATAATAACCATTAAGATAATCACGAAAGCAAAGATATGTAATAAGCAAGAAAAATGTGTATAAGACAGGAAATTGTTGATTTAAGAAATGAGATATATTGTAGTTAAATGACTTAAAAAGTAAGCAACTTGAAAAATACTAGTAAGTTAAGGATTATATCACTAGACAAAAGATCAAGTGTAACACACTAATAGTATATGAAAAAATCAATGTAAAGAGTACAAGAAAAATAAAACAGTAGAAATATACTAAGAAACTGACATGAAATGATAATTTTATAAAAAATCAAATTTTCTCAAATTATCAATTTTGAGGAGGGAGTGTATGTAACATAACAAAATGTTACCTAACCTAAACTTATACTATCAGATTTAATAAGTACATAACAATAATGTAAATAGAGAATATAGTGATAAGAATAACCAAGAAGAGAGAAATCATGGAAAAGGAAAGAAGCAGAAGTGCCACAAGGAACAGTAAACCCAAATACTGTTTGACACTACAACCAGACAATGACTAACACAAACTGATGGACAGAGTAAATGTACTTTAAGCTGTCAAGCGAGTCAGTAGATAATGTAAACCGAATATGATATGTTAATAAAAAATGAGTCAATCAGAATCTGAATAATGTGAAATCAGAATCAGCATTTGGCTGGATATTAATTAAATATGATTAGTAATTATTAACGCCAAAAAACTAAAATTGGCAATGACCACAAAATGAGAACAAACTATATTTCAATCTCAAATATGCCTATGACGAGAAAGAAAAAACATTTGTAAGAAGGAATCTTATACGAATAAGGTACCTCAACAAATTACCGAAGTATGAAACAATAAATGTTGTTAAGGCAAAATTCCTGTATAAACGGTATGCCTTAACAAGGCCTAGACCAAGCAATAATCAGTGAGTTGATTATTGGGAGGTAACATGAGTGTAAATTAAATGCACAGAACAATTGTTATGCTCAAACATAGCAAAAAAAAAACCATTATTAAAATAATATATTTAATAATTCAATTGTTAGTAAGTAGAATAGAACGAGTTAGTGTAAAACGAAATATCATAGTAGTAAGGATCGTTCATTACCATGTATAGAGATAAGGTTTATCCATAATGTTCAGTAAAATGTCAGTACAGAGTTAATAGTGTTCTCACATAAACGTTTGAGTGATAAAAGCGATGTAGAACACAAACTATATTAGTCAGTGTATTATCGCCGATTTCGGTAACCAGACGACAGTGCGAAGTAGTGTACCTGAACATTGATTATATAGCAATGTCAGTAAAAGTGAAGTGAACTCGGTATCAAACTATATCAAATTAAAGAGGACAAAATAATCTTTAATTTGATGGTAATATCGCCCCAATCGCAACTGTATTAAGTGCGGGAAAGGTGTTAGCATCATTTACAAAATATGCATCAGAAATCTGTTTACCAATACCAACAATATCGACAGCTATCAATAATCTCAATTTTTAGCGGTTGGAAAACCGTTATTAACGGTCAAAAGACAATACGTCATACTCATCACACCTGCAAGAGCCAATCACAAAATTAGTTAGTAATTAACATTTTTGCCTAACGCCGATCGACGGGCAGGGTATATAAGAGAATGTAACCGATTCTCGACAGACACTTATCAACTTCATCCAGTGCGGAGCGTGCGCTCGCCATCTCAACATTTTTAATACCTGATAGCGTCATCACCATAACCCATCAAAGGAAACCGTTCGATAACAACATACAACTACTTCAAATTAATCTACAGAGAACCATAGTGATTATGTGCAGTATTATTTCAATTTTGTGCGGGAAAATAATGAACAGAAGTAATTAAATAATATTATTATGATCCATTAAGTTAGAAGCGGATCGAAATACTCTGTTCTTGTGCGTGTGCAGTGAGTAACGATAATCATTATAATCCGATTATCGAGGTGTTAAATGAGTTTTAATCAAAGTATTAAAACCAAAAGGTAACAGTGTAACCATTTACTCACTTTTGCTACGAGCGCCATAACCTGTACGTTTTCATACACTGATCTGTACTGACGCAAAACACAGAAATATTTCAATATTACACTATGTCTCAATTTATTTGATGAATTTGTCATTATTAATTAAGCTGAATGTTAGTTGTAAGTGTTCTCAAACTATAAACTTTGTAAATCAGAAATCAAGCGTGACGAACGCACAACCTACCAAATAGGTTATTTTTATTTGTTTACTTTACAAACGTAACGTCAAAACATGATTAATCAATATCATATCAGAAAATCAATAGCTATTGTGTAGGCATAACTTTCTTTTTTGTGTCTCAAAGAACTCACATCTGAGATTTTAATAATATTAATGTTAAAGTTAAAGAATATCTGGACTTAGCCAGATTTAATGTTCATGCTCTGAGCAAGCCTCATAGGGTATATAATAACTTATTTACAATTGTACTTCATTGTATATTTTAACTATATTTGTTTGAATTTCTCTATCAAGGGTATAAATAAACCCCATTATTAACAGCATAACTTGACTTAATTTATTTCTAACAGATAGTTAAATATTTTATTCAGAAAACTCAAAACAACCTTCAGTTGTGATTAAATATTTTGGAATAGCATTGCCATAAAGGTATTAAACAATTATTATAAATTTTTTAAATCAGTAATTGATTCTATTCTTGGGTTTTACACGGGATTTCCCTAAAATAAATCCGTGTGGCGCCCACAATCAAACAAGGCAACTTAACCTTGCATCTAAAGTGAGTTGGTGTTTGTGAATTACGTTGACAGCTTATTGAACTTCTAGAAAACACGACCAGGTACGTGAAAGTATATTATATCTATTCTATTGTCCAGACATTACTAGACGTAACGTACTTAGACTATTCTCGACCTGGAGGAGAAGTTTCACAGCCAGTATCAACAAGACGATCATCATCATCAAGCGACCAACTGATATACTTTACTTTTAAAATTAAGCAAAACTAGTATTTAAATATTATCAACACAACTATTTTATTGTTTTATCAAAGGGAATTCTTTTCAGACAAATATAATTATACAATTGTAAACACACTTTGTGTAACCTCGAATGTTACATTTTAAATCGCTTTATAAAATTAGTAACCTTCAACTACTACAAACCAAAAGTAATATTTTAGACATAAATAGAATTAATAATACACCGTATTCGATTGGATTACTTACAATATAAATTTTTCATTTTAAACCTTTATTTATTTTATTACAAACGGACGATCCCAACAGTGGGGGTTTAAAGGAGAGGAATTTAATACACATATATTAAACTTTTATTTGTTTTATTACAAATTGACGAACCCAACGCGGGGCAGAAAGGAAGGAAAGTTAAATCATTATATTAAACATTTATTTGTTTTATTACAAGGTTTAACTTAGTATTCAGTAGTTGGGTAATATTAGCGATATATATAGTGTATTGACTGAATGTAATGAGTATTCTTGTCAACCCTAGTCCCTCGATGTAAGAAAATTCTATTCAAATTTTGTACTGAAAACACGCTAGTTCAGCAATCTCCCGTTCCACCAGCTGTAAGCACTTAGCGCTGTTATTTGTAATAATCGTGTTTCTAGGTTAGCCGTTCATCGGGTTTGAATCAACCTTTTATTGTAAATTATTCCACCCACTACATATAGTATCTATTCTGCAATAACTTCAAACATTATCTCATACAATAAAGATCCTTTATTAATTTTATCTATTATTTCACAGTTACCGTTATCTCCAAAAGAATAATATTATCAAATCGATTATACAAAAATATATCGATTGTCAATTGATCAAGTTACTTTGACTCATACAAATTAAATATAACAATAAATAATTCTTATCCCAGGGTTCGTAAGATTCTTTGAACCATTAGTAAGGCCAGGTAAAATGCACAATTAAGGTTACTTAAGTATTACAAAACAAAATTATTAACTCTAAATATATTGAATTTAAAATAGGTTGTTTTTTACCGGGTTGGCAGAACTCAAGCTGGCACTGGTCGTCTGTAAACAGTGAAGATGTTCGGCTTAAGTTACATTTATCCAGGAAAACTTGTTTTGGCCCTTAATAAAATTGATAGTGTAATATCCAGGGAAGCTCTCAGGAACTCTTCTAACTGCTGTTCTTCTACTATGATCTTGATAGTTGTCGGTCACGGTGGAATGAAAATAGTATCCCAGCTTCTTCTGCAAGTGAAGGTTAACTCTGCAAAACGAGATCTTCGTATGTCTTCTCAATAATTCCGTTAGTTTCGGCCTTTGTTTCTCTTAATTAATCTTCTGGTTAGAGGAGAAATCGGTTTAATACCGAATCCAGCGGAATTATCCTGGTGAATGAGGTGAGGGGTTTTCAACTCTTTTAAATGTATTCAGTTATAATTTGGAAGTCTAATTAGTTTTATTACTCATCAGTATTATGATAGAATTAGGTTTCAAAGAGGGTTTTTTAATTTTGATTCATATTTTCTTCAGAATTTATTATTAATTTTTTTAAATGTATCTGCCCATCTCAACTCAATAGCTTGTAACAATCAGAACGAGTGATTCAATATAAACAACTCATGTACATTTCAGTTGCCTTAACAACCACTTTTTTCTGTCATTGGGTGAAATTAGATATCCTAGAGCCAGAATTATAGAATATTACTACTCTTTTTCAATAAAATACTCCATGCTTGGAATAATACTAAATTACCTAAAATTCTCACCTAACCTTCCTTCTTAAGCAGTAAATGTTTTACCATAGTTTCATTGGACTGGACTTCTTAAAAAGGTATTAATTTCCTTTTACAAATATTAAATTTAGGCCTATAGGTTTTCTTAAACTGTTATAACATTGTTTGGTTTTTTAACTTAATTTTCTTTTACCTGACCTACTGTACAATTAATTATTGGTTAATGGTTATTTACATTAATTTTAACTTCCTGGTTTTTATTTTATTACCTTAATTAATTCGTCTTGGAACCCTTCATTAGTTTACAATATAATTATCAGAACTACTTGTCCAACCTTAAACACAGATTGCCCTCCTGGCCAAGTTTACAAACATTAATTTAAAAAAAACTGCATTATTCAATTTTAGACAATACTTAAAACTTAGTATAATGCCTAACACAGGTAACTATACTTGATTGTCTAAAGACAAATTTAACATAAATACAAACATAATCATTGATGAAGTATTCCTATTAAACAACATCAGTTCACTCTTACCATACTCAAAACATAACATAAATATTCTGTGAACATTAACATGCTACAGTATAAAAACAAGCACAATTCATTATATTAATTATTAATTGATATGGTATTTTATATTCAACATGAATTATTGCCTCTTTTGACTTGAGGTACTTCTCAGATGCATTAATTACTGAGCAACCTTAATTCAGGGTATGGTCCTTGACCATAGTTAATTCAATTTTTTATGTAACGTTGGGGACCTCAACTCTGTTACGTTACATAACACCCCCCCTTCGAAAGAAGTTTATTTTGTCTTAACAAAGTTTAGTAAAAAAAAATAAACTCATAACTCGTATCTGACCAATTGGTTCTCCTATTCATAATACTTTTTTATTTCAGACTGGTTGTATGTACCTTTCACCCTATTATTTGCGTATGGAATTATCCGTTGTATTACTATTATTTCTTCTTTCCTTCTTAAAATCAATTATTTCCCAAGTTTAAATCTTACTTCTATAATCATTCTCGTGACATTCTTTATTAATTATACATTTTGGATCTGGTTTTATTTATTTATCTATATTTATTTGTGAGTTTTCCCCCTAATATTTAATTTTCCTAAACCTCCCTAACATTATAACTGGAATCGAATCGGTGGTGCTCTATCGGCTTACCAAATACCGTCGTCCGTTACATACCTTCTGGGATCAGAGGAACATCATCTCTGCCCAGTTAAATGATTGCTGGAATATTCTACAGTCAATCTTCATTAATAAACCTCGCAAGGTAGTCATCATGTGACCTTCAATAAAATAATTAATAATAATAATAATCTAGGGATTATTCACTGTACTTTAACTCAGATCATATTATTTCTTCATATTAATTCTTCCTTCTATTATACCCTTCTCCTCTCCAATACTTGGCTATTTTTATTGACATTTATTAATTGGCTTTCTTACGGATAATTCTTAAATATTTGTTTTTTTTTTTTTTTATATTAGTTTAAAGTAATTTCTTCTGAATTATATAGTAAGGTGTTCTTACTTATTTTTTGAATTTGGTTGTTTTATTAAATCATATTGTTCCTGAATAAATTAAATAAGTTGTCCTTACGTCTTTTTGGAATTTTGGGGTTTTAAAATTGATTCCACAGAATTTCTCTGAAGTATTGCGTAATTAGTTGATTTCATTTAATAGTTGGTTTAATATATTGTACTTAGTTTCTCATTATATTCCTTGGATTTGCTTGATCCTGTACCCATAAAATCCGTCCCTTTTCTCCAATGGTTAGTTTGGACTCTGTTTAACCGTGGTCCATTATTTCCTCTATACCGGTTGTTCGGGTCTCTCTAGTGTATAGAGTTATCTCTGTCCTTGTGACATATCTCACTATTATGCAGTTCTTGCATCTTGTCGCTATAAAATTGTCATTTATGTTCAAGTTCACCATCGCCTTTCGAACTGGTTCTTCTGTACTGTTTCTTAATTGTTCTAATGGTTCATACATAAATTCCATAAGTCCTCCATGCTCCTCGGTCAGTTTTGGCCTTTTTGGTCCTTCTAGTCCATCTGGGAATTCAAGTGTGGTTCGTTTAAAATTTTCTACCTTGCCTTACTTCTCCTGGTTCCGTAATTGGTATAGTATGTTGCTGAATCAATCCCCTTTTAATCATCTCCAATCCTTCCCGTGTATTTATTAATTTCCTTTGACATGTTTGCCTTATTTTCTTGATATTCTCTTTCCTGGTTTGGATATTCTCTTTGTCCTTTCTATTTTTATTTTCAGATAGCAACGCCTTTTGGTCTTCTCTAATTTCTGTTTCCTTGCTACTCTCTTCTGTTTTTGGATTTATTATAATACCTTCGGAAGTGCTGTCTAATGTTTTATTCATATTCTTGCGACATTCATCCATTTTTTTCATGCATGAATTCTTCATGGTATCTCTGGATATCTTCTCTCTGCTTCCTAAATTGTTCGGCCATAAAATCCATGACATCCTGACAGGTCACTTTCTTTGGTTGTTTTGATATTTTCTTCTGTTGCTTCACTTTGACTATTTCTACTTCTTTTTGTACATTGGATTGTCCTAGCTTTTTATGATTTGGCGTTCCCATAAATTCATCTATTTGATTGTGTTCTTTCCTCCAGTGACACATATCTTCTCGGGATAGTTCAAACATCACCCTGATCCATTCGCTTAATTCTTTGTTTTCTGTTTGTATTGGGTTTTTAGGTGGTCTTATTTCTCGTTTCCATTGTTCATAATCTTCCTGAGTATATTGTTCTGTCACCTGGGCGTATACTCCTGTTCTTTCATTTTTCATTTGTTGTTCATTATCGTCCAATCTTTCCCAATCTTCTTTAGTCATCCTTTCCACCTTGTTATCGTCTTTTTCGTGGGCGGTCCCAATAGTCTTTTCTTTATTACACCTGGCATCTAACTCCCACATTTCATCATAAATGTCTCTCAAAGTCATTTTGTCGTTTGGTGTTCCCATTGCATTCACGCGACTCATTTGCGCTCTTTCGTGGTCGGTGGTGTTCTTCTTAATATACTCCATATCCTTGCTGAATTTTTTAAATAGCGCCGTCATCCATTCCGCGTAGCTTGGTCGTCTTTCTTGTCCGGGCATATTCGTTTCCTGTTGTATCATAGCTCTTTATTGCATTCCTGTGCCTCTAATGGTTGCCTGCTCAAGTTAAGTAACAATTAAGATGATTTTTTACTTAACTAAAGCCCACTCGTTGAGCACCAATTTGAAATAAAACGAGTTATAAGGAGTACTTCTTAATTCAGCCCCACGTTGGGCGCCAATTTGTAACGAACTCCTTCTCTCGTTTCTAATTGTACTCGAGGATGTCTGAAAGCCCCACAGTTGGGTTCGCCAATTTGAAATCAACCACGTGGTTTCTGTGTTTTATTTATTTATTTATTAATGAATATATCTATTCGGTTGTTACCGATGAAACCTCCTGAAAATATATTATTAGGCAAATATAATTATAATTATGTTCCTTTAACTTATAATCGTACTACGATATAGGTTTAACTTAGTATTCAGTAGTTGGGTAATATTAGCGATATATATAGTGTATTGACTGAATGTATTGAGTATTCTTGTCAACCCTAGTCCCTCGATGTTAGAAAATTCTATTAAAATTTTGTACTGAAAACACGCTAGTTCGGCAATCTCCCGTTCCACCAGTTGTAAGCACTTAGCGCTGTTATTTGTAATAATCGTGTTTCTAGGTTAGCCGTTCATCGGGTTTGAATCAACCTTTTATTGTAAATTATTCCACCCACTACATATAGTATCTATTCTGCAATAACTTCAAACATTATCTCATACAATAAAGATCCTTTATTAATTTTATCTATTATTTCACAGTTACCGTTATCTCCAAAAGAATAATATTATCAAATCGATTATACAAAAATATATCGATTGTCAATTGATCAAGTTACTTTGACTCATACAAATTAAATATAACAATAAATAATTCTTATCCCAGGGTTCGTAAGATTCTTTGAACCATTAGTAAGGCTAGGTAAAATGCACAATTAAGGTTACTCAAGTATTACAAAACAAAATTATTAACTCTAAATATATTGAATTTAAAATAGGTTGTGTTTTACCGGGTTGGCAGAACTCAAGCTGGCACTGGTCGTCTGTAAACAGTGAAGATGTTCGGCTTAAGTTACATTTATCCAGGAAAACTTGTTTTGGCCCTTAATAAAATTGACAGTGTAATATCCAGGGAAGCTCTCAGGAACTCTTCTAACTGCTGTTCTTCTACTATGATCTTGATAGTTGTCGGTCACGGTGGAATGAAAATAGTATCCCAGCTTCTTCTGCAAGTGAAGGTTAACTCTGCAAAACGAGATCTTCGTATGTCTTCTCAATAATTCCGTTAGTTTCGGCCTTTGTTTCTCTTAATTAATCTTCTGGTTAGAGGAGAAATCGGTTTAATACCGAATCCAGCGGAATTATCCTGGTGAATGAGGTGAGGGGTTTTCAACTCTTTTAAATGTATTCAGTTATAATTTGGAAGTCTAATTAGTTTTATTACTCATCAGTATTATGATAGAATTAGGTTTCAAAGAGGGTTTTTTAATTTTGATTCATATTTTCTTCAGAATTTATTATTAATTTTTTTAAATGTATCTGCCCATCTCAACTCAATAGCTTGTAACAATCAGAACGAGTGATTCAATATAAACAACTCATGTACATTTCAGTTGCCTTAACAACCACTTTTTTCTGTCATTGGGTGAAATTAGATATCCTAGAGCCAGAATTATAGAATATTACTACTCTTTTTCAATAAAATACTCCATGCTTGGAATAATACTAAATTACCTAAAATTCTCACCTAACCTTCCTTCTTAAACAGTAAATGTTTTACCATAGTTTCATTGGACTGGACTTCTTAAAAAGGTATTAATTTCCTTTTACAAATATTAAATTTAGGCCTATAGGTTTTCTTAAACTGTTATAACATTGTTTGGTTTTTTAACTTAATTTTCTTTTACCTGACCTACTGTACAATTAATTATTGGTTAATGGTTATTTACATTAATTTCAACTTCCTGGTTTTTATTTTATTACCTTAATTAATTCGTCTTGGAACCCTTCATTAGTTTACAATATAATTATCAGAACTACTTGTCCAACCTTAAACACAGATTGCCC
Source organism: Magicicada septendecula (assembly GCA_034769895.1). Taxonomy (NCBI): domain Eukaryota; kingdom Metazoa; phylum Arthropoda; class Insecta; order Hemiptera; family Cicadidae; genus Magicicada; species Magicicada septendecula. The sequence continues at coordinate 1,217,778,615 of CM068367.1, forward strand.
TCCTGGCCAAGTTTACAAACATTAATTTAAAAAAAACTGCATTATTCAATTTTAGACAATACTTAAAACTTAGTATAATGCCTAACACAGGTAACTATACTTGATTGTCTAAAGACAAATTTAACATAAATACAAACATAATCATTGATGAAGTATTCCTATTAAACAACATCAGTTCACTCTTACCATACTCAAAACATAACATAAATATTCTGTGAACATTAACATGCTACAGTATAAAAACAAGCACAATTCATTATATTAATTATTAATTGGTATGGTATTTTATATTCAACATGAATTATTGCCTCTTTTGACTTGAGGTACTTCTCAGATGCATTAATTACTGAGCAACCTTAATTCAGGGTATGGTCCTTGACCATAGTTAATTCAATTTTTTATGTAACGTTGGGGACCTCAACTCTGTTACGTTACATAACACCCCCCCTTCGAAAGAAGTTTATTTTGTCTTAACAAAGTTTAGTAAAAAAAAATAAACTCATAACTCGTATCTGACCAATTGGTTCTCCTATTCATAATACTTTTTTATTTCAGACTGGTTGTATGTACCTTTCACCCTATTATTTGCGTATGGAATTATCCGTTGTATTACTATTATTTCTTCTTTCCTTCTTAAAATCAATTATTTCCCAAGTTTAAATCTTACTTCTATAATCATTCTCGTGACATTCTTTATTAATTATACATTTTGGATCTGGTTTTATTTATTTATCTATATTTATTTGTGAGTTTTCCCCCTAATATTTAATTTTCCTAAACCTCCCTAACATTATAACTGGAATCGAATCGGTGGTGCTCTATCGGCTTACCAAATACCGTCGTCCGTTACATACCTTCTGGGATCAGAGGAACATCATCTCTGCCCAGTTAAATGATTGCTGGAATATTCTACAGTCAATCTTCATTAATAAACCTCGCAAGGTAGTCATCATGTGACCTTCAATAAAATAATTAATAATAATAATAATCTAGGGATTATTCACTGTACTTTAACTCAGATCATATTATTTCTTCATATTAATTCTTCCTTCTATTATACCCTTCTCCTCTCCAATACTTGGCTATTTTTATTGACATTTATTAATTGGCTTTCTTACGGATAATTCTTAAATATTTGTTTTTTTTTTTTTTTATATTAGTTTAAAGTAATTTCTTCTGAATTATATAGTAAGGTGTTCTTACTTATTTTTTGAATTTGGTTGTTTTATTAAATCATATTGTTCCTGAATAAATTAAATAAGTTGTCCTTACGTCTTTTTGGAATTTTGGGGTTTTAAAATTGATTCCACAGAATTTCTCTGAAGTATTGCGTAATTAGTTGATTTCATTTAATAGTTGGTTTAATATATTGTACTTAGTTTCTCATTATATTCCTTGGATTTGCTTGATCCTGTACCCATAAAATCCGTCCCTTTTCTCCAATGGTTAGTTTGGACTCTGTTTAACCGTGGTCCATTATTTCCTCTATACCGGTTGTTCGGGTCTCTCTAGTGTATAGAGTTATCTCTGTCCTTGTGACATATCTCACTATTATGCAGTTCTTGCATCTTGTCGCTATAAAATTGTCATTTATGTTCAAGTTCACCATCGCCTTTCGAACTGGTTCTTCTGTACTGTTTCTTAATTGTTCTAATGGTTCATACATAAATTCCATAAGTCCTCCATGCTCCTCGGTCAGTTTTGGCCTTTTTGGTCCTTCTAGTCCATCTGGGAATTCAAGTGTGGTTCGTTTAAAATTTTCTACCTTGCCTTACTTCTCCTGGTTCCGTAATTGGTATATTATGTTGCTGAATCAATCCCCTTTTAATCATCTCCAATCCTTCCCGTGTATTTATTAATTTCCTTTGACATGTTTGCCTTATTTTCTTGATATTCTCTTTCCTGGTTTGGATATTCTCTTTGTCCTTTCTATTTTTATTTTCAGATAGCAACGCCTTTTGGTCTTCTCTAATTTCTGTTTCCTTGCTACTCTCTTCTGTTTTTGGATTTATTATAATACCTTCGGAAGTGCTGTCTAATGTTTTATTCATATTCTTGCGACATTCATCCATTTTTTTCATGCATGAATTCTTCATGGTATCTCTGGATATCTTCTCTCTGCTTCCTAAATTGTTCGGCCATAAAATCCATGACATCCTGACAGGTCACTTTCTTTGGTTGTTTTGATATTTTCTTCTGTTGCTTCACTTTGACTATTTCTACTTCTTTTTGTACATTGGATTGTCCTAGCTTTTTATGATTTGGCGTTCCCATAAATTCATCTATTTGATTGTGTTCTTTCCTCCAGTGACACATATCTTCTCGGGATAGTTCAAACATCACCCTGATCCATTCGCTTAATTCTTTGTTTTCTGTTTGTATTGGGTTTTTAGGTGGTCTTATTTCTCGTTTCCATTGTTCATAATCTTCCTGAGTATATTGTTCTGTCACCTGGGCGTATACTCCTGTTCTTTCATTTTTCATTTGTTGTTCATTATCGTCCAATCTTTCCCAATCTTCTTTAGTCATCCTTTCCACCTTGTTATCGTCTTTTTCGTGGGCGGTCCCAATAGTCTTTTCTTTATTACACCTGGCATCTAACTCCCACATTTCATCATAAATGTCTCTCAAAGTCATTTTGTCGTTTGGTGTTCCCATTGCATTCACGCGACTCATTTGCGCTCTTTCGTGGTCGGTGGTGTTCTTCTTAATATACTCCATATCCTTGCTGAATTTTTTAAATAGCGCCGTCATCCATTCCGCGTAGCTTGGTCGTCTTTCTTGTCCGGGCATATTCGTTTCCTGTTGTATCATAGCTCTTTATTGCATTCCTGTGCCTCTAATGGTTGCCTGCTCAAGTTAAGTAACAATTAAGATGATTTTTTACTTAACTAAAGCCCACTCGTTGAGCACCAATTTGAAATAAAACGAGTTATAAGGAGTACTTCTTAATTCAGCCCCACGTTGGGCGCCAATTTGTAACGAACTCCTTCTCTCGTTTCTAATTGTACTCGAGGATGTCTGAAAGCCCCACAGTTGGGTTCACCAATTTGAAATCAACCACGTGGTTTCTGTGTTTTATTTATTTATTTATTAATGAATATATCTATTCGGTTGTTACCGATGAAACCTCCTGAAAATATATTATTAGGCAAATATAATTATAATTATGTTCCTTTAACTTATAATCGTACTACGATATAGGTTTAACTTAGTATTCAGAAGTTGGGTAATATTAGCGATATATATAGTGTATTGACTGAATGTATTGAGTATTCTTGTCAACCCTAGTCCCTCGATGTTAGAAAATTCTATTAAAATTTTGTACTGAAAACACGCTAGTTCGGCAATCTCCCGTTCCACCAGTTGTAAGCACTTAGCGCTGTTATTTGTAATAATCGTGTTTCTAGGTTAGCCGTTCATCGGGTTTGAATCAACCTTTTATTGTAAATTATTCCACCCACTACATATAGTATCTATTCTGCAATAACTTCAAACATTATCTCATACAATAAAGATCCTTTATTAATTTTATCTATTATTTCACAGTTACCGTTATCTCCAAAAGAATAATATTATCAAATCGATTATACAAAAATATATCGATTGTCAATTGATCAAGTTACTTTGACTCATACAAATTAAATATAACAATAAATAATTCTTATCCCAGGGTTCGTAAGATTCTTTGAACCATTAGTAAGGCTAGGTAAAATGCACAATTAAGGTTACTCAAGTATTACAAAACAAAATTATTAACTCTAAATATATTGAATTTAAAATAGGTTGTGTTTTACCGGGTTGGCAGAACTCAAGCTGGCACTGGTCGTCTGTAAACAGTGAAGATGTTCGGCTTAAGTTACATTTATCCAGGAAAACTTGTTTTGGCCCTTAATAAAATTGACAGTGTAATATCCAGGGAAGCTCTCAGGAACTCTTCTAACTGCTGTTCTTCTACTATGATCTTGATAGTTGTCGGTCACGGTGGAATGAAAATAGTATCCCAGCTTCTTCTGCAAGTGAAGGTTAACTCTGCAAAACGAGATCTTCGTATGTCTTCTCAATAATTCCGTTAGTTTCGGCCTTTGTTTCTCTTAATTAATCTTCTGGTTAGAGGAGAAATCGGTTTAATACCGAATCCAGCGGAATTATCCTGGTGAATGAGGTGAGGGGTTTTCAACTCTTTTAAATGTATTCAGTTATAATTTGGAAGTCTAATTAGTTTTATTACTCATCAGTATTATGATAGAATTAGGTTTCAAAGAGGGTTTTTTAATTTTGATTCATATTTTCTTCAGAATTTATTATTAATTTTTTTAAATGTATCTGCCCATCTCAACTCAATAGCTTGTAACAATCAGAACGAGTGATTCAATATAAACAACTCATGTACATTTCAGTTGCCTTAACAACCACTTTTTTCTGTCATTGGGTGAAATTAGATATCCTAGAGCCAGAATTATAGAATATTACTACTCTTTTTCAATAAAATACTCCATGCTTGGAATAATACTAAATTACCTAAAATTCTCACCTAACCTTCCTTCTTAAACAGTAAATGTTTTACCATAGTTTCATTGGACTGGACTTCTTAAAAAGGTATTAATTTCCTTTTACAAATATTAAATTTAGGCCTATAGGTTTTCTTAAACTGTTATAACATTGTTTGGTTTTTTAACTTAATTTTCTTTTACCTGACCTACTGTACAATTAATTATTGGTTAATGGTTATTTACATTAATTTCAACTTCCTGGTTTTTATTTTATTACCTTAATTAATTCGTCTTGGAGCCCTTCATTAGTTTACAATATAATTATCAGAACTACTTGTCCAACCTTAAACACAGATTGCCCTCCTGGCCAAGTTTACAAACATTAATTTAAAAAAAACTGCATTATTCAATTTTAGACAATACTTAAAACTTAGTATAATGCCTAACACAGGTAACTATACTTGATTGTCTAAAGACAAATTTAACATAAATACAAACATAATCATTGATGAAGTATTCCTATTAAACAACATCAGTTCACTCTTACCATACTCAAAACATAACATAAATATTCTGTGAACATTAACATGCTACAGTATAAAAACAAGCACAATTCATTATATTAATTATTAATTGATATGGTATTTTATATTCAACATGAATTATTGCCTCTTTTGACTTGAGGTACTTCTCAGATGCATTAATTACTGAGCAACCTTAATTCAGGGTATGGTCCTTGACCATAGTTAATTCAATTTTTTATGTAACGTTGGGGACCTCAACTCTGTTACGTTACATAACACCCCCCCTTCGAAAGAAGTTTATTTTGTCTTAACAAAGTTTAGTAAAAAAAAATAAACTCATAACTCGTATCTGACCAATTGGTTCTCCTATTCATAATACTTTTTTATTTCAGACTGGTTGTATGTACCTTTCACCCTATTATTTGCGTATGGAATTATCCGTTGTATTACTATTATTTCTTCTTTCCTTCTTAAAATCAATTATTTCCCAAGTTTAAATCTTACTTCTATAATCATTCTCGTGACATTCTTTATTAATTATACATTTTGGATCTGGTTTTATTTATTTATCTATATTTATTTGTGAGTTTTCCCCCTAATATTTAATTTTCCTAAACCTCCCTAACATTATAACTGGAATCGAATCGGTGGTGCTCTATCGGCTTACCAAATACCGTCGTCCGTTACATACCTTCTGGGATCAGAGGAACATCATCTCTGCCCAGTTAAATGATTGCTGGAATATTCTACAGTCAATCTTCATTAATAAACCTCGCAAGGTAGTCATCATGTGACCTTCAATAAAATAATTAATAATAATAATAATCTAGGGATTATTCACTGTACTTTAACTCAGATCATATTATTTCTTCATATTAATTCTTCCTTCTATTATACCCTTCTCCTCTCCAATACTTGGCTATTTTTATTGACATTTATTAATTGGCTTTCTTACGGATAATTCTTAAATATTTGTTTTTTTTTTTTTTATATTAGTTTAAAGTAATTTCTTCTGAATTATATAGTAAGGTGTTCTTACTTATTTTTTGAATTTGGTTGTTTTATTAAATCATATTGTTCCTGAATAAATTAAATAAGTTGTCCTTACGTCTTTTTGGAATTTTGGGGTTTTAAAATTGATTCCACAGAATTTCTCTGAAGTATTGCGTAATTAGTTGATTTCATTTAATAGTTGGTTTAATATATTGTACTTAGTTTCTCATTATATTCCTTGGATTTGCTTGATCCTGTACCCATAAAATCCGTCCCTTTTCTCCAATGGTTAGTTTGGACTCTGTTTAACCGTGGTCCATTATTTCCTCTATACCGGTTGTTCGGGTCTCTCTAGTGTATAGAGTTATCTCTGTCCTTGTGACATATCTCACTATTATGCAGTTCTTGCATCTTGTCGCTATAAAATTGTCATTTATGTTCAAGTTCACCATCGCCTTTCGAACTGGTTCTTCTGTACTGTTTCTTAATTGTTCTAATGGTTCATACATAAATTCCATAAGTCCTCCATGCTCCTCGGTCAGTTTTGGCCTTTTTGGTCCTTCTAGTCCATCTGGGAATTCAAGTGTGGTTCGTTTAAAATTTTCTACCTTGCCTTACTTCTCCTGGTTCCGTAATTGGTATATTATGTTGCTGAATCAATCCCCTTTTAATCATCTCCAATCCTTCCCGTGTATTTATTAATTTCCTTTGACATGTTTGCCTTATTTTCTTGATATTCTCTTTCCTGGTTTGGATATTCTCTTTGTCCTTTCTATTTTTATTTTCAGATAGCAACGCCTTTTGGTCTTCTCTAATTTCTGTTTCCTTGCTACTCTCTTCTGTTTTTGGATTTATTATAATACCTTCGGAAGTGCTGTCTAATGTTTTATTCATATTCTTGCGACATTCATCCATTTTTTTCATGCATGAATTCTTCATGGTATCTCTGGATATCTTCTCTCTGCTTCCTAAATTGTTCGGCCATAAAATCCATGACATCCTGACAGGTCACTTTCTTTGGTTGTTTTGATATTTTCTTCTGTTGCTTCACTTTGACTATTTCTACTTCTTTTTGTACATTGGATTGTCCTAGCTTTTTATGATTTGGCGTTCCCATAAATTCATCTATTTGATTGTGTTCTTTCCTCCAGTGACACATATCTTCTCGGGATAGTTCAAACATCACCCTGATCCATTCGCTTAATTCTTTGTTTTCTGTTTGTATTGGGTTTTTAGGTGGTCTTATTTCTCGTTTCCATTGTTCATAATCTTCCTGAGTATATTGTTCTGTCACCTGGGCGTATACTCCTGTTCTTTCATTTTTCATTTGTTGTTCATTATCGTCCAATCTTTCCCAATCTTCTTTAGTCATCCTTTCCACCTTGTTATCGTCTTTTTCGTGGGCGGTCCCAATAGTCTTTTCTTTATTACACCTGGCATCTAACTCCCACATTTCATCATAAATGTCTCTCAAAGTCATTTTGTCGTTTGGTGTTCCCATTGCATTCGCGCGACTCATTTGCGCTCTTTCGTGGTCGGTGGTGTTCTTCTTAATATACTCCATATCCTTGCTGAATTTTTTAAATAGCGCCGTCATCCATTCCGCGTAGCTTGGTTGTCTTTCTTGTCCGGGCATATTCGTTTCCTGTTGTATCATAGCTCTTTATTGCATTCCTGTGCCTCTAATGGTTGCCTGCTCAAGTTAAGTAACAATTAAGATGATTTTTTACTTAACTAAAGCCCACTCGTTGAGCACCAATTTTAAATAAAACGAGTTATAAGGAGTACTTCTTAATTCAGCCCCACGTTGGGCGCCAATTTGTAACGAACTCCTTCTCTCGTTTCTAATTGTACTCGAGGATGTCTGAAAGCCCCACAGTTGGGTTCGCCAATTTGAAATCAACCACGTGGTTTCTGTGTTTTATTTATTTATTTATTAATGAATATATCTATTCGGTTGTTACCGATGAAACCTCCTGAAAATATATTATTAGGCAAATATAATTATAATTATGTTCCTTTAACTTATAATCGTACTACGATATAGGTTTAACTTAGTATTCAGTAGTTGGGTAATATTAGCGATATATATAGTGTATTGACTGAATGTAATGAGTATTCTTGTCAACCCTAGTCCCTCGATGTTAGAAAATTCTATTAAAATTTTGTACTGAAAACACGCTAGTTCGGCAATCTCCCGTTCCACCAGTTGTAAGCACTTAGCGCTGTTATTTGTAATAATCGTGTTTCTAGGTTAGCCGTTCATCGGGTTTGAATCAACCTTTTATTGTAAATTATTCCACCCACTACATATAGTATCTATTCTGCAATAACTTCAAACATTATCTCATACAATAAAGATCCTTTATTAATTTTATCTATTATTTCACAGTTACCGTTATCTCCAAAAGAATAATATTATCAAATCGATTATACAAAAATATATCGATTGTCAATTGATCAAGTTACTTTGACTCATACAAATTAAATATAACAATAAATAATTCTTATCCCAGGGTTCGTAAGATTCTTTGAACCATTAGTAAGGCTAGGTAAAATGCACAATTAAGGTTACTCAAGTATTACAAAACAAAATTATTAACTCTAAATATATTGAATTTAAAATAGGTTGTGTTTTACCGGGTTGGCAGAACTCAAGCTGGCACTGGTCGTCTGTAAACAGTGAAGATGTTCGGCTTAAGTTACATTTATCCAGGAAAACTTGTTTTGGCCCTTAATAAAATTGATAGTGTAATATCCAGGGAAGCTCTCAGGAACTCTTCTAACTGCTGTTCTTCTACTATGATCTTGATAGTTGTCGGTCACGGTGGAATGAAAATAGTATCCCAGCTTCTTCTGCAAGTGAAGGTTAACTCTGCAAAACGAGATCTTCGTATGTCTTCTCAATAATTCCGTTAGTTTCGGCCTTTGTTTCTCTTAATTAATCTTCTGGTTAGAGGAGAAATCGGTTTAATACCGAATCCAGCGGAATTATCCTGGTGAATGAGGTGAGGGGTTTTCAACTCTTTTAAATGTATTCAGTTATAATTTGGAAGTCTAATTAGTTTTATTACTCATCAGTATTATGATAGAATTAGGTTTCAAAGAGGTTTTTTTAATTTTGATTCATATTTTCTTCAGAATTTATTATTAATTTTTTTAAATGTATCTGCCCATCTCAACTCAATAGCTTGTAACAATCAGAACGAGTGATTCAATATAAACAACTCATGTACATTTCAGTTGCCTTAACAACCACTTTTTTCTGTCATTGGGTGAAATTAGATATCCTAGAGCCAGAATTATAGAATATTACTACTCTTTTTCAATAAAATACTCCATGCTTGGAATAATACTAAATTACCTAAAATTCTCACCTAACCTTCCTTCTTAAACAGTAAATGTTTTACCATAGTTTCATTGGACTGGACTTCTTAAAAAGGTATTAATTTCCTTTTACAAATATTAAATTTAGGCCTATAGGTTTTCTTAAACTGTTATAACATTGTTTGGTTTTTTAACTTAATTTTCTTTTACCTGACCTACTGTACAATTAATTATTGGTTAATGGTTATTTACATTAACTTCAACTTCCTGGTTTTTATTTTATTACCTTAATTAATTCGTCTTGGAACCCTTCATTAGTTTACAATATAATTATCAGAACTACTTGTCCAACCTTAAACACAGATTGCCCTCCTGGCCAAGTTTACAAACATTAATTTAAAAAAAACTGCATTATTCAATTTTAGACAATACTTAAAACTTAGTATAATGCCTAACACAGGTAACTATACTTGATTGTCTAAAGACAAATTTAACATAAATACAAACATAATCATTGATGAAGTATTCCTATTAAACAACATCAGTTCACTCTTACCATACTCAAAACATAACATAAATATTCTGTGAACATTAACATGCTACAGTATAAAAACAAGCACAATTCATTATATTAATTATTAATTGGTATGGTATTTTATATTCAACATGAATTATTGCCTCTTTTGACTTGAGGTACTTCTCAGATGCATTAATTACTGAGCAACCTTAATTCAGGGTATGGTCCTTGACCATAGTTAATTCAATTTTTTATGTAACGTTGGGGACCTCAACTCTGTTACGTTACATAACACCCCCCCCTTCGAAAGAAGTTTATTTTGTCTTAACAAAGTTTAGTAAAAAAAAATAAACTTATAACTCGTATCTGACCAATTGGTTCTCCTATTCATAATACTTTTTTATTTCAGACTGGTTGTATGTACCTTTCACCCTATTATTTGCATATGGAATTATCCGTTGTATTACTATTATTTCTTCTTTCCTTCTTAAAATCAATTATTTTCCCAAGTTTAAATCTTACTTCTATAATCATTCTCGTGACATTCTTTATTAATTATACATTTTGGATCTGGTTTTATTTATTTATCTATATTTATTTGTGAGTTTTCCCCCTAATATTTAATTTTCCTAAACCTCCCTAACATTATAACTGGAATCGAATCGGTGGTGCTCTATCGGCTTACCAAATACCGTCGTCCGTTACATACCTTCTGGGATCAGAGGAACATCATCTCTGCCCAGTTAAATGATTGCTGGAATATTCTACAGTCAATCTTCATTAATAAACCTCGCAAGGTAGTCATCATGTGACCTTCAATAAAATAATTAATAATAATAATAATCTAGGGATTATTCACTGTACTTTAACTCAGATCATATTATTTCTTCATATTAATTCTTCCTTCTATTATACCCTTCTCCTCTCCAATACTTGGATTTTTATTGACATTTATTAATTGGCTTTCTTACGGATAATTCTTAAATATTTGTTTTTTTTTTTTTTTTTTTTTTATATTAGTTTAAAGTAATTTCTTCTGAATTATATAGTAAGGTGTTCTTACTTATTTTTTGAATTTGGTTGTTTTATTAAATCATATTGTTCCTGAATAAATTAAATAAGTTGTCCTTACGTCTTTTTGGAATTTTGGGGTTTTAAAATTGATTCCACAGAATTTCTCTGAAGTATTGCGTAATTAGTTGATTTCATTTAATAGTTGGTTTAATATATTGTACTTAGTTTCTCATTATATTCCTTGGATTTGCTTGATCCTGTACCCATAAAATCCGTCCCTTTTCTCCAATGGTTAGTTTGGACTCTGTTTAACCGTGGTCCATTATTTCCTCTATACCGGTTGTTCGGGTCTCTCTAGCGTATAGAGTTATCTCTGTCCTTGTGACATATCTCACTATTATGCAGTTCTTGCATCTTGTCGCTATAAAATTGTCATTTATGTTCAAGTTCACCATCGCCTTTCGAACTGGTTCTTCTGTACTGTTTCTTAATTGTTCTAATGGTTCATACATAAATTCCATAAGTCCTCCATGCTCCTCGGTCAGTTTTGGCCTTTTTGGTCCTTCTAGTCCATCTGGGAATTCAAGTGTGGTTCGTTTAAAATTTTCTACCTTGCCTTACTTCTCCTGGTTCCGTAATTGGTATATTATGTTGCTGAATCAATCCCCTTTTAATCATCTCCAATCCTTCCCGTGTATTTATTAATTTCCTTTGACATGTTTGCCTTATTTTCTTGATATTCTCTTTCCTGGTTTGGATATTCTCTTTGTCCTTTCTATTTTTATTTTCAGATAGCAACGCCTTTTGGTCTTCTCTAATTTCTGTTTCCTTGCTACTCTCTTCTGTTTTTGGATTTATTATAATACCTTCGGAAGTGCTGTCTAATGTTTTATTCATATTCTTGCGACATTCATCCATTTTTTTCATGCATGAATTCTTCATGGTATCTCTGGATATCTTCTCTCTGCTTCCTAAATTGTTCGGCCATAAAATCCATGACATCCTGACAGGTCACTTTCTTTGGTTGTTTTGATATTTTCTTCTGTTGCTTCACTTTGACTATTTCTACTTCTTTTTGTACATTGGATTGTCCTAGCTTTTTATGATTTGGCGTTCCCATAAATTCATCTATTTGATTGTGTTCTTTCCTCCAGTGACACATATCTTCTCGGGATAGTTCAAACATCACCCTGATCCATTCGCTTAATTCTTTGTTTTCTGTTTGTATTGGGTTTTTAGGTGGTCTTATTTCTCGTTTCCATTGTTCATAATCTTCCTGAGTATATTGTTCTGTCACCTGGGCGTATACTCCTGTTCTTTCATTTTTCATTTGTTGTTCATTATCGTCCAATCTTTCCCAATCTTCTTTAGTCATCCTTTCCACCTTGTTATCGTCTTTTTCGTGGGCGGTCCCAATAGTCTTTTCTTTATTACACCTGGCATCTAACTCCCACATTTCATCATAAATGTCTCTCAAAGTCATTTTGTCGTTTGGTGTTCCCATTGCATTCGCGCGACTCATTTGCGCTCTTTCGTGGTCGGTGGTGTTCTTCTTAATATACTCCATATCCTTGCTGAATTTTTTAAATAGCGCCGTCATCCATTCCGCGTAGCTTGGTCGTCTTTCTTGTCCGGGCATATTCGTTTCCTGTTGTATCATAGCTCTTTATTGCATTCCTGTGCCTCTAATGGTTGCCTGCTCAAGTTAAGTAACAATTAAGATGATTTTTTACTTAACTAAAGCCCACTCGTTGAGCACCAATTTTAAATAAAACGAGTTATAAGGAGTACTTCTTAATTCAGCCCCACGTTGGGCGCCAATTTGTAACGAACTCCTTCTCTCGTTTCTAATTGTACTCGAGGATGTCTGAAAGCCCCACAGTTGGGTTCGCCAATTTGAAATCAACCACGTGGTTTCTGTGTTTTATTTATTTATTTATTAATGAATATATCTATTCGGTTGTTACCGATGAAACCTCCTGAAAATATATTATTAGGCAAATATAATTATAATTATGTTCCTTTAACTTATAATCGTACTACGATATAGGTTTAACTTAGTATTCAGTAGTTGGGTAATATTAGCGATATATATAGTGTATTGACTGAATGTAATGAGTATTCTTGTCAACCCTAGTCCCTCGATGTTAGAAAATTCTATTAAAATTTTGTACTGAAAACACGCTAGTTCGGCAATCTCCCGTTCCACCAGTTGTAAGCACTTAGCGCTGTTATTTGTAATAATCGTGTTTCTAGGTTAGCCGTTCATCGGGTTTGAATCAACCTTTTATTGTAAATTATTCCACCCACTACATATAGTATCTATTCTGCAATAACTTCAAACATTATCTCATACAATAAAGATCCTTTATTAATTTTATCTATTATTTCACAGTTACCGTTATCTCCAAAAGAATAATATTATCAAATCGATTATACAAAAATATATCGATTGTCAATTGATCAAGTTACTTTGACTCATACAAATTAAATATAACAATAAATAATTCTTATCCCAGGGTTCGTAAGATTCTTTGAACCATTAGTAAGGCTAGGTAAAATGCACAATTAAGGTTACTCAAGTATTACAAAACAAAATTATTAACTCTAAATATATTGAATTTAAAATAGGTTGTGTTTTACCGGGTTGGCAGAACTCAAGCTGGCACTGGTCGTCTGTAAACAGTGAAGATGTTCGGCTTAAGTTACATTTATCCAGGAAAACTTGTTTTGGCCCTTAATAAAATTGATAGTGTAATATCCAGGGAAGCTCTCAGGAACTCTTCTAACTGCTGTTCTTCTACTATGATCTTGATAGTTGTCGGTCACGGTGGAATGAAAATAGTATTCCAGCTTCTTCTGCAAGTGAAGGTTAACTCTGCAAAACGAGATCTTCGTATGTCTTCTCAATAATTCCGTTAGTTTCGGCCTTTGTTTCTCTTAATTAATCTTCTGGTTAGAGGAGAAATCGGTTTAATACCGAATCCAGCGGAATTATCCTGGTGAATGAGGTGAGGGGTTTTCAACTCTTTTAAATGTATTCAGTTATAATTTGGAAGTCTAATTAGTTTTATTACTCATCAGTATTATGATAGAATTAGGTTTCAAAGAGGGTTTTTTAATTTTGATTCATATTTTCTTCAGAATTTATTATTCATTTTTTTAAATGTATCTGCCCATCTCAACTCAATAGCTTGTAACAATCAGAACGAGTGATTCAATATAAACAACTCATGTACATTTCAGTTGCCTTAACAACCACTTTTTTCTGTCATTGGGTGAAATTAGATATCCTAGAGCCAGAATTATAGAATATTACTACTCTTTTTCAATAAAATACTCCATGCTTGGAATAATACTAAATTACCTAAAATTCTCACCTAACCTTCCTTCTTAAACAGTAAATGTTTTACCATAGTTTCATTGGACTGGACTTCTTAAAAAGGTATTAATTTCCTTTTACAAATATTAAATTTAGGCCTATAGGTTTTCTTAAACTGTTATAACATTGTTTGGTTTTTTAACTTAATTTTCTTTTACCTGACCTACTGTACAATTAATTATTGGTTAATGGTTATTTACATTAATTTTAACTTCCTGGTTTTTATTTTATTACCTTAATTAATTCGTCTTGGAACCCTTCATTAGTTTACAATATAATTATCAGAACTACTTGTCCAACCTTAAACACAGATTGCCCTCCTGGCCAAGTTTACAAACATTAATTTAAAAAAAACTGCATTATTCAATTTTAGACAATACTTAAAACTTAGTATAATGCCTAACACAGGTAACTATACTTGATTGTCTAAAGACAAATTTAACATAAATACAAACATAATCATTGATGAAGTATTCCTATTAAACAACATCAGTTCACTCTTACCATACTCAAAACATAACATAAATATTCTGTGAACATTAACATGCTACAGTATAAAAACAAGCACAATTCATTATATTAATTATTAATTGGTATGGTATTTTATATTCAACATGAATTATTGCCTCTTTTGACTTGAGGTACTTCTCAGATGCATTAATTACTGAGCAACCTTAATTCAGGGTATGGTCCTTGACCATAGTTAATTCAATTTTTTATGTAACGTTGGGGACCTCAACTCTGTTACGTTACAATATTCATATATTGTACAACAGTTGGAATCAATAAGTACCACTAACATTAATACTCTGTATTCTCTGAATATTTGTATGTTTAGTTGATACTATATTATTTAGGCCTATATCTCAATTAATATTCATATGCTTAAAAAACTGGTTGTGACAAGAATACTAAATACATTCACCTTTCTACTAGGTAATACTCTTATGCATTATTCTTAGAAGGACTCATCACACACACACACACACACACAAGTGCAGTAAACATCTGATTTCACTCTACAAATAAATCATTTTTTACAGTTTTACTTGGAACACCACTAGACTGTAGCAACCTTTACTATATTTTGTAACTTTTAATGCAGTTTTGTAGAAACTGATGAGGATTTGTTCACCTTCAATTTATGTTGGTATTCAGTCATATGCCATTCATATGAAATAGACTTATAAAATAGGCCTATATCTGGATATCCTTACCCAAGCAGAATTTACACAGTAGACCTCGCATTACTGGATGGTGTGGACTGAATATTTATAGTCTTTAATTGAATGAGCAAAGCGAGTTTTCAGTTTTAACTTGCTTGTGTGTGTGTGTGTGTGTGTGTGTGTGTGTGTGTGTGTGTGTGTGTGTGTGTGTGTGTGTGTGTGTGTGTGTGTGTGTGTGTTTTAAGTATACATAAACTTAAAAACTAAAACTAAACTATTTGTCATTTAGCCATTATGGTTATAAATTTAATTAACAACAGTACAGTAGTCTGGGTTGGGGTTTTGTAGTGTTAATTGTATGCAAACTAATAATGATTGGTTTAATTCATTTTAAAATATTAGCGAGTTATGCATCTCAGTTAATTTATTAGTTCATTTACCTCCTTAATGTCATCCTTGCCTAATTTTTTTTTATGTTTCACTCCTGATTCATACAAAATTAAGGGGTTGTTTACCCTTTATAGGTCTCCAGTGATCAAGAGGCCCGCATAGAAGTCAGATCTGTGAGGAAACGAGCGCTAGCAACAATAAGTACTTTGTCCCCAAAGAAGAGAGGTATCGACCGGGAAACTAGCACTGAGACAAATCAGGACATACAAAAAGATATAGAAATAGCAAAACTTCGAGAAGAAATTTTACTGCTAAAAAAGAAAAATACCCTAAACCTACTCGCACTAAAACAAACGCAAGCTGCTCTAAGAACACTCAAAAGAGCAAGATATGTAGTGTCTTTCAAGAAGGCATTCCCGTGCAAAACAACACAAAGAAAATTAAATCAAGACGTAAAAGATATCCTGTCTAAGTGCTTCACTCCAGGCCAGATTCGATGTCTTTTACAAGACAAGAGGGTTAAGTGGTCATCAGAAGATATCGCGAATGCACTCACGCTAAGAGCACTTTCAAAGAAGACCTACAATTACTTAATAAAACACAATTTCCCCTTACCTGCTCGTTCTACTCTCCAAAAGTGGACACGACAGTTTAAATGCAGGCGAGAGGCATCCTTCAGGAAGTTTTGTCTTTAATGAAAGCTAAGGCTACAAATTTTACAGAACTTGAGAGAATTTGTGTCCTTTCTTTCGATGAAATGAATATTGATGGACGTGTGTGCTACGATTCGTCAGATGACGTAATTCAGGGGCCCCACAGTAATGTTCAGGTGGTCATGATTAGAGGTCTGTTTTCCAAGTGGAAGCAACCCATTTATTATGATTTTGATGTGACCATGACAGATCTATTGCTTAAAAGCATTATCAGTGCCGTTGAGAGCAGTAATATTCATGTAGCGGCTGTGACGTGTGATATGGGGGGAAAGAATTCAAAAGTCTGGAAGGAATTAGGTGTAAACACAAAACTTTCTTCATTAACCCAACTACAAACAATAAGTTGTTGGGTTTTCTGTGACGTACCTCATCTTTTGAAGCTGCTTAGAAATCATTTTCTAGACCGTGGGTTGTTACTTTGCGACGGCACTGAGCTTAAAAAGGATACAATCGAAAATCTGTTACAGCAATAGAAGGAGACTTGATGATTTTACTCAATATTAGTCAGATACACCTTAACGTAACTGGTCGATCTCGTCGAAATGTAAGATTTGCTGCACAGTTGTTTTCTAATCATACAGCAAAGGCGCTGAAATATGTTGCAAATAAAGAGCGCGAAAGCAGCTTCATCAAACTGGTAAACGATGCATTTGATGTTTTAAACTCGAGACTTCCAAAAGACCAGAAAACGCCTGGCATGTATGCCATGTAACGTATGGCATGAATTTAAGTAGCCAAGAAAATACTTTAAAAAGGTTTTTGGAAGTAATAACTAACATGCGAGTAGCAAATAAAAAAAGTTTACTACCTTCTCAGAAAGGTTTCGTTATATCCTTAAATTCATTGTTCGGCCTTTAGGAACAAATGACAATGATTCATGGGGTGACGTACATTTTGACCGCTAGATTCAATCAAGATTGCCTAGAAAACTTTTTTTCATGAATTCGGGGATTAGGCGTCTTTTATAATAATCCCACTCCCTTTGAAGTGCGCAACAGAATTCAGCTCTTGCTTTTAATGGGTAGCACGGACGATATACCGTTATCTGGAAGTGCGTCTGTGGCTGAGGATGGTAGCATTCATTCCACCGAACTTATGGAATCAAATGACTCTGACGAGGATTTCATCCAGTTTGTTACCAATGAACTATGCGTAGACATAGTTGAACATACATTAATACCAAGTTCTCCGAAAAATGACACCGACGAAGCAGAATTGTTAAAAACAGAGGACTTGGCCCAGTCTACAAGTGACAACGATGTTCCTCAAGATGCCTTAAAATATCTGGCCGGGTACTCGCATTCAAGTGCCGCTTCATTGATGAAAGTCTAGGTGTGAGAGGCGAAACATTGTGTCTTTTCGGGGAACATAGTCATGACTGGATATCGATTATATCAAAGGGGGGCTTACCCATCCGTCAGACGAGTGGTTACAAAAACTGATTCAGTTTGAGATAGTTTAGTTCTTTCCACGGATGTACAATATCAAAACAAGTTTAAGTTATCTCTTATTTGGCCACCTTACTCAAATCTAAATTTCCAGAAGTGGACGAGAAAGTTATTTTGTCTGTACGTCAGGACAAGAACATTCATCAGAATCCGCCATCTGAACAAACAGCTCAAACTCAAGTCACTTAAAAAGTATTCAGCAACAAAGAGTCGGCTCTGGGTAGCTTCGTCTTCAAACATTTAAGTCACCCATGAAGGTATGTATCAACCAAATAACCATTTTCATTTAGTTGACAAAAGTATTTATGTTTACAACTAAACGTACCAGCTTCAGTTTTTAACGTTACAACAGTGAAAATGTCGATAAAGAAAATGATTATGATATTGATTATAATACATGTAATTGGAAGGTTGTTTCAAATATATTATACTACATAGAAATGTTTATACATGCACGCATGCGTGTACACACTAGTGCACGCACGCACCCACGCACGCGTATTATATATATATATATATGTATATATTGTAACGGTACATATCTTCACCGTACATTTAACAACAAATATAAGGAATAAAACACCCATTAACTAACACAGGAGCACATAAGAGAGGAATGATAAATGAATAACTGTGTACTAAATGTTATATCCAGTCCACGAACTAATTAAAACAATTAAAATAATTAAATCAGCAAACGAAGAATAATAAATAGTGATGAAGAAGAAAATATAGATGACAACATAGTTATGTGATTAACCAAATGACCCAATAGATATGGTAAGTGAGAGAACAAAACCAAATTATAATGACAACAAACCCTAACAAGAGACTGAAGATATTATGAATAAACACAAGTAAACCGATAAGCGAAGAAGAGTTAACAAATCTATTATACAATGTGCCAATAAGTGTACCAAGAGAGAAGGAAACCTATAAAACAAGGAGTCTACAGAATTAAGAAACAGTAAAGAGATGCAGACATAGACAAACTATTACTAAAGACTTGACCATGACAAAAAACTCTTTATTCTGAGATAAAAATATAATTAATCAACAAATAAACACAATGAAATAAGATATTGGAAGATAAGAATGAGTTAGTTGTCGCAGTACTAATAGAATACCATGCATGCTTTTAATACAGCCAAATCCAATTAAAATAAATGAAAGAAAACCTGGTAATCACCAGTAGACATGTAAAAATAATGTGAAAAAATAATAAATATTTAAATAATAGCAAGAACAAAAGTGTAGAATGATAACCTTTACATGATAACATTGAGAGTAGGGAGAAAAGCATAGACCATTGTTGTCAGACAAGGGGGTCCCAAGTAACCTCAATTCTGGTACAAATCCACTTGTAATTAGAATAAACCAAGGCCGTGCACAAGGGGGGGGTTTGAGAGTTTAACCCTCCCCATTTGGGAAGAGAAATCAGCAAGTTTGGAAGTGAAATAGTGATTATTTCAATCTGATATAAAATACCGGAGGTATTCACGTCATTTGAACTCATGAACAATTCCCGCCTTGCGCAGCAAACACGGCAGTGCTCCGTCTTTCTCACACTCTCACATCTTTCTCACACGTTAGTAGTATACGTAGTTCATTCGGCACGCCAGTTCTCTATTTTTCGTGTGGTTCGTGCAGTATTGACTGACTTGTGTGTTAATCATTAGTTATCGCTACCACCAATAGACTACGGACTGTGTATTCCTAGTTCGTTTTGCGATTTTGTGCTGAACAATTAGTAAAATATGTCCAGTAAACAAACGAATTCTTTGTTAAATTACTTTTGCAAAAAACAACGGACAGAAGAGGTAAGTTATTATTAATATTTTTCATAATTCTTCTCTTCCAAGTTTTGTGACAAGTGTAAAACAAAAAGGTTTATTTATTAAAATTTTATTATTTTACGCACATGCAAATAAAACACAAATAAACCTCAGTACATGTTGCTTTCTCATCTATTTTTAAACGTCTAAATGACAACGACCTTGGCGATAAAACCGTCCATGCTGCTTCCCGGAAAACGATGACGCTATGCCTCTTGTCACATTTTATTGTAATCTAAGCTATTTAGCAGGTCAACTAATAAAGTCAGCAAGAACATTTTAGTGAGTAGTGCGTTACGGCCCATATATGGTACGAACAATTTTTTGTACTAAATAATTAATTAAAAATCTCGGAGTACGTAGACTATAAAAAATTAAGCAGTTTATTTATAAAAATAGCGAAAACTCACATCTGCATAGTAGACAAATTTACCGAAAATGACCGCCGCACCACACGAAAATCAATTACGGGACGTATATACCCCGTAATGCAGCAAACGTGTTAAAATTCATGTTATCAAATCAAATACAGTAATTTATTTCAAAGTTGACAGAAAAATCTCATTCAATACATCATAATCATGCGTTGCATAAAAAAGTATAAGGTAGCCTATCAAATAATAATAGTCTTCATTCATTTATTTATTTGTTTACAGCCGAAATCAGGATACAGCTCTCAATCAAGTCCGACAAATGAAGACAATGAAGTATCAAATCCAGCACAGTCCAATGCTGAATCGCTGACAGAAACAAATACCAACCAACCAACAGTTAGTGGTAGCTTACATCAAATCCATCCTTGGGATGTGGCATTATTTTTAAGCAAGGAATTGAAAATGAGTATCACGAACGCATACAAATCCATCTGGTTTCCTCCGGAAAAGTATAAATTTCCTTGCTCTGGAGAAAGGAATCTTCATTTCCAAGGACATTGGCTGAAGACTTACCATTGGTTGGCCTACTCGAGAAAGGATGATGCAGCTTTCTGTAAAGCATGTTTGTTGCAATGTAAGAAGACTGCTGGTGTCGGTTCTCAACCTCTCAAAGGATTGGTAAATGAACCGTACAGAAACTGGAAGAAAGCACTCGATTACTTCAAGAAGCACGAATCGACTGTTTACCACAAAAGCAGCATGCTTGGAATTAGAAAATATCAGAAAAATGGATGAAGGAAAAATGGTGCCTATTGATGTACAATTAAGTTCGGAGAAGAAAAAAGTGATCGAGGAAAACAAGAAGAAACTCATGGCCATTGTAGAAACGGTAAAACTTTGTGGACAGCAAGGCTTAGCCTTGAGAGGCTCAAAGGAAGGTGGCCAAATAACACCTGAAGTGCCTGCTGTAAATGATGGCAACTTCCGGGCCCTTCTCCGTTTTCGTGCTACAACAGATGGCCTACTAAAAAAACATTTGGAGACTTCATCAAAGAATGCGATATATACAAGCAATAGAATTCAAAATGAAGTCATCTCTATATTTCACAAGAAAATCTTAAGAAATTTGGTAGACAATATTAATAAATCCAAAGCTTTCTCACTACTTGCTGACCAAACATCAGACATTTCTGGTTTAGAGCAACTTTCCATATGTATGCGTTATACAGCAAATGAAGGTGAGAAATGTGTGGTCAAAGAAGATTTTATAGGCTTTGTACCTGTAACAGACTGCATGGGGAAAAACCTAGCCACAACTGCAGTCAACTTTTTGCAAGAGAATGGAATTGATACATGTTATCTATATGGTCAAGGCTATGATGGAGCGGCGGCCATGAGTGGGAAAATGCATGGAACTCAAGCCTACATTCAAGCAGATCACCCTCTGGCTCTCTATGTCCATTGTGCCTCTCACAGCCTTAATCTTGCTGTGAGTTCAGCCAGTAATATTTCAGCCTTTAGAAATTGTTTGGGAACCATTGAATCCGTATATAACTTTTTCAACTCCCCCAAACAGCAGGCTATTCTGCAAGAAACCATAGCTGAAGTATTACCAGAGGCGAATCACTCCAAATTGAAAAAATACTGTCCAACCAGATGGATTGAACGTCATCAATCCGTATCAATTTATTGTGAGCTTCAAGAAGGCGTGATAGAGGCCTTAGGAAAAATTTCTCAGCTGCGAGAGGCAACAGTGGCAGCTCAGGCGTTTCAACTACTGAGTGCAATTAAAAATTGCCAATTCCAAATTTGCTGCCAAATCCTTCTACCCCATGCCATTTTAACACCCCTGAGCGTGTCTCTTCAGCGAGAAGACCTACATCTGACCGAAGCTGTACTCCTTGCACAACATTCTTTAGAGGAACTTAAAAACATGAGGAAGTCTGCCAGTGAAATGTTCCGCAATATACTTGAGAAAGCAAAGTCTGTTATGGAGGATTCCGACATCGCTCTTAGTGTTCCACGATTGTGTAAGAAGCAGCAACACCGAAGCAACGTCAAAATCGAGTCACCAGAAGAATATTACCGTGTGACAATGTTCATACCATTTTTAGATGAACTTAATAGTCACATTGAATCTAGATTCATCAAGCATGGTGAAATTCTTAGCAGTTACGACTTTCTGTTACATCAGAGGCAGGCACATTTCAATGAAGACAACTGTCGGACCCTATACAGAACTTATGAGTCAGTCCTCGAATGCATCAATGAAGATGAATTCCTAGCTGAAATTAAAATGTGGCGAAGAAGAATCGGAGATTGTAGTGGAAAGAAAGGAGACCTCATCACCTTCATCTTCAGAAGAAAGACTAATGGCCTTGCATTATTGAACATCCATAGAGAAATTAATGTCTCTAGTGAAGAGATCGTTAATGAATTTGCCAATTCAAACAGAAAAATGTTACTATGTTAATAAAAGGAATTAGTGTAATGTATACAATTTTTATTAATATTGTTTTCGTTCATTTCCTCTCAAGTCTACTTATTATGTGTTACTCCATATTGTAATTCATAAACAGTTTATTGAAATTTTCATTATAGACTACTTTATGGAAAAGAAATTTTCCACTTCAGAACCCCTTCCTTTCAAAAATCCTGTGCACGGGCCTGGAATAAACTAAGAATAAAACAATGTAAAACTAGTTTAGGTTATGCAATAATGAAAATAGACATTATAAAGACAAACCTAGTGCTATGATCTATTAATTAAAAGTGATATGTGTGGTGTTTAATGTAATTACACAGACTGAAATTGGACAGAAAGATGTACCCATTAAACACACTCAGAATTCCCATAATAAGGTAAACCAGAAAAGAACAGTGACATAAATATGTAATGCAATATGTAATACTACTATTATAGTATAAAACAATGATAATGAAATATTAAGTAAACCATAATTATGAAAAATTAAGGTAACTGACTACACTAGATGCAAGAAGCATTAGTGAATTATTCTCAATCTCACATATAATAATAGAAGGCTTACCATTATAAAACACTCTTTAGACTGTAAAGACCATTTGTACACAAAAGAACAACTTAAAATTAAGAATATCATTAATGAGACACGGCATAACCAAATCATAATGAGACATGGCATACTAAGACTATGAATAAGACTAAAAACAAGAAACTAATTATATGTGAAGAAAAGCTGAGATATCCAGAAGTTGTAATGGACATCTCAGAATGACTGTATCACAGTAAAAAATAGACAGAGCAAAATTATTTAAATAAATAGAGTAAATCAAATTAACCATGCTCTAGGCCAGAGAAAGCATAGACCAAATATTGTAATTTTATTAATTTTAGGCAATTATTGAAGTAGAAATTATCATAAAAGGACTTGAGAGGAACCATATGATTGAAATGTAATCACCATTTGTTCAATTTCCATAATTAATCATGTAAAATCATAAGAAAGATGTCATAGTCGTAAGTAAAAAACATTAACTTTTTAGTTATAACACCCACATATGTCTTGTGAGGACTTATTTTAAAGAACAAACCAATTGTAATAACATGGTGTGGCTATATCAAGTATTACTAGTAACACAAGGACGTTAAACCAATTTTAAAGATATTCTATTTATTTTGGGCAAAACGAGGGCGTCATAATGATACTCTCCACACCAAAGTCATTAACAATTTTCTGCAAATTAATTACTCCGCCAAGGAAGTGACCTCGCTATAAGGAACAGCAGCAATCTCTAAACCAATGGAATCGATCAAAATCGACAGGGAGGGATGTAATCCCAAAATTGGAACAGCGAAGAGGAATAAATTTATTCACACTTCATCTCAGACTAGCGGAGCAATATGACGGCCATTTTCTGTGCGCGAAAAAAGTTGAATTCGGATCAAATCAGCTATGCGAGAATAAATGTAAACAATTTGGTCAACCTAACCAAAAATTTTTAAGTGGCGAGTTCAACGAAAAAACGCTTATACATTAGCGAATCATAATTGCAGAGTGTATGGCATAATATAAAGTGAATGACAGGAAGTATGGTGTTTAATTATAATTATTGAATATTAACTGAAAACATAAATTTTATGATTTTTACATTGAGACATGGAAGTAACCATGAAATCTCGTAGAGGTTAAAAGTGAATAAATAAATTAATTGACGTCCATTAATGAACATTATTGAACATTATATGAATTTTTATAGGAAAAATAAATATTTTTCGACCTATATTATGAAGGTCAACCAACTTAGAGAAATAGACAATGAGTAATATGAGCTTGAGTATAGGTTATCTAACCTTCTGATTTAGATTGTTCCAATACATAAACAATCAATGAATATTTTGACAAAAGCTATTTAAGCAACAGATCGTAATTGTTTACCTGACCAGAGTTCAGCATTCAATGGACATGATAATTAATAACGAACTTATAATTACAATCATTTATGTATTTTTATTATGTATAGGTTAAGGAGTTACATGATATTTTGAATAGATTATATTTTGTATCAACTCAGCATGCCTGAAGTTGCTTTAATGTTGACAACAGTCGAATTCATAATCATATGTTAGTAATTTTAAAAACTTTTAATGTCATTTTGTCTCTAAATATCAATTCAGTATGCCTGACGTAAATTTAATGTTGACGATAGTCAAAGATATAATTCCATGTTAATGATTTTAGAAAACTTTAATGTAATTGTTGTTTATACTAATTAATTCCAACACATGTTAAACAGTATTGCAGACATTTTCTGTTATGTATCTTGCAGTCTCAAAGGAACCACTAAGAATTTGTAAACCTAATGAACCAAAATTCAAGGTTATATTTTAAATTTATTTTAAATCAAAATATTTTAATTACCCTGAGATTAAGAGCTAATAAGTAATAAAGTCAATGAATAACGAGGCAAGTAGCCAGTAATAAATATCAATTAATAAATTCCAATTTTATTAAAAATTGTTAATAAATTCAATTTGTGTAACAGAAAAAGAGTTGACGACTTTTATTTAATAGACAATACTGATACGAGTTAGATTATTATTAGTACTTCCACAGGTGGCACCATTTGACTCTGATATATTAGAATCGAGTTACCTATTCGCTTGTTAACGTGTTTGTTAACTAACCAGAACTTTGAATTCAGTAAGTACATAGTGAGTACATAACTTGTGTTTGTCTCAGCAACATTAGAATCGGCGAATTACACCTATCCACGTGCGAGGGAATCAACCCGAATAACTCGTTATCAGATTTTTTTATTACACATTATTAAAACAATTTTACAACTTTAACTAAATTTTAACAAAATTAACGACTTCAAAATAATTTAAATACGAACGAGAGCAGAATCACATAGACGAGAAAGCAGTATATTACAATATGTATTGCAACGTTACAACAATTATACAAATATATTATCATATTCTCAATGCAACCATCATATGTATTACACCAGCCAGGTCGCAGGATTTTGTTTCTCGTTGCGTCAAGTATGTAGTTGCACAATAATTAAATAATTTTTAAAGAGGAGTGAGATGTTGTTGACATGAAATAATCATTTAAAACCATTTCAAAATAATCATTCTAAGATTTATTAATTTATAGAAAAATATTGAAATATTAAAATTTCAAACTTTTGACAAATAAATATTCACCTTTACAAGCTTTACACATATACGGTAACCTGCTATGCTATTCATAACATACAACAACAACAAACACCCATATAATCTTACTAACTAACCAAACATGTTAAACAAGTTATGTAAATTCTTTTTTATTTGTGTGTCTGAAATTAACTCAAATTTTAATTAATGATAGCAACTCATTTACCAACAAAATAATATTAAGACTCAAGAATGAATTCATTGTTGCTATAAACAAATACAAATGATATTACATTTACTTCCAATCTATTATTGATTTCTACTGACACCCAAAAATACAACAAAAGATTAGTATTAGGCCTACTTTTCTACAAGTTGTTGTTAAATTACACTCTCTTATCTAACTACTATTTTACTTTAAAATTCTAATTATTATTGTATTCATATTGTAACATGACATAAGGTAGTGAAGATCCACAATATTTAACTGTAAAAAATAAAAAGCTGAAGACAAGAATAAGAGGCAAAAACTTATAAACTCAGAGAATAATAACCTGATAACCCAAATGACAAATGACAGATAAACTGACAATGACCTGACACAATAGATCGGATAAATACCAAAAGGAACCACGGAACAATGAAGAAGAAGCTAAGAACTAAATGTAACCAAAACATTAAGAATGAACATTGTAAATCCCGAATAATGACCATTACTCTGTAGTTTAACAAATGAACTAATGTAATTAGAGTGTAGATGAGATTTACCTAGGTTAATAATGTTAATGAAAGATAATAATGTTATGTATATTTTATTAATGAAGGAATGTGTTTATAAATATACGTTAGGGAATTAATAATACACACACCCTAATAAATAGTGATGAATATAATCAAAATTAGTAAACATACCCTAAGGCAAATCAAGGCCACAGTTAATTACCCAAAAAGTGATCATTTGTGAAGGGAACATAAAACAAACATTATAATCAGTAACCCCATAATGATACTAACATCAAAAACAACCCAGTGAATAATTAAGTGAGTGGAAGAAGGAGTACATTAAAATAAAGTGGTAACATGTAGTGAGAGCATGTTGCACATAGCAAGTGAAAGTGTAAAAGTCAAAAACCTTCTATGAAGGAAAAAGTGTAGTTGGTGAACTTCAAAAAGTATTCTAATTAGTGAACTGTGTTAGAATAACAGGAAGACCAGTGATAAACTTTGTATTAGTAAGTAAGAGGAACTTATTATGATGTAATTAAAGCAAGCCATAGGTAATAAGGATTATAGGATAAGATAGAATTTAAGGCATTGGAATGAAGGACAGACCAGAACGATAGACATTTTTTTTAGTGAAGGAATGGAGGAATAGTATATATTGTGCAAAGTATAAATTAATGTTAGTATAATAAGGATGTTGTTACTGTTTTAAAAGAACCAATATAATGTAATGAATTGTTAATTGAACCAGATAGTAGAAGGAAGCAGAAGGGTAGTTAGAAGTTAGAAGGCTTGATATAATTAAATTACCTTATTCGGTCCACCTTAGTGACACTGGCTTCCGTCGTTTAATGACGCGTTTCGGGATTAAAATCCCATCTTCAGATACACAATAATTAAAACGTAAATGTATACCACATTTTGTGGTTTGTCATAATTTAAAATGTTTTAAAATCTTTTAAATAAAATATATACAAACGTAACAACTGAATCGCTCGGAGCGCTCGCATGCATGCACACTGTACCACGATCTCCTCACGACTGGCTATAATTATCATTCAACCGTATAGCAGTGTCAAACAGGTTATTAGATCCGAAGTTCATTTGATCGTTTAATATGTTATTTTATAACATATTATAAAATTAGGTTCAAGCACATAATTTATTATTTAAGCTCATAACATATTATTTAAGGTTCAAGCATCTTAGAAGGCTTGAACCTGTAAAGAAAATGTTTATTACTATAATAAGAGGTGGAGTTAGGAACACCAATGTTTATTGCTTGTTTTGTTAAAAAATTGTGTTAGAAATACCAAATGTAAAGGTAAGAAGCTACTAAGAAATGTTAGATAGTAGTAGAGCAAAATCTAGGCTCTAGGCCTAACTGTTAAATAAGAATTTAGTAAATTTGAGAGCAAATAATAGTCCAATATTAAAGCAGAGTATACCAAATGTTTAAACAAATTAAGTGAGTATTCCTCATACCAAAAGGTATGAATAACAGCCTATTTTGAATAAAATATATGTAAAATATAAAAATATGAAAAATAACAAAAATGTAATTAGCTACTCAAAAGTGACCATGAGGGATATCAAAATGACCCTTATAAAAAATGACGAACAATGGTACTCATGTAATAACCCTAGCTATTAATATAAGATAGAAATCTTCATTTGAAGATATTTTGTAAAATTAAACTAAAATAAGACGTTAAAACATAACAATGACTTAAATTAATGACCAATGAGAATTAGCATAATTTATTAGGTAACCATAGCAACCGGAAATGTTTTGCCAAAAAACCGTTAGATTTTCGATAGTCCATTATTGACCGATGCCGAGAGCGGATTGAGTAGCTCTCACCACAAAATTTAATTCCAAATAAGTGAATTTTAACCAAAATCAAAGGAAAGGAAGATCATGATAGCAGCCCAGGGAATCCTGGATAATATATTAGTTATTAAATTTGTTCACAACCCATAATTACCCAAAGAAATGAAGAAGACGCCTGGAAGAATAGATGACGACTAATCCTGAAGGAAGATCATAAGGACCTACATCAACTCAAGAAGACGGACGATCGCAGAAGGAGTACGAGGCCGAAGTCTATGAGAAAAACTGTCTGGACGAGATTAATGAGATTCCGAAGAATAGAAGACGACTGGATCCATCCGGAAGAAGAAGACGGCATCGCAGAAGCTCCATCGAAAATTGATGAGTATAAACAATAATCCCATTAAACGAATTCCAAATTTTTCGATCAAAAATAATAAACAACAATTTTCACTTCACTGATCACTATTCTGATTTAGAACTGAAGGTATTGGTAATATCACTATTTGAACTTTAATCAGTTGATAATTATTAAAATCAAAATATAATAAATAGTTAACAAACATTTCTAATAGACAAATCCTAACCAAAAATTTTACTAAATCTCATTGATAATTACTTACTCGAATGTGTTAAGATATTAATTTTTTGTGTACCTAGTATTAAGGATTATTATAAATTTGTGTATTTTAGCCGTAGTCAAATATTTCTGTAGCCAAAAGGACTTATTAACACCCCTGAGTAAAACCATTTTAATTGTAAACTAACGTCAACCGTCAAGACGGTTTGTGTGCAAAACATTGGAACTGAGCATACCAAGTGAACAACTGTAATAGCCGGTGCTAAAAATAAAATTAATGTACTACAACATAATTGAAACCTACCAAAGTGTTAATAAATATTCTCATTCTGCAACTCTGTATGTTTGATTCGAGTAAATTAAGATAATAAATAAAAATTTATTGAAGTGAAAACCTCAAAACAAGACGTTAGCCAAGTCGACACTGCAGAAAGGCGTGCGCCAATCAGGTGGCGAGGCGGCAATATTCAAACCAAACGGTGAGAGATACGGTCTACCTGTAAATGGTAAGAGAAGGTATAATTCGACTTGCTACACGCAGATAACCGTGACAGAATTTATTGAAATTATTAATAACTTCAATCATACACACATACTATACCACGAACCCAATGAGCGAGTTAACAAACGCTCGACACTCACACATGTACTATACGAAGATAGAACGACTTGCAGAATAACACTAACTAAATTTTAAACACCCAGAAACAGTCTTCGTTACAAAGTGACGCATCCAAAGTGGGGCAGAATAAAAACAAGCATCATACAAATCAACACCCCACATAAAGATTTCGTTACAATATTTAAGTTCTTTTTCGAGAGCTCTCTTCACAATAAAAAAATATAATTGTTTTTGAATCACCTGCGTATATCTGCTGCTACCGGTGTGTGTGCGCGCGCGCGCGCGCGCGCGCGTGTGTGTGTGCAGAATCCTGAGAGTATGCTGATGCTGCTGCTGATGATGATGATGACTATGCTGATGCGGTATTTGTTGTCTCTATGGATTGTTGTTGGTGATGCTCCAGCGTTCCTCATTACGTCTTGGTGTGGGTGTGGTAGTGTGTCCTGGTCGATCTGCAAACGGGCAGCGTGATGTCGTGTGTAGATTTCTTTAGTCTGAGTGAGTGATCGCCCAAAATTGCCAGTGGTATTTATACTGGTACATCACCATACTCATTATATATCCCTTAATGTAATGGTGTCTTTATAATTGGTGTAAGTCTTTGTTTACAGGTTTAACACAAGTAATTAGTTTATCATAATCCTGTTAAGACCTGATTAATTGACAACAAACAATTCGTACGTGTCACTCCATATTCTTGTCGCAGCTGGCTTCACGTACACAAACACACACACGCCGTATTTTTAACTATCGAAGCAGGTGCACTCTCGACGGGACAGAGCCTGCATTTTCTTGCACAAAATTGTATAAAACTGTTCCTTATTCTATTTACACTAATTACAATATAAAACATACCGCCCTGGGCAAATACTGTATATGTATTGTTGCCTTTCCGACTTATTTTTACATCTTGTGCCATTTTGTCAATGTTATATGTGGACAGACTTGTTTACTTTTCTATTAAATGTAGAAACAGATTTTACCATTATTTTTTGCCACAAACCATTTAATCTTGTTGTTTAATCCTTTTTCTATATGAATAGCTCGTTACAATTATTGTTAAAATTTTGTGTAAACAGCAGAGAGATGCTAAGTAGGACAATGTCTCAGGTAAGATTGCATTGGTAAATCAAGACTCGCGCGTATTCCTTCCACACGGTGATGTCAGAGCGAAGCAACCATTGGGAGCGTAATAGGCCGGAGTGGCCTACCTTATATTACTCTAGTTACATTGTCTTAGAGCTACCAGACATTAAAGCTTAGACTGATGTGTTAACAACACATGCAGCTCCCACAAATGTCTTGCATTTTTATAAGGAAAAAACAACTATAAAAAAGAAAAAATTATTGATTCAGATGAATACAAAGTGAACAGTAGACTTTGGTAATATCTTTACTGGAACTGAAGGTCTTTTCACGTAAAATCGATTAATTGTTCTAATCTAGCGGGCTAACTTCATCAACACACAACAAACAACCACATATCCAGATTTAAATTAACTTTTCGTAAAAGTCTGGATTATCATACTAATTACATTAACCCCAATTATAGCTCACATCTATCAATGACTATTATTGTTATTTCTACCTTAACCTAACATCCAATTGTTGACTACAGGATTGTTGAATCGTTTAACATCCAATTGTTGACTACAGGATTGTTGAATCGTTCTTAATACTAATACAGAGATGGACAACAGTCGGATGTTGCCATATTGACCTTCTTTGTTGGTAAAATTCTAAATACAGAGATAGTCAACTTCTGGTAAGCACCAAGGAGGAGAGTGTTGTTGTCCATCTCGGTAGAAAAGCCCGGCAATTAATTTTGTCCGAGCCTTGCTGTCTGCGGTGAGCAGAGGCGTAGTTCCAAAAATATATGTCGCTATGAAAATAATTTAAAATAACTGTATGAAGCAGATTTAAATTTAGTACATTTTTAAAGACAAACAATAAAAATCTGATGCTTAAGGCCTTTTATAGACTATATATTATTAACTAGTTATTTTCAAAAATTCGTGGAGGTTATGTGTAAGCTGTACAAATATCGCAAACTTTTTATATGGTTGTAATGGATTTAAAAAAAAAAATGATTAGTGGTACTAGAAGAAACCTATGTTTTAACAAAAATTTCCATAATTAGAGTACAAAAAACGGCTGTACTTTTGAACTTGAGACCATGCTGAATCATGATTTCCCACTACCATTCTCTTCCAGTATAATTCTTATGCAGTTTCCATTATTTTGTAAGAAAGAAAGTTGATATGTTCAATGGCGATTTTCCTGTTCACCTTTTAAAAGCATAATTGTTATTCAGTTTCCTTTCTTGTTCTGAATTTGTTGGACCGAAATTATAACCTATGTGCCGGTTTGTCAGCGAACCGGCGCTTGTATAATAAAAATTATATATATATATTGTTACGACACAAATAGCCAACCCAGTACCAGGGATAAAAAAATATATTTATAAATGTAAAAATACTTCTTATCAAATAAACTGATTGATTTTAATTAAAATATAAGGAATATGACACGACAATACGACAACTTTGACCTAACCCAAGTGATTGACCCAACAACAAGAAACAAATGAAGACGGGAACAACACAAATAACCAACGAGAATAAGGAAGTAATAAACCCAAACCAAAAGGAAACAAGTTCATGGGTTTAAACGACCCCAAAATACCCAAAGAAATGGATGAAAAAACACAATGTATTAATCAAATAAGGAAAATGAAGAAGGAGGGAGACAAGCAGAAGTGAAAACCAATAATGGTTCACAAAACAAATAATAAAGTAAATTATTATAAATAAATCACCTTATATCCGTCGTGTGACTTCGTTACGTCGATTAAAATGACGCGTTTCGGAACATCTGTTCCATCATCAGATAAAATCGCTCTATTGAGGTCGTTAAACGTTAAAAACACATGTTACACATAATTGTCCACTATGTAAATCACTTGCTTCCTAAATGGTGCGCACCACGACGAAGCCGATCGGACACTGAACTATTATCTGAGTGATTACGCCTAAGCAGGTTCAAAGCTGTATCGTATAGCAGGTTGGATTTAAAATTTAAGTGGTCATTCAATATGAAGTCTCGACTGTTTATGTTATTATATGCTTTGTATATTTCGAACTCCTCTATTGCGTCCATGTAACGGCCTTTGTTGCACACATGTAGGGGTATTAAATTAGATTTAAAATCAGTATAATTATGATTGTGTAAGATTAAGTGGCGGGCAAAGTTGGACTTGATATTATTTAACAAAGTGAGATTATTTAGGTGACGTTTTGGTGTGTGTTCTTTAAATCGTTTGAGGAAACCTCTCCCCGTTTGACCAATGTAAAAACTGTTGCAGTCGTTACATGATAATTTATATATGCCGGATTTCTTTTCTACAGGTATGGGTTTTCCATGACGTAGTATTTTTAATAGACTATTGTTTGTTTTGAAGGTAGCAGTAATATTCAATTTATTAAATGTGGAGGTTAGAATCTTTGGCATTATATTTGTGTATGCGGTAGAAATAAATGTTATTTTTGTATCCTTATCTATTGGGGGCTTGGATTTTCGAATTTTATGTTTCTTGATGAGATTATCAATCAACGTGTTTTGGTAACCATTAGCTAAAGCTATATGTTTAATGGTATTCACCTCCTCATGGTAATCATCATCACTGAGAGGTACTGCCAACAATCTGCGGATAAAGTAATTATAAGCTGCCAACTTTTGCGAAAATGGATGATAAGAGTCAGCATGTATTGTCACATCAGTGATAGTCGGTTTTCTATAAATATTAAATTTCAATTTATTTACATGTTTAGTGACAGACAAATCTAAAAAAATTCAATTTATTATCCACTTCAGTTTCCAACGTGAATTGAATGTTTTTATTAATATTATTCATATAATGTTTTAGGAACTGAAGTGGAAACTGAAGTGGATAATAAATTGAATTTTTTAGATTTGTCTGTCACTAAACACGTAAATAAATTGAAATTTAATATTTATAGAAAACCGACTATCACTGCTGTGACAATACATGCTGACTCTTATCATCCATTTTCGCAAAAGTTGGCAGCTTATAATTACTTTATCCGCAGATTGTTGGCAGTACCTCTCAGTGATGATGATTACCATGAGGAGGTGAATACCATTAAACATATAGCTTTAGCTAATGGTTACCAAAACACGTTGATTGATAATCTCATCAAGAAACATAAAATTCGAAAATCCAAGCCCCCAATAGATAAGGATACAAAAATAACATTTATTTCTACCGCATACACAAATATAATGCCAAAGATTCTAACCTCCACATTTAATAAATTGAATATTACTGCTACCTTCAAAACAAACAATAGTCTATTAAAAATACTACGTCATGGAAAACCCATACCTGTAGAAAAGAAATCCGGCATATATAAATTATCATGTAACGACTGCAACAGTTTTTACATTGGTCAAACGGGGAGAGGTTTCCTCAAACAATTTAAAGAACACACACCAAAACGTCACCTAAATAATCTCACTTTGTTAAATAATATCAAGTCCAACTTTGCCCGCCACTTAATCTTACACAATCATAATTATACTGATTTTAAATCTAATTTAATACCCCTACATGTGTGCAACAAAGGCAGTTACATGGACGCAATAGAGGAGTTCGAAATATACAAAGCATATAATAACATAAACAGTCGAGACTTCATATTGAATGACCACTTAAATTTTAAATCCAACCCGCTATACGATACAGCTTTGAACCTGCTTAGGCGTAATCACTCAGATAATAGTTCAGTGTCCGATCGGCTTCGTCGTGGTACGCACCATTTAGGAAGCAAGTGATTTACATAGTGGACAATTATGTGTAACATGTTTTTAACGTTTAACGACCTCAATAGAGCGATTTTATCTGATGATGGAACAGATGTTCCGAAACGCGTCATTTTAATCGACGTAACGAAGTCACACGACGGATATAAGGTGATTTATTTATAATAATTTACTGTTCATACGTGACTTGGATACCAAGAACTAATATGCATTTTAAATAATAAAGCACTCAACAAGAATATTGAAACCAAAACAATGGTTATCCGGAGAAAGGAGAGATAACGGTTACTACCCATTAAAAAGGCAACCTAAACCACAGATAAAAATTGTCATTAGTTAGTAAGTATTAATTATTAAGAATTAATTGTCGTTAGTATTAAGGATATGAAAGAGAAATAAGTATAGGGATCACCCACTATAAAACAAATAATATAAACAGTGATACAGTGCGATAGTGTAGGTGTAAAAACCCCAAAGTGAAGTGTGACACTAGTGAAGTTATAATTAACAATAAATAATTTACAAGTGAAGGTAAGATAAAGGTTGGAAATTAACAGTGAATAAATAGCTGATAAAAAATAGTATTAAGTGTGAATTATAGAATAAGGTATAGTAAACACTAGAAGTGATGATGACTTTATTATTTAAGGAAGATGTTCAATAGAGTTAAGTTTAATTATAGCCGGTAGTAAGTAAAAAGGGAGGATTCCAGAATAGAATAAATTGAAGGTGTTACCATGGAGGGAATATAAAAATTGTTTAGATATTAAGAAATCAAAAACTAACAAAGACACCTAAGTTATAAGGGACTGTTATCAATTTAATAGAAGGTGATGTTGTTTATCACAACAAAAATAATATGTGTCATAAACAAAAAAATTAGCAAATAAGGATAAGTTAGAAGGAATTGATGATATTTCTTAATCAAAATAATAACTCTAATAACTTATAAAAAATTGTTCATGTTAATGTTATGAATATGATATGGCTGAATGAAATGTGCAGTCCATAAGCCTAATGTTATGTTTTAAAGATTGAAATAGAGAAAGCAATATTGAACAGTAAACAACACACCTACAGACTCAAAACACAACACAACTAATAAAAATAACAAAGTAAAGCCCAATAGGCTGAACCAAAATGTGATTTGAACGAAATAAGTAAATTACTATAATGACTACTCAGGCCTAGAAAAAACCTAACTGTCAGAACCAAACAACCAAAAATTATAACAAATTGAATAAGAATTTAGAAAATCTGAGGTGAAGGAATCACCAAG
Source organism: Magicicada septendecula (assembly GCA_034769895.1). Classification (NCBI taxonomy): domain Eukaryota; kingdom Metazoa; phylum Arthropoda; class Insecta; order Hemiptera; family Cicadidae; genus Magicicada; species Magicicada septendecula. Next base: position 1,217,814,318 of record CM068367.1, read on the forward strand.
AATAAATTGTAAATCATTTATAACGCAAAATATTGTAATAGGCGTTATTATACAAAAAGAAATGTAATTAGCAAGCATTAACATAATTGTAAAAACTTAAAATCTGAAATTACCCAAGCTTGTGGGGTATCAAAATAATCTATGAACGAGAATAAATACTATAGTGACAATATTTAATAACCAGGAAGGAAGATGGAGGAATAACAGTAATCAGAAGATATACGAAGAATTCGAATTTTGATAACAATACATCATCTCAGAATCCACCAATCAGAATAATACCGTTACTATGGAAACGGCGGTTGAAGACGAAAATACCGTTGGAAATTAACAACAAGTGAAGCGTCATTATGCCAATGTAGATGCAAAAGTTTGGAAGAGCGTTTTTTCAGTGTAAATCATGCAAATAATTATTCAAAGTTGCTGAACTCGATCATTGAAGAAGCAGATGACTGTTGTAGCAGATATTTCAAGACCCAAGACCAATTAAATAGAAATTATCCTTGAAAAGAATGTCAAAACCCATGATGAAAAAGATGCCACATTTAGTGAAGCCCAAAATTTATGAAAACTGAATTTATGCAGCCAAATCCTACCTCGAATAAACAACGAAGGCACCTAGACACGTTGAGGTGTTAAGTACCATCCAATTATTTATTTTCCACCAACCCTAATCACTTTAAATAATTTTGAAAGGTAAAATTACCACACTATAGAAACAATATTTCTCTTTCATAGAATATTTGAGCAAATTAAAACTTAATAGAAACTTTGTTAACATTGATATAACCTATGAATTAAACACGAACTTACAGAACACTTTTACGACACAACACAACAGATTGTAACAGCACACTTTATCTTTCATGTACACTTAGATTAAGGTAATTTATATTTTTATTGTAACCATTGGAGTTCTTTAACTCATAGCCAAAAGGATCCACGATTTAGGAAACCAATAATAATTGTAATACGCCTAACGTAAACAGCGACGCTAGGTTAAATGGTTTCTCAATCACTTCGCCGACCCTGAAAGCAAGATCTCATGTATCAGTAGGAGCGAATTGATAATTGTTTTATTGTAAATGTAAATGTTTTCAGTTATCACCCATTAAAAATATTTATTACAGGGAGTAACCAGCGTTATCATTTCATAGGGAGTACTATATATTAATTACTTGTGTTTAAGAATAAATCGTAGCAGTAAGCAGGTTGTCAGACATACAGCAGAAGCGACGATTGGGACGGCTGTGCAAGCGGGAACTATTCGAATGCACCAACCCGCAACGCTGATAACTTGTTTAAACATAATTTTTAGTTGTTTTGTAAAACGACTTGGCGCCACCCGGGATTATCACACCCCCTATGAATAACAGGTAAGGTTACTGCCGTAGTATACAGGTGATCATATCTACGCTACGAACATCGCTAGCCACAACATTACTGTAACGACCCGGTGCGAGGCGAACGCACTAATTATACATAACAAATACCAATTCTACACATTTTGCAGGTACGTCTTATATAAATCGTTACAGATTGACGAATACCAGGTGAGGATTGAAAGAAGAAGACGGGACGATCGTATTTATACGTTACAATATATATATATATATATATGTATATGTATATAAAATAATTATATTTGTGTCAGACGCGAAATTGCTAGCTGTGTCTAAATTCAGCTGCGTAAATTGTTGCTCCGTTGGGTTGTAGTACTCGCCGCGCCTTCTAGTGGGAAAAATATGCGTAATTTGGTCTCTGCGCTGACAAGTACAGAATTTCCAGTCTACTTTTGCCTGCCGCTCCGTGTACATCTGCCCCGTCCGACAGAGTTGAGGTTTTCTTTTAATCGTCTTGTAGCGCTATCCATGACTAGATAATCTCGCCAAGATCTGCGGGCCCCTGCCCCAAGACGAGGATCCAGCCCAGGCATGTCCATCTGCTCCTGAACTTAGCAAAAGGCTCTCGGCTTCACCTGTCGGAAGGACGGCAAGATCACCATGCCCCGGCAATACTTCATAACCTAGCCGTTAGACTCACTGACCACTGAACACCTGGGAATCCACTTCATAGACAAGGTGATATTTAATCAGTTTAATTCTTATTCGGTCTACATAGAAGCGATCTATTTGTGCCGTTAACAATCAATAAAACTCGTATGGTATTTTGTGACACACCATGACATTTGTTATCTTAATGACGTTTTAATTGGGCCCCAGTCCAACGCGACAATTTTGTGCGCGGATTTTGGGCACTTTATGTATAAAATTACTTACATTCGACCTTAAGTGTAAGCCCGGGGGTTGGCATATGTCCGAGGCTCCTTAGATTTCATGCACTCTTTTCCTTACTCGGATACTGTAAAGGGGGTTGTTTCAGTATTTGGGGACCGGTATTTCAGACATGTAGGTGGGTGCTGTTAGTGACAGGATGGACCCGACCGGCTGGTCCGGTTCAGTTATAATTCCTGTTCGATTATCTATGGTAATTAGAGTTAATACGTATTTAAATTAGGTTTTGGGGCATATAAGGGTTGTAAGTTTTTTTTTATTCAAGTTTCAGTCCGGTCCCCTCATTAGACCTTGGGTAGGCGGGTTTTGCATGCAGATCCATGCAAGCCCCATGCACATGTTAACTTCTGTCCGGTCATGCTTAGGAACATGTCGGCTCCCGGGTCAAACCAGATTTTCTTAAAATTTTATAAATGGTAATATTATAAATTCACACAGGTTGTTCATGTCACATAAAAAGTTGTAACTTGTATTTTTAAATTATTTTTGTCAAACCAGATTTTCTAAGAAATTATAAATTCACACAAGCTGTTCACGCCACATAAGGGTGGAAACTGGTATTTTCAAATAATTATTATCAATTCAGATTTTCTCAAATAACTTGTAATTATAATTTCAATAAGTTTATACGGACGGTTCAAGTTTAGAGTTGTAACTTGTATTCTGGCCAACCCAGATTCTTGTGGGGGGCGCTATATGTATGTATACGCATATATATGTATTGTAGTTTGACATTTCCATATGATGGGGCGATATATAGAGAAATATATATATATAGAGGCGGGTGGCAAGGCATTTATGTATCATGTTGTTTGTTATTTATATTTGTGATATTGAACATTTGTCTGTGATATGTATATATGTTTATGTGTATTTATGTTAAATCATGTAATGAAAAGGGCATTGAAAAATTGAGGGTGCGAGTTGAATAAAAGATGATGTTATAATTTCGGGGCGTTATATATATTTAATGTGAGTTGTGGTGGGGAATATTTGAAGTGGAATTGATATATACGTATGCATACAAAATATGATCTCAGGAATTTTTTTCAAATTATGTAAAGGAAATATTTTTTAAGACATAATAAAAATTGTTATTATTGGTTAACAGCGAGTTTGATTGCAAGTCCCGTCCCACTGGACCCAGCCCATTTTATGCTTCTCTAGGCCTTCTGCCTAGTTTTAAATCTAGTGGCCCCTCTTTAAAAAATATATATATATATATAAAGTATAAAAGGGTTTAAAGAGGGGTTACATTTGATAGCAGAGCGTGGTTGTATCTAGGGTTAAACCCTAGGGCCCTTTGGGTGTGACGGGGCTTGCAAACTCAGGAAACAGTTGGGGCAAAATGAAACTTAGAAAGTTCACAAGAGATCAATATATACATGTGTTGTGTTATGTTCAATGTTTTATTAACTATATTGAGGCATAATTGTCAGCCTGTTGGTAATTGTAAACTTGGTGCCGCCACGAGGTGTGTATTTTTGGTGGGAATTCTTTTTGAGACTTGAATTACCGCAGATCTGGGGCGCTGTGATGGGAAATGGATTTCATGATTATTTTGGTTTTGAATATTGCGTGTGCGTTTATAGGGATGCGGTATGGCCCGATCGGAAGTCGGTCTCGTCAGAGGTACGGGAACTGAGGTCCTTGTTATAAGTTTTGTGAAATTAGATGTTGTTTGTTGGTTGGTAAATTTGTTTTCGTGAAATGCGATGTTGCGATAGGTGTTACGTGTGTTGTTGAGCATGTCTTGTGTTAGTGTTAGAATTGGTTTTCTTCTTGTGGGGTGTTGTCGAGAGCCAGTTCATGATAGTGGTCGGAACCTCGCAACGCTAGGGGGCCCGCAGATCACTTGAAGGAAGTAGAGTACTCGAGTTTTTTCTGTTTTTGTAAGTTATGTTGGTGTTAGATATTGTGTTAAGATTTATGTTTTATTGTTGTGTATTGTGCATTGCGTAATTCTGGCGGCGGTATGCTATCAGAGATTGCCCCACCCCATTTCCGGAGTTCTCCAGAAACTTCCGGTGGTAGATGGAGTAAATGAGGACAAGTTGCTGGTCTTCTTGGACCTTGTCCTGCAGTTGGCAGATTTCCCGGGGGTGTCCGATGGGGACCTCTAGTCCCTTATATACCCGTATTGCCGGGGTTCATTGGCAGTGCTGGTCACCAACACTCTGCGTCGGGGCGGCAGTGTCGACGCTTTCCATGGCGAAGTGTTGGACTTTTTCATACCCCATCGATGACGTGACCAGTTGAAGTTCAAGCTATTCTATCGCCTACAGGCCAACGGAGAGGCATTGGGGGACTTCGTGCACGATATACAGAAAGCCGCCCGGGTATTAAGGTTGGGGTTGCCCGAGAAGGACATTATACAAGCAATTCTGGAAGGACTGAATCCCCAAGAGAGATCTCGTTTGATATTCGCAGACCGTCCACGTTGTTTCGCGGATCTGGACCGGTTGTGTCTGGTTTCTAGACTGTCCAGGCGATGGACGAGTCCCGGGAAAGAGCTGCCAGAGGTGACCCATACTCAAGTAGTCCATTAGAAAGAGCTAAAAATGACGAATATGATGGTTGGTGGAGAACGCAAGAAACGGTAAGAAGAACTGAATATTCCGGAAGTAATGAAAGCTACAAGGGCGTGGCAAGTGAGAAGACGGTAACAATCGTTAGAGGAGAGAAAACAAATACAGGTGAATTTAACAGGGGAAGAAGAAGTTATAGTAGTAAACCAACATCGGCAAGTAGGGATCCATTAGCAAGCCTTTATTCCTATTTGGAGAAAAGTGAGAGTTTAAACGTTTCAGATGAAGTACAAGTGCCTAATAGAGTAGTGGAGGAAGAAGAAGAGGGGAATTACTTCGTGGGATCAACACAAGACAACAAGAACACGTCTGTTAATACTGGATTAGAGGACTCAGATATGACGCCACAGTTGAATCCAGATGCCGCAGAATTTGTTCCGGTATCTCCATCTCGGTTCATGATGGATCCAGATTCTGTAATATCATCATCGCCTACGCAGGGATATTAGAAGTCACTTGATAGTGTAGCTTTAACATCGCGAGTAGAATTTAATTTAGACATTACACATAGACCTGGACAGCTGGATTCCAGGGTGGGAAATGTTGAGAACGCTATAGTTGCTGAGAGTGGTGAAGGAGAGGAATCGAAGGAAGAGGCAGAAGAGCGGTCTGCAGATGCTGCGCAGGGAAGTATAGTTATAGGTGTTAGGGAGACTGAAGAGTCTGAGTTTGCGGATGGACACGGGGATGTCCATGCTGCAAGTGTGGTTGAAGGAGATAAGGTAGAAGTTGAGGAGGAATTTGGTGGCAGCATTGTGGAGTGTGCGAGTGAGAATGATGTAGTGTGTGAAGATGTGCAGACGCCTTCTGTAAGTAGTGCTGAGGATTCCGAAGAACGAAAAGAAGTTTCACGTGGACCAGAGGAGCAACTAGAGGATGATGAAGACGTGCAGTGTTCAGATGGTGGTAGTGGACGTGATGGCGATGATGTTGAAGATGAATGTGTTGATGAAAATGAGATTGGAGAAGAGGTTGGTGAAGAAGTTTGTGAAGGAGCTGGTGACGAGGCAATTGAAGAAGTTCGTGAGGAGCTGGGCGAAGATGCTGTTGAAGATGGATCAGACGAGCAACTGGAAGATGGTGAGGATGTGCAGTGTCATGAGGTTGATTTGGATTATGGGGACGAAGAAGGGGAAATGGTAGGAGAGGAAGAAGGGCATGAGGAAGAAGTGGAAAAGGAATAAAAGGAAGGGTTGGAAGAAAGAGAAGCAGGGGAGGTAGAAGCAGAGGAGTTAGATGATGAGGATAATCCGAAGCGGAGTGAAAGTAGTGATGTAAGTTGCCGTGATTCTGATTCAGAAGAAACAAATCAGTACAGCTCAACACGAGATAATTTCTCAGAGAGTGGTGTCCGGAAGGAACGAGGACATAAAGTCCGTCATAGAAAGGTGAGAAGAAGCGGTTAACGGGTAGCGGGTAGATGTTCCCCACAGTCCCAGTGGTGTTCGTCTACTTCAGGGTTGCGCCCCTGCCTACGCGAGCCTTGGTTTTCTCCACTCATCCTTATTCTCGGAGGGAACCATGTCCTTACCCTTGGTCCTCGCTCTTGACCTTCAATGATCCTTGCCCTTTTCATCTTCTTGATTTTCCTACCCCTCCCCTTAGAAAAAAAAAGAATATCAATAAGGGGTTAGAGAGGGTGCCCTTAGATTGCGGTGTCATGGAGATCATCAGTTTCCCCTGTTTTGAGAAGTTATGATGGAGTGTGGTAGGGTGGTGTTGTTTTCGCTTTTCGTTGTTGTAGATTTTGATTTTTGAGTATTGTAGGGTCCGAGCCATGGTGCATTCCCCGGTTGTTTTCCCTGTGTTTCTTTTGGGTTGAGACTGTGTTGTGTATATGGTGTATTGACTGTTCTGTAGAGAAGTAACCCCCCCTTGCTAGTTACGGTGTGTGATCAAAATGTTAAGTAAGAGTTGGGATTGATGTGCGCGTGCCCTATATGCGGTCTTCTCTGTCTGCCTAAGCGGGGCCGTCCGCACTAGTGTAGGGATGGTGATGCCTTGTGTTGGTACATGTGGCTGGTCGGTCCAAGAGGTGGACGAGAGGTGTAGTATGGTCACTCACATACCAAGGTTGGTGATACCTTGTTTGGTCTTCGGACGAGTATGTGAGTGGCATCAGTGGAAGTAGGTGGTGGTCACCAGAGAGGGTGACGTGTTGGGGTGGTCCCGTGGGGTTGGCACGGCAGAGGGGCTCGCATGGGGATGGTCGCAGCGATGTTGAGTTTTTCAGCCTGAGGGCAGCCATTGATGAGATTTCCGGTATTTTGTGTTTAGAAGACAATAAAGGGGTACACTGCAGGGTACCCCTGAGTTCAAGTGTGGGGCAACCAGGTTGCCCTTTTGGGGTGGGGGTGTGCCGGTTTGGCAGCGAACCGGCGCTTGTATAATAAAAATTATATATATATAAAATAATTATATTTGTGTCAGACGCGAAATTGCTAGCTGTGTCTTAATTCAGCTGCGTAAATTGTTGCTCCGTTGGGTTGTAGTACTCGCCGCGCATTCTAGTGGGAAAAATATGCATAATTTGGTCTCTGCGCTGACAAGTACAGAATTTCCAGTCTACTTTTGCCTGCCGCTCCGTGTACATCTGCCCCGTCCGACAGAGTTGAGGTTTTCTTTTAATCGTCTTGTAGCGCTATCCATGACTAGATAATCTCGCCAAGATCTGCGGGCCCCTGCCCCAAGACGAGGATCCAGCCCAGGCATGTCCATCTGCTCCTGAACTTAGCAAAAGGCTCTCGGCTTCACCTGTCGGAAGGACGGCAAGATCACCATGCCCCGGCAATACTTCATAACCTAGCCGTTAGACTCACTGACCACTGAACACCTGGGAATCCACTTCATAGACAAGGTGATATTTAATCAGTTTAATTCTTATTCGGTCTACATAGAAGCGATCTATTTGTGCCGTTAACAATCAATAAAACTCGTAGGGTATTTTGTGACACACCATGGCATTTGTTATCTTAATGACGTTTTAATTGGGCCCCGGTCCAACGCAACAATTTTGTGCGCGGATTTTGGGCACTTTATGTATAAAATTACTTACATTCGACCTTAAGTGTAAGCCCGGGGGTTGGCATATATCCGAGGCTCCTTAGATTTCATGCACTCTTTTCCTTACTCGGATACTGTAAAGGGGGTTGTTTCAGTATTTGGGGACCGGTATTTCAGACATGTAGGTGGGTGCTGTTAGTGACAGGATGGACCCGACCGGCTGGTCCGGTTCAGTTATAATTCCTGTTCGATTATCTATGGTAATTACAGTTAATACGTATTTAAATTAGGTTTTGGGGCATATAAGGTTGTAAGTTTTTTTTTTATTCAAGTTTCAGTCCGGTCCCCTCATTAGACCTTGGGTAGGCGGGTTTTGCATGCAGATCCATGCAAGCCCCATGCACATGTTAACTTCTGTCCGGTCATGCTTAGGAACATGTCGGCCCCCGGGTCAAACCAGATTTTCTTAAAATTTTATAAATGGTAATATTATAAATTCACACAGGTTGTTCATGTCACATAAAAAGTTGTAACTTGTATTTTTAAATTATTTTTGTCAAACCAGATTTTCTAAGAAATTATAAATTCACACAAGCTGTTCACGCCACATAAGGGTGGTAACTGGTATTTTCAAATAATTATTATCAATTCAGATTTTCTCAAATAACTTGTAATTATAATTGCAATAAGTTTATACGGACGGTTCAAGTTTAGAGTTGTAACTTGTATTCTGGCCAACCCAGATTCTTGTGGGGGCGCTATATGTATGTATACGCATATATATGTATTGTAGTTTGACATTTCCATATGATGGGGCGATATATAGAGAAATATATATATATATATATGTATATATTTCAATCACTTTCTGCTACAGTCCGTTTCTTGATGTATATAATACTATAATACTTATAACAATTTTACCTCAAGATGTATTTTTTCCTTTAGGAACATGTTTCGGGAGATCCTGTTCTCCCATCTTCAGCCTTCGCCATCTTGCTTCTGGTGCAGTATTTGTTTGTTGGCTTCTGGATGTTATTAAGGTGGTTTGTTGGTCTTTGGTCCTTCAATGTTGCATTATTGTGTGTGGTTGTGGTATCTGTTTTTGTATTTTGTGTATTTTCGATGTTGAGTGCTTTGAATATTGTGTCATGTTTTGTATTAATTTGTATTTGTTCTGGTATTAATAAAAATAAATTACAAAATCTAAATAGCTCACACAACAAAGATAATACAACAACCAACGGTATATACAAAATTGAATGCCAAGATTGCAATAAATGTTATATATTACAAACAAAAAAACAGCTGAAAAAAACGTTATTTTATACACCTAAATGCATACAAAAAACCAAATATATATAAATCCAATTTAGCCACACATGCAATAAACACAGGACATGAATTCCCAGACATAACCAATGTAACACTAATAAAACATATACCACACAAAGGCACCATAATGAACATTTGGGAAAATTTACAGATTTACAAACATAAACACAAAACAAATTAATACCAGAACAAATACAAATCAGTAGTAGTAGTAGTAGTAGTTGGCCTAACCTAACTTACTACATCTAAGAATAACTTAATAGTGTCAGTTACTTTTATTTAAACATTAAATACATCTTAATTAGTGCACTAGCAGTATTTTTGTTTCTCACATTACACTAACTCAAAGGAATTTCTCGTTACAGTTCAAACAAACGTTGAAATTGTGTATTTCTTTTCCTTCAATTCACTTCTTATGAAATCAAGCTTTACATTAATGCTTCTAGGCTTTCTGGTATTCTATATTTTCAATCAAATGTTCAATATCCAATAGTTAAAATTTCATGGAATTGTGAAATTAGCAATCCTATGACTAATGTGTGGTTATCAATCTATATTTAATTTGTCTTAAATAGAAATAATTTGAATATTAATTACTACACTTTCACATGTGAAACTTACTTTGTTTATTTTCCTCGTATGACTTTTTTTTTCAGTATTACTGAAACTTCCGGACATTCAGTATCATACCTCGCTGAGGAAGGCGAACATCATGCTGAAATGTCATACGAGGAAAATAAACAAAGTAAATTTCACATGTGAAAGTGTAGTAATTAATATTCATTAAGTGCTGTGAAAGAAGAGGATGAACATTCAAAATAACAGAAATAATTTGGTTCAATTAAATTTCTGAGTTCATTTGTTTTATTAATAATTTCAGTAATTTGTTTTTTTATGTTTACTGAATGATTCCTTATCAGTTTTTCATCTTTGTGTTGTCAGTTTTCATTTCAAAACATTGGATTTTATAATTCTACATTCTATTCATCTATAGCACTTTAAACACTATAGTCTTATAATTTTGGAGGTAGGTCTCCTTCTCTAGAAAGCTTTGTTTCAGAAACTGTCAAAGCAGTTCACTCTGTAACACTCCATAGACTTCAGTTAACTTTATTTTTGAAAAGTGCTCGAGTACATATCATTTTATTTATGTATGTTTTGCTCGAGTATTTCCATTTCCTTGAATATTTTCTACCAGAAAATGGATGAACATGGCTGATGAGACTAGTGACCAACCAGCACAGTGATTGTAACATGTCACACTATGACTATAGAAAAAACTACCAATGTATGGTGTGTTTCTATATCCAGTTAACACTATTGTCAGTTGCTAAGAAAATAAGTTGAAATAACAAGTGCATGAAACAAGCTGTAATTTTAATATATTCTTAGAGACTTAATATGAGTAATCTATTAAAGTCATTTGTTTTAAATGGTTTTTATTAGAGCTCTTGAATTTTGCTTAGATTAGTCAAAGACCCAATAAGTTCTTTTTACGGATCTCTAATTTCTTGGATTTCATTCTCCATGACGTGTCCGTTAGTTAACTAAATATAATTACTTCACTACCGACTCGGAAAACACAAAGTTTTTTATAGGTAAAAACGTAAAAGTTTTACCTTATAGCCTTTTATGTATAAGGTATAACCTTTTATGTATAAGGTATAACCTTTATAGGCTATAAGGTAAAACTTTTACGTTTTTACCTATAAAAAACTTTGTGTTCCGAATTGGTAGTGAAGTAATTATATTTAGTCTCTAATTTCATACCATGCTGTTTCCCCTCTCTATATGTTAGTTCTCTTAACTTGTAATTTGCAATATTTGAAGTTGTAATAATTTCTTAGAGCTCCAGTAACAGTCACTTTTGTTGTTAACATGGATACATCTCACAAATGTTCATTTCTTACAATTTCTTCTCTTTACAGGACAAAAAATTTCTTTAATAACTCCATTGTTTGTTCTGGAACTTTCAGTTGCCACCCTTAACACTTTGGCTCTAGCATAAAATAATGGTTGAGAATCAGAGCTTTTATTTAAGGATACTTTTCATTAGTAAATTTTCTCATTACATTTGTACTCATAAGATGAAGTTAAGAATTAAGAAAAGGTGAAACCAACTCATTAGGTTGACAAGCCTCTAGGCATACTGCTACTAATTGAAAGAGGCAATTAGTACAAATTTGTTTTCTTAAGCCTTTAACAATACTGTGGCTTTTGCTTTTAAGCATAGTTACTTCTTCCTTTTTACAGTTCATCAATTTGCATTCTGATAGTCTTTTGAATTGTTCATAAAATTTCCATCTAGGATTATACCAATCCATACACTTTATTAAGATGCAGATTTATCCCTTGTAGAGTCATCTTCCTATCCCTTAAAAAACTAAAAGTATTGTATGTCTCTGGAATAGGAAGTCAAAGAAAAACAGAACTCAGGTAGCAAGTTTCCATTATTTCATGAGATATAGCCTAGAAGCAAACTGTAGCTTCCAGTTATTGTTCCTGAGAAACCTTATTAAGGGGGTTTATCAAAACAAACAATTACAAGCTCACACTTCTCAGCATTTGATAAAAAAGTTTTGAAAAGTGTATCTAACCTAAAAATATATAGTTGGGTTATTGGAAATGAAATATGAAGGATTGGAGAATGTTTGTTGATTAAAAATTATGTATACCGGTAGGTTTTAAAATGAAATAACTGCAAATAATAGTTATTTCAATCTTTGTTATTACGTTGTATGCAAAAATATTGTTTAAATATCAATAATAAACACCTCTAAATCTCAATTTATAATAATACCATTCATTTCCAGTTACTCCAACCTCTTAGGGGCAATTGTAAACATGCGTTTTCTTTATCTTTTCTTTATACGTTGAAATATTGGAACAACTGTAAACTAGTTGACATTATTGTACTATTTTGTGTTGTGTTCTTAATCCTAACTGCATGTTTACAATTACACCTTCTTCGTGTATGTGAAAAGTGAATGAAAACATGGAAAACAAGATACTTCAGCCACTAAGTTTATTACAAATCATAAAGAAATGTTGTTCTGTTATATAATACAAGTAATTATACATAATACAAGTAAGTAATAGAATAAAGTTTATCATTTTCCAAACACAGAAACATTTCCAGGGAATTCATAGACAATTTGTCTGTTAATTTCCCTAATTTCTGGATTGGGCAAATCTGTCAATATTTGTTCAAAGCTTGTTCATAATTTTCTTTTAATATAACTTTGTAGAAAGTTATCATCTTTGGATTGATATCTTGTGGCATAAATTTCTCCCTCATCATTGTCTACTTTCTACACAACAAACATACTTGCAGTGAGTTTTATTTCTTGGTCCTCCAGCAAAAACAATGAGAACAAATTTTCCCGGTTGAATCTTTTGCAACTCTGGTATTTGATAGTTACTTCCATGGTAGTGTCTTTCAAAACACTTATTGCGAATTAATCTTTGTTATAATCAGAGTCATCGCAATAAATAGAATGTTGTTTAGATTTTTTATTACTTTATGATCAAAATACAATCTTCTTCTTAGATTTGTTTTTCTGTTAACATTGTTTCTGCTAGATATTTTTTCTTGCTCTTTTACGCGATATTGTCTTCAGCTTCTTTTGCCAGAGGTCTTCAGTTCTTAAAATTTCTCTGTATCTTCCAGGTTTCAAGCAAGGTATCTTTCTTTCTTTTTGTATAGTGGGATCTGTAGACATCATAGACTTTTGAGTTTTTCTAATTTCTAATGTAAATATTTCTATGATTCTAGTTGATGTTTCTGGAGTTGAATTTTGTTGTGGCATTTTAATAGGTGTCTTCTCAATAATCTTACTTGGTGGAGTACTTATCTGAGAAGCACACGTGCCTCATCAGTAGAGTTGCTTGCAGATGAACTGAACATTTAATATGTATAATAGCCCTACTCTTCTTATACTCATTGCGTTCTTTTCAACTGAAAGCAGATTCTGAAAACTTTCTTCCATCGACTTGAAAAATTCCTGTTGTTAAAACCAGCTATGACTTTTTTAGTAATCATACCTTCTCTCCACATTTGGCCTAATAGTGTAGAAAATTCACATTTTGTCAGTGGACCTTACCTTTCAGTCTGTTTTTTTCTCAGTCAAGCTTATCTGTTTTTTCTCCCAAGAAATATTTTACTGAGTCAGAAACACATTTATGAATTGGTTGAATTTTATCAGTTATGTGATTTAGTGACAATTAAGCACTAACAACAATACCCCCTAAATATTTATCAGATGCAGAGGGAAATATTTTTTTCACATCTGTTCTACACTAACATAGGCTTAACAAAATATCTGGAAATCTTTTTACATAGGTTTTTGAATAATTTAATTAATTTTATCTTTCATAGAATATGTTTTAAGAGTGGTGAACTCATAATAGTATCTAGATTTGGTAAATTCTGATATTTAGTAGTACTAAACAAACAAGAGTATTTGAATAACAGCATTTACAATTACCCCAAAATCACATTTAGATTTACCACACTGGGCAATTTTTATGGGGTAATTGTAAATGCAGTATAGCTTGAAACTTTTAAAAAACTTTTACAGAACATCACAAAAAGTTAATAAAGTCTGTTAGATTTACATTTATGTTGTTTTGGTGCAATTTCTGTCCAAAAATCAATATACTTTCAAAGTCATACAAAACTGTTTCACAGTATGTTTTAACATGAAAACTTGGTTATAAATACTAGCACATATGGTACCCTTTATTAGAAGCCCAGCAGCGCTCTGCAGTTTTGAAGGGAACTTCAACAGATGATGTAATGACAATATTGATTGTCTGAAAACTGAAACCTCCCTACCATTTACAATTATCCCACCTAACCCTACAACATAATTCAACTTGTCCTTGTGTGTTTCATACTTCCAGAGGTTTTATGTGATTAGAAACAGTTGTATATGAAACTTTTGTAATATGATTAAGAAAAGTTCAAATCAGCTGAATGTCTAAAGAAGCAATAGTTATTTGCAGAATGCTGGGCTATTAAAACATTTCTGAAAGAATTATTGCTCTTAAAACATCATCCTTTATCAAGTAACTACTGAACTCTGCTTGTTTTCAACAGCAAGCTGAAGTTCCATTATGACCTGGTGACACTACAAAAATTTCAAAGATTCACCTAGCCTTGTTAAACTAAACTGGGGTTGTTGATGGGCAGGATTAAAGTTAAAATTACTTTGAGATGCCTGTGAAGGACCAGTCATGTTGCAGATGACTTGAAAATAAAAAAAAATCCAACATATTTCAAAAAGAACTGACCTTCCAAATGTTGACATAAAGACTCATGTTTTACGCTTTTCTTAAATATTATATTTTATCCCTATCTCTTGAGGAGTTTTTGAGAAACTGTGAACACATAATTTGATCCAGATAGGACACTCATGAAATAATAATACTAGTTGATTCAAAAAGTTAAAAAACAATATCTTTCTTTTTACATATACATTGCACTTTTCTAGTATGCAACACTAATTATTAAACTAATTCACCACATTAGCAAATAATTATACTTCTTAAAGTGCAATTAATTAATATATTTCTTTAATATTTAATGTTATTTATCATAACTATTGGCACAGTACATTTGACAGATGAAGTATTGTTACCAACAGATTACAAACGTGGTACCATAATGTATTCCTGTAAACTCATGTATTACTTGGATGATACAAGGCAAATAACTTTTAATCATAAACCATTTTAACTGAGTTTTTTACAGTTCAGAAGACTATGGGGAAAAGAATAGCAAGGAGAACAAAAAATAATTTCTGTAGTTACTTATCATTTATGTCTCCCTCTTTCAATACACACCAAACAGTCACTTGTTTGATGCTCCGCATTGCTGGCTAGCCTAATCACCTATTGTATGAGTCCTCTTTGGAAGATATATCTTCAATACTTACCTTTTGTTAGTCATGTTAATTACTATTTGTATTTGAGTAAATAAATGTAAATTGTGTAACCAATTTAAAAAAGTTGAAGAAATAAAATAAAAACAATTTAAAATAAGAATTTTGTTTCTTCACTTTTTCTCAGTTTTTTTTTTTTTTTTGAGTGAGCTCTAGGTGACCATACCTGTCAGTCATATCTACAGACACTTCTGGCTCATCTTCTTCATGGTTGGATATAAATTTGTTGCTGGAATTTTTAATGTAACTATTTCAGTTTGGAATACTTTTTTTTAAATACTTATTTTACATATTGAAAAGCTTATTACTGTAGCACTGCACCAGCAACGGTGTAGTATGGCTTACTTCAAAATTATTATTGGTGTTTGGGTATAATTTTAATTTCAGTTATGACTTTGTATATGCAAAAAAGTTATTTATTTGTTCAGTTCAATTTTCTACTGCACCGATGCTCTGACATTGTGATAGTTGCTTTTTTTATACACAATTTGTTATGTTGGTAGATGGAGCTTTAGAAACCATTTTCTGTTTCTTAACCTTGATGGTGATAACCTATTATGTACACATTAAATTTTCTATTAAGGACAGTGCCAAGTTTGAACACTTAAATAAACAGACTAAAAAAAGTCTGGTGATTACTATGATACACAGAAATTACGACTATTATTAGTCAATGACAAACAAAATTATATGAATAAACTATAACGAACAGGTTGCATATGCCAAAAATAAAGGGCCAATAGGAAATGTGGACAATGGTGACTAGGTTAATGAAATAAAATGCTTATTAGATGCATATATTTTTATTTACTTGTATTGCCCTGAGATAATTCCAAAGGAACTTGTTCATGAAGTGGCATCCACGATCTGCATAATCTTTTCCTGACTGGACTCTTTCTTACCAGAATAACTCGAGGAAAGCTAAAATTTGATTTAGCACTAAGATTATGTGTGGTTTCTGGAGTACATTCTGTAAGATGTTTAGTCAGAAAACCTATTATACTGGTTATAAAATATCCTGTGGTTACTTGTACCCATGATTGGTGCAAATGAAAGTTGTACTTTAGTAATTTTTTTCATCAATTCAGTTACTGAGCATGTGTGAAGCAATATCAACCTCCTAAGAATTAGTTTCTGAATAAACATTCACTTTAAAAAAATGTGATTCTTTTTGTAATAAAGTGAAATTATTCTCAAGCATTTCTTTTTACTTCATCTTTATTTAAGTACTTACCAAATACATAAATGAGATACAACAATTCCTTTATATTTTAAATTATATTTAAATGAGATACAAGCCATCTCATCAATCTCCACATGTTAAAGTATAGTTATATATTAAAACATCTTATTTCAAATTACCTTCAACACTTCCACATACATTTGACAAGTGCAGATATAATGCCAGAGGAGTACTCATTGTCAACAAGTCTGTCTAGTGACCTGTCAACATATTATTCTGTATAACGCTATGTAACTTTTTGTGTGCCAGCATCTTAGCTTCTCATTGTGATGGAGCCTAAGAAGCCACAATTTGGTATATTACAGTTTGAGGGTAATCAGTATGTGAATAAACTTTATGACATAAATACAAAAAACTTTAATTTTGAAACTTTTTAAATTTTGGAAATTTAAGAATAACCTGAACTGAAACTTAAAGTCTACACTGTAAAATAATACATGAGATATTTATGTAGATATATGATTATCTACTTAAAATCTCTCTCTCTCTCACACACACATACCATATAGAAATAGTTTGGTTTCCATTTAATAAAGTTTCTTGATTATGTTAAATAGTTGGTCCCCTTTTGAATGAAACCTGTTTCTTCAATTGACATTAAGATACAATGTCATTTTCTTACCACTCGAGACTGCTTACTTGTGGCTAGCTAGTGTTTCTCCCAAAACACAATATCTGATGTCTACAATTTTTTAGATAAGGAAGGAATATACATTATGATTAATAAGGTTAGTCTCATTAAAATGCTTACAATGTACATAACTGTTTATTTAAAAAATTATATACAGTAACAAAACAATAATTACATTAATAATACATGAACAATAATTACATGAATTGTAGATATGTTACATGAATAATTGTTGGAAAAACTGAGAATGAACAGAGTTACAGTGGGGTCGAAAGATATATAGGATGGAGGACTACAGAGAGATACGAGACTTTGTCAAATAGGTTTGTAAAGAAAGAATTCAAATACAGAAATGAGAAAACTTAAGGGTAAAGAACAAGTGAATATTACTATAGCAAACATATCATTGTAGATACAGTAGAATCCCATTAAAACGCACCAGCTTATTACAATATCTCTTGTAAGACACACTTTTTGTCTGGTCCCTACGCATCTCGTATATAGAGACATTATGAAAAATTTCTGAAACACATTGCCCACTTCTCTTTTTTAGACACATAATGTTCTTTAAAATAATCTAAAAAGCAACTAGCAGACTCGGAGTATTTATTAAGAAAGGCTTCTAACATTTCATTCAAATTATTCATATTTTTTTCATGAGTTAAAATTAATAAAGAATCAAATATTTTTTATGTCAGAGACTTGGATTTAACTTTGGTTTTAAGATTTTTCAACCGATTCTGTTTCACATGCCATAAACAAAGAAGATGTCTCATATTTTCCCAAATGCAGTTTCAACTGCATTGGCAATGGCTTCATCACCATCCGTCATGACACAGTTTATTTCCATATTTGGAAATTTGTCAACAACAATTTTTAAGACACATGCCAGAGTCATTTCATCTAAATAATTTATTATAAAATGAGCAACAGGGAACCCAACACCATATTCATCAGGAACAAGTAAATTTAATAAGTAAAATGTATACTAAATACTAAAAGAAAGTTTCAATAAAGAAGTAGATATTATAAAAGCCATAGCACAAAATAACGGTTATGATGAAAGAATAATAGACTCTTTAATTTTTAAAAACAGAAGAAAATTATTTTAAAAGAATTTTATTCCAAGAGCCAGATCAGGATAACAAACAATTTCATTTAACAAATTACATTCCGTTTATAACAGATAGGATTAATAATAGGTTAAAAACCCTATTAACCTACTAACTGGTCTCAACATGGTATCAGTAAACAAACGTAATCTTATGAAATTATCAACAATGCAATTAACTATATTATTGCAATCAACTATGCAAATTAAGCCAGGTTTTTGGCTACTTGCTTTTCAACTACTAAATTTTGAGACAGGTTTGTTTGACCTTTTAAAGACCAAATATGACTTCCATAGATGCAGTTGATACAGTAAGAATACTGACTAATTGTTCCAACTTGTACATTTTGCTAAATGTTAATTTGTACTGAACAAATTAAATTTTCATCAGAAGGTAAAGAACAGCAGATTAAATTTTCAGTTGCTACATTATTTTTCTTGTCATGTCTATGTATCTGATCCTTAAAGAATTTTAATTTACACATCTGAAGAATTTGTATGCACACACATATGTAATTCATATTTTTGTTTTCAAAATCTTTCCGACTGCCTGCATTGACATTTAAAAGATATGTACTACACTGTTCACATTTTGGGTGGCAGAGAGTAAGCCAAGAAAATTTTGGGGGTCTGGACACCAACGTGGCCCCTCCCTTGGTGCTGTCCATGTTTCAGACATAGTCTTGTTTGAAAAGTCTGATGGTCTCTAAACACACATGAGTTCACTCCATAACATTGCCAAAATTGAAAACAATTATTCTGACTCAAATTACAAACCAAGCTGTCAGAAAATCAAACTTTGAGTAACTGTTTTTTTGTTGTTGTTTTTTTTTAAATGTACAGCTCAGCTTTGCGATTTTGAACTCTTACCTACATTTACACAACCATTGTACACATGCAGATATTGATTTTTGGACTTGATGATTCATTATTACAATTCCCCTCCCTATGAACTTTCACATAGTCATCTCCTAATTTTCTATATGTCTTTTCAATATGTTTCCAACATCTCTATGGTGAGAGATCATCCACATATGTAGCCTACTATTTCATATTTTAAGTTTGCTTTTAAGAATGTTGAATAGTGAGTTGCTGGGAGAAAAAAATATATCTGCAAACTTTCAGCAGGAATGCAAAATCAGAATCTTTCAATAAGACATATACCCTTTAGCTGTAATGAAACCATCAGTGTCCCAACTGCCTGTAACTTCATCAATATTCTCAAGAATCTGTATAAGCTGTGCTTCATTTTCATTCACTGTGTTCACAATTCTACAATTGTGATTTAACCTTGTAATGGTAACAGTTTGAAAATGTTTCTTTACCTCAGCTTCATTAAAAGCATTAATGCTTTTCAGCAAAGGGAAAAAATAATATAGAAGAGCGATTACTATCTTTATAAATATCTTAACATCATCATACATGGTTAACAGACTGTGAAAGAACAAGACAGAATCTGTGGGTATAACAGTGGTTGAAGTGTGCGTTGTAGTATCTCTTTTCCACAAGAGATTGTAAACCACTGTAGTGTCCAGAAAATGTAGTGACTCCATGATGCCCTTGTGCTACAACTCACAACTGAAATGAGAGAAAATTTGAAAAAACATGCTCACGTAAAACATCTGCAGTGTCATCACTAATGACATCTGTAAAATGAAAACATCTTTCATGAATATTACCATATTTCATGTATCAAATGATGACTGAATGTTGAGAGAACAGTTTTGTCCAACATTACTGCTTGAAAAAATGAATACTTTATTTATGATTTAATCTTGTCCAGAATTACATCAATCATACGTATATAACAAAAAATGCCAACAATATCATTTTGAATTCTGTTGGAGGTTTTTCTTTTTCTTGGAAATCCTTCAACTCTGACGTATTGTACCATGGTGGCATTAATGTCAAGAAAAACAGAGAAATTTAAGCTCATGTGAGACACAGCTTAAAGGTGCGTCTTATCCTGCTTGAGCGCATTGAAAATGACACAGATTTTATGAAAAGTGTGATAACAGGTGATGAATCGTGGATTTTTGGGTATGATCCAGAAACAAACCGGCAAAGTGAAGAGTAGCACACAAAAGACTCTCCACGCCCCAAAAAAACAAGAAAGAGCAAATCCAAGATCAAGTCTCAGTGCTAATTACTTTTTTCAAAATTCGAGGAATTGTGTATAAGAAATTTGTGCCTCAAGGACAGAAAGTCGATGAAACTTACTACCATCAGGTTCTTGAGAGACTCAGAAAAAGGGTCATTCGTATCCAGCCAGAGATGGTTGATTCTTGGATGCTTCATCATGATAACGCTCCAAGTCACACCGCACTTTCTGTGAACGAGTATTTGGCCAAAAAGGGCATTCCTGTTGTACCCCAGCCCCCTTACTCCAATGATCTTGGTCCATGTGATTATTTCCTATTTCCAAAAATTAAAGGCCAACTCCAGGGCCGCCACTTTAGAAGTGTGGGGAACATCCAAAAGATTGTGACAGACCAGTTAAAGGCATTGATAGTTGAAGACTTCCAGCACTGTTTTAATCAATGGGAACAACGTCTCCGTAAGTGTGTGGCTTCCCAAGGGAGCTACTTTGAAGGAGATAAAATTGTTTTGTAGTTACTGCATCAATAAATAATTATATACTGTCAGTATCATTACTTTTTAGACAAACCTCATATACTTTCAGATTTTGTCTGTCAGGCAGGACGTTTTTGTGATATTCGTTTGACGTTTTATAAAGTTACTAACTATGTAACTTCAAATGATAAATATCCCCCTCATTCTGGCTTACATAAAAAGTGGTGACTTCTTGGCATATTTTGTATCTGGGATATCTCTTCTTCATCCAGCAGTAGTCAGCTAGTACACTAGGACACCATTTGCCTTGGTATCTTTTCCATTGTAGAAATCTGCTGATGGAAATGCTCACCGTGCTCAACTCGATGGCTCCGAGACTTTCTGGGAAGAAGTTTAGGTGAGAGTTCAGGAAGTGAATTTTTAAAGGCATGTTACATCCCATAGATTTGTATGAATTCACAAGATCAGTTTCACGTCGTTTTATGATTTCCAAGAAAATTGCAATATATATTTTTGAATGACGGCCAACCTACTTTTTCCATTGGATTTAACAGTCCTTCAAAATGTTCATCATCCAGTAGTGATGTTTTTTGTAGATCTACAAAAATCTCTTCTTTCACCTTAGCTTTACTAACTTTGGAAAATTACGATTTCAAGTAGGATCAGTTGCAGGATCACTTCTAAAATCGTCTGGTACTTTTTTTGTATGAGATAGGTTAGAATCAGAGTTATCACTTAAGATCATATCTGGTTATAGTCATGCAGGAAGCTCTTCACTGTGTAATAGAGGCTTCACTGTAGATGGAAAATTCGGATACTTAACTGTATATTTTGTTTTAGACACATTTCCTTTAATATTAGTTGAACAAAAACAGCAATCGGTTAAATTGCCCTTGGATTCCCTCCGAATCATGGGAATTGCAAATGGCGTATGATGTGTTCCAATTTCCACCCAGTGAGCAGCCTAACACACACCATATATTTAGGGCCTAGCTCTTATCAAAATCATCAACTTGTCAGCCGAAGTAATGTGCGAACACTTTTTTTACAAATGACGTGAAATTTGGCCTCGGAGACTTGAAGGTTAGTTCACCACAACTGTAGCGCAGAAATTGTTTCGATGATTTACACACTTTCTTGGCACAATTAAAACAAACAAAACACTATACTACACCATATGCAATACACTTCTAAAGGAAAATGAAGTAAAATATCGTGCTCACAAGCTCACTGTCAGTCCACAAGGATACTGACTACCGGTACCTCCTTACACCACAGTGCCGCATTCTTAACACGTCTGAAAGTGCCAAAACATCAATAAACCTGCGCAATCTTGTCTTTTGGTAATTCAGCATAACACAGCATATCATTTACCGAAATACATCTTGAACAAAACTGCTAAATATAAGTTAAGATTCCCATGGTAGGTCAAAAAAAGAAGCTAAAATCCAATTTTGAACAAGTAAGTTAATTGCTACACATAATCTATGCCTGTTGAAAAATTCTAATTACATTTCGGGATTCAGGATGCAAAAATATACTAGACTCGACATTTAGATTTCTTGCGAAGAAAATCATGTTGACCAGTGTAGTCTAATATTTATTCTCTGTACTTTGATTGAACCCCTCCCCCCCCCCCACAATTCAAATTCTGCATATGGCAGTGCCAGTGACTATTCATAAATATTCGTCTACAACACGTCACGTTTTACTGTAATTCCTTCACGTCCACAAACGACAATTTAGGCCTAAAGGAATTACGGGCATGCATCTGTTCACATACATACATTCACTTACGTAATGTCCGATAAACTATACTTTTCTTGTCCTTCTATTGAGTTTTCTCAAGAAATATCGAATTTTGAAATTTACTTTTACGGAAAAAGAAGTCACATGTTCGTTCCTGTATAGGCTAATGTTAACATTTTATATTTAGCCTAACAAATTCAGTTTCTGAATGATTTGTTGCAAAGTATTGTAGTTCATATTATTGAATATTAGCGCTTACTTTGAACTACACATGTAATTTGTCTACGTACAACGAGACGCACTTATCTATGCCAGGCAGAGGCGCACCCAGGATTTGGGGGGGGGGGGTGAAAATTTAGAAAAAAGGTGCACAGTTTTGGTTTTCTTCATTCTTTTCTTTACAAGCAGGGCTTTTTCCTGGATATTACGCAACTTATAAGGAACCAATGTTGCAAGAACAGGTAAAAATTAACTTTGCTTCATAGAATTTCACTCATGTACGATCCACCTATAATGCTGCAAAGGCCCTTCTTACACATACTGCACGAGTAAGAATCATACACACAATGTTTATAAGAATCATCAGTGAAAATCATGTTAAGCACAGGTTTACTAATTTGCATACGCTTACTGAATAATTTAAATTACTTAATCCGTAGACGCCTACTTTATTGAAATAATATAGTTAAAATAATTAGACATGAAGGAGTTGCGCACTTTGTAGTGGTGATAAGGGGGGGGGAACAATATATACACGTGACTAGAAAAAGGCCTTTTGAAAATATTAGCCTTCTCCCTGAATGACGAGTCTACGTACGGAGGTTTTGATTTCGATTTCTATTTCGACACTACTAAACAGTACATATGGACGTTTTGTAAGACGAAACAAGCAATAGATCAACAGAGGTACCATACAAAGATTTCACCGAGTTAGAAAATGTTTAACATTTAGTAGGCCTACTGCAATTATTTTGTAAACAGCGATTTGGCATGTTGTGTCTATTGCAGTCTTTCTCCAGATCTTCTAGTCGAGCCTAGAAGATTAACAAACATTATAAATATACAAACATTGTATATTTTGGAGTACATAATAGTTTTGTACATGTTACGATTCAGGAAAAACGTAATAATATTGGTAAAAACAAGCCTCTGACGAAACTTGTAGGCCTAATAAGCGAAAACTAGTTCAAGCTACAAGGTAAAAGTTTAACATTTTTACCAATAAAAAATTAGTGTTCCGAGTCAGTAGTGATATATTTATAATTAGTTAATCAACGGACACGTCATTGACAACAAAATCCAGGAATACAGTCAACATTGCTCTGGCATCTTAATTTGTTTGAATAAGTAACATCAATAACAGGCTCGATTGTGAAATGACTGTGTATTTAAAAAAAAAAAAAAACATGTAAATTCTCCATAAAGAACAGGGGAGACAATATCAATGAAAAAATTATACCAAAATTATTTAAGTAATATAGCATTTAATTACTTACAACCAATTACAAATATTTCTTGGATTTCGTTGTCCATGACGTGTCCGTTACTTAACTAAATGCCACTATTATATTAACGACTCGGAACACAACTTTGTGTTCCGAGTCGTTAATATAATAGTGGTATTTAGTTACAAATATTTAGCGCAATTCTTCCATCCCACTAATGTTTCCTCCACTGTTATTATAACTCAAATCGTCTTCACTGCTGCTATCCCGTTATTTATTCATTTTGAAACGAACTGTTACATTATACACTCTTTGGTCTGATCTCACGTAATCTTTTAAATTTTCATGACATGGTCATCTTGATGTGCAAATCTATGAAAGAAATGCACTCAAATTCCTTTTTTCCTAAGTTTTTAACATTGTCTATGAAAAATGCACGTTTTTTTTAGCATGCTTCTTCACGATTACCTAAATCAGTTCTAGGATTGACATCAGGAAGTCAGGATGACAGAATGGAAGTCGTAAAATGTAACGTCCATGGTTTGCCAAAACAGTGGTTATTATAAAAGTTCTGTATCTTGGTTTACTTTGTTTAATTAGTGAATATACCTCAGGTTTTAAGATAAATGGACTAAAGAAATCCCACGATTCACTAACCAGTTAATCGTGTCTGTCTTGTTGTTAATGATGTTGCAGGTGGATTTATTTATTTATTGAAATTTTCAGCCACATTTGTCGATGAAAACGTGCCAAAAGCAATAGGAAACTTTTAATTGAATAACACATTAGAAAGTTAAGAGAAAATATATAAGAAATTTTCGGCAATTCAGAGAAGAACGGCGTCTATCCACGTTTTTTAGCTGACGTTGAATTCAGTTTCGTATGTGTATACTATGGGGCGCCGTTCTTCACTGAATTGCCGTAATTTTCTTATAAATTTTCTCTTAACTTTCTAATGTGTTATTCAATTAAAAGTTTCCAATTGCTTTTGGTACGTTTTCATCGAAATCCCATTTGACGAATAATGTGGCTCAGACTAGATGCACTACCATTATAATTAATTAATCTCTTAAAATTGTTTAAATTACTTTGAATGTCGGTGTTTCCCCTTCTATGAATTGATATTCGTAAATAATTAATCGAATAGTACATTTGTCAAAATCGTCTAAATCGGTTTATATTTCCTTTGTTGAGCATTTTTTATGGGAAGTAGGCCTACTGAAAGATTTTATGTCAGCCGTATACGCGAATACTTCTTTAATAATTCTAAAAACACTACTTAGAGACACACCGCACGCTGAGCTACCCTTTCCTGTAACTTTCTTTCTGGTATTTCCTCATCTTCCGATTTAATAAAAGTCTACTTCTGAAACTCAGAATAAAGGAATTGTGCTCGTAACGGATATGCCAGACGAGGAAGAAGTAATGATGGAAAAGGCTACTTTACATAAAGTGCGTATTGAGGAAGAAAAGAACGCATCTTTGAACGTCCAAAGAAACTACTTGAAAATTTCAAGAAACCTTCAAGAATGTGAGGAAATATGTTCAAACCATTGAACAGATAGATTATGTAGAAGAACATATGGGACAGTTAACAGCTATAAGAGCTATGAACTCTGCTCCAGGAAGCACCTTAAAGGCATGTTCAATTAATAATTATGTTATTATAATTATCTAAATTATAGACTAGACAATTAAATTAAATTAGAACAACATAAATAATACATAATTATAATTATATTAGATATAATTATATCTAATTACCTAATATTAGCTAATTATCTCATTATACCAAAAACCATGGACGTAGCCAGGATTTTGGATAGGGGGGGGCAGAGGACTAAAGGGTTACCTAAAAAGTGCCAGGGGGGGGGAGAGAATAAGCAAATTGTTTCGTCTCGGTATGTTATTAAGGCTCGTCAAAAACCTATTTCCCCACTTCCAATCTTACATCCCAAATACCAACCTATACTGACTTTTTACTTGTTTACATTAGATTATTAGGCCTATTAGTATTACCTTAATTAGTTCTAAAACCACTTCATATTTATATTTTCCAAATTATTCTTATTACAATAATTTAAAAGTAAATATAGCCTATTAACTTCTCGTAAAACCTATACTACTGCTAATGTTATGTCACATACAGCAATTTGTGCAGATATAACAGTACCCAATAACTACATTTTGAATTGTACTATACAATAAATGTTGAATATTAAGAAATTTTGAAAGGATTTTTTATATTCTATTAGTTATGCCTGTAGACCCTTATACAACCACGCGTTTGTCCGCAATACATCTTTTATGTCCACACGGCAAGTCGGAGAATATTAAACTTGGTAGTTCCGGTACTTTCCAAATCCAAACTCACACTACATTTTCGATGTTTTGAATATGCGATTGTATCGATAAACCATAGGCGGATCCAAGGGGGGGGGCACTAGGTGCAACTGCCCCCCCCCATAGGCCCAAAAAATTATAATTCGGAATCGGGCATCGGCGGATCCCCTGACTGCCTGGGCAGACAATCTTGTTGCATCTATAAGGACTGCTCGCGACGCTACCACAGTGCTTACCCTGGTCTTCCAGTCTTTAGCTACCCTCTTTCCCCTACTTCCCCTGAATGGCTAATAGCCTGAGGATCGTTGCGTGGAACGCCTTCGGGCTGCTCCCCAGACGATCTGAACTGATGACTTTCGTGACGGAGTATGATGTTGATATCATACTTCTTTCCGAGACTTATCTGGCTCATTACCACTCGTTTTCCCTTCCTGCCTATGTCTGTTATCGTCAGGATCGTCCCCTACGGCATCGCTATGCCCCCCTCGGGAGGCACAGCTGTCTTAGTCCCCAGGCGGATATCCCACAGGCTTTTGTCTCCTCTAGATACGTCTATTATTGAAGGCTGCGCGGTGGCGGTGGACGCCGGCGGTTCGGAGTTGCGCGTTGTTTCTGCGTACCTCCGGCCTGGCCGGCGAACTCCGCCACCGCCCGAGGAGTGGGACGCCCTCGTCGACCACCCCCTCTCAACGATTGTAGCCGGCGTCTTAAACGCCAAACACCCTTCATGGAACAGCCGCGTTGTCAACGCCTATGGAAATTCTCTGTTCCGGTTCGTCTCTGGCGACCCGGCACTTAATGTCATCGGCCCTGAAGACCCTACCTACTACCCCTTTCACAGCCATCGGCCGGACGTTCTTGACATAGTAGTTGTCAAGAACGTTGCCCGTAACATCGAGGTCTCGTCTGTGTCGGATCTTTCGTCCGATCACAATCCCCTTGTTATAACTGTTCGAGAGCTGTCGGCGTCACAGCGACTTCCCGCTCAGATTGTTAGGAGAGTCAACTGGCGCTCCTATCATGACGAGCTCTCTCGAAGGTTACCATCTCTCCCGGCGGACCCTATCGTCACTCGTGACGATTTGGATCTTCGCGCCACAAATCTTCAGGAATTAGTCCAAGGTGTCATGGATCGACACACCTACGCACTCGAGGTGAATCATCGCAAATCGGCCTTACCTGCGGAAGTACTCCACGCCATCTGGCTACGGCGCAAGCTCCGCCGCAGATGGCAAAGAACCCGTGACCCAGTCGTAAAGCGACGATTTCAACAACAGTCCCTTTACGCCCAGCAGCTACTGCGGGACGTAAACTCTGATCGATGGGACTCATATCTTGAGTCTCTTGAAGTCGACCACGCCTCCGTCTGGAGAGCTGTGAGTAGACTGACCAGCGAGAAGATAACTCGCAACCCGCTGGAAACCCCGAACGGGATTGTGTCTTCATCAGAAGGCAAGGCTGAGGTCTTCGCCGACTACATGGAGTCGCAATTTACCGTTCATCGAGGCGTTTCGGACCCTGCCCACTCGGCAGAAGTCCGGGACTTCCTATCTGGTTATTTTTCTCGCCCTCCCGCTGGCCCAGACCTCCCGTTCGACAGAGACGAACTCGTTTCGTCTGTCTGCCGACTAAACCGCCGTCGCGCCCCCGGTCCTGACCGGATCGGGGCCGCTGCATTACAATATCTCCCGGCCTCAGGCGTTGACCTCGTTCTCGAGCTGTTCAACTCTTGTCTCCGGCTACAGTACTTTCCCCGCCTGTGGAAAACTGCCAACATCGTTATGATTCCAAAACCCCGCAAGCCGCGCATGCTTCCTGAAAGCTATCGGCCAATATCTCTCTTGCCAGTTATATCGAAGGTGTTCGAGCGGCTCCTTCTGGTCCGCATCTCGCCGTTGTTGGATAATTTTATCCGCAACGAACAGTTCGGGTTTCGCAGAGAGCACTCGACCACGCTTCAACTAGTCCGCGTGGTAACGCAACTCTCTGACGCCACCAACAGGCGAGCGGCTACGGCCGCCGCACTGTTGGACGTGAGCAAGGCCTTCGATAAAGTCTGGCACGAAGGTCTTCTCTTCAAACTTGCTAACTCCCCCATACCATCGTCCATAGTGTTTTTCCTCCGGTCGTATCTCTGCGACCGAACCTTCAGGGTGAGCGTCGACGGAACCTGCTCTGCAGTTCGTCCCGTCGCCGCCGGCGTACCTCAGGAATCTGTCCTCGGCCCCGTTCTGTATCTTGTGTAACGAACGACCTGCCTGTCTTGCCCGGTGTCACGTTGTCTTTGTTCGCTGACGATGCAATGTATCATTACAGCTCTGTGTCCCCGCGTTTTGCGAGTACACAGCTGCAGCGTCAGTTGGACCAGCTTCCGGACTGGCTACGGAAATGGCGGGTGACGATCAATACGGAGAAATCCGAAGCGATCTGTTTCACTCGTAAGTCCATCTCCCGATGCCAGCCCCTCTCCCTGGAAGAGCCTACAAAGAGTCGGTGAAGTATCTAGGCGTTCGGCTTGACCGGCGTCTTTGCTTCAACGCCCACGTGACTGAAACCTTCTCCAAGGCTCGCGGCGTCCGAGCCAAACTTTACCCATACCTCGCGTGCCGCAGCCCCCTAGCGCTGCGCACGAAAGTTACCCTCTATCTGTTGTTTCTCCGGTCTGTATTGACCTATGCGGCACCTGTTTGGTGGTCACTTGTCTCCGCCACCAACAGGCGTAGGCTGGAAAGTTTCCAATCCAGAACCCTCCGTTCCTTGTCGGGATCTCCTTGGTTTGTTAGAAACAGTGTCATTCGAGGAGGTCTACGAGTTCCTACTCTCTCTCTGCCTTTGTCTGGTCATTAGCTGCGACTCTCTTTGCCGCAGCTGACACCTCTTCCTTCCCTTACCTCAGGACCATCAGCACCACGCAACCACCTCCCCCTGTCCGGGTCAAACGCCCTCGGGCGATTCTCGATGACCCGCCATAACTTTAAGTAAACTACTTAAATCTAATTTTGCATTCTCACTATCTGACCATGCCCCAGAATTTACCTGCAAAACTGTTTCCTTCCTCCCTTCCTAGTATGCCGACCGCGCTGAATGCCGCTGCTACGCGCTATCACTGGCACGGAGGCTCTCCGCCTCGCGGGGAGCGACCGACGCCTCACGGTGTCTGCACGCGGGACTGGGAACGGGTGACATCTGTCACCTGAACCCGTTCATGCGGCAGTGCCCACTGATAGCTCAAAATTTTAAAAATAAATAAAAATTAGAAAACCTGTCTCCCCCGCCTTCTCAGTTAACTGGTTGGGGGTTGTCCATTCCTGTTTTTAGGCACCAGTCGAAGAACCAGAACTACGTCTATCTTCAGCCAGCCATTGGGCTCGACTCAGATGCTGCAGTCATGCACCGGGTGCAAAGATGCCCCGCTACTACAATGCTACATGCTACATGAGAATGCTGTGTACGAATCATTTGTCGGATTCATAGATATTCGTAGTAACGTTTTTGGCGAGAATACTGATGAGGTAACCGATACTGAACCAAAAGTAACTGGTATTGACATAGGCAAAGTTGTCATCCAGAAATTGCGAGATCTGAATCTTGATTTGAAAAACTGTTTTGGGATATCCACTGACGGATGCAGTGTGATGGTGTCAGAGGCTCGTGGTGCTGTTGCAACTATAAAAAAGGAAGCAACTAATGCAGTATACTCGCCATGTCATAACCATGCTCTAAATTTATCTATCTCGCAAACGTCTAAAATCCGTCAAATTAAAAACGCAGTAGACACAATGCAGGAGACTATATATTTTTTCAGAGCTTCGCCAAAAAGGATGCTAGTGTTAAAAAAAGCATTAGGACACGAACTTTCGGGTCTCTGTGAAACTCGATGGATAGATGATGGTGTCCTTCAATTTAGATCTGCCCTCCCAAAAATAATTTCTGCTCTGGAGTCAGTCGGAAAATGGAATGATCCAAAGTCATCCGTGAAGGCTAGAGGATTGAAATCCTCTCTTTGTAATAGTCAAACAATCATTGCAATCCTATGTCTCTCAGAAATCTGATGGGTACCAACGGATCTGTTTGGACTTGAAATCGGCACAAGAGGAAGTAAATTACACAATAATTCGACTAGAATCCAGGCGCAAGAATGCTGAATTGGTTTTTGCTACTCTTTTTGAAGAGGCTTGTGTTATTGCCGAAGAATTAGGTGTATCGATCACTAGACCTCGAATAGTTGGCAAACACACTCAAAGAGAGAATCACCCTGTTATAGTTAATGATAATAGTATGTAGCTACTTCAGGCAATCAATGTACATCCCGGTTCTTGACCATATTTTGGGTGATCTAAAGACACGATTCAGTCGTGAAACACTTCAACTTTACAATTTGCATATCGTTTTCCCTAATCAAACAGATGACAGCGAAAAAGAGATTATGCAGCAATTGATCGTAAAATATGGACACTTCTTCAATAAACCAATCGAGGTACTACATAGAATGTTTGAATCAGAATTGGAATCATGGAAGTTAAAATGGAAAAGGAGCGAACCATGGATGTCCTCAAACTGCAATTGATATGCTAGAAAACTGCGATAAGGATGTTTATCCTTATATACATTTTTTACTAAGCATTCTAATCACACTGCCAGTCTCTAACGCAACTGCAGAACGAACGTTTTCTAGCTTGCGGAGACTCAAGAGTTGGTTGAGGTCAACGATGGAACAAGAGAGGGTCACTGGTCTGGCTTTACTCAATATCCATCGCGATATAAATGTAAGTCCAGAAAATATTGTTAACCGATATGCCAAAATTAGGAAACATCGTGACGAGTTTGTCCTAGATTAGATACCTTATTTCTATGTATATGATATTGATAATAGTATGTGTTCTCCTAGTATCAGTAAAAAATATGAAAGTAAATGTAAATATAAAGAAAACATTTTAATTATAGAAAACATCTGATAGAGTGTACAAAGAAATATAAAGTATAGTAAATATATAATGTAACTATTTGATTAATTTTAAAATTTAAATAAATCTTCGTTTTTGAAGTTTATTTGTATATTACTTGTAAATATATACATATATACTTTAATAATAAACTCAATGTAGAATGTAGAGTAATACATTTTACTTTTGTAACAATTGTTTTTCAGTCATTATAATCCATAGCAGAACCACATATCCTTTATTGTACAAAAATTTATCTCATTCTGATTCCCATGGTATCCATTAACGCGTTCGCGCGCGCGCGCACGCGCACACACACACCACAAATACTTTTGCCCCCCCCCCATAGAAGCTTTCTGGATCCGCCCCTGTAAACCACAATGTGAAGAAGAAGAAACATACTAATTGTAAATTATTCTGTTTTTTAATGTAAAGCAAAAAGACGTGTTGTTTTCATTTGCGACGTTAGGTAATAATGGTTTTGACGGAACACGTCTTACACCGCGGGTCCGGTATGGAGGGAACCTATGCGAAAATTTATGTTACGATTTTGGGTATACCAGACATACTTTAATATCTTTAAAACTATAACGCATATTTAAAAAAGCAATACACGATTTAAAAGAGCACGGATGAAAGAATGTCATGCGATATTAACATTGAGCGCGTGACGTCACACGTCGTCACAAGATCGGCGCCAATTTGGAGTGGAAAATCACCGAAAGCATAGTCGGGAACGCGTACGCGTAGGACGTTATTTAAGGTTCCGTTTAATAAAGCTCGACGAGTGCTATAAAATAAAGCACTAATAGTGATAATAGTAAAAGAACTTAATAAATAATACAGTGAGAAAGTGTTGAACTTGGACAAATTTTGCTTAAAATTTCAAAAAATGTAAAAAAATATCTTCACAACAAGAAGGTAAATGCCTATCGTAAACGCTTACAAAGTAAAAGAATAATGAATGAGGAAACCAAAAAGGCCCCTGACAGCAGCAGAACGAATGTGGAGGATGAGGTAGCGTCGAAAAGTCGAGCCGAGCACCAGCTACCCAGACGTCGCAACCAGTGGCGGATTTCTAAATAGGCTAGCTAGGCTATAGCCTACGGCGGCAAATTTTCGAAGGTGGAAATTTTTTCCGCGGCCACTAAAAACGGAGTATCAACTTCGCCGAATTTCTTATCTCTCTACTCGGTTCTCGGTAATGGGCCGCACGGCGGCAGCGCCTCTCTCTCCTTGTTTCGAGATTCACCGCAGAGCGGGAGCACACACGGCAGCAAAAGACAGCGCCGGCCGCCATCTTCTGCAGTATCGTTCGCAGTTTTTAAACACCCTCTGTTCCGACAAGTCTGCACACGGTATAAAGGTTAAGGTGCTGCGCCACCAGAATTATGCGCGTAATATGCCGAGCCTTTAAGAATGTCCGTAAAATGCCGCACGTGTAAACATATTTATAAAGTATATTTTGTTTGATACTGATATGTGTTTAATTATAATATTTACGAATAATGTCTATTCTGTATTTTCTACAATCATGGTGTTATTTGATCATTATCTCAATGAGTCATTTTTTCATTTTGTAGAAGCGAATTCGCTCACCAAATGACTCTTTCGGAAACGCACATATTTTATTAAGTTACTTTTCTTAAAATTATATCACATGTTCAGAGACCGACTCGAGTGTTTTCATTTTCATTTATGTTTGCTATACGTATATGTATTAGTATGTGTAAATTACGTAGAACCTTTGTGTATAATGCGACCCTTTGCCTTAAAACTTTAATGCGATCGACTTCTAAATTTTGGAAAGAGTCGTCACTTCTGGTTGAGACTCGGGATCGAGCGGACGTCTCTGAACTCTCAGCTAGAGCATACATCAGTTTGAATAAA
The DNA here is from genome assembly GCA_034769895.1 of Magicicada septendecula. Taxonomy (NCBI): domain Eukaryota; kingdom Metazoa; phylum Arthropoda; class Insecta; order Hemiptera; family Cicadidae; genus Magicicada; species Magicicada septendecula. The sequence goes on from CM068367.1 coordinate 1,217,847,412, forward strand.
ACAGTTATACGTTTAATTTTTTCATTTCTTTCTTTTATACGAAATTCAGTTGCATTGTATTAATTTAGAGTGCAACATAGTGCACATCATCGCACACCCTCGAATCTACATGTGCAATTCAAAAGTACAGTGTACAGTGATCCATAATATAAATAGTGTCTATTACAGGCTATACAGGCCAATTATTTAATTGATTATTTGAGATCGGACTTGTAAGTACATATAATTTGCTTATTTTTCATTTTAAATAATAACGAATAAAGTGTTGATTCGAAAGATATTTTGCACATTTATACATAAATCCTTTTCTACCAAAATACATGAAATTATTGCCCTTCAAAATTATATTATAATAATTAGAAGTAATGTTTTGCCGCAGTTTTTTGTAGTATTTTTTATTATCAACTTCTTTTATTCATCTCAAGTTATTGTAAGAGCGTATTTTCTTCGGAAAAAAACAGTTTCATTAGGGGCAATTCTTTCTATGTTGAAAGTTGATAGGTTTTCTTATTTACATAGTTCTATGTGATTATCATTGATAATTTATCAATCTATGTTCATATATCAGAGTTCAACTAGAATCATAGAAATGTCCAAATACATTCAAAACACACTATAATTTTATTGTTTATGGTTTGTTTTCTTTCTTAATTCTTTTTTTTATTTTCCTACTTTATAGATCTAATACGTACAAATGGCAGATGGTAGAAAGCGTTTAGGCGGATGGGAATACAAAAAAAAGTCAGAGGAGAAACAAAGAAAACAAAAGGAAATCTTGGAGAGAACTACAAAAATTGATTCCTTCTTCACCAAGAGCGTTCAGCAACCACCGATTGAAGAATTCGAAGATAATGTACCCAGTACATCAAAGGAGACGAGTGTTCTTTCGGCCTTGTGTCAAGATGAAGATGCTACAGAAAACCATCATGAACGAGAGGAGAAGAAGGATCAACCAATATTATCGTTATTATCGTCTCAATCTTTTAAATTTGACAAAGACCCTGCAAAGTGGATTGTTAGTGATGAACTCATAGATTTTGTTGCGCGAAATGGCTACTCTCAAAATGCAGATTCTGATTTTTAGAATTCAAGACGAGTCTACAAAGATCAAACACGTCTTTTGAGTTCAACAATCTTCAAAAGAGATCTTCAGAATGGTGAAGTTTCAAACCGACAATGGATAATCTATTCTGAAATAAATGGAAGTATTTACTGTGGGCCTTGTCGTTTATTATCCAAAGCGGGTACATCCTTTTGCACAGATAAAGGATTCAATGATTGGAAAAACCTGAAACAATGCATAGAACAGCACGAACGATCTATAAATCACAAAAATTCTGTGGTTGCTCTCAGGGCAAGGGTTTCCAATAAGAATTTAAGCAATATACAAAATGCAGGGATTGCTCAAGAAAAACATTATTGGACGGAAGTTTTACAACGCGTTGTCATCATCGTAAGAAAGTTAACAAGTCGTGGTCTTCCGTTGAGAGGTTCTGATGAAGTTCTTGGATCATGTCACAATGGAAACTTTTTAATGGCAGTGGAACTATTGGCCGAATTTGATCCATTCCTGAAGGAACATCTAAAGAATTATGGGAGACCGGGTAGCGGTAAACAAATTATCTTTCGTCTACGACGTACGAAGAAGTGGTACATGTAATGGCTCAGAAGTGCAGAGAAGTTATATCTGCCAATGTAAGGGCAGCTAAATATTTCTTCATAATTGTGGATTCAGCACCTGACATCTCACATGTAGATCAGTTATCGATTGTCATGAGATATGTTCAAGAATGTGGAACACCAACAGAGGTATTCCTAACATTCGTACCAAATACTGGACATAAATCCGAGGAATTGTACACTGCTATAACTAACACCTTGGCATCTCTTGAAATTAATTTAGACGATTGTAGAGGCCAGTCGTACGATAATGCTGCGAACATGTCAGGAGCCTATACCGGTCTCCAAGCAAGAATTAAGAATGCAAACAAATTTGCTGAATTTATTACCCTGTTCAGCCCATTCTCTGAATCTAGTTGGAACTTCGGCGGCTAGTTGTAATGAGTCTACAAATTATTTTACATTTCTGCAACAAATCTACAACTTCTTTTCGGCATCCACGATGCGTTGGGAGAAACTGAAGAAGAACGATGTACAAATAACACCAAAGAGTCTGTCGTCCACGAGATGGTCATGCAGAGATGATGCCTGCAAGGGTTTATTGAAGTCTTGGAAAGATATTCACGGTACTCTGAAATCAATCTCAAATGACGGTTCAGAGAAGGCGATTACGAAGGCAGAAGCAGCAGGATTAATCAAGAGAATGACCAGATTTGAAACTGCGTTTATGACTGTTTTTTGGAGTAGTATTCTGAATCGCATCAATGTAGTCAGTAAAAAACTACAACAGGAAGACGCAGATATTGGATTGGTCATCGATTTGTACAAATCCTTAATTTCATTTATTTCATCTTCCCGTGAGAACTTCACAATCTATGAAGAGGAGGCCAAGGCGCTGATTGGTAAGCAGAACTACACTGCAAGCGGAAAGAGTACCAGAAAGAGAAAGCGACATTTCGATGAAACCGATGAAAGCGACGATGATGAAGAAGTTCTGTTCGGTGCTAAGGATGATTTCAAAATAAACGTATTCCTTACAATTGTGGGTCGATTAATCTCGGAATTGGACCATCGAAAATGTGCGTACGACAGAGTGTTTGAAACGTACTCTTTAAATTTCGCGAACTCAATGTTGGAGAAATAAGGAGTGAAGCGTTAATATTATGTGAAGTTTATTCACAGGATATTTCAGACGATCTAGTTGAAGAGATCTTGCACCTCAAAGAGTATTTGGTACTAGAAGACAAAAAACATGTAAATATCAACAATATGTGCAACTGGATTAGAGATCGGAATCTGCTTGTTTTTTTTTTCCTAATATCGATATAGTTTTAAGAATTTACAAATCAATGGCAGTAAGCAATTGTTCTTCGGAACGTTCGTTCTCGTGCTTGAAACGAATTAAAACATACTTACGCTCAAGTATGTCCGAAAGCAGATTGAACGATTTAGCAGTTTTATCAATTGAATCTGACACTGCGAATTCGATTTCATTTGACGATGTGATTAAAATTTTCGTTGAGAATAAATTCAGACGAAAAGTGTAATGCGAGCGAAAGGAAAGGTGATTTTTATTTAGTTGAATATCTATAATATGTAAATATGTTATAATATATGAGTTTTTATATTTTGTTGGAATGAAGTTTTTGTTGCATTTTATGTGATTCAAATAAACGTTTGTATAATTTTCGTATTCATATTTTATTACCTATTTTTAGTTTTGTAAGAAATATAGCATAGGCGGCGATTTAGTTCAGCCTATAGGCGGCACATTTGTAAATCCGCCCCTGGTCGCAACGCCTAACGCCAGTTCACAAATAACGAATGTCGACAGTGAGATAGAACTGATGGAATGCTACGAAATACAAGCAGATGAGACGTTTGAGAATCGAGATTTAGCGTTTATAAAGCATTGGCGTCTGGTGACGGAGCAGTTTGAAAAGTCGTTCTAGACTAGGGTGACCAGATTTTTTATGACGTAAAACAGGACATTTCTGAAATATGGAAATAAAAAAACAGGACAAAACAGGACACGAGTTACAAAGAAAATGTGCTTCATATATGACTGCACTGCTTCACTAAGATAAATAAAAACTACTTTTTACACATAAAAAGACATATATTTTAATAACCAACTTAAAAACATACTTATCATGGCACTGGATCATATTATAATTGATCAAGTTTTTTCAAGAATTATAAAATTATAATTATTCAAATATAAATATTCAAATTCTTAACAACTATAAAATTACATGGATGTGATTCATAGATATAAACAACCTGCTGAACATGAACTTGTGGCTTCTGAATCACGAACATCACTATTAACTTTGTACTTATCACAAGACCTGATATCTCGCAAGAGCTTTGAATTACTTAATAGCAGGTTGTAGAATTCCTTACAGCTAAGGTCTTGAAAATGAGTTTTTAAAATTACAATTGCTTGAATAGTTTTGGTAGTAAAACGGTTTCTTTCATCAATCCAAAGGGAGTTCACAATTGAAAAGACTTTTTCCACAACAGCATTTGTGCCTGGTACAGCCAGAGCAAAACTCACGACCACCTCTATGTTTTTACATGGAATGCCTATACTTTTAAGTATGTGGAAGACATCACACCATTTCTTATCAATCTCCACATTAACTTTTTCCCATTCCTCAAATTTTCTAGATAAAACTTTGTTCACATGTCCTATCTCATCAAATAATTCATCTTCATGTACCTGAATTGTTGAACATGAATCTAGATGTCTTAAGAATTTTCAGACTTTTTAAAACCTCATCCCAAGATGCAGAATTTTTCAATGTTATCCAATGAAATTATTTCAGAGGCTGATATGGAGAGACCCACTTGTTTAAATAACTTAAAAAAGTGTCATAAAATAAATTGGTAATCGTTTCATATTTCAATTGTGTGAAAAGACCTTCATTTTCTAAGTTAATTAAAATTGAAGAAACAACTGAAGTTTGAAACTTACTACATTTCCTGTTATTGACTTTTTCTGTAAGCAATTCTAATTATTCAGCTACTTCAGTGGCTGAAATATTGGTTCTTTCCAACTTTTGAATTGAATTTGAAAACATTTTCAGTTGGCTTTGTATGAAATGAAGCCAAAGAAGTGACTGTGGGTTCTCAAAAAATTGTTTTAGCAATGTAGGACACCTATCCTGAGAGATGAAATAAGACTTTAGAAGTTCATAAATATCAATAACCCTTGTAACTCCTGGCAACAATCACAACCATCTAGTTTTAACACTACCCAGAACCTGCTTATATTCAGTAGCAACAAAATCACAAAATAATTTCAATTCCTCCACACGCACGGTATAAATGTGAAAATATTGAAATATTTTATTCACTACTGTTTCTATGTCGATAGGAAGAATGTTTGCATTTGTTTGTACATCATTGTGTACCACATGAGCTGCACAACCAATGCCTTGAATATTCATTTTGAGCACACTGTTCAATTTAGAAAAAACGTTGTTTGTTCCGGCCCTCTTGTACCCACCAAAGTTAGTGTTACAGGTATCTGCACAAAACGCGATGATCTTGTCAACTAAATGATGTTTCTTTAAGATGTCCAGAACATGATTACCTAATAATTCTGCTGTTTCTCCACCAACGTTCTGAAAACAGATTACTTTGCACTGAACACCTTTGGTAGGAATGAAATACCTAACTAGAATCGGCACTAATTTTAAGCTTTTGTGATTTGATGCATCAACCATCACAGACACATACTTAGCATCTTCAAGTTCTGATTGCACTTCATGCATTGCATACGGCGATAAAACGTTCACTAAAATCGACTCGCACTTTGTCCTGGAACACGTGAATTTCTTCTCAAATAGTTCTCTGATGATAAGAGATGTGCAGTCCATTGAACAGAAAGAATGGTTGTGTTTTGCAGTATGAAATGCAAACAGCCCTTCTTCAGCAGCGATACGTTTATCTTCCTCAGTTTGTAGTCCATTCCTACTTACAAAGGAAGTTATACTACTGGAAGTTCTCGCGGAAACTGCCAACATGTGTTTCTTTTTCTTAATGTGCTGTGTAATATCAGCACATCCTCCATGTTCAATGAAAAAAACTGAACGACATAAAGAATTTCAAATGCTCATGGTGGGCCAATTATCTGATGCTATCTATACATATGGGCGGTACCACAGAGAGCGTGGTTCATTCTAGGGTTGAACCCTTGGGTCCTTGGGTGTGATGGGGCTTGCAAACTCGGAAATACTATGCTATTGTTATGACATTTTTTTTTTTTAGGTATATGCCCGTGTAGGCTAGTTTAGGTCATATAACTTGTGAGTCTGGTCGCACCACTGGGGCGGGTATTTGTGTTCGGAAAATTTGATAGGTTGAACTGCCGGGGGGTCTCAAGCGTTGCCTGGGTGATAGAATGTTGCTGATTCGAGGCCGGAGTTTAGCGTGTGACATTAGCGGGATGCGGTATGGCCTGATCGGAAGTCGGTACCGTCACCGACTTAATTCCTGTTCACTTTTGATTACTAGTTCCCGAATTATGAATTCTGATTGCTAGTTGGTTTCTGTGAGTTATGTGTTGGTGAGACGTGTGTGTCGAATTGATGTTTGATGTTATGTGTGTTCAGTATTGTTGGTTGTTGCTTGTCTCCTTCTGTGGTGTGAGTAGATGGTTCCGAAGTAGGCCAGGTCTCCGCAGCGCTAGAGAACCCGGGGGTCGCTCAAAGGAAGGACAGTACTTGGGTTTTTTCTGATTCTTGTGAATATGTTTGTAGGTTATGTTTGTGTTAGGTGTTTAGTGGGGATTTGTTTTATGATTGTTTGTTTTGAATTGTGCAATTCTGGCGGTGGTATGCTATCAGGAATTGCCCCACCCTCTTTCAGGAGTTCTCCAGAAACTTTCAGTGTTAGATGGAATAGATGAGGAGCAGTTGCTAGTTTTCTTAGATCTTGTTCTGCAGTTGGCAGATTTCCCGGGGGTGTCCGATGGGGAGGTCTTGTCCCTTATATACCCGTATTGCCAGGGTGCATTGGCAGGGTTGGTCACCAACACTCTGCGTCGGGGTGACAGTGTTGATGCTTTCCATGGGGAGGTGTTGAACTTCTTCCTACCCATTCGACGACGTGCCCAGCTTAAGCTTGAAAGATTCTATCGCCTACAGGCCAACGGAGAGGCGTTAGGGGACTTCGTGCACGATATATGGAAAGCTGCCCGGGTGTTAAGGTTGGGGTTGCCCGAGACAGAAGTGATACAAGCGATTCTGGAAGGACTGACTCCCCAAGAGATATCTCGTTTGGTATTCGCGGACCGTCCACGTTGTTTTGCGGACCTTGAATGGCTGTGTGTGGTTTCAAGAACGGTCCAGGAGGTTGACGAGTCCCGGGGAAGAGATGCTACAGATGTCCAATACTCCAGTGGTTCATCAGGAAGAGCCAAAAAGGACAAACATGGTGGTTGGAGGAGAACGCAAGAGACGCTTAGAAAGCCTGAATATTCTGGAAGTAATGGAGGCTACAAGGGGTGGCAAGTGAGAAGACGGTAACAACAGCTACAGCACGGAAAACAAAGAAATATGAAATTAACAGGGGAAGAAGAAATTATGTTAGGGAACAAACATCGGCAAGTAGGGAGCCTGTAGTTAGGCGTTATTCTTATTTGCAGAAAAGTGAGAGTTTAAAAGTTCCAGAGGAATTACCAGTGCCTAATAGAGTAGTGAATGAAGAAGGTGAAGCAGAAGTAGAAGAGCGGAATAACTTCTGTGGATTGATACAGCACGACAAGAAAACGTCTGTGGATATTGAGTTACAGGACTCGAAGAGGACGTCATGGTTGAATCCAGAGGCCGCAGAATTTGTTCCGGTATTTCCATCTCGGTTCGTGAGGGATCTAGATCCTGTAACATCGTCATCGCCTACGCCGGGATATGAGGAGTCACTTGATGGTGTAGCTTTACCATCGCCAGTAGAAATTAATTTAGTCATTGCACATGAACCTGGACAGCTGGATTCCAGGGTGGAAAATGCGGAGGACGTTGTAGTTGCTGAAAGTGGTGAAGGAGTGGAATCGACAGAAGAGGCAGAAGAGCGGTCTGCGGATGCTGCACAGGAAGGTATAGTTGTAGGTGTTAGGGGGACTGAAGAGTCCGAGTTTGCAGATGGACACAGGGATGTCCAGGCTGCAAGTGTTTCTGAGGTTGTGGATGGACAAGGGGATGTTCATGCCGCAAGTGTGGTAGAAGTAGAGGAGGTAGAAGTTGAGGAGAAATTTGGTGGCAGCGTTGTGGAGTGTGCGAGTGAGAATGATGTAGTGTGTGAAGATGTGCAGACGCTTTCTGTAAGTAGTGTTGAGGATTCCGAGGAACGGAGAGAAGTTTCAGGCGGACCAGGTGAGCAACTAGAGGATGAAGATGTGCAGTGTTCTGATGGTGGAAGTGGATGTGATGGCGATGATGTTGATGATAAATGTGTTGGGGAAAACGAGATCAGAGAAGAGGTTAGTCAAGAAGTTCGTGAAGGAGCTGGCGATGCGTGTGATGAAGAAATTGGTGAGGAGCTGAGGGAAGATGAGGTTGAAGATGGATCAGAGGAGCAACGGGAAGATGCTGAGGAGGTGCAGTGTCAGGAGGTTGATTTGGATTATGTGGACGAAGAAGGGGAAATTGTAGAAAAGGAAGAAATTGTATCAGAGGAGTTAGACAACGAGCATAATCCAAAGCGGAGTCAAAGTAGTGAGGTAAGTTGCTTTGATTCTGATTCCGAAGAAACCAGTCAGTACAGCTCAATGCGAGATAGTTCCTTCGAGAGTGGTGTGCGAAAGCAACGAATACCCAAAGTCCGTCATAGAAAGGTAAGAAGAAGAGGTTAACGGGTAGCAGGTAGATGTTCCCCACAGTCCCAGTGGTGTTCGTCTACTTCAGGGTTGCGCCCCTGCCCACGCGAGCCTTGGTTTTCTCCAGTCCTTCTCCTTTTCGGAGGGAACCATGTCCTTATCCTTACTCCTAGCTATTGACCCTTTAATGATCCTTGCCCCGTTTCATCTTCCCGATTTTCCTACCCCTCCCCTAAGTAAAAAAAAAAAAAATATATATATATATATTGTAAAGAAATAATGCGACTGGGTATGGTGTTAAGATGCGACGATGATGCCTCACGTTGCGAGCGTCAATTTGTAAAGAGAGAGACTAATGGACGTCCTCGTTTTCATTTAAGCCCCACGTTGCAGGCGGCAATTTGTAACAAAATGAAATATATAGAATGTGTCGAGTACGTGTTTAAATAAGTTCCACGTTGTTATGTGCCAATTTGTAAAGAGACTAATATGTGCCGGTGCTAGCAAAAATGTCCGTCTTATTCAAACCCCACTGTTGTAATCAATTTAGTAACGAACTGCTTGTTAATTATGTGAGGACGTATGTAATAATTATGATACCAGTTGGAGACGTCAAATTATAAAGAGATCTTGTCTATGAGTGTAATTATTTATAAGAGACTCCGGTGTAACAAACGCCAAGTAGTACGTTGTAGGTGGCGATTCGTAACAATTAAAATGCTGTTACCTGGTTTAATTAATATATTATTAACTAATATACCTTGCGGTTGTGACCAGTGAAACCCTCAGAACACAGATTATTAAGTCCACAAACTTAGAATTATATTCCTGAATTTATAATGGTAGTATTCTGTAGACTTAATTTAATTCTCAGTGGTTGTTTAATATGAGCAATATATATGGAGTATTTACTGAATGTAAGTGGTTTTTGTCTCAACCCTAGTCCCTCAACGATAAAAATTTCATTCAAATTTAGTATGGCAAAACCCGTTAGTTCAGCAATCTCCCGTCTCACCAGCTGCAAACTTGGAGCGCTGTTATTATAAATAATTGTGCGTATAGGTTAGTTATTCTGAGTGTTTGTATCAATCTGTTAATAAATTATTACGCCAATTACATATAGTATTTTCTCTGCAATGATTAAAACGTTATCTCATACAACAAATGTACTTTATTTATTTTTCTCTGGTATTTAACCAGTTACGTTGTCTCAGACAAACAATAAGACAATACAATCGACTATCCCAACATGTATCGATTCTTAATTATTCGAATTCTAAAAAGAAAAACATATATACTTTGAAAATAATGACAAATAATTCTTATACCAGGGTTCGTGTAGTTCTTTGAACCATTAGTAAGGCCAGGTAAAACGCATAATTAAGGTTGTTCAATTTACAAAAAGAATAAAATTATTTACTTAAAATACAATGATATGAAAATAATTTGTTTTTTTACCCAAGCGGCGAAAGCTTCATTAGGCGGTGAATGTTTGTCAACTACGATCAAAATGCAGGTTATATCGTCTTCACCCAGTAAAACTGCTCTGGTCTTCAATGAATGGATGATGATAATCCCACGGGAACTCTGGTGCTTCGAGTCTTCTTTTGCGTCTTCACAATTCTTGGTCCCAACGAACTGGAATTAGGATCTCAGCTTCCGCTGTCAATGAAGGTTATTTCGTCAACCGAATCTTCTGTATTTCCAAATATTTCCGTTAATTCAGGCTTCAACTCTTTATTGGTCTTCAATTTATAGCATGAATTGGTTTGATACCAAATTCAGCGGAATTGTTTAGTGAATGAGGTGAGACACTTTCAGTTCTTTTTTATTGTATTCATTGATAATTTATAGGGTTATTTAATTTGTATGATTCATTAACATTCCAGTATAATTGTTTTGCAAAATGCTTTTTTTCAATTTGGATATATATTTTCTTTATATTTATTCATATATTTTAAATATATCGGTTCATTTCAACCTAATAGCTTGTAACAATCAGTACCATCTATTCCAAAATCAACAAGTTACTAAAAATCAGTTGCCCTAACAACCAGGTTTTCTATATATCCTTGAGCCGGCATTATAGAATATTACTACTCCTTTCCAATAAAATACTCCATGCTTGGATTAATATTGAATCACATAAAATTCTCCCCAACCTTCCTTATTAAACAGTAAATGTTTTACTAGAGTTTCGTTGGACTGGGTTTACTAAAAAGGTATTAATTTCCTTTCACTAATATGGAATTTAGGCCTATAGATTCATTTACAACCATTATAACATTATTTGGTTTTTAACTTAATTTTCTTTTTACCTGACCTACTGTACAATTAATTATTGATTACATAGTTAATTACATGAATTTTAATTTACTGGTGGTTATTTGTTTTTACATTAATCAATTGGTTCTGGAACCCTTTATTAATTTATGACATAATTGTCAGAACTACTTGTTAGACTTGAAACACTGGTCACACTCCTGATCCAGTTTATAAACATTAATTAGAACAACAGTATCTTTCAATTTTATACAATACTGACAACTTAGTACCGTGCCTAACATTGGTAACTATATTGTGCTGTATAAAAACAAATCTAATATAAAATATAAACATAATTATTGAGTAAGTATTATTATCAAACAACATCATTTCATTTTTAACACATTCAACATACAATATAAATATTCTGTAGACCTTAACGTGTCACAGTACAAAACAAACATTTCATTACATCCAATCATTCATTGGTCTGGCTCTTTTACATTTAATATTAGTCATTGCCTCCTTTTTACTTGAGGTCCTTCTCAAACATATGAACTATCGAACAACCTTAAGTCAGGGTATGGTCTTTGACCATATTTCATTCAGTCTTTTATGTAACGTTGGGGAACCTCAACTATGTTACGTTACAATATATATCTATCAATAAGGAGAGACTTGCCGGAAGTGAGTGGATTGTGGTCCTCGAGATTGTCAGTTTCCCCTGTTCTGGAAGATTGTCATGGAGAAAGTTAGAGAGTTGGAGATAGATAGTCGTGGTCTTGGAGATTGTAAGTTCCCCTGTTTTGGTTCTAAAAGTAAGATGGAGAGTGATAGTGTGCTGTTGTTTCCTTGTACATAGTAATTGAATTTGTTTGTTGATCGTTGTAGGGTCGGTCCATGCCGCATTCTCCGGTTGTTGCCCGGGTGTTCTTGTAGAGAGAGAGAGAATTGTATTTATTTTGTATCGACGTCGGTGGAAAAGTGAAAGATCCCCCCATATAGTTATGGTCTTTTGTTGAGTAAGAGATGGATGTTCGCGTGCCCTTGATGCGGTCCTCTCTGTCTGGCTAAGCGGGGCCATCCGCCCTTGTGTAGGGATGTGAGCCAGCCATATGGCAAGGATGGAGATGCCTTGTGGGTGCATGTGGCTGGTCGGTCCAAGAGATGGACGAGAGGTAGTGCGGTCGCTCACATACCAAGGTGGGAGATACCTTGTTTGGTCTTAGGACGAGTATGTGAGTGGGACCGGTGGTAGTAGGTGATGGTCACCGGAGAGGGTGACATGTTGGGGCGGTCCCGTGGGGTTGGCATGGCGGAGAGGGTCGCATGGGGAATGGCCGCAGTTGTGAGAGCCTCTGTTCTCCTGAGAGCAAGTGCTGCTGGGCCGCCATACTCACGAAGTCCACTAGCTTGTTTTGGAAAGGGGGTATACTGCAGGGTACTCTCCCGAGTTTAAGAGTGGGGCAACCGGGTTGCCCTTTCGGGGTGGGGGTGTGCCGGTGTTTGCCTAACGCGGCTGTCGAAGGTTTTATAAAATTGTATTTAATACAACGCGAACACAAATGTCAGTTAGGGCCACGAGATTTGGACGGCACTGTTAAAACTGCGCGCGCACTCTGTGGGGAGGTTTGGCTGTTTGTTAGATCGTAGCTGCTTAATTCAGTCACAGACCGGCACTCAGAGAAACAACAGACTCCTGATCCGAACAGATTGGGTTAGGTTAGGTTGCTTCTTCCACTCTAATGGCAGTCTAAAATTACGAGACTTCCCGGTAAGTGATCATAGCCACTTATTGTATGCGTCAAAAATAATTAAATTTAATTAACGAAATGTATGCAGCCGTATGAGAAATACGAATGTATGTGGTGCGACCCGGCAGTGGGTATATTAACAGATTATTTAATGTTCAGTATGTACAGCTCATATTCTTTTTATGATTATTATAATATAAGAGTCACGGTAATTGTTTCATAGAGTGTTATATAAATTATAAGCTAAAGTCAGTGCGTAGGCATGAAGTTGAATTGTGCACGTGCATGCAACAGTTTGTACGCGTGTTCTTTTTAATTAATTATGGCCGTAAAAATAACTTGTGAGACCACCCTTAGAGGAAACACTATTAATATTTTAGTTGTGTGCAACTGTGAGTGCCTTGAATGTGATCATTTTTTGGCAAATTGCAATAATTGTGCCACCGCATGGCAATCTAACCTGTTGGATTCTGTCGGCGCGTGTTAAGAGCTCGTGCAAGGGACTTTTACTCTACGCCTTTCAATTATATTTTTTTATTTTTTGAATTAATCATCCCATGGTAGACTTTATTACTCTTTAAGCAATTTGCAAAGAAATTATAACCGAAACTTTGTGCATTTATCTTGAGTTGGTTGAAGGCCCGTTCTGAGGTTATTTACCTGGGAACTTGGGTGGACATTTTTTATGAACAGCATTCTAATTTTTATGAATTCCCAGGGTTCTCGCCTAAGCCGGAGATGCTGGTCTTGCTGAGATAACTCCATCTTCATCAGCCATGAACCATCATACACACACCTGTTCGGAGGAGGGAGTCTGGTGAACACACTCAAGATTAAGCACATGCTCATAATTAAGGTGATATGAACTCTTTTATTTTTCGTTGGCCGGGCCTGCCGTGCTCCTGATTTACAATTTAAATTTCTTTTGAAACCATGTGCCCACGCGGACAGTCTGCTCTGGGGTGTGTCAGCTGAACATTCATTCTGAACATCATGTGACTTTAATAATTTAACTTCATAAAACTAAGTACGATGTTTGTAATTGTGTGCTGCACTGGGGGAGCGTGCTAGAGATTTTTTTTACACTTAAATATTTTCATATATAGCCAGTAGTCATTACTCTGCTTACTACAAAATTTATGTCACATGTTAGGGGTTCTGTTCCGGCTGGTTCAGAACGGGGTTTATATTTTAATTTCATTTTGGTTTAACATGTAAGGGCTGGGGGGGGGGTTTCGTTTTCAGGCCGTTTTCTGGGAGTAAAAGGGGACATAGTTTTTGCCAGGCACATGTTCATTCAGTTTAAGGCAGGTTTGATTCCTGTCACATATGGTCAAGTACAGGCTGGCGCACTCCCACTTCTGCTAGGATACTACAGTCAGTTATTATAAACTCATTTATACACAGCCATCTGGCTTTAACAGAAAGGAACTTTCATATTTTTTTGGGCATATACTGATTAATTTTTGATCTTGTAAAAGCATATACTGATTAATTGTTACCTTGTGAAAGCATAGACTGATTCATGTATCCATCTGGATTTGTAAAACAAAATTCACATTTTATAAACTCATAACAATTGCTTGAAATTAGGTGATGAGGGTTTTCCATTTTATATGGTGTCTAAGGAACTTAAAGAATTTCATATAATCATAATGGGCCAATTATCAGATGCTACCTATACATATGGGCAGTCTGGTCTATCCTTATGCTTTGTGAGTGATTATCATCCTTTCGGGGGTTTTTCTTAATTATTGAAATTAAAGGGAGTTAATGAAGCTTGGTGACTGAAAGTCGAACATTTATGATTGCCGGTTTTGGGGCTTTGTAGAAACAATGCCTGTTGAGCATGGGTATTACAAGGGTACTAGGTGTCTGTAGTATGTGTATATAATTATGAGTGTATGTGTCTTTATATTTCTGTACGTGTTGTCAATGTTAAGTGTTAGTAACAAAAAGGGGGGAAGTTACATAATTATAGAATGTTACCTGATATATATATATATATATATATATATATATATATATATATGTTTATAGGGATAGGAAGCTATTGTCTTGATACGATTAAGGATATGAAAATTATTTGTTTATTATGTATTTTGAGGGCTATTGGCCTGGACATGTGATAACGATGTGATTTGCAGGATATATATATGTAACGAATTATGGGGGCCAAATAAAAATTGTTATTGTTAAATTACAGCCGAGTTTCATTTGCAAGTCCCGTCATACTGGACCCAGCGCATTTTTGGCTTCTCTAGGTTCCGGCCTAGTTTTAAATAACTTGTGGCTTCTCTTTCAGAAAAAAATAAAATAAAATACAAAAAAATTTATATACAGCATAAAAAGGAAAGAGGGGTTACAAATGGTAGCAGAGCGTGGTTTCGATCCACGGACCTCTGGGTTATGGGCCCAGCACGCTTCCAGCCCCCTCTTTCCTTTTTATGCTTTTATCTATAGAAAACCAACTCCCACTTTTTTCCTTTTTTTTTGCATTTAATTTTGTATTTCTTTATTTGTTTTTTTTTTTTTTTTTTTGAAAGAGAAGCCACAAGTTATTTAATTCTAGGCCAGAGCCTAGAGAAGCCAAAAATGTGCTGGGTCCAGTATGACGGGACCTGCAATGAAACTCGGCTGTAACTTAACAATAACAACTTTTATTTTGCCCCCATAATTCGTTACATATAGTGTGCTGCAAATCACATAAGTATCACATGACAAGGGCAATAGCCCTCAAAATACATAATGAACAAATAATTTTCATATCCTTAATCGTGTCAAGACAATATCTCTCTATCCCTATAAACGTATATATATATATATATATATTGCGACAACACAAATTACTAAACTATTGGCGCATAGGATATGATAGTATGTGTATTTCAAATTACAAGTCTATATTGGAGGGTTTAAGATTATTTATTGTACAAACACAAGTTATAGTTTATATGGTATATTTGAAATGTACAGAATGTAATGTTTGATATAGAGTCTTTCTTTTAAAATGTTAAATAATGTTCATACGCAAGACGTGATACGTTACATAAGAAGACTCCCACGATGATGTTGTTGAAGAGAAGGACCGGACTTTGCGGTATAGATGGTTCGTCAGGTGTGGCTTACAAATGACAGACGTTTCACCAGAAACGTTTACAGCTGGGCTGGCGTCCTGTAACAGCTGGGCTGGTCCTATAACAGCTGGGCTGGTGTCCTATAACAGCTGGGCTGATGTCCTATAACAGCTGGGCTGATGTCCTATAACAGCTGGGCTGATGTCCTGTAACAGCTGGGCTGATGTCCTGTAACAGCTGGGCTGATGTCCTGCAATTCCCACGATTGAATCCGACACTTCGCACACAACGGTACTACGGATTTTATTACTCGCAAAACTTATATAGAGTTTAAGACCAAGTAATATCTCAGGTGACAGTGAGTTTAATCAATAACGGTATATTGAGCTTATACCTCTCCGGCTTCTTCAAGTGTTCTCGCGAATACCAAGGTCTACCGCGATCAGCAGACCACCCTATGAGGAAATCTTGCACTAGCACGGAAACGTCTTGATGGAACTATTGCGTAACAATTAATGATACTGTCACTGCGGAAAATCTCGCACAGTGATACAGTTACACTCACTTCTTACACACGTAATACTACAATATTAATATCGTGTGTAAAGATATAAAATCAATTGTTATGCGTCACACGCGTTACTATCCCCAAAAAGTCTTAACAAATCCTTGCAAGCGGTAGAGTCTTGTACAAGGATTGTATGTACCGTTCGCGGTAGCAGCAGTGAAGAACTGCTTGTAATTTTACGCACAATGCGTTAAAACACTGATGTGTGCAAGTGTACTACACACACAGTTCTGAGTCTTCCCGTTTCACTAACGACGAATAGTTTTTACAACACCTTGCAAGCGGTAGAATCTTGTACAAGGAGTGCACGTTCCGTTCGCGGTAGATGGCGTAGAAGAACTGTCGTAATTATACGCGTAATGCGTTTAAACACTCCTGCGTGCAGATGTACTACATACACAGTTCTGAGCCTTCCCGTTTCACTATCGATGAATAGTCTTTACAACACCTTGCAAGCGGTAGAATTCTTGTACAAGGAGTGCACGACCCGTTCGCGGTAGATGGCGTAGAAGAACTGCCTGTGTAACGACAGGCTTAAGAAAATTTCCAACCACCAGTCCGCATTCTATTGGTGGATGGAAGTCACATGGTTAGTATAATGACCATGCACTTTTCATGCAGTAGAGCGCCTTTACTTTGTAACAGCATGCATAGCGGTAATCAGACTACACGTATCTCATGCATGACTGCCTACATACTAATAATATACATGAACGTAAACAATAGTCCGACAGGTATAGGGATTGTAGCGATACACATGTCTCAGTTCAGCTAATGTCAAAACAACGATAATACTTCACGCACCGCACGGGAAACGTTTCCCACTCGCGCACGCGCGCACATTTCCACTAACACAGTACATGAATAACCATAAATAATAATGCACAGTTTTTCTAAACTAAACCCTTAACCTTACTAAATACAATTGATAACAACCAAACTTAACCATCTACCAATATAATATGAATGTCCATTGTCTGTGTAATATATGAACTTGCCCTGCCTATCATGATCCTGTGATTCGTTGCAGGATTAACTCCCTCCCGCATAAAAAAAAAATTTTTTTTTTTTTAGTTAACTAACAAAAAATAAAAAATTTTTTTTTTTTTTCAATATAACCAAAACAACTTCCTAATCCTGAAATAATAATAATACCCTCAAACTAAAATCAAATAAACATCCTCAATTAATACTAACAATGCCAACTGTCACTTTGACAGAAGCATCAAATCAAAAGACACGTGGTAACCTTCAAACCAAAACAAACACACATGTTCTTGACACACAGATAACGACATCTTATGCAGGGTCATAGGGTACACAGACAACATTCCTTATCAAAACTAGATTATTGTTCATTCACAGAGTCATCTTACATACAACATTTAAACCTGAACTGACATATTTACATCACTACACATTCTTACCCCTATATCCTGACATTTATTTCTGAGTTTTTTGTATAAATTTTTCTCAGTTTTGAAACGCACACGTTTACTTGGAAATACAGATTTGAATTTGTTTAATATACACCGTAATTGCCTTATCTCGCAACCCATTAACTGAACCTTGGGGGTCGGTGAGTTATTCGTTATCTTATCTTTCGAGCGTCCTAGTCTGATAAGGTGCTCTACACTATCAACCTTATCTCGTAATGTATGGTTTGGAACTCCAACTGGCAGTTTATTCAATTCGTCGATTTCCAATATAATATTATGTCCGAGTTTTCTAACTCCAATTACGGTCACATCTATTTCCGTTCCCTGCACATATCTTGTTATACGTGCCTGTTTTTCAACTATCTGCGACTCACACGCTGCTGATTTTATCCTTGTGTGACTTACCAGCAGAATCGGCATTTGTATAAAGTGGTTTTTACACCTCTTACGTAACTGCTCGTCCAACAGCGATATTCCTGTGCCGCTGTCGACCAACATCTCGTCAACATAACCACTGATTTTTGCTTCGACCACAAGATCGGTGCCATTTTCAATACTAATGTTTCCCTCATGTTTATTACTACTATCATTACTATATACTAAACTGTCTGTTATTCCTGCAGGATATAGGCCAGACATAACAGTTTTACTTTTATAACTAACATCTTTCATAATTGATTGATTGAACTGCTTTTCAACTGAATCATTTTCAGTAACTGTTGCTAATAAGTTGGTATTAAATTGCTGAGTTGTATTTTTATGTTGTTGTGATTGCGGCTGATTTTGTGGTGTTTGAACATGAAACTGATTACGCGGCGGTCCATTATTATTTATCATAATTGTTGTCACCTTATTGTCACCCGTATCATTCACCTCTCCGTCCTCCATAAACACCTCAGTATCTGATATAAATTCATCTAGTACCTCATCATTAGGACATGTGTCATAAATACCTGCACCGTTAGTATTCATACTAGTTCCAGGCTCTACTACTGGTTCGGAATTTTTATGTGTTATGCATACACTGTCCGCATCCATGATAGCTTCAGATTCTATCATACGTTCACGGTTCTCGCATGCTATATCTGTTACACTATAAACTATCACCTCATCACAGCACTTACCTGAAGTATGTTCCAGACTAATAGTGTTGTTATTACTAATTTCATTTCTGTTATCTTCACTACAATTTGATGCAGAATCTAAATACTCGACTTTACCGAGATATGAACTACTAGGCCATAATAAGGTTGTTTCTGTATAATCACTTTCAATTTCAACTACTACGCTACTGTTCTCCGTTAATCCTCCAGATGTAACATCTTGGTTAACTTCCATATCACTTTCTTTGAGAGTATGTTCCACAAGGACATTTGGTACTTCAAAATTATCATAAGGTACAATATTCTCAACAGTTAAATCTACTTCAATATCAGCTGACATTTCCTGTAATTTCGCCATCCTCTCCTCTCTGTCAGCGTCCATTTCTTCCCAAAATTTCTGCCTAATGGCTATCATCTCCTCATCTCTGGCTTTACTTTCCTCTGAAATTCTTTGCATATCCGCTATCATCTCTTCTCTACTGGCTTTCATTTCTTCGGACATGGTTTCCATCTTCGCTAATATGGCCACTAAAGCATTCTCTATCCCTTTTAAATACGCCATAGTGATCAAAATTCAGTTTAAAATTTTTATAAATTTAAATTTACTGATTTATACGCAAAGCAAGTTATTATTATCACCACAAGATTAGAACATATGGTAACCAGTTTATATGGACACAGAAAGCAGTTCAAAACATCAACATGTAAATACCTTATCTAACATACAACAACTAATAATCAACCTCCAATATACTGATAAAATCTGTTCATATATGATATACAAGAGAATATGCACACTTGAAAAATTATATCCTCAGCTTTTCATATGCACAATACACATACAATTATTACGTTAATTATATTTATACGTCGGATTTTTCCAACAAATTTTATATTCATAGACAAATATGTAATAGCGTAAATTTACCGCTATTTAACGAGCCCTACGTTGCTAAGCGCCAAAATATCTCTATGCGACAACACAAATTACTAAACTTTTGGCGCATAGGATATGATAGTATGTGTATTTCAAATTACAAGTCTATATTGGAGGGTTTAAGATTATTTATTGTACAAACACAAGTTATAGTTTATATGGTATATTTGAAATGTACAGAATGTAATGTTTGATATAGAGTCTTTCTTTTAAAATGTTAAATAATGTTCATACGCAAGACGTGATACGTTACATAAGAAGACTCCCACGATGATGTTGTTGAAGAGAAGGACCGGACTTTGCGGTATAGATGGTTCGTCAGGTGTGGCTTACAAATGACAGACGTTTCACCAGAAACGTTTACAGCTGGGCTGGCGTCCTGTAACAGCTGGGCTGGTCCTATAACAGCTGGGCTGGTGTCCTATAACAGCTGGGCTGATGTCCTATAACAGCTGGGCTGATGTCCTGTAACAGCTGGGCTGATGTCCTGTAACAGCTGGGCTGATGTCCTATAACAGCTGGGCTGATGTCCTGCAATTCCCACGATTGAATCCGACACTTCGCACACAACGGTACTACGGATTTTATTACTCGCAAAACTTATATAGAGTTTAAGACCAAGTAATATCTCAGGTGACAGTGAGTTTAATCAATAACGGTATATTGAGCTTATACCTCTCCGGCTTCTTCAAGTGTTCTCGCGAATACCAAGGTCTACCGCGATCAGCAGACCACCCTATGAGGAAATCTTGCACTAGCACGGAAACGTCTTGATGGAACTATTGCGTAACAATTAATGATACTGTCACTGCGGAAAATCTCGCACAGTGATACAGTTACACTCACTTCTTACACACGTAATACTACAATATTAATATCGTGTGTAAAGATATAAAATCAATTGTTATGCGTCACATGCGTTACTATCCCCGAAAAGTCTTAACAAATCCTTGCAAGCGGTAGAGTCTTGTACAAGGATTGTATGTACCGTTCGCGGTAGCAGCAGTGAAGAACTGCTTGTAATTTTACGCACAATGCGTTAAAACACTGATGTGTGCAAGTGTACTACACACACAGTTCTGAGTCTTCCCGTTTCACTAACGACGAATAGTTTTTACAACACCTTGCAAGCGGTAGAATCTTGTACAAGGAGTGCACGTTCCGTTCGCGGTAGATGGCGTAGAAGAACTGTCGTAATTATACGCGTAATGCGTTTACACACTCCTGCGTGCAGATGTACTACATACACAGTTCTGAGCCTTCCCGTTTCACTATCGACGAATAGTCTTTACAACACCTTGCAAGCGGTAGAATTCTTGTACAAGGAGTGCACGACCCGTTCGCGGTAGATGGCATAGAAGAACTGCCTGTGTAACGACAGGCTTAAGAAAATTTCCAACCACCAGTCCGCATTCTATTGGTGGATGGAAGTCACATGGTTAGTATAATGACCATGCACTTTTCATGCAGTAGAGTGCCTTTACTTTGTAACAGCATGCATAGCGGTAATCAGACTACACGTATCTCATGCATGACTGCCTACATACTAATAATATACATGAACGTAAACAATAGTCCGACAGGTATAGGGATTGTAGCGATACACATGTCTCAGTTCAGCTAATGTCAAAACAACGATAATACTTCACGCACCGCACGGGAAATGTTTCCCACTCGCGCATGCGCGCACATTTCCACTAACACAGTACATGAATAACCATAAATAATAATGCACAGTTTTTCTAAACTAAACCCTTAACCTTACTAAATACAATTGATAACAACCAAACTTAACCATCTACCAATATAATATGAATGTCCATTGTCTGTGTAATATATGAACTTGCCCCGCCTATCATGATCCTGTGATTCGTTGCAATATATATCAGGTAACATTCTGTAATTATATAATTCCCCCCTTTTTGTTACTAACACTTAACATTGACAACACGTACAGAAACATAAAGACACATACACTCATAATTATATACACATATTATAAACACCTAATACCCTTGGAATACGCATGCTCAACAGGCAGTGTTTCTACAAAGCCCTAAAACCGGCAATCATAAATGTTTGCCCTTCAGTCACCGTCATTCATCAATTTCCATTAATTTAAATAATAAAGAAAAGCCCCCGAAAGGATGATAATCACTCATAAACCATAAGAGAGACCGGACCGCCCATATGTATAGATAGCATCTGATAATTGGCCCACCATGAGCATATGAAATTCTTTAAGTTTCTTAGACATCACATAAATGAGAAAAATCCTCATCACCTGATTTTAAGCAATTGGTATGAGTTTAGAAAACGTTAATTTTGTTTTACAAATCCAGATGGATACATGTATCAGTATATGCTTTTACAATGTCAAAAAATTAATCAGTATATGCTTTACAAGGTAAAAAAAAAATTAATCAGTATATACTTTTACAAGGTCAAAAAAAATTAATCAGTATATGCTTTTACAAGGTCAAAAAAATTAATCAGTATATGCCCAGAAAAATATGAAAGTTCTTTTCTGTTAAAGCCGGATGGCTGTATATAAATGAGTTTATAATAACTGACTGTTGTATCCTAGCAGATGTGGGAGCACGCCAGCCTGTACTTAACCATGTGTGACAGGAATCAAACCTGCCTTAAACTGCATGAACGTGTGCCTGGCAAAAACTATGTCCCCTTTTATCCCCCTAAAACAGCCTAAAAAAAAGAAAACGAAACCCCCCCAGCCCTTACCTGTTAAACCAAAATGAAATTAAAATATAAACCCCGTTCTGAACCAGCCGGAACAGAACCCCTAACATGTGACATAAATTTTGTAGTAAGCATAGTCATAACTATTGGGTATATATGAAAATATTTAAGTGTAAAAAAATCTCTAGCACGCTCCCCCAGTGCAGCACACAATAACAAACAGTACTTAGTGTTAGGAAGTTAAATTATTAAAGTCACATGATGTTCAGAAGGAATGTTCAGCTGACACACCCTATAGCAGACTGTCTAGCCACGTGGGCACATGGTTTCAAAAGAAATTAAAACTGTGAATCAGGAGCACGGCAGGCCCGGCCAACAAAAAATAAAAGAGTTCATATCACCTTAATTATGAGCATGTGCTTCATCTTGAGTGTGTTCACCAGACTCCCTCCTCCGAACAGATGTGTGTATGATGGTTCATGGCTGATGAAGATGGAGTTCTATCAGCAAGACCAGCATCTCTGGCTTAGGCGAGAACCCTGGGAATTCATAAAAATTAGAAATGCTGTTCATAAAAAATGTCCACCCAAGTTCCCAGGTAAATAACCTCAGAACGGTCCTTCAACCAACTCAAGATAAATGCCCAAAGTTTCAGTTATTATTTCTTTGCAAATTGCTTAAAGAGTAATAAAGTCTACCATGGGATGATTAATTCAAAAAATAAAAGATATTATTAAAAGGCGTAGAGTAAAAGTCACTTGCACGCTCTTAACACGCGCCGACAGAATCCAACAGGTTAGATTGCCACGTGGTGACACAATTATTGCAATTTGCCAAAAAATGATCACCTTCAAGGCACTCACAGTTGCACACAACTAAAATATTAATAGTGTTTCCTCTAAGGGTGGTCTCACAAGTTATTTTACTGCCATAATTAATTAACGAGAACACGCGTACAAACTGTTGCATGCACGTGCACAAGTCAACTCCATGCCTACGCACTGACTTTAGCTTATAATTTATATAACATTCTATGAAGCGATTACAGTGACTCTTACAATACAATAATCATAAAAGGAATATGAGCTGTATATACTGAACATTAAATAATCTTTCAATATACCCACTGCCGGGTCGCACCATATGCATTCGTCTTTCTCATACGGCAGCATACATTTCGTTAATTAAATTTAATTATTTTTTACGCATACAATAAGAGGCTATGATCACTTACCGGGAAGTCTCGTAAATTTAGCCTGCCATTAGAGTGGAAGAAGCAACTATGTAGTACAATCTGTTCGGATCAGGAGTCTGCTGCTTCTATGCGTGCCGGTCTCTTGACTGAATTAAGCAGCTACGATCTAACAAACAGCCAAACCTCCCCACAGAGTGCGCGCGCAGTTTTAACGTGCCGTCTAAATCTCGTCGCCGTAACTGACATTTGTGTTCGCGTTGTATTAAATACAATTTTATAAAACCTTCGACAGCCGGGTTAGGCAAACACCGGCACACCCCCACCCCGAAAGGGCAACGCGGTTGCCCCACTCTTAAACTCGGGAGAGTACCCTGCAGTGTACCCCCTTTCCAAAACAAGCTAGTGGACTTCGTGAGTATGGCGGCCCAGCAGCACTTGCTCTCAGGAGAACAGAGGCTCAGAAGGGAAAACGAAAGAGACGAAAGAAGACGTGTAGTGTGTAAGTGTACGGGTGCTGCACGCTGACCTGATCAGGGCCAGCCCACAGCAAAGAGGGACAGAGAAGAAAGACGAAAGAAAAGTTCGGGAGCTCCCTAAGTTCCGACCTCCTGAGGCTTGTCCACTCAAGCCAGAACACGAATGCCACCTTAAGAGGCCATCTGCCCTATATTCCTACGGAGGGGGATACTCTAATACTACCTCCATTTTAAACCATACAGTCACTGCACGGGGCAAGGGAAAAGGGGAAATGATGGTCTCCATGATGCCGTGGTCCCCACTCTGGACCGGACGGAAAGCCATGCCAACTGTGACTATGACACCCATCCCACATACAAAGAAGTTTAACATATGTACTCCAAGGGCATGCCCAAAATATATCGTGTCGATGAAGTGCACCTCCGACCTCACCGACACGACACGTTTCGCTCCACTCTCCAACTCCTTTTTTTTTAATTGCTTTTTTAATATATTTTTTTTTTTTCAAAGGGGAAGGTTAGGAAAATTGGAAGGTGGAAGGTCAAGGATCATTGAAAGGTCATGAGCTGGGACTGAAGGTAAGGACATGGCTCCCTCCGGACATAAGGACAATTGGAGAAAAACAAGGCTCACGCAGGCAGGGGCGCATCCCTGAAGTAGACGAACCCCACTGGGACTGTGGGAAACTTCTACCCGCTACCCTATCATTCTCGATAACGCCCCCGGAGCACACCCTTTCAAAATGACAACATCCCTACTCACACAGAGACCACCATCATTCCCCCCCTTGTCACCCCGTTTACCCTCTTCTACACAGTTTCAATTTTGAAATATGCGTAGTAATCTCTTTAGGATTACTACCCGGCTCTTCCAACCGAGCCGTCACTGGCGACGTGAACCCCAGGATACGATATGGCTCCGACCAGCGATAACACAATTTAGCGGCTCTTTTATCGGCAGCTGAGCTGATCGGGTGGCTCTGGCAGTAGACCAAATCTCCTACTTTAAAGGGATTTGGAATTCGCCCCTGATTGTACCGACTACGGACGCGCTCGTGCGCTCTCAGCAAATTCCTCCTAGCCTCCTTCCATCTCTCCGCAGTTCCGTTATCTGGCTCCCGTGGCAGAAGATCATCAATATTCCACAAGTTAGTCAACGGGAGTGCGGGCGAGAATCCAAACATGATTTCAAAGGGGGCGGCCTTATGACTGTCATGCAGGGCCGTGTTAAAGGCTAGCTGTAACCACTTCAGATTCTGGTCCCAGGCTGTCTGTTGCTCTGCATGATAAGCAATGAGTGCGGACCTGAGATTCCTATTGAATCTCTCCGCATGGGACGGCTGTGGGTAATACGGAGAAGTGGTTACATGTCTGATTCCGCTGGCGAAACACATCCGCCGAAACTCGCTCGAAATAAACTGGGGACCATTGTCGGAAGACCGAAATGCTGAAAAATGTGGTTCTGAAGCGCGCTTATGGTCAAACGAGCTGTTGCCTGCCGTAAGGGCAGTAGCCAGGCAAACTTCGAAAAAGCATCCACACAAACAAGCAGGTAAGAATTACCTGACTTGCTACGCGGGAGAGGTCCCACGTAGTCTATGAATAGCTTCTCCATCGGTCTGCTCGCCACGTCCGATGACAACAACCACAACTTTGTGTTCTGGGCAGGCTTGCTCAAGCCGCACAGATGACAACTCTTGACCCTGGTTGCGATGTCCCTATCCATGCCCTTCCAGATGAAGTGTTTCCTAATACTGGAAATGGTCTTCGAAATTCCCTTGTGGCCTCCTACTGGGGAATTGTGATAATAGCTGAAGACCGTGGGCACTAACTTGCTAGGCAGCACGATCTTAGGGGCACGTCCCTTTCTTTCTCGACAACACAGGACGCCCTTGGACAAGAAGTAAGGGGCCTGCACGTTACCCTCCTTTACATTCTGGATGATGGGACCCAGCTCTTCATCGTTCAACTGACGGGGTAACACATCAGTGAAGGCTAACGGAAAGTCTAGCAGAACAGAACAGGGTTGCTCAGATTGGACTTCACTGGGTTGGGAAAACATGCGTGACAAAGCGTCTACAACCACATTTTGAGTTCCCCTAATGTGTTGCACCTTGAACTTGAAGGATGAGATCTTGACCACCCATCTACCAATTTTACCCAGTTACCGGGGATGAGCAAGAAGCCAAGAGAGAGCCTGATTGTCGGTCTCGAGCAGGAACTCAGCGTGTTCCAGAAAACGCCTGAACTTATCTAGAGCGTACACAACAGCTAAACACTCTAGCTCATACACTGAAGACTTTTGTTCTTGCTGGGTCAACGTTCGGGAAATGAAAGCCACAGGCTGCCTAGCACCATCAACGACTTGGGACAGAACCGCCCCGAGCGCAATCGAACTCGCATCCGTCTGGAGTATGAACGGCTTCGAGAAGTCTGGCATTCTCAGTACTGGAGGGGAAATGATGGCTTTCTTCAGTGTCTCGAAAGCCTTCTGTTGTTTTTCCCCCCATACAAATTTGGCGCCCTTTTTCCGGAGTTCATTCAACGGTGCCGCGATCTCCGCCGCGTTTGGAATAAAACGCCGATAGAAATTGACCATCCCCACAAATCTCGCGATGCCTTTGGCATCCTTTGGTGGGGGAAAATCCCTGATTCCCTGTGTTCGCTCAGGATCCACAGTGACACCTCTATGGGAAATCAGGTGGCCCAGAAAAGAAATTTGTGTCTAGGCGAACTTCACCTTTTCGGGGTTGACAGTGAGGCCAGCACCCCTCAACCTGCACATCACCTCTTCGAGATGACCCAAATGCTCCTCGTACCCCTTGCTGTACACCAGCAAGTCGTCAAGATAATTGAAGACGTACTTGAACTTGACATCGTGAAAAACGGTGTCAAGTAAATGGGTGAGTGTTTGGGCCCCTACCGCTAGACCCATGGGAACCCTAGTGTACTGATAGAGGTTCCACGGAACACAGAATGCCGTGTAGGGCCTACTTTCTTTCGTCAACGGAATCTGGTGATATGCAGAGTTGAGGTCAATGATGGTAAAATACCTCGCCTCACTGAACCAATCGAACGCGGAATGAAGGTCAGGAAGTGGGACCGAATCTACCTCAATGTAGTGTTCAGCTTGCGGTAGTCGATGACCATCCTATGCTTACCTCCAGGCTTGGGCACTAGGAACGCTGGACTGGCATAACTGGACTGAGAAGGTTCAATCACCCCTTGATCTAATAACTCTTGAACCTTCTCCCTCAAGATGCTCATCTTCGGAGGGGCAAATTTATAAGGGTGGGAGCGCACCACCTTGGAGTCCGTTAGGCGGATCTTATACTCCAAGAGATGTGTAAGCCCAAGGGCCGGAGTTAATACAGTGGGGAAACGCTCACACAACTGATCTAATGCGGACCGCTGGGACTGGGAGAGGTGGTCTCTAGATGTGTCGGGGCACTTAACCTCTTGGATATCTTGCCTGGTCCCCTGATATCCAAGGAAAGGGATTACAACTCCCCGATTAAATTTAAAGTAACATTGGTGCTCTTGGATGTCAATAACGAGACCACTTTTGCAAATGAAATCGGCACCAATAATGCATTCAACTCCCAGAGCAGGAGAAACCAGAAAGCTCCACACCCAAGAAAATCCCTCGATTTTAAACTTAAATGAAACTACCTGGGAAATGGGCAGAATTTCCTGGGATGCCGTCCAGCACACCACAGAAGACTGTTCTGACCTTTTAATAACACCCTGTCGTTCAAGGTCCTCGCACACTTTGGATGAAATGATTGATCTTGCTGATCCGGAGTCAACTAATGCTCTGAGTTGACTCTTTTTCAACTCCAACAGCAAGAAGGGGCATACGGAAGTGGGCCTAGAGATGGTTTGGAGGACCTTGATGCCCAAAGAACTGAGACCTACAACTGGCCTGGAGGCGCGTACCTTAGAAGACCCGCGACAGGTAGGGGAAGACCTCCGACATATCTTCCCCTCATCGACCCTTTTCTGAATGACCTTGGGCGCCTTGGGGAGGGACGTTGGACTCGACCCAACCCCGGTACAAAATCGTCTGATGTGGCCCAACCTACCACACCGAAAACAAGTCACATTAGGCGAACGACGGCGCCTCTCGCTACAAGAGTTTATAATTTTAATTTCAGCACCGCATGAGGATGGAACAATTCGCCCCCCATGCCTCTCGGGTCTTACCTTACCATGTGCTACTTGCTCACGGGACTCGTCAATCCCCTGGACCGTTCTAGAAACCACACACAGCCGTTCGAGGTCCGAAAAACAACGGGGACGGTCCGTGAACACCAAACGGGATCTCTCTTGGGGCGTCACCCCTTCTAAAATAATTCTAACGATATCCTTCTCGGGCAACCCCAACCTCAAAATCCGGGCACTTTTACGGATATCCTGCACAAAGTCCCCCAACGCCTCCCCGTTGGCCTGTGCACGATAGAACCGAATATGTTTCAAATGCTCACGTTGCCGACGGGGTATGAAAGAGTCCAACACCTCCCCATGGAGAGAGTCGATACTGCCACCATGACGCAGAGTGTCGGTGACCAGCTCAGCCAATGAACCCCGGCAGTACGGATATATAACGGACAAGAGGACCTCATCGGACAGCCCCGGAAAATCCGCCAACTGCAGGACGATGTCCAGAAAAACCAACAAACTTGCCCTCATCTTCTCCATCCACCACCGGAAGTCTCTGGAGAATGCCGGAAATAGGGTTGGGTGGCCTCTGGTAACCTACCCCCGCCAGAATCACAGAATACACCAAACATAACAATCAAACATAATCACAAAATTTTAGGAAAAAACCCAAGTACTGTCCTTTCTTTGAGCGACCCCCGGGTTCTCTAGCGCTGCGGAGACCTGGCCTACTTCGGAACCATCTACTCACACCACAGAAGGAGACAAGCAACAACCAACAATACTGAACACACATAACATCAAACATCAATTCGACACACACGTCTCACCAACACATAACTCACAGAAACCAACTAGCAATCAGAATTCATAATTCGGGAACTAGTAATCAAAAGTGAACAGGAATTAAGTCGGTGATGGTACCGACTTCCGATCGGGCCATACCGCATCCCGCTAATGTCACACGCTAAACTCCGGCCTCGAATCAGCAACATTCTATCACCCAGGCAACGCTTGAGACCCCCCGGCAGTTCAACCTATCAAATTTTCCGAACATAAATACCCGCCCCAGTGGTGCGACCAGACTCACAAGTTATATGACCTAAACTAGCCTACACAGGCCTATACCTAAAAAAAACAATGTCATAACAATAGCATAGTATTTCCGAGTTTGCAAGCCCCGTCACACTCAAGGACCCAAGGGTTCAACCATAGAATGAACCACGCTCTCTGCTACCATTTGGAACCCCCTCTTTCCTTTTTATGCTTTTATCTATAGAAAACCAACTCCCCCTTTTTTCCGTTTTTTTTGCATTTAATTTTGTATTTCTTTATTTGTTTTTTTTTTTGAAAGAGAAGCCACAAGTTATTTAAAACTAGGCCGGAGCCTAGAGAAGCCAAAAATGTGCTGGGTCCAGTATGACGGGATCTGCAATGAAACTCGGCTGTAATTTAACAATAACAACTTTTATTTTGCCCCCATAATTCGTTACATATAGTGTGCTGCAAATCACATAAGTATCACATGACAAGGGCAATAGCCCTCAAAATACATAATGAACAAATAATTTTCATATCCTTAATCGTGTCAAGACAATATCTCTCTATCCCTATAAACGTATATATATATATATATATAACAGGTAACATTCTGTAATTATGTAATTCCCCCCCCTTTTTGTTACTAACACTTAACATTGACAACACGTACGGAAACATAAAGACACATACACTCATAATTATATACACATATTATAAACACCTAATACCCTTGGAATACGCATGCTCAACAGGCAGTGTTTCTACAAAGCCCTAAAACCGGCAATCATAAATGTTCGCCCTTCAGTCACCGTCATTCATCAATTTCCATTAATTTAAATAATAAAGAAAAGCCCCCGAAAGGATGATAATCACTCATAAACCATAAGAGAGACCGGACCGCCCATATGTATAGATAGCATCTGATAATTGGCCCACCATGAGCATATGAAATTCTTTAAGTTTCTTAGACATCACATAAATGAGAAAAATCCTCATCACCTGATTTTAAGCAATTGGTATGAGTTTAGAAAACGTTAATTTTGTTTTACAAATCCAGATGGATACATGTATCAGTATATGCTTTTACAATGTCAAAAAATTAATCAGTATATGCTTTTACAATGTCAAAAAATTAATCAGTATATGCTTTACAAGGTAAAAAAAAATTAATCAGTATATACTTTTACAAGGTCAAAAAAAATTAATCAGTAAATGCTTTTACAAGGTCAAAAAAATTAATCAGTATATGCCCAGAAAAATATGAAAGTTCTTTTCTGTTAAAGCCGGATGGCTGTATATAAATGAGTTTATAATAACTGACTGTTGTATCCTAGCAGATGTGGGAGCACGCCAGCCTGTACTTAACCATGTGCAACAGGAATGAAACCTGCGTTAAACTGCATGAACATGTGCCTGGCAAAAACTATGTCCCCTTTTATCCCCCTAAAACAGCCTAAAAAAAAGAAAACGAAACCCCCCAGCCCTTACCTGTTAAACCAAAATGAAATTAAAATATAAACCCCGTTCTGAACCAGCCGGAACAGAACCCCTAACATGTGACATAAATTTTGTAGTAAGCATAGTCATAACTATTGTGTATATATGAAAATATTTAAGTGTAAAAAAATCTCTAGCACGCTCCCCCAGTGCAGCACACAATTACAAACATAGTACTTAGTGTTAGGAAGTTAAATTATTAAAGTCACATGATGTTCAGAAGGAATGTTCAGCTGACACACCCTATAGCAGACTGTCTAGCCACGTGGGCACATGGTTTCAAAAGAAATTAAAACTGTGAATCAGGAGCATGGCAGGCCCGGCCAACAAAAAATAAAAGAGTTCATATCACCTTAATTATGAGCATGTGCTTCATCTTGAGTGTGTTCACCAGACTCCCTCCTCCGAACAGATGTGTGTATGATGGTTCATGGCTGATGAAGATGGAGTTCTATCAGCAAGACCAGCATCTCCGGCTTAGGCGAGAACCCTGGGAATTCATAAAAATTAGAAATGCTGTTCATAAAAAATGTCCACCCAAGTTCCCAGGTAAATAACCTCAGAACGGGCCTTCAACCAACTCAAGATAAATGCCCAAATTTTCGGTTATTATTTCTTTGCAAATTGCTTAAAGAGTAATAAAGTCTACCATGGGATGATTAATTCAAAAAATAAAAGATATTATTAAAAGGCGTAGAGTAAAAGTCACTTGCACGCTCTTAACACGCGCCGACAGAATCCAACAGGTTAGATTGCCACGTGGTGACACAATTATTGCAATTTGCCAAAAAATGATCACCTTCAAGGCACTCACAGTTGCACACAACTAAAATATTAATAGTGTTTCCTCTAAGGGTGGTCTCACAAGTTATTTTACTGCCATAATTAATTAACGAGAACACGCGTACAATCTGTTGCATGCACGTGCACAAGTCAACTCCATGCCTACGCACTGACTTTAGCTTATAATTTATATAACATTCTATGAAGCGATTACAGTGACTCTTACAATACAATAATCATAAAAGGAATATGAGCTGTATATACTGAACATTAAATAATCTTTCAATATACCCACTGCCGGGTCGCACCATATGCATTCGTCTTTCTCATACGGCAGCATACATTTCGTTAATTAAATTTAATTATTTTTTACGCATACAATAAGAGGCTATGATCACTTACCGGGAAGTCTCGTAAATTTAGCCTGCCATTAGAGTGGAAGAAGCAACTATGTAGTACAATCTGTTCGGATCAGGAGTCTGCTGCTTCTATGCGTGCCGGTCTCTTGACTGAATTAAGCAGCTACGATCTAACAAACAGCCAAACCTCCCCACAGAGTGCGCGCGCAGTTTTAACGTGCCGTCTAAATCTCGTCGCCGTAACTGACATTTGTGTTCGCGTTGTATTAAATACAATTTTATAAAACCTTCGACAGCCGGGTTAGGCAAACACCGGCACACCCCCACCCCGAAAGGGCAACGCGGTTGCCCCACTCTTAAACTCGGGAGAGTACCCTGCAGTGTACCCCCTTTCCAAAACAAGCTAGTGGACTTCGTGAGTATGGCGGCCCAGCAGCACTTGCTCTCAGGAGAACAGAGGCTCAGAAGGGAAAACGAAAGAGACGAAAGAAGACGTGTAGTGTGCAAGTGTACGGGTGCTGCACGCTGACCTGATCAGGGCCAGCCCACAGCAAAGAGGGACAGAGAAGAAAGACGAAAGAAAAGTTCGGGAGCTCCCTAAGTTCCGACCTCCTGACGCTTGTCCACTCAAGCCAGAACACGAATGCCACCTTAACAGGGCCATCTGCCCTATATTCCTACGGGGGGGGATACTCTAATACTACCTCCATTTTAAACCATACAGTCACTGCACGGGGCAAGGGAAAAGGGGAAATGATGGTCTCCATGATGCCGTGGCCCCCACTCTGGACCGGACGGAAAGCCATGCCAACTGTGACTATGACACCCATCCCACATACAAAGAAGTTTAACATGTGTACTCCAAGGGCATGCCCAAAACATATCGTATCGATGAAGTGCACCTCCGACCTCACCGACACGACACGTTTCGCTCCACTCTCCAACTCCTTTTTTTTTATTGCTTTTTTAATTTTTTTTTTTTTTTTCAAAGGGGAAGGTTAGGAAAATCGGAAGGTGGAAGGTCAAGGATCATTGAAAGGTCATGAGCTGGGACTGAAGGTAAGGACATGGCTCCCTCCGGACATAAGGACAATTGGAGAAAAACAAGGCTCGCGCAGGCAGGGGCGCATCCCTGAAGTAGACGAACCCCACTGGGACTGTGGGAAACTTCTACCCGCTACCCTATCATTCTCGATAACGCCCCCGGAGCACACCCTTTCAAAATGACAACATCCCTACTCACACAGAGACCACCATCATTCCCCCCCTTGTCACCCCGTTTACCCTCTTCTACACAGTTTCAATTTTGAAATATGCGTAGTAATCTCTTTAGGATTACTACCCGGCTCTTCCAACCGAGCCGTCACTGGCGACGCGAACCCCAGGATACGATATGGCCCCGACCAGCGATAACACAATTTAGCGGCTCTTTTATCGGCAGCTGAGCTGATCGGGTGGCTCTGGCAGTAGACCAAATCTCCTACTTTAAAGGGATTTGGAATTCGCCCCTGATTGTACCGACTATGGACGCGCTCGTGCGCTCTCAGCAAATTCCTCCTAGCCTCCTTCCATCTCTCCGCAGTTCCGTTATCTGGCTCCCGTGGCAGAAGATCATCAATATTCCACAAGTTAGTCAACGGGAGTGCGGGCGAGAATCCAAACATGATTTCAAAGGGGGCGGCCTTATGACTGTCATGCAGGGCCGTGTTAAAGGCTAGCTGTAACCACTTCAGATTCTGGTCCCAGGCTGTCTGTTGCTCTGCATGATAAGCAATGAGTGCGGACCTGAGATTCCTATTGAATCTCTCCGCATGGGACGGCTGTGGGTAATACGGAGAAGTGGTTACATGTCTGATTCCGCTGGCGAAACACATCCGCCGAAACTCGCTCGAAATAAACTGGGGACCATTGTCGGAAGACCGAAATGCTGAAAAATGTGGTTCTGAAGCGCGCTTATGGTCAAACGAGCTGTTGCCTGCCGTAAGGGCAGTAGCCAGGCAAACTTCGAAAAAGCATCCACACAAACAAGCACGTAAGAATTACCTGACTTGCTACGCGGGAGAGGTCCCACGTAGTCTATGAATAGCTTCTCCATCGGTCTGCTCGCCACGTCCGATGACAACAACCACAACTTTGTGTTCTGGGCAGGCTTGCTCAAGCCGCACAGATGACAACTCTTGACCCTGGTTGCGATGTCCCTATCCATGCCCTTCCAGATGAAGTGTTTCCTAATACTGGAAATGGTCTTCGAAATTCCCTTGTGGCCTCCTACTGGGGAATTGTGATAATAGCTGAAGACCGTGGGCACTAACTTGCTAGGCAGCACGATCTTAGGGGCACGTCCCTTTCTTTCTCGACAACACAGGACGCCCTTGGACAAGAAGTAAGGGGCCTGCACGTTACCCTCCTTTACATTCTGGATGATGGGACCCAGCTCTTCATCGTTCAACTGACGGGGTAACACATCAGTGAAGGCTAACGGAAAGTCTAGCAGAACAGAACAGGGTTGCTCAGATTGGACTTCACTGGGTTGGGAAAACATGCGTGACAAAGCGTCTACAACCACATTTTGAGTTCCCCTAATGTGTTGCACCTTGAACTTGAAGGATGAGATCTTGACCACCCATCTACCAATTTTACCCAGTTACCGGGGATGAGCAAGAAGCCAAGAGAGAGCCTGATTGTCGGTCTCGAGCAGGAACTCAGCGTGTTCCAGAAAACGCCTGAACTTATCTAGAGCGTACACAACAGCTAAACACTCTAGCTCATACACTGAAGACTTTTGTTCTTGCTGGGTCAACGTTCGGGAAATGAAAGCCACAGGCTGCCTAGCACCATCAACGACTTGGGACAGAACCGCCCCGAGCGCAATCGAACTCGCATCCGTCTGGAGTATGAACGGCTTCGAGAAGTCTGGCATTCTCAGTACTGGAGGGGAAATGATGGCTTTCTTCAGTGTCTCGAAAGCCTTCTGTTGTTTTTCCCCCCATACAAATTTGGCGCCCTTTTTCCGGAGTTCATTCAACGGTGCCGCGATCTCCGCCGCGTTTGGAATAAAACGCCGATAGAAATTGACCATCCCCACAAATCTCGCGATGCCTTTGGCATCCTTTGGTGGGGGAAAATCCCTGATTCCCTGTGTTCGCTCAGGATCCACAGTGACACCTCTATGGGAAATCAGGTGGCCCAGAAAAGAAATTTGTGTCTAGGCGAACTTCACCTTTTCGGGGTTGACAGTGAGGCCAGCACCCCTCAACCTGCACATCACCTCTTCGAGATGACCCAAATGCTCCTCGTACCCCTTGCTGTACACCAGCAAGTCGTCAAGATAATTGAAGACGTACTTGAACTTGACATCGTGAAAAACGGTGTCAAGTAAACGGGTGAGTGTTTGGGCCCCTACCGCTAGACCCATGGGAACCCTAGTGTACTGATAGAGGTTCCACGGAACACAGAATGCCGTGTAGGGCCTACTTTCTTTCGTCAACGGAATCTGGTGATATGCAGAGTTGAGGTCAATGATGGTAAAATACCTCGCCTCACTGAACCAATCGAACGCGGAATGAAGGTCAGGAAGTGGGACCGAATCTACCTCAATGTAGTGTTCAGCTTGCGGTAGTCGATGACCATCCTATGCTTA
The DNA here is from genome assembly GCA_034769895.1 of Magicicada septendecula. Taxonomy (NCBI): domain Eukaryota; kingdom Metazoa; phylum Arthropoda; class Insecta; order Hemiptera; family Cicadidae; genus Magicicada; species Magicicada septendecula. The sequence continues at coordinate 1,217,882,850 of CM068367.1, forward strand.
CCTCCAGGCTTGGGCACTAGGAACGCTGGACTGGCATAACTGGACTGAGAAGGTTCAATCACCCCTTGATCTAATAACTCTTGAACCTTCTCCCTCAAGATGCTCATCTTCGGAGGGGCAAATTTATAAGGGTGGGAGCGCACCACCTTGGAGTCCGTTAGGCGGATCTTATACTCCAAGAGATGTGTAAGCCCAAGGGCCGGAGTTAATACAGTGGGGAAACGCTCACACAACTGATCTAATGCGGACCGCTGGGACTGGGAGAGGTGGTCTCTAGATGTGTCGGGGCACTTAACCTCTTGGATATCTTGCCTGGTCCCCTGATATCCAAGGAAAGGGATTACAACTCCCCGATTAAATTTAAAGTAACATTGGTGCTCTTGGATGTCAATAACGAGACCACTTTTGCAAATGAAATCGGCACCAATAATGCATTCAACTCCCAGAGCAGGAGAAACCAGAAAGCTCCACACCCAAGAAAATCCCTCGATTTTAAACTTAAATGAAACTACCTGGGAAATGGGCAGAATTTCCTGGGATGCCGTCCAGCACACCACAGAAGACTGTTCTGACCTTTTAATAACACCCTGTCGTTCAAGGTCCTCGCACACTTTGGATGAAATGATTGATCTTGCTGATCCGGAGTCAACTAATGCTCTGAGTTGACTCTTTTTCAACTCCAACAGCAAGAAGGGGCATACGGAAGTGGGCCTAGAGATGGTTTGGAGGACCTTGATGCCCAAAGAACTGAGACCTACAACTGGCCTGGAGGCGCGTACCTTAGAAGACCCGCGACAGGTAGGGGAAGACCTCCGACATATCTTCCCCTCATCGACCCTTTTCTGAATGACCTTGGGCGCCTTGGGGAGGGACGTTGGACTCGACCCAACCCCGGTACAAAATCGTCTGATGTGGCCCAACCTACCACACCGAAAACAAGTCACATTAGGCGAACGACGGCGCCTCTCGCTACAAGAGTTTATAATTTTAATTTCAGCACCGCATGAGGATGGAACAATTCGCCCCCCATGCCTCTCGGGTCTTACCTTACCATGTGCTACTTGCTCACGGGACTCGTCAATCCCCTGGACCGTTCTAGAAACCACACACAGCCGTTCGAGGTCCGAAAAACAACGGGGACGGTCCGTGAACACCAAACGGGATCTCTCTTGGGGCGTCACCCCTTCTAAAATAATTCTAACGATATCCTTCTCGGGCAACCCCAACCTCAAAATCCGGGCACTTTTACGGATATCCTGCACAAAGTCCCCCAACGCCTCCCCGTTGGCCTGTGCACGATAGAACCGAATATGTTTCAAATGCTCACGTTGCCGACGGGGTATGAAAGAGTCCAACACCTCCCCATGGAGAGAGTCGATACTGCCACCATGACGCAGAGTGTCGGTGACCAGCTCAGCCAATGAACCCCGGCAGTACGGATATATAACGGACAAGAGGACCTCATCGGACAGCCCCGGAAAATCCGCCAACTGCAGGACGATGTCCAGAAAAACCAACAAACTTGCCCTCATCTTCTCCATCCACCACCGGAAGTCTCTGGAGAATGCCGGAAATAGGGTTGGGTAGTCTCTGGTAACCTACCCCCGCCAGAATCACAGAATACACCAAACATAACAATCAAACATAATCACAAAATTTTAGGAAAAAACCCAAGTACTGTCCTTCCTTTGAGCGACCCCCGGGTTCTCTAGCGCTGCGGAGACCTGGCCTACTTCGGAACCATCTACTCACACCACAGAAGGAGACAAGCAACAACCAACAATACTGAACACACATAACATCAAACATCAATTCGACACACACGTCTCACCAACACATAACTCACAGAAACCAACTAGCAATCAGAATTCATAATTCGGGAACTAGTAATCAAAAGTGAACAGGAATTAAGTCGGTGATGGTACCGACTTCCGATCGGGCCATACCGCATCCCGCTAATGTCACACGCTAAACTCCGGCCTCGAATCAGCAACATTCTATCACCCAGGCAACGCTTGAGACCCCCCGCCAGTTCAATCTATCAAATTTTCCGAACACAAATACCCGCCCCAGTGGTGCGACCAGACTCACAAGTTATATGACCTAAACTAGCCTACACAGGCCTATACCTAAAAAAAACAATGTCATAACAATAGCATAGTATTTCCGAGTTTGCAAGCCCCGTCACACCCAAGGACCCAAGGGTTCAACCCTAGAATGAACCACGCTCTCTGCTACCATTTGGAACCCCCTCTTTCCTTTTTATGCTTTTATCTATAGAAAACCAACTCCCCCTTTTTTCCTTTTTTTTTGCATTTAATTTTGTATTTCTTTATTTGTTTTTTTTTTTTTTTTTTTTTTTTGAAAGAGAAGCCACAAGTTATTTAAAACTAGGCCGGAGCCTAGAGAAGCCAAAAATGTGCTGGGTCCAGTATGACGGGATCTGCAATGAAACTCGGCTGTAATTTAACAATAACAACTTTTATTTTGCCGCCATAATTCGTTACATATAGTGTGCTGCAAATCACATAAGTATCACATGACAAGGGCAATAGCCCTCAAAATACATAATGAACAAATAATTTTCATATCCTTAATCGTGTCAAGACTATATCTCTCTATCCCTATAAACGTGTATATATATATATATATCAGGTAACATTCTGTAATTATGTAATTCCCCCCCTTTTTGTTACTAACACTTAACTTTGACAACACGTACGGAAACATAAAGACACATACACTCATAATTATATACACATATTATAAACACCTAATACCCTTGGAATACGCATGCTCAACAGGCAGTGTTTCTACAAAGCCCTAAAACCGGCAATCATAAATGTTCGCCCTTCAGTCACCGTCATTCATCAATTTCCATTAATTTAAATAATTAAGAAAAGCCCCCGAAAGGATGATAATCACTCATAAACCATAAGAGAGACCGGACCGCCCATATGTATAGATAGCATCTGATAATTGGCCCACCATGAGCATATGAAATTCTTTAAGTTTCTTAGACATCACATAAATGAGAAAAATCCTCATCACCTGATTTTAAGCAATTGGTATGAGTTTAGAAAACGTTAATTTTGTTTTACAAATCCAGATGGATACATGTATCAGTATATGCTTTTACAATGTCAAAAAATTAATCAGTATATGCTTTTACAATGTCAAAAAATTAATCAGTATATGCTTTACAAGGTAAAAAAAATTAATCAGTATATACTTTTACAAGGTCAAAAAAAAATTAATCAGTATATGCTTTTACAAGGTCAAAAAAATTAATCAGTATATGCCCAGAAAAATATGAAAGTTCTTTTCTGTTAAAGCCGGATGGCTGTATATAAATGAGTTTATAATAACTGACTGTTGTATCCTAGCAGACGTGGGAGCGCGCCAGCCTGTACTTAACCATGTGTGACAGGAATCAAACCTGCCTTAAACTGCATGAACATGTGCCTGGCAAAAACTATGTCCCCTTTTATCCCCCTAAAACAGCCTAAAAAAAAGAAAACGAAACCCCCCCAGCCCTTACCTGTTAAACCAAAATGAAATTAAAATATAAACCCCGTTCTGAACCAGCCGGAACAGAACCCCTAACATGTGACATAAATTTTGTAGTAAGCATAGTCATAACTATTGTGTATATATGAAAATATTTAAGTGTAAAAAAATCTCTAGCACGCTCCCCCAGTGCAGCACACAATTACAAACATAGTACTTAGTGTTAGGAAGTTAAATTATTAAAGTCACATGATGTTCAGAAGGAATGTTCAGCTGACACACCCTATAGCAGACTGTCTAGCCACGTGGGCACATGGTTTCAAAAGAAATTAAAACTGTGAATCAGGAGCACGGCAGGCCCGGCCAACAAAAAATAAAAGAGTTCATATCACCTTAATTATGAGCATGTGCTTCATCTTGAGTGTGTTCACCAGACTCCCTCCTCCGAACAGATGTGTGTATGATGGTTCATGGCTGATGAAGATGGAGTTCTATCAGCAAGACCAGCATCTCCGGCTTAGGCGAGAACCCTGGGAATTCATAAAAATTAGAAATGATGTTCATAAAAAAATGTCCACCCAAGTTCCCAGGTAAATAACCTCAGAACGGGCCTTCAACCAACTCAAGATAAATGCCCAAAGTTTCGGTTATTATTTCTTTGCAAATTGCTTAAAGAGTAATAAAGTCTACCATGGGATGATTAATTCAAAAAATAAAAGATATTATTAAAAGGCGTAGAGTAAAATTCACTTGCACGCTCTTAACACGCGCCGACACAATCCAACAGGTTAGATTGCCACGTGGTGGCACAATTATTGCAATTTGCCAAAAAATGATCACCTTCAAGGCACTCACAGTTGCACACAACTAAAATATTAATAGTGTTTCCTCTAAGGGTGGTCTCACAAGTTATTTTACTGCCATAATTAATTAACGAGAACACGCGTACAATCTGTTGCATGCACGTGAACAATTCAACTCCATGCCTACGCACTGACTTTAGCTTATAATTTAAATAACATTCTATGAAGCGATTACAGTGACTCTTACAATACAATAATCATAAAAGGAATATGAGCTGTATATACTGAACATTAAATAATCTTTCAATATACCCATTGCCGGGCCGCACCACATGCATTCGTCTTTCTCATACGGCAGCATACATTTCGTTAATTAAATTTAATTATTTTTGACGCATACAATAAGAGGCTATGATCACTTACCGGGAAGTCTCGTAAATTTAGCCTGCCATTAGAGTAGAAGAAGCAACTATGTAGTACAATCTGTTCGGATCAGGAGTCTGCTGCTTCTATGCGTGCCGGTCTCTGACTGAATTAAGCAGCTACGATCTAACAAACAGCCAAACCTCCCCACAGAGTGCGCGCGCAGTTTTAACGGTGCCGTCTAAATCTCGTCGCCGTAACTGACATAAGTGTTCGCATTGTATTAAATACAATTTTATAAAACCTTCGACAGCCGGGTTAGGCAAACACCGGCACAGTACATTCTACCTTTGTAGATGTGGTGTCGTCCTTCAAGAAAGGAAACTCTTCTTTCAGGGTTTTGGAGAAAGTACACTTTCTTTTCCCCATATTAATATGCACGTGTATCTCGAACCAAGCGAACAACAGACAATGGAGCAAGCTCGCCACGCCAAGCGTTAAAACTAACCAAACAAAAAAAGTTTACCTTGATTGCCTCACTCTCCCTTGACGCACTCTGGCGGAAACCAGAGATCATCATTTCTTTTCGCGATTGCGTTCCCTTAACCATTCGAAACCCGTCTTGACCTCAGTAAGAAAGTTTAAACGAACGAGACCAAAATGACTCAAAAACAAATAAAAACTCAAAACGAAGCGAATATAAAAGATTAGGTTATCCGTTATTGCAAGTACAGAAAAACGGGACATTTGACGTCCCTTTAATAATTTGCCGGGACAACGGGACACATAATGAAAAAAAGGGACAATCCCGTTAAAAGCGGGACGTCTGGTCACCCTATTCTAGACAACAAATTAAGTTTTGTTTGTGGAGTTTGTGATCGTATATAGTTTCAAAACGAGTTAAAACGAGCCTATGCAGCTATGTTGCAATTATTACAACAAGAATTCACAGATGAAGACGTTCAACAGTTTATGTTGTTCTCAAACTGCTGGACATCTGTAAAACAAGGAAATAAGAGTACAACATTGAATAAGAGTAACGGCTTCACATATCCACCGAAGCCCAGTGGTGTAGCTAGGCTTTTTGGCGCCCGGGGCAAGGAGATCGTCAGCCATCTTTCCTTCATAATTGAAAGGGGACAAAAGATCAAAAATGAAGGCCCATCCAGTGAACAAAGTACTTTATAAATGCAAATGTGTAGTTTTTTGTATGAAAGCATGTCTAGCAAACGTCTTAAGAATATTTTTTAAGTCAAAAATGAGAAATTACATATTATTACCAGTATTAAGTTTGTATACATTTATTAATAACAAATGTAGACTATATAAAATATAGTAATATAAAAAATGTATAACATAACAATGTTCTAATAAACATGCAAATTCCTTGTAGGTCTCTAAAGAGCATCATCAAAACAATATCCTAAAGCAACATAAAGTTAAACAAATAACTACATTAAAAGTAATGAAATAAATCACTTACATTACAGGTTAATGGTTCCGTCTTCTGTTAATAAACACTTAATATTTATTTTTAATATTTAATAAATATTTAAAATGAGACATTTTAAAATGTAACTTTCCTGGTCTTAATTGCTGCAAAGTCGGTTATTAAATCACTGTAATCTAAAGACGAAGCAATGTCGTTTTCAAATGAAAGTATCGCTAGATTTGATACCCTGTCTTGAGATACTGTTGATCGTAGGTAAGATTTAATCAATTCAAGTTTACTAAACGATTTTTCACAAGAAGACGCAGACACTGGTAAAGTAAAAAAATTTTTTAAAGCTGTTGCTAATGTTTTGTGGTCTTCTAATCCCACTGAAGAAATGTACTGTAGCAGTCGCTGAGGTGTAAAGTCCATTTGTTATCCATTAACTTTTGCCCTTTTTAATGAAAATATGACGTCTTTCAAGTCACTGAACTGTTTAGGTCATGCGGATACAGTTTTGTAAGCACTGTGCACTTAATATTGATTTGAGAAAGCTATTCCTTAAAATGTTTATCTTCGTCATTTACGAACACTTCAAATTTACAGAGGAACTCAAAGCGTTTTTCTAACTCTTACATGTTAGAGAAACGGCTTGAAATTTCAACTGACAGTTTGTCCAAAATTTCTATTAGAGAACGTCGCATTTCTTGCTGAACGGTTAATGCAGAATCGTCTGCATGCTCTCCTGACATCATGCGCTTCCTTCTTATCCTTTTTGTGATACTGACACCCCATTCATTACATACCTGCTCTGCCTTAGAAATGGCATTGTCACACAGCTCATTCTTCCAAACGTTTAATTTGTCCGTTAGCTTCTCCAGAAGTGTCAATGCTTGAATAAAGCTTATTTCTTTGGTCTGCAAGATATTTCTGGATTTAGGCCATAGAAGAAAGAATATCTGTCCCGAAAATGAGCAAGGTCACAAAATTAAAGTTGTCTATCGCATTAATTATTAATGTTGGATCTTCCTTCGTATCAATTGTTTCACTCGGTGTATCCCTCAGTTTCTCCAGTGCAGCTATCACTTCATGTAGCTGAGCGGATATTGCTTTCACCGCATCTGCTTTTGAACTCCACGTGGTATCACAGTGTCTTTTAGAGTAATATTTCGAAGTCTTTAAGAACACTGCATCTATATGTGAAACAGGAAAAGAAGGTGAATAGACGTTCTACTGTCCCAAAAAATGTCACTACCTGAACATTTAGATGAGCTGCATGAACTCCAACCAAGTTAGTTGAATGGTTGTCACAGGCAACAAACACAGCTAGTGGATTCAAATCTAATATTCCCTTCTGAACTCCTGAATGGATACCAGCCATTGTTGCTTGATTGTCATACGATTGACCTCTGCAATCGCTAAGATTCAATCCATCTCTCTCAAGTTTACTTGTAATAGCTTGTGTGATCCCCTCTGCTGTTTTCAATTCTAAAGGAATAAAATCTATGAAAGCTTTCTTGATAGCAACAGAATTACGTTTAATTTCAACAAATCTTATAATCTGAAGCATTTGTTCTACATGTGCAGCATCTGGTGTTATGTCAAATATAATACTTCGCCTTCTTACATACAGTAATAACATATTTGCGCACTCTTTCTCCTAACAGGCTTATTATTTTATTTTGAATAATTGGCGAAAGATACGATATACACCCAGATTTACGAGAGACTGAATCCAAATGAGATCTTATGACAGGGTCAAATTTAGCCAAGTATTTTACCATAGCCAGAAAGTTTTCAGGATTTTTATCGTTAGTAATTGACTCTCGATGTCTTTTCAGTGCCAAATTTTGTTGTGCAAGAGATTGTACTGTGGCAATGACCCGTTCGAGGATTTCTTTCCATGTCTTAGCTGCTTTACTCATTTCTTCCTGAAGTAGATCATCAATAAGTCCACCTTTGTTTAAAGAACATTACAATGCCTTCCATTCCAAAACCCAGAGCGATGAGCAGGACTATTTTCATGATCCTGAATACGGGGATTTAATTTTTGCCACGACTAATGCCCATTTTCACCATTGAAATGGCTTCTTTGATAATTTTTTTTTGTCGGAAATAAAATGCAACAAAACCAAAATAGAGATTTTTTAGTTGGAGAGAATCACATCCAAGTCGGATTTACCTTTTCGACATTTTGCAAGGTTTTATCAAACAAATACTTGTTTAAGGATCGTCCAGCTTCATCTTCAGGAAAATGGTTATCCTTGTTCTGCAACTGACATGTTCCTCTATTCACCATTATCTCTCGGAAGGATTGATATATCTCACTTGGCCAAGCTCCCATACCTTGTAGAGCAGCACCGGGAACACGGTCTACACTGTTGCTAGTAATGTTCTGCCCTTCATCGCCTGTAATTTCAAGACCGTACGCTCCAACATCATCCATGGTACTAGAACCAACTGAATCTTGTAACTGTACTTTGTCACTTTCACAGTTTGAAGCATTCACATTGTTAACTTTACTGTATTTATCAACAGCCTCGTCGCTAACAATATCCATTTTATGATCGGAACTTGATTCCTTGTTAATTGTAATATTTTGACACTCAGGGTTCGATTTTCCTTGAATAAAAGATTTCACGAACTCTTTCGAATTTGTTGTAGTTCTTAATCTTTCTTTCCTCCGCTTCCGAAACTGGGCACCACTGAGTTTACTTCGTTTTATATCAGCTTCAAATAAAATTAAAAAAAAAATCGATTTTCAATAATAGTATTAGTATGATGACATACAAGTGAAGTGCGTATTACAAGAGCCGTAATACGGCTTGATAACTGCCGTAAATTAAAACAGAATCAAATAATGTTTTGCATACTGCCCTGAATTTTAGAGTTCTCAAGACCTATTGTTTTTGTTGAAGATCGGTTTAGGGAAAGGGGTAGTTTACCTGCAACGTTTTATGTCATGATATGGGTAATTTTTTCTATGACGAATGATAACTGCGTAAATTCAATCAAAATCAAATAATTGTTTGCATACCTTCTTGAGTTATAAAGAACTCAATGTCTGTTGATTTTAGTGAAGATCGGTTAAGGGAAAGAGGTAGTTTACCTGCAACATTTTATGTTTTAACAACGGTAATTTTTTCTATGGCGAACGATAACTGCCGCACATTCAAACAAAATCAAATATGTTTTTGTATACGTTATAACGTACCGCCTTTTTAGTGTGTACCTTCCGCGGAGTCTGTGTATGTGGCCTATTGAGTGCTCGTCTTATTTAATTAAGACGCACTGTTGTAAGCGCCAATTCTGTAACGTCCCGCCTTTTTAGTGTGTGTGTGACGTCCGTCTTTTTTACAGTCTCAGATCGGTCAGAACACCTCTTAGCAGTCGCCACTTATGAATTATAAAGACTGAGGTTTAAATAAAGTTGGTGGTAATGTTACCCAAACCAAGCAGAAATCGAGTGTGTGTGATTTTGGTTAAGTAGGGAAGTTGTTTAGCCTTCTTTTGAAGAGAGAGCAAGTACCGTTTGTTTACCCTCGGATTAGACAATTTTTAAATTTTTAAATATTTGCCGTGAACCGAATCAGCTGATTTTGACATTTGTCTCCAAATATAGGTTAATACGACCTGGTGGATTGTCCTCTTCTTATTTATTCTGAAATTAACTACAACTACCCACTACAATAAAGGAAACACATTTTATTATTCAATATCATTTCTCAATAATATTTATTGATAATATTATCGGTTTTTCTCTTCCGCCAAAATACAAATATTACAATCGATATTTTCATTAACTAGTACATGATATCGACTTCATTGAGTAAACATGGAATTGTCAAAAAAATATGGTTTTGACCAATTTTATCTTTTATTTAAACATCAATCAACATATAATTCTTTTATTTATTTCCCCAGGGTTAAGGGTAAGTTCTTTTTGTTATGAGATGGTCAGAAATGGATAATTATACTACGCTTTACAAATATAGAAAAACTTCGAAAATTTGTAATTCTCTGAGTACGTAGTTCCGGCTTTGTTCGTAAGAGAGCAGATTGTTTTATTTTTATTAAAACATGTGATTACACTTGGAAAGTTTTGTACTGAACGACAATTTGATTTGAGTTTTCTTTGTTAAATATTAAAAGAACTGTTTATATTACCTCTCTTCTCGAAGTTCTTACTTGTGTGAAGCTGTTTCTCAGGTGGTGTTCTTAGTTGTTTGTAATTTCATAACCGTCTGTCAAATACTATCTCGTCAAAACTCAAAACTCGGCTAGGCTATGCCTAATCGTCCAAAATGGTTTTTTCACTTTTATTATGGAGTATAGCAAGTTAACTTTAATAATTAAGGTAGTAGTACCTAATGTTTATACTGTTATTTAATTTTGTAACAATTTTGTGCTGTTCTAAGATTTCTAAAGGATAATTTAATAAAATTTTTGTCTCATCATTTTGTCAACCGGACAGGTTTCAATTTCAAATTCGATTAAACAATACTTGTTATTTCGTTACTCTTAGTAACCCATAATTTTATATATACCTTTTTATTGGTTCTGCTATTTACTTTTTAGTATATAGGCGGTTTGTAATTATTATAAATTTATTTTTGATTTACAGAAAAATAATTCTTTTTCATTTTGGTTTCTTTCCCCATTTGGTTTACATAATAGGTTTCTGTTTATTTTCTTATAACTTTGGATATGTCTTTAATATTATTATTAACTTTACATGAATTTATATATTATTTATTAATCTCTTATAGTATTCCTACACTGCACTACTTCCTTCTGCCATTTTCCTCATACAGTATTATTTTAATTTATATTATCATCTGATATTTAAATCTTTTATGTTTTTTAAAAATCCTGGGTTATCTTATACAATAACACAATTATTTTATAAAAATATAAAATTAACATATGTATTAAATTTTGTAGTCTACACAATATAAATACTACAATAACTAAACAAAATACATAATTAGTTAGTAGCATCATAGTCTACTATTATAGTTGATAATTCTCACATCTACAGCACAATTCTGTAAGAAGTTCCCTTCACCTTCACTTATTACCTCATTGGGTACAATATAACTCACTTGTCACTGTATATCACTTTAATATTGTTTATAATGTTTAGTGATACAACTTAATTTTTAGCTAGTTATAGTTTACCCATCTCTGACCTTTATGGTATTACAAGAGTTATCATTTATTGGGACTGGGTTGTGTACCGTTACATAAAGCCCCCCCCCCCACTAGAACAAATTTATTTTGGTTTTACTCGTTTACTAAAATAAATTGTTGATTGCTTCTACTTTCAGAATATTCCTGGTTTTATTCTTCATAATATCTTCCTTTATTTCAAACTGGTTGTAAACTGACTGGTAATTCAGACTGGTGGTAATTGCTGTTTTCTTACTCTCTCTCTTGGAGGCAAACTCATCAATTATTTATTTCTCTGGGTAGTGGTACTTCCACATTTTATTTGATAAGGACTGGTCACACTAATCATATTAAACTTGTTTTAACACTCATTTCTATTTACTTCTATAAATTAGCTTTATCAATTAAGCTTCGGTCTGCTATCTTCCTTCTATTTTCTTCATCTATACTTCTGGAATCTAATATCAATCTATACAGCTATTTTATAATTTTTATCCCCTAAATATTCAATTTCCCTAACATTTTTCCCTATCCTGTGCGGTGGTACCAGTCGGGTGGCCACTTTTGGGTCCATACTCCTCTGTCCATCCTTACACCTTCTGAGACCAGGGGAACATCATCCCTGCTCAGGAAAATTATTGCCGGAACATTTCTACGGTCAATACATAAAATAAAAAGATTATAAGTAGTAGTCAATTAGCGACTAGTATTAAACACTTTTGGGATCCTTCATACTGTAGCTGTTTGTATTTATTTATATATTTCTTCTTCTTCTTGATTCCTTCTTCTTTTCCATTAACTAATAGCATATAACATTATTGATAGGCATTATTTTAAAATCCTTTTAACTTTCCTTCTTGTGACAGATGTTCTTTGTATCATTTCTTCCTATATCATTTTCAACTCCAAGAAATTCTAAATCGTAGTTGTATTAATCATTATCATTCTTTAGCTTCATTGTAGTTATAGTTGTCTTGATTGTTCATCTCTTCTTTCACAGCACTATCACTTTGCTAAAAATGAACTTTATCTTGTGAAAAACTTACTTTTTTCGTCGGACGCGTTTCGGCTTAAGTATCCGCCTTCTTCAGCTTTTAGTCAGACTGCCATCATTTTGTAACGGTTTTTGTGTGGAAGGTGTAGTGGGGGTGGTGTGTGGAGGAAGGGGATTGGTGCAGGGATTTAACTTGATGTTTGTTTTTTGTAAAATTGTACACTTTTTGACACAATTTTACAAAAAACAAACATCAAGTTAAATCCCTGCACCAATCCCCTTCCTCCACACACCACCCCCACTACACCTTCCACACAAAAACCGTTACGAAATGATGGCAGTCTGACTAAAAGCTGAAGAAGGCGGATACTTAAGCCGAAACGCGTCCGACGAAAAAAGTAAGTTTTTCACAAGATAAAGTTCATTTTTAGTAAAGTTCATTGTAGTTATTAAATTATTCGTTATTCTTCTTATTTTACCTTCTTATCTTAGCACATTACCATTAATTGTTTTTATTCATTTAATTTTCAATCAGTTCTTTATAAATATTATTTAATCATCTGTTCTCTTTTTCTTGGTGGTTTGTTGTTTGTTAAATCAAATTGTTGCAAAATATATTAAGTAAGTTGTACTTACATACTTTTTGAATTTTGGGTTTTTTTCTTTCCAATGGGTTGCTGGGTCGGTTTTCAGAAAATCAGTCCCCTTTTTTTTTCTGGTTGGTTATTGTTTAGTTTAACCATGGTCCATTAATTCAGGTACTCCCTTTACTCGGATTACTGGGGTATTCATAATGATTTTGGTATTTGTTAAATACCTCTCTTTCACCTGGCATCGTAACTCAGCTGATACAAAGTCTTCATTGACGTCACGGTTTTCCGTCATTGTTAGTTCTTTTTTAACTAACAGGTATTGCACCTCCTCTGACATAACATATTCACTCATCTTTAATATCATTCCATTCCCGTTTTCCTCTGGATTATTTACCAAATTTTTTAATGATATATTCCGTCTTGATGATATGACTGATATCTTCTGATGCACTTCAATCGTCGACATTTTTAACTGATATTTAAATTTATTCAAGTTTTTTGTTATTACTCTATGGTGGTTTACCTTTGATATTTTTATAGAGTTTTGTCTACAATTTCTAACTTTATTTAACTCCCTTTGTTTATTAATGGGAGGGTTAAATATATTAATTAATCCACCCTTCCTCATCTCCATTTCTTCTTTTGTATTGAATATTTTCTTTCTCCATATTTTCCTTATTTTCTTGATATTCTCTTCCATGTTCGTACTTACTTTAAAACCTTCGGAAGTGCTGTCTAACGTTTCATCCAAATTATTAAAACCACTGTCCATTTGCTTATTCGTCTCCTCCTTGTATGTATCTGCTTTTTGGATAAGCGTATTAACATTTTCAAACTTCTCTCCGAAAGTTTTCCATATCTCCTTATTGAAATTCTCCATCTTACCCTCAATCCGCTTTAAACTTTCTTCGTTTATTTTCTCAATTTGTTTTAAACTATCCCTCAAAGTTTCATTTTGCTTCCTTGAGTTCTCTTCCTGTTTCTTAAAATTCTCATCTATTTTGTCAAATTTTTCGCTCAAGGTTTCATTTTGTTTCCTTGAGTTCTCATCTATTTTATCAAATTTTTCGCTCAAGGTTTCATTTTGTTTCCTTCAGTTCTCATCTATTTTATCAAATTTTTCGCTCAAGGTTTCATTTTGTTTCCTTGAGTTCTCATCTATTTTATCAAACTTCTCGGCTATAAATCTCATCATGTCTTGCCAATTTGGTTCTCTCCTGGCTTCCGCTTTGTCTGGTTGGTCCCCTTGGGCATCCTCTTCCACTATTTCCTTTTCCGTGCTCATAATTGCTTCAGTTTCTTCTTTATCACCCACCGGTTGTTCCATTTTACTGTCCGTAAATATTTCTCTCTCTCGTTCCTGTCCACCTTTTTCCTTCTCCTTTTCTTCTGCCCTCTTCTTCGATCTGCCTCTGGTATTATGCATTTCTTGTTTCCTCATAACTGCCGACGATAATTAGGTTTCTTCGTATATTAATTTATTAAATATATCAAATTTCTTTTCTAATTACAGCCCTTTTACGTTGAGCGCCATTTCTATAATGTACCGCCTTTTTAGTGTGTACCTTCCGCGGAGTCTGTGTATGTGGCCTATTGAGTGCTCGTCTTATTTAATTAAGACGCACTGTTGTAAGCGCCAATTCTGTAACGTCCCGCCTTTTTAGTGTGTGTGTGACGTCCGTCTTTTTTACAGTCTCAGATCGGTCAGAACACCTCTTAGCAGTCGCCACTTATGAATTATAAAGACTGAGGTTTAAATAAAGTTGGTGGTAATGTTACCCAAACCAAGCAGAAATCGAGTGTGTGTGATTTTGGTTAAGTAGGGAAGTTGTTTAGCCTTCTTTTGAAGAGAGAGCAAGTACCGTTTGTTTACCCTCGGATTAGACAATTTTTAAATTTTTAAATATTTGCTGTGAACCGAATCAGCTGATTTTGACATTTGTCTCCAAATATAGGTTAATACGACCTGGTGGATTGTCCTCTTCTTATTTATTCTGAAATTAACTACAACTACCCACTACAATAAAGGAAACACATTTTATTATTCAATATCATTTCTCAATAATATTTATTGATAATATTATCGGTTTTTCTCTTCCGCCAAAATACAAATATTACAATCGATATTTTCATTAACTAGTACATGATATCGACTTCATTGAGTAAACATGGAATTGTCAAAAAAATATGGTTTTGACCAATTTTATCTTTTATTTAAACATCAATCAACATATAATTCTTTTATTTATTTCCCCAGGGTTAAGGGTAAGTTCTTTTTGTTATGAGATGGTCAGAAATGGATAATTATACTACGCTTTACAAATATAGAAAAACTTCGAAAATTTGTAATTCTCTGAGTACGTAGTTCCGGCTTTGTCCGTAAGAGAGCAGATTGTTTTATTTTTATTAAAACATGTGATTACACTTGGAAAGTTTTGTACTGAACGACAATTTGATTTGAGTTTTCTTTGTTAAATATTAAAAGAACTGTTTATATTACCTCTCTTCTCGAAGTTCTTACTTGTGTGAAGCTGTTTCTCAGGTGGTGTTCTTAGTTGTTTGTAATTTCATAACCGTCTGTCAAATACTATCTCGTCAAAACTCAAAACTCGGCTAGGCTATGCCTAATCGTCCAAAATGGTTTTTTCACTTTTATTAAGGAGTATAGCAAGTTAACTTTAATAATTAAGGTAGTAGTACCTAATGTTTATACTGTTATTTAATTTTGTAACAATTTTGTGCTGTTCTAAGATTTCTAAAGGATAATTTAATAAAATTTTTGTCTCATCATTTTGTCAACCGGACAGGTTTCAATTTCAAATTCGATTAAACAATACTTGTTATTTCGTTACTCTTAGTAACCCATAATTTTATATATACCTTTTTATTGGTTCTGCTATTTACTTTTTAGTATATAGGCGGTTTGTAATTATTATAAATTTATTTTTGATTTACAGAAAAATAATTCTTTTTCATTTTGGTTTCTTTCCCCATTTGGTTTACATAATAGGTTTCTGTTTATTTTCTTATAACTTTGGATATAAGTCTTTAATATTATTATTAACTTTACATGAATTTATATATTATTTATTAATCTCTTATAGTATTCCTACACTGCACTACTTCCTTCTGCCATTTTCCTCATACAGTATTATTTTAATTTATATTATCATCTGATATTTAAATCTTTTATGTTTTTTAAAAATCCTGGGTTATCTTATACAATAACACAATTATTTTATAAAAATATAAAATTAACATATGTATTAAATTTTGTAGTCTACACAATATAAATACTACAATAACTAAACAAAATACATAATTAGTTAGTAGCATCATAGTCTACTATTATAGTTGATAATTCTCACATCTACAGCACAATTCTGTAAGAAGTTCCCTTCACCTTCACTTATTACCTCATTGGGTACACTATAACTCACTTGTCACTGTATATCACTTTAATATTGTTTATAATGTTTAGTGATACAACTTAATTTTTAGCTAGTTATAGTTTACCCATCTCTGACCTTTATGGTATTACAAGAGTTATCATTTATTGGGACTGGGTTATGTACCGTTACAACGTTCATCAATTGTAAAAGACTGAAGGTCTGTTGATTTTGTTGAAGATCGGTTAAGGGAAAGGGGTAGTTTACCTGCAACATTTTATGTTGTAACAAGAGAACGTTTTTCATGAAGAACGATAACTGCCGTAAATTGAAACACAATCAAATAATTTTTTACATATGAACCAGAGTTGTAGAGGACTCGTGGCCTATTGATTTTGGTGAAGATCAGTTAAGGGAAAGGGGTAGTTTACCTGCCACTTTTAATGTTTTAACAAGAGTAATTGTTTCTATGGCAAACGATAACTGCTGCACATTCAAACAGAATCAAATAATTTTTTTACATATGTGCCTGAGTTGTAGAAGACTCAAAGCCTATTGATTTTGGTGAAGATTGGTTAGGGGGAAAGGGTAGTTTACCTGAAACTTTTTTGTTGTAACAAGAGTAAAGTACTTAATTTTGATAAATAAAATATCCTGATAAGAATATCTTAATAATCCACTGTAGAAACGTAGATGAAATATCTATAAATGAAGAGGCTAGTTGAACGGGGTGGGGGTAATTTTCTATAAATGAAAATTATAGTTGAAGGGGGAGGGGATAATTTTTTATATACGTACTACGTTATCGGCAACAAAGAAGTAGTTTGTTGTTAAAATTCCTTCCCGTCCTGTTTGGCCGTAGACCAATGTTTTCGGCAAACCCAGACTTTTCGGCAGTGCCATCGACTTCCATCATCAGCGAAAATCGAGTGCGATAACGTTAGGTGGTATACGTTAGTCACCACAGTAGCCTACTGTGGTTAAGGCTGAAGCAGTAAGTAGAAAGAAGTAGTTTCTATGGAAATATTTCATTTCGAAAATGATTTTAAATATAAATCTTAGAACATGGAAGTCATGTATGGTTCTCCATACCGATATTTTATATATGTACTACGTTATTGGCAACAAAGAAGTAGTTTGTTGTTAAAATTCCTTCCCGTTCTGTTTGGCCGTAGACCAAAGTTTTCTGCAAAACCAGACTTTTCGGCAGTGCCGTCGACTGCTATCATCAGTGAAAATCGAGTGGGATAACGTGTGGTGGTATACGTTAGTGACCACAGTACTGTGGTTAAGACTGAAGCAATAAGTGGAAAGAAGTAGTTTCTATGGAAACATTTCATTTCATAAATGATTTAAAATATAAATCTTAGAACATGGAAGTCATGTATGGTTCTCCATACCGATATTTTACTTCCATGTTCCATAAGGAAATGGAAGTATGGTCACGGCGAAAAAATCGTGTTCGAGATGATGGCAGATTCTGATTGTACTACCCTCAAAACATGAAAACAACTCATTTTGAAAAGTGTGTGTGTGTGTGTGTGTGTGTGTGTGTGTGTGTGTGTGTGTGTGTGTGTGTGTGTGTGTGTGTGTGTGTGTGTAAGTTTTCTATGTCAAACGATAACTGCCGCAAATTCAAACATAATCAATTAATTTTTTGCATACTGTTCTGAATTATAGTGGACTAAAGGCCTATTGACTTTGGTGAAGATCGGTTAAGGGGAAAGGGGTAGTTTACCTGCAATGTTTTATGTTTTAACAAGAGTAAAGTGCTTCATTTTGGTAAATAAAGTATCCTTAAAAGAAGGTCATAATAATCCACTGTAGAAAGGTAGATGAAATATCTATGAATGAAAAGGGTAGTTGAAGGGGAAGGGGGTAATTTTATATAAATTAAAATGGTAGTTGATGATGGAGAAAGTAAATTTTATAAGTTTTATATGTGTAATACGTTATTGACAACAAAGAAGTAGTTTCTATGGAAACATTTCATTTAACTTTAACAAAATTTTATACATTTTCATTTTAATTTAAATCATGTATGAGAGAAAATATATCGTTCGTGGGAGGCAAGCATATCTCAATTATCTAATGTTTACGTTTCCATTTTATTATTATGATTACCGCAATAAAAAGGCAGGCAA
This sequence comes from Magicicada septendecula, assembly GCA_034769895.1. NCBI lineage: Eukaryota > Metazoa > Arthropoda > Insecta > Hemiptera > Cicadidae > Magicicada > Magicicada septendecula. The sequence goes on from CM068367.1 coordinate 1,217,901,250, forward strand.
CACACACACACACACACACACACACACACACACACACACACAATTCGCGTTATTTCTGGCCTCACTCATGTTTATTTTCTTACATTTGCACGCTTTTGTTATCGATTTGCTTCCTGTGGATCGCTGGGCAGTGTAACTGGACGTGTTTACAGAGGAACGGTTCATAGACAGACTTTTCGTCTTTAGGGAATGAACCCTCTGCAAGATGCTCAGGGTCCATGAGTGACTTTGGAGGAGAGATGATTATATGCGTAGTTCTTTATAAGAATAAAGTAAGCCTACCTAATTTTTATGGATAAAGTGACTGAAAATAACATTATATTAAACGACTACCCCAAAATTACAAAAATATCTATAAATAGTGAAATTAGTTTGAGGGTGGACGATATTTTTTTAGAAATTACCGAACGGAATTCAAGTAAATTATTTTAAACATAAATCTTACAACATGGAAGTCATGTTTGGTTCTCCATACCGATTTTTTTATACGTTTGCAAATAATATATTCGTCTGTATTCGAATAGCAGTTAAGATTATCTATACAAAGCTAATACTGTATGATTATCAGTTCTCCTTTCCAGCACAACAACTCACTAGAAAGTCACTACAAATTTGTTATCATAATGAACCGTAATTACGATGCTTGAGCATAAATAGACTAACACTGTTTATCACGCAAAGTTTATGACAACAGACAAGCTGTCTAGTTATGCTTCTTTTATGAAATAAATAGTCGTATCAAAGAAGCAAGCTGTTTGTAGTTTTATAAACTGAAAATAATTTTTTCAAGTCTATGCTCACTTTTCCGCCCTCCTGGCTATGCCGCCCGGGGCGGCTGACCCTTGCCCCCCCCCAGCCAACACACTTGGCGCCGTTAGATCCATTCAGCGAACGTCTAATATCTCCGCGACTATTTTCCCAAACCTACAAACCCTGTCCCAGCAACACAGCCAGGGTAAGACATTTTCCTCCAAAATCTCAGCGGTAGTGACCACGACAGTACCTTCCCCCCTCTTAGTTTACTGTTTAAAGGAATAAAAGCCATGGTTAGGAAAAATACCCGTTTAATGCGTACACAATGCCACAATGCTTGAAAAATAACAGAAAACAAACATTAAAAACAAAATAACGTTTTTTTAACAAAAACAACAGAAAATGTGAAGTAAAGAATACAATTATTTCTGGGCAAAATTAAAACAAAAAAAAACAAATTAAGTAAATAAAATAAACAAAATTAAGTAAAATTTAAAAAAACGTATTAACAAAGGAAAACAAGACATGTTATTCTTTAGGTGGCCAATATTCTTTTATGTTATTCAGTAAAATCTCGAAAACTTTACTGCAAGCGAATTTTGTGCGAACGCAAACAAATGGGAGACATGTATAGCACCCTCCTTTCTCCGGGCGTATTTACGGGTGGAGGACGAACGGGACCGGACCCCTCTAAAGGGTCGAAAAAGTTGACGAATTTTATTAATCTCTTAATTTTTGGCTTACGCTAATTTTTAATATTAGGTGTACGCTAATACAGAAGTAACCTTGTTTAAATATACAAACAAGCCGGGGCACCGTCCATACCCGTACTATATGTACAAACAGGCCGGAGCGCCGTCCATGCCCATACTATATGTACAAACAGGCCGAAGCGCCGTCCATGCCCGTACTATATGTACAAACAGGCCGAAGCGCCGTCCATGCCCGTACTATATGTACAAACAGATCGGAGCGCCGTCCATGCCCGTAGTACAAACAGGCCGGAGCGCCGTCCATGCCCGTACTATATGTGCAAACAGGCCGGGGCGCCGTCCATGCCCGTACTATATGTACAAACAGGCCGGGGCACCGTCCATGCCTGTACTATATGTACAAACAGGCCGGAGCGCCGTCCATGCCCGTACTATATGTACTGTAACATATCAAAATAACGGTTACATAAAAAATATATAATACGTCAAATGAAAGAGTACCATAAGCATATTTCATCAAGCATGGAAGAAGGAACAGAAATATGAAAATCAAAAGTGTATCTATAAATAAATAATATTAAAGCAACCCAACAAAGAAGAAAAAAGAGTTATAAGAATATATCATCGAGTATAAAGAAGAAAGAGAGAATACGATGAATCGATATAATACGTTAGCATCCAGGCCCAATAGATCAAAATAGTGAGGGGATATGCCGAAAGTGACTATCATCATAAGGAAGAGACATATCAAATGCAATTATCATAGTGAGAAAATAGACTAATTTGTCATAATAGTGAGATAAATATAAGACAATGATTATCATAATAGTGAGTGAAAATGTGGAAGAACATAACTATGTTAAATGAACGTGAGTTATCACAAATAGTGAGTAACCAAGAAAAGCATCACAAATGACAAACAATTAACATGAAGAAGAAACAGTTGAATAACCAGAAGAAGAAGAAGAAGAAGAAGAAGAGGAAGAGGAAGAGGAAGAGGAAGAGGAAGAGGAAGAGGAAGAGGAAGAGGAAGAGGAAGAGGAAGAGGAAGAGGAAGAGGAAGAGGAAGAGGAAGAAGAAGAAGAAGAAGAAGAAGAAGAAGAAGAAGAAGAAGAAGAAGAAGAAGAAGAAGAAGAAGAAGAAGAAGAAGAAATGTACCATGAAGAATGAAGATTATGTATGACCAGAACAAGACATCAACATTCCCAAAATATGGAAAGCACCACAATCAATATAATAACCAGAATAAGAGTAATGATTATAAGATTAGTAGTAATAAAAAACTACCTATCAAAGAAGGACATAGTGAAACCAGTATAATAAAAAACCAAGTGTTGAACCTTAATAAGTGATCACAAACAATAACAGTGAATACTTTATATAAGTGCAACAATAAATAATGTAATAACACTAACCCCAAATAAGCAACACAGACAATATTAGTGAAGTGTTTATAACTGAGGGAAGTGAATAAAGATTAATAAGTGAAAAGATCAACGGTTATCAAGTGAAATACACAAACAATTAGTGTACCAATTGTAATCCAAGATTGTAAAACCACAAATATACTCAGTAAGACCACCAATTTAATGATACTGAAAAGAGAAATAATTGCTCAAAGAGATCAATGATAAAAACTTTATAATCCTTGATATGGAATGTGCCTGAATGTCATTGTAACACAGGACAAAATGTAGATAAATGTTAAAGCCAATAAGTAGTAAACAAACTAAGTTGTTGAAAAGATATAAATCAATGCATACAAGCCAAGATACAACCCACCAAAATGTGTAACATAGTTAGATAAAAAAACCAAGTATTATTGTATAAACATATAGTGTAAAATGTGTACAACATGTGCAAAACATAGTAATAAACAATTATAGTAACATGCCATAATGACATGACAGTATTTAAGATGAATACTGAATAAAGTAAGAAGCATATTGTTGCCAACTAAGTGACACATAACCTCACCTGAACTGGACCTACAACATAAAATCATACATAATAATTAGATAAAGTAGTTATCAATAATTGTTTCATACAGAGACCAAATAAGAATAAATGTGTAAGACAATGAATACCATATGAACTGAAAGACACAACTATATGAGTCAGATTATTTATAATAACAATAAACCAATTAGACAGAATCCCATGTGACCATAGAGTTAATCAAAAAACCTTAACAAAACTTGTAAAGAGAGAGTAAGAAAGTTTACCAATAGTTAGAGGAATGTTCAATACAACTATGAGAATACCTCACAATCATTGTACAAGTAATTTAATAACTGGAATTTAATAAACTAACTAACTGTAATCATAGGACTAGGTGTAAACAACCATCATACAGTAACTTAAAGAAATTTCAGCTAACAAAAAGTTAGTAAGCCCACTAAACAGACCATGTACAACATTTGTACACACTTTAATTATCAACAATGCATATAATATGTGGTAAAAATAACTAAATAAGAGTGACAGAATGGCGATATAAGAGCATAATGTATTTTAAACAATGCTATATATGTAAACAAGATAACATTTGCCGAAATAAAGTATTAGCAAATGTATGTAAGTGTATCAAATAACATTATAGTACCAAAGATATGTAGTAGCATAAGGAATAATGGTGATGTAAGCAAATATAAACATTTGGACATAAATGGCTTGCACGCCATTAGTACATTTTGCTTAAATCACAAATATGTTAATATTATGTATTAGAGTATAAGAGAAATGGACTCCAGACGTTTAATCATAAGCATTAAGATATAATTACACCAAAATATAGTGGAAAAAACTTATTTTTATTAAGAGCCACTATATGAGTTTCGAATAAAGTGAAGTGAGTTATTAATGGACGGAATTATTACTTGTTTGGACTTAAATTAAAGACACAAGTATCCGCAAAACAATGCAACTATCCAAATGACAATCAGACTATTAATAAGAAACTTATGTATATTATAAGATTTTCTGTCATTTCCGTTTGGGAAGGAACGCGTCATAGCTGAGTCTCGAACCCAAAGCATAGACGCTAAAAATTAAAATTTTAATTTAACAAAGGCATTTGGGGTAGAGAGTACCGCATTCTAAGTCAATAGGATGATCTGATTTTACCAGACGAGAGCAGAAGCTTTGATGAGAGGAACTAATTGTCTTCCAGCCACCGATGCGAGCGGAGCCTGCGGCAGTCCTCGAGGAAAATATTTTAAAATGTGCGCGTATAAGAGTATATAGCCATAACTAACCTCAACTGAACACCAATTTTTATCGAGTGACAGTGTTGTGAGTGAAACAGTGAATTAATAAAAACATGGCCAGTGTATAATAAAGGCCATGTTAAGTGAAAAGATGCAGGGAGTATTATACGTTAACAATTTTTAAAATAAAATGACAAAATAATATTCGTTGGTTAACGAAAATTATAGTCAACTACGCTAGCCAAGCAAACACACTATGCATGGTTAGCTAGCAAACGATGAATTATTATCAGGTTAAATGAATATAAGTTCTCGTCTGATTTAATGATGATATTTAATCAAAATATTTTTATATTCATGTTAGAAAAATAATAATAGAAGCGGAAATAATAATTTATACCGCAAACCTTACTTGTAAAATATAGTCGCTTGCTTGACTACGATTTCAGTAGTACTTGACAAATAATAATTTAATATGCGAGAACAATCATTACCGCTAATTATACATCTTATTACAATAAATAATGTGTTTGTGAAGATAGTATTAAGATTGTTATAATATTAATTATTCTACTTTGTTAACTTACTCTCATCTATAGGTAAACTAACCTATAACCAACACGTATTTGTTTGCCAACAGAGAGTCACTTCTGTCATGAATAATACTCTTATGAATAGACTCGATAATAAGAGTTTTTCGTTTTTTTATCAATTCCAGTTCATAATAATAATTAAACCAGTAACATTGTTTTAATAGTGTAACGTTAAGAACACGTGTACACAGCTTTTAGCATCAGAATGCAGTACACCTGCCGTACGATAGTACGATAATTTGAATATCGTATTGAGGTTAATGATTTTTTAATTTTTTGTCTTTTTAATCATAATATATGAATAAATATTGTTGTTTAATAAAACATCTTTGTATCTTGCATCATGTACATTCAAAGGATTCATGAAATTTGGTAATGCTTATAACCAAAATAAACATAACCTAAATTACCATATTATTGTACATTGTACCAGTGTCACCAGCCCTGAGCTGAAGAAGTTTCAGAAATTAATTAACTTTGTTGTTTTTAAAAATTATTAGTAATTGTTTTAATAGGGACTTTACTGAATTTCACTAATGTTAATAAACACCTCAATTTGTTACCAGTGAACAGAGAGTCTTTATTTCTATTAAATAGGTACAAATAATTTACATTTTAGAAACAATTGTTTCACAAGGTGGCGGCAATATTCAAGCGGTCAATATTTGAATATTCGATTCACAATTGAATATCATTGTCATTTTGTTTAATGTGTATACGTCGATATCCAGGCAAAGTATTTTGTGTGTTATTAATGTATTTCCAGTGAGATAGAACAACCCATTAAGAAGATCGAAGACGTTCACGGATGGTAAGTGGGGAGGTGAATATACCAAGATATCAGTGATTATAATCCTTTTCAAACATAAACATTAATTTAAATTTAAACATTACTAATTCTATCAAATACTAAACAACACTAACCATCGATGTTTACATTACAACGTGAGGAGTGAAGAAGAGTCTACTACTAAACTACTAAATAAAAGTTTAAATAATTTAAAAATAAAATACAATACTAATCTACCCATTCAAAAGTTGTTTTGTAACAGTACAAACAGGCCGGAGCGCCGTCCATGCCCGTACTGTATGTACAAACAGGCCGGGACGCCGTCCATGCCCGTACTATATGTACAAACAGGCGGTGTGCCGTCCATGCCCGTACTATATGTACAAACAGGCCGGGGCGCCGTCCATGCCCGTACTATATGTACAATATCTTTTTTTATTACTTCCATGTTCCTTAAGGAAATGGAAGTATGGTGATGGCAAAAAAAATCGTGTTCGAGATTATTGCAGATTCTGTTTGTACTACACTCAAAACATGAAAAAGTCGTTTTTCGAAAAGTGTCTGTGTGTGTGTCTATGTGTCTATCTGTAGATTTTTTCCTATGGCAAACGATAACAGCCGCAAATTCAAACAGAATCAAATAATGTTTTGCATACAGTCCTGATTTGTAGAGTACTCAAGACCTATTGTTTTTGGTGAAGATCGGTTAAGGGAAAGGCGTAGTTTACCTGCAACGTTTTTACTTCCATGTTCCTTAAGGAAATGGAGTATGGTGATGGCAAAAAAAATCGTGTTCGAGATTATTGCAGAATATGATTGTACTACACTTAAAACATGAAAAAAAGTCATTTTTCGAAAAGTGTCTGTGTGTGTGTATGTGTGTCTATCTGTGTGTGTGTCTGTAGATTTTTTTCTATGGCAAACGATAACACCCGCAAATTCAAACAGAATCAAATAATTTTTTACATACAGCCCTGATTTGTAGAGTACTCGCGACCTATTGTTTTTGGTGAAGATCGGTTGAGGGAAAGGTGTAGTTTACCAGCAACGGTTTTTTTTTATCAAGGGTAATTTTGTTTGTTTGGCAAACGATAACAACCGCAAATTCAAACAGAATCAAATAATGTTTCGCATACAGCCCTGAGTTGTAGAGTTCTCACGATCTGTTGATTTTGGTAAACATCGGTTAAGGGAAAGGGGTAGTTTACCTGCAACGTTTTATGTTTTAACAAGGGTATTTTCTATGGCATACGATAACAGCCGCAAATTCAAACATAATCAAATAATGTTTTGCATACTGCCCTGAATTGTGGAGTTCTCAAGACCTTTTGTTTTTGGTGAAGATCGGTTAAGGGGAAGGGGTAGTTTACCTGCCACGTTTTTTGTTTTATCAAGGGTATTTTGTATGCCAAACGATAACAGCCGCAAATTTCAACAAAATCATATACTATTTTGCATACAGCCCTATATTATAGAGTTGTCAATACCTATTGGTGTTGGTGAAGATCAGTTAAGGGAAAGGGGTGGTTTACCTGCAACGTTTTATGTTTTAAAAGGGTATTTTTTATGGCAAACGATAAGAGCCGCAAATTCAAACAGAATCAAATACGTTTTTGCATACAGTCCTGTTTTGTTAAGTACTAAAGACCTATTGTTTTTGGTGAAGATCGGTTAAGGGAAAGGGGTAGTTTACCAGACACGTTTTTTGTTTTATCAAGGGTATTTTCTATGGCAAACGATAACAGCCGCAAATTCAAACAGAATCATATAATATTTTGCATACAGCCCTGAAATGTAGAGTTCTCAAGACCTGTTGGTTTTGGTGAAGATCGGTTAAGGGAATAGGGTTGTTTACCAGCAACATTTTATGTTTTATCAAGGGTAATTTTTTTTTTGACGAACGATAACTGCCGTACATTAAAACAGAATCAACTACTCTTCTGCATACCTTTTTGAATTATACAGAACTCAAGGTCTGTTGATTTTGTTGAAGATCAGTTAAGGGAAAGGGGTAGTTTACCTGCAACGTTGTATGTTTTAACAAGAGTTTTTTTTCTATGACGAACGATAACTGCCGTACATTAAAACAGAATACACTAATGTTTTGCATACACCCCTGAATTGTAGAGTTCTCAAGACCTATTGTTTTTGGTGAAGATCGGTTAATGGAATAGGGTAGTTTACCAGCAACGTTTTATGTTTTATCAAGGGTGTTTTCTATGGCAAACGATAACAGCCGCAAATTCAAACAGAATCAAATAATTGTTTGCATACAGGCCTAAATTGTAGCGTACCCAAGATCTGTCGTTTTTGGTGAAGATCGGTTAAGGGAAAGGGGTAGTTTACCTGCAACGGTTTTTATCAACGGTAATTTTTTTCTATAGTAAACGATAACAGCCGCAAATTTAAACAGAATCAAATGATGTTTTGCATACAGCCCTGTATTGTAGAGTTCTCAATACCTATTGGTGTTGGTGAAGATCGGTTAAGGGAAAGGGGTAGTTTACCAGCAACATTTTATGTTTTAACAAGGGTAATTTTTTATATGACGAACGATAACTGCCGTAAATTCATTCAGAATCAACTAGGTTTTTGCATACCTTTTTGAACTGAAGAGAACTCAAGGTCTGTTGATTTTGTTGAAGATCGGTTGAGGGAAGGGGTTGTTTATCAGCAACGTTTTATGTTTTAAAAAGGGTAATTTTTTTTTTGACGAACGATAACTGCTGAAAATTCAACGAGAATCAAATAATTTTTTGCACCCTTTCCTGCGTTGCAGAGAGCTCAAGGTCTATTGATTTTGGTGAAGATCAGTAAAGGGAAAGGGGTAGTTTACCTGCAACATTTTATGTTGTAACAAGAGAAATGTTTCCATGACGAACGATAACTGCCGCACATTCAAACAGAATCAAATATTTTTTTGCATGCTTCCCTGAATTGTAGAGGACGGAAGGTCTGTTGATTTTGGAGAAGATCGGTTAAGAGAAAGGGGTAGTTTACCTGAAACATTTTATGATTTAACAAGAGTAAAGTACTTAATTTTTATAAATAAAGTATCCTGATAAGAAGCTCATAGTAATCCACTGTAGAAACGTAGATGAAATATCTATAAATGAAGAAGTTAGGTGAACGGGGTGGGGGTAATTTTCTATTATTAAAAATTATAGTTGAAGGTGGAGGGGAGAATTTTTTGTATGTGTACTACGTTATCGGCAACAAAGAAGTAGTTTTTTGTTAAAATTGCTTCCCGGGCTCTTTAGCCGTAGTCCAATGTTTTCTGCAAAACCAGACTTTTCGGCAGTGCCATCGACTGCCATCATCGGTGAAAATCGAGTGCGAAAACGTGAGGTGGTATACGTTAGTGACCACAGTACTGTGGTTAATGCTGAAGCAATAAGTAGAAAGACGTAGTTTCTATGGAAATATTTCATTTCGAATATGATTTTAAATATAAATCTTAGAACATGGAAGTCATGTATGGTTCTCCATACCGATATTTTTTTTTTAAATCAAGAGTAATTATTTTCTATGGCAAACGATATCAGCCGCAAATTCAAACAGAATCAAATAAGGTTTTGCATACAGCCCTGAATTGTAGAGTTCTCAGGACCTATTGTTTTAGGTGAAGATCGGTTAGGGGAAAGGGGTAGTTTACCAGCAACGTTTTATGTTTTAACAAGGGTATTTTCTATGGCAAACGATAACAGCTGCAAATTCAAACAGAATCAAATATTTTTTTTGCATGCAGCCCTCAATTGTAGAGTTCTCAGGACCTATTGTTTTTGGTGAAGATCGGTTAAGGTAAAGGGGTAGTTTACCAGCAATTTTTTTTTATCAAGGATAATTTTTTTCTATGGCAAACGATAACAGCCGCTAATTCAAACAGAATCAAATAATATTTTGGATACAGCCCTGAATTGTAGAGTTATCAAGACCTATTGGTTTTGGTGAAGATCGGTTAAGGGAAAGGGGTAGTTTACCAGCCACCTTTAATGTTTTAACAAGAGTAATTGTTTCTATGACGAACGATAACTGCCGCACATTCAAACAGAATCAAATAATGTTTTGCATACATTCCCTGAATTGTAGAGGACTCAAGACCTATTGATTTTGGTGAAGATCAGTTATGAGGAAGGGGTAGTTTACCGGCAACATTTTATGTGATAACAAGGTTAATTTTGTCTATGACGAACGATAACTGCCGTAAATTCAATCGTAATCAAATAATTTTTTGCATATTTCCCTATATTGTAGAGAACGAAAGGCATGTTGATTTTGGTGTTAAGATCGGTTAGGGGGAAAGGGTAGTTTACCTGAAACATTTTTTGTTGTAACAAGAGTAAAGTTGGATAAATAAAGTATCCTGATAAGAAGATCTTAATAATCCACTGTAGAAACGTAGATGAAATGTCTATAAATGAAGAGGCTAGTTGAACGGGGTGGGGGTTATTTTCTATAAATGAAAATTATAGTTAAAGGGGGAGGGGATAATTTTTATATGTGTATTACTTTATCGGCAACAAAGTAGTAGTTTGTTGTTAAATATCAGTATGGAGAACCATACATGACTTCCATATTCTAAGATTTATATTTAAAATCTTTTTCGAAATGAAATATTACCATAGAAACTACTTCTTTCTACTTACTGCTTCAGCCTTAACCACAGTACTGTGGTCACTAACATATACCACCTCACGTTATCGCACTCGATTTTCACTGATGATGGAAGTCGATGGCATTGCCGAAACGTCTGGTTTTGTAGAAAACGTTGGACTACGGCCAAATATCCCGGGAAGGAATTTTAACAAAAACTGCTTCTTTGTTGCCGATAACGTTGTACACATATATATAAAAAATATGCATAAAATTAATAGCTTGTATAAGTTAATGATAGATCTCCATTAAGTAGTGCTCAAGTTTCCAAAGTTTTAATATTATGATGTCCGTAATTAAAACATCAGAGCAGGTTTAGTGTGTATGAGGGTACACCGTGGACAAAAATTTTCAACATTTCCTATTGAGCGTTGCTTAGAATAAAGTTGCGAATCTACAGTGTACGTTTCACAGAACAAACACGCGGAAAAGAAGGAGCGCTCCGAAATCACTCATGGACCCTCAGCATCTTGCAGAGGGTTCATTCCCTAAAGACGAAAAGTCTGTCTATGAATCGTGCCTCTGTAAACACGTGAAGTTACACTGCCCAGCGATCCACTGGAAGCAAATCGCTATCCACGCTGGGAACTTTTTCGGCTTGCATGCGTTATGTTGGTATGGGTTCGGCACTTTCCATTTAAAAACCGTGCAAATGTAAGAAAATAAACATGAACGAGGCAAGAAATAACGCGAATTGTGTGTGTGTGTGTTCCCTGCCTTTTTATTGCGGTAGTGATAATAATAAAATGGAAACGTAAACAGTACATAACTGAGATATGCTTGCCTGCCACGCACGATATATTTTCTCTTATACATGATTTACATTAAAATGAAAAAATTATAATTTTATTGCCTGGCAACAAAATTATTTTATTTTTAACAATTACCATTGTTTGAAAACGTTTAAATGAATTTTCAAGTACTTTACTCTTGTTAAAACGTAAAAGGTTGCAGGTAAACTACCCCTTCCCCTTAACCGATCTTCACCAAAATCAAAAGGCCTCTACAAATCAGTGACGTATGCAAAAAATTATTTGATTCTGTTTGAATATGCGGCAGTTATCGTTCGTCATAGAAAATTACCCTTGATAAAAAACGTTGATGGTAATCTACCCCTTCCCCTTAACCGATCTTCACCAAAAACAATAGGTCTTGAGTACTCTACAAATCACGCCTGTATGCAAAAAATTATTTGATTCTGTTTGAATTTGCGGCTGTTATCGTTTGCCATAGAAAATACCCTTGATAAAAAAACGCTGCAGGTAAACTACCCCTTTCCCTTAACCGATCTTCACCAAAAACAATAGGTCTTGAGAACTCTGCAATTTAGGGCTGTATGCAAATAATCTTTTGATTCTGTTTGAATTTGCGGCTGTTATCGTTTGCCAAAAAAAAATTCCCTTGTTAAAACATAAAACGTTGCAGGTAAACTACCCCTTTACCTTAACCGATCTTCACCAAAAACAATAGGTCGTGAGAACTCCATAATTCAGGGCTGTATGCGAAACATTATTTGATTCAATTTGAATTTGCGGCTGTTATCGTTTGCCAAAAAAAAAATACCCTTGATAAAAAAAATCGTTGCAGGTAAACTACCCCTTTCCCTCAACCGATCTTCACCAAAAACAATAGGTCGTGAGTACTCTACAAATCAGGACTGTATGCAAAAAATTATTTGATTCTGTTTGAATTTGCGGCTGTTATCGTTTGCCATAGAAAAAAAATCTATAGATAGATAGACACACAGACAGACACACAGACACACACACAGACACTTTTCGAAAAACGACTTTTTTTCATGTTTTGAGTGTAGTACAATCAGAATCTGCAATAATCTCGAACACGATTTTTTTTGCCATCACCATACTTCCATTTCCTTAAGGAATATGGAAGTAAAATTCCTTCCCGGGCTGTTTGGCCGTAGTCCAATGTTTTCTGCAAAACCAGACGTTTCGGCAGTACCGTCGGCTGCCATCATCAGTGAAAATCGAGTGCGATAACGTGTGGTGGTATACGTTAGTGACCACAATACTGTGGTTAAAGCTGAAGCAATAAGTGGAAAGTAGTAGTTTCTATGGAAATATTTCATTTCGTAAATGATTTTAAATATAAATCTTAGAACATGGAAGTCATGTATGGTTCTCTATACCGATATTTTAATGTTTATATATACCGTGTGTACGGTTGCAAGACAGTATATAAAGATTAAATTCTATTTTAATTTCACGTTTGCAAAAACGTAACGTTTTCGTTCGTTAGGCGAAGTTTAAATATAATCCCATGCTAATAAAATAGGCTACATCCATTATCAACAATTTAAGTGTAGGTTCAGCGTGTTTATGAATGAAAACTAAAACGTTCGAATGTTAAAACAATAACATTAGTTCAGTTTGCTTTTAGTTGACTTTTATACGAGCTAATATTGACACCAAGTGTCAATCTGTTACAATCATTGTAAGCGTCAAATCATTTACTTATTAAATGTTTTGTTTTGTCAACCATGAGTTTTGTTCACTTGAAACAATAAGCTAAAAGACCGAAACATTCTTACTTAACGTCACGCATTACAACAATACGTATTTTCGCGTTACATTAGCGCCCCCTCCCCCAACACACAAATCGTGGCGTGTGGTGGACGGCACGACCGGCGCGTGGGAAAACCGTCGTTGCCCACACACGGTAAAAACAAGTGAAATGTTTGTGATTTGCAGAGCGGGGCGTTTGGTTTTCCAGGGAAAGATCTGGACAAAGTCAGTTACTTAGCGTGTCATTTACCGTTGAGCGTTGTCACCTACAAATTTTTAGTGTTCCATGGTTTATGCTTTGGTGTCTTGTGTACAGCGTGAGTAGCCCTTGGCGAGTTGATGAGTAATGCGCCACTTTTTTTAATTGTAAATATTTCTTCAACTCTTTTTTAAATGAGTCTCGTACATTACCCCACACCGCCCCACGCCGTTCCAGATGAAAGAGTAGGGCAAATCTATTCCCATTCTACTACGGCGCGGGCCGCGTCCACTAATACGCGCGACTTTCCACATGAATTTAACGGTGCTGCACTTTTCCCGGGGAATGAACGTGTATGTGTGTGTGTGTGTGTGTGTGTGTGGGCCGATTATCATCAGTAGAATCATTTACAATGGATACACTTATTCTTCTTCAGTGATGATACGCGAAAAATAAAATTTTTGATCCCTTTGAAGATATTCATTGACGCAATGCTAGTACAGTTAGATACATACACATTTGACATAAAAGGTTCTGTTTTTACTTCCATATTCCTTAAGGAATGGAAGTATGGTGATGGCAAAAAAAATCGTGTTCGAGATTATTGCAGATTCTGATTCTACTACACTCAAAACATGAAAAAAAGTCGTTTTCCGAAAAGTGTCTGTGTGTGTGTGTGTGTCTGTCTGTCTATCTGTCTTTCTATCTGTCTGTCTGTCTATAGATTTTTTTTCTATGGCAAACGATAACTGCCGCAAATTCAAACAGAATCAAATAATTTTTTGCATACAGCCCTGATTTGCAGAGTACTCGCGACCTATTGTTTTTGGTGAAGATCGGTTGAGGGAAAGGGGTAGTTTACCTGCAACGTTTTTTTAACAAGGGTAATTTTGTTTGTTTGGCAAACGATAACAGCCGCAAATTCAAACAGAATCAAATAATGTTTCGCATACAGCCCTGAATTGCAGAGTTCTCAAGATCTGTTGATTTTGGTGAAGATCGGTTAAGGGAAAGGGGTAGTTTACCTGTAACGTTTTATGTTTTAACAAGGGTATTTCCTATGGCAAACGATAACAGCCGCAAATTCAAACAGAATCAAAAGATTATTTGCATACAGCCCTAAATTGTAGAGTTCTCAAGACCTATTGTTTTTGGTGAAGATCGGTTGAGGAAAAGGGGTAGTTTACCTGCAACGTTTTTTTAACAAGGGTATTTTCTATGGCAAACGATAACAGCCGCAAATTCAAACAGAATCAAATAATGTTTTGCATACAGCCCTGATTTGTAGAGTACTCAAGACCTATTGTTTTTGGTGAAGATCGGTTAAAGGGAAGGGGTAGTTTACCTGCAACATTTTTTTATCAAGCGTATTTTCTATGGCAAACGATAACAGCCGCAAATTCAAACAGAATCAAATAATTTTTTGCATACGTCCCTGAATTGTAGAGGTCTCAATGACTTTCGATTTTGGTGAAGATCGGTTAAGGGGAAGGGGTAGTTTACCTGCAACCTTTTATGTTTTAACAAGAGTAAAGTACTTGAAAATTTATTTAAACTTTTTGAAACAATGGTAATTGTTAAAAATAAAATAATTTTGTTGCCAGGCAATAAAATTATAATTTTTTCATTTTAATGTAATATAATATTTTTCATTTAATACAGCAATAAAAAGGCAGGTAAGACACAGCCTGGCTGTTTGGCTGAAAATGATTTTAAATATAAATCTTAGAATATGGAAGTCATGTATGGTTCTCCATACCGATATTATAAATTTCGTGTGTAGTAGGAAATTGGGATGACATAGTAGGCTATAGTTTTACAGCATCAATTTGTGAATTCTGAAATAAAAAGGTGTAACACAAGCGATTGTTAAGATTGATTTGTAAATCATATAATTCATTAGCTGAACCGAATGACTGTATCTAGCAGCATATAATACGGTGAGCGCTTCCAATAGTATACATGGTAGAAAAATAGGTTGATTACTCATAAAATGTATGGCAGACTAGTTAGTTCGCAGACTTACCGTTGTAGCGCGTTGTGTAGCCGTTTCTACCCAGAGTTCCGGAGGCCACGAGACCGGTTCCAGTTGGTATTTAGCAAATAGGAGGTGGGAGTGGAGCGAGAGAAACGTTGTCTATTGTTTTCATTGTCGTGTTTTCGTTTAGTGCCTTAGTACTCTGGCTGTACTATAAGTGATATTTCATGTGTTTTGATAGCCTTCGGCTGTAAGTAACATTAATTCAATATTAGTATTTAGTTTAGTTTCGTTTATTTGATAACAGTTTAAATGAGTAAACACGATTCTTCTCTGACAGCTGACGTTTCATGATATGAGAATGTCATGCTGTTTGTATTTGTTTTTCCACAAAATAACTCTAATAATGTAAACAGCTTTTGAAAAGTCGATTGTTCTTGAAATCATAGTGTTTCTTAGTTTTATTCCCAAACGCTTGTGGAATCAGGCCGTTGACGTGTAAACGAAGTTTTTAGGGTTTTAAACTGAAATTGAGGTTTTCATTGCTAGTTTTATATGAATTATTTATATTTTGACTGTGCTGAGTATTTATAGAACTACGAAGTAGAAAACACGATAGGCAAGTCACGATAGCATCTGGACTTATTTAGCAATGTAATTTTAATTCACTATGTTTTTTAATTTATCATTGAACTTCAGAATTCTGTTTTTAATTACTGTTTAGCTATCGTTTTATTAATTACAACTGATAAAGTTTTAAGTTTATTTGCAGTTCTCGATATGCTGGCTGCTCATTATGAAATCGGTATTCATTGTTGTATAGATGGTCGATGTAGCATTTGTTTCGGTATTGTTTTCAGAATTTGGCCTATGCTAAAGAACCGCTGGATTGAGATCAGAATTATTTCTGCTGAACTAAAGAAAGAAAACTGAACTTACGAAAGACCTTTATCTTTAGAAACGTAAAATATAGCGTCCCTAAAGTTCAAACAAGAAAGCGGTTGTATATCAAACAGTGTTTCACTACGTTTGTGGATTAATCTTAACAAAGATTAATCTTAAACTCAGCCGCTTTCTTGTGTGTAAATAAAGAAGAGAGGGCACGATCCCCATAAACTACCTCAGGACATAGCTGAAGATACAATCAATAGACGTTGTGTTACGTCTGGTTTTGTGCAGTCATGCTTGATAGCCGCTTTCTTGTGTGTAAATACAGAAGAGAGGGCACGATCCCCATAAACTACCTCAGGACATAGCTGAAGATACAATCAATAGACGTTGTGTTACGTCTGGTTTTGTGCAGTCATGCTTGATAGCCGCTTTCTTGTGTGTAAATACAGAAGAGAGGGCACGATCCCCATAAACTACCTCAGGACATAGCTGAAGATACAGTCAATAGACGTTGTGTTATGTCTGGTTTTGTGCAGTCATGCTTGCTCAGCCGCTTTCTTGTGTGTAAATACAGAAGAGAGGGCACGATCCCCATAAACTACCTCAGGACATAGCTGAAGATACAGTCAATAGACGTTGTGTTATGTCTGGTTTTGTGCAGTCATGCTTGCTCAGCCGCTTTCTTGTGTGTAAATACAGAAGAGAGGGCACGATCCCCATAAACTACCTCAGGACATAGCTGAAGATACAGTCAATAGACGTTGTGTTATGTCTGGTTTTGTGCAGTCCTGCTTGCTCAGCCGCTTTCTTGTGTGTAAATACAGAAGAGAGGGCACGATCCCCATAAACTACCTCAGGACATAGCTGAAGATACAATCAATAGACGTTGTGTTATGTCTGGTTTTGTGCAGTCATGCTTGATCAGCCGCTTTCTTGTGTGTAAATATAGAAGAGAGGGCACGATCCCCATAAACTACCTCAGGACATAGCTGAAAATACAGTCAATAGACGTTGTGTTATGTCTGGTTTTGTGCAGTCCTGCTTGCTCAGCCGCTTTCTTGTGTGTAAATACAGAAGAGAGGGCATGATCCCCATAAACTACCTCAGGACATAGCTGAAGATACAGTCAATAGACGTTGTGTTATGTCTGGTTTTGTGCAGTCATGCTTGCTCAGCCGCTTTCTTGTGTGTAAATACGGAAGAGAGGGCACGATCCCCATAAACTACCTCAGGATATAGCTGAAGATATAGTCAATAAACGTTGTGTTATGTCTGGTTTTTCGCTATTCCTTCCTCCCTTTTCGTATAGGCTGCTATTAGACAGTTTCTTTGTGCAGTTGTTTTCTTCTTCGCCAAAATTCCTTCATTCTCAGGCTCGATCTTGCTCGTTCTTCTTCTTATTCTGATAACACTCTCTTGGTCCTCCGTGATTTCTCTTCGAACAAATCCTTCACCTCCGCAATTTTACTTCTTAACACTTCTCTGTTTCCTGTATTTTCTTTCCTGATTCCATATTTCGTAGATCCTGGTGGATTTCTTTCACCCATGGTACTCGAGTCTTTTTATTCTCCTTGAAGATGAAGATCTTTTTGGTGTGCTTTCTGGTCTCGTTCTTCTAAGGTGCCTATAGAAAACGGTTCGTTTTTTCTTTTCCATAGCCGAAATTCGTTGAAAGAACTTTTCTGGGCCTCAGGATTTTTCCAGAGAAGTTTTTTTCTATTTTACTGTTGCATTGAGAACTAATTGCAAAAAGGTGGGCCTCCGGGAATCACTCCCTATGGCCGCAAATTGTCCAAATTCGCCACTGTATGCGCTAACTCAGTTTTTACTATTAGACTGCATTACGTGTGCAAGTATGAACATGAGAATACTCTCTCCCGCACACGAGTCCGCGCTAACGACGCGCACACATACACAAACCTAAAAACCAGCAGAAAGCCTCTGCAACAGAAATTACATTATATGTCAGCAAAATTGTTGTGCAAGTAATTTAAAGCTATGACTAAATTTACAACAATAACAACAACAACTATTACTACTACTACTGCTACTACTACTACTACTACTACTACCACCACCACCACCACCACCACCACCGCCGCCGCCGCCGCCGCAGCCGCAGTCACCCAGTTCAGTTAGTTCAGCCGTTAGAATTTTTTGTTAGAAGATGGGAAAAACCTTTATTAGGCACCAGTCAGGATGGCTGATTGGTAGTGTGGAATTTTTACCACACTAAAAAACCCATCTTTATTGTCCACGAAGACCTCAGTCTGGGACCGCTTCCGTATTACTTCAGTCTGTTGCTAAGTCTTCCCAAGGCTACCCGCTCAACTGTCCTATGTTACACTCAAGCTCACGACTTAGGTACGACATCCATCATCATCACCGACTCATTATGCGCCGCGACGGCTTCCTAGCTGTTCTCGTCCTTCAGCATCACTCCGAAAATATTATCAGAATCGAGTTTCCCTAACACTGCGCCGAGACCTGCCGATCTTCTGTGAACGTCGCACAGTTGAAAAATATGTGGGGAACATCATCTTCTCCGCTCCGCAGTACCGGCATTGAGGGGACATCGTCTTGTCCATCCGGTAAAGATATGCCCTAAATTACCCATGGCCTGTCAGGAACTGAATGAGGTAAAAGTTAACCTCCCCGTGGGTGAGCTCTATCCACGAGCCCAGATTCCCTATCAACCTGGTCGTCTAGCGTCCGATCGTGTCATTTCCCCACCTATACTGCCACAGAATCATAGCACGTGCACGTGCCTGGCCTAGTCATGGTACGTACGATTGCCTGTGCTTTGCCAGACTCATTCTTAAGTGCTTAAATAGCCTTAGGCTCCTGGGCGAGCAGGTCAACAGGGACCACACCAGCACAGCCAGCTCAGACACGTTGCGGTACGAGCACGCTGTACGCAGTGCTGAACAGTTCCCAGGCGCATTTGGTACTTTCGGATCTTTATCGCGACAGCCCACACCGTAGCGCCATAAAGTAAGACGGACTGTACCGTTAGCCAGAGCTCGAACCCTCGACATTGGCCAACAGCCTGCCTCCAATGCCCTGTCACATGCCGATCTCCTGGTCTGGACCACTAGGTCTCCCACTCTTATCGGGATAACCATTGGTATTCTTTTTCTGGTCAGCATGGTGATTTCGGTCTTCGAAATTGCCAGCTCTAACCCGTGGGCCTTTATCCGCCAGTAAGAGCTAGGTCAGTACGACGTCACGGCAGTTATGACAGTCGCCACATCATCGGCGTTAGACATATAAATTTCAGCGCTGGTACCATCTGATATTATGTTATTGTGATATCAGTGTATAACATCGTTACTTACGTTATAACATCGGGAACCCGTATTAATTGACTCTGGCCAATTATACAGGCTGCCTTCGTTGTAACAAGCTGAAAATTAATCAAATCACCAAAACAATAAATATAAAAGGAAACTGGGGAGGGGAGACTGCTGATTTATGCACTCAATTTAGTATGTACTAAAGATGACATCTCTTTATTTATTACTGTTAGATTATACATAACATATCAAATTTTAACTTACAGTGAAATCGTAAGGGATTTTCTACATTAAGATTTATAATACAGTTAGCGCATTTTACCTCGGATCCGAGTTTCTATATATTACTTAGGAATTTCAAGTTTACTCTACTCCATTACTGAATTACTTTATTACTCTTTATACCATTTGAGGAATGGTTTCATTAAGTAGTGCGATGTTCCAACGCTACATCACACGAGTTATTTTACAACTTATGGTTACTGAAATTACTTGTTACAACATTTATTCTTAAACTTTAGAGATTGTCATTTTAAAGTCTTTTAGTTTACAATTACTTCTATTTAAAAAAAGATACACATCCACGGAAGACCAGCTTCCGTGCTACCTCTTAGTTAAGTGTTTTAGTCCATGTCGTCCACGAGTGATTCTTCCGCACACTCTAGGTAGAGGGTTGTCATCGTGGTCGTCTTCCTGGCGAAGGTCCTTGGAGTCAACTAATTATAGAGAGAGTTACGATGTCATGAAGTCGTCCTGTTCCTTGGTGGTTTGGCAAATACAGTTGAGATCTTCGTCTTCACATTTTACATTTGGTAATAGAACGGTTGTATTTCACTTTACATATACAACCCTAAAATAACTTTGACTATTTTTCTAGATGTGAGATGTCACCTTTCGCACTTAATCTTCTACATTCTTCTTTACTGATACACACTACATACTCGTTACATAACTCTTCACACGGTTATTTAACTTAATAACAAAATGATAAAACATATTTTGTTGTAGCGCTCCGGTCTGAGCTGCTTACTGGCCAAACGACGCATCTCAAGTCTCTCTCTTACTATGTTAGGAAGGGTCAGTTAATCGCGCGGAGTTTACGCGTCGCAATAAAATAGTTCCACATTTATCCTCTATTTAAAGGGTTAAAGTTTGACCTATTAATTATCCAAAGCTATTCTTAATTACAGACTTTATTACAGTACACTACTGTGGTCTTGTTTATTTATTTAATTAATATCAAATTTACACGTATTATTAGTTTGTTTAGGGGTCGGTATTCAAGTTAATTCCGGTTAGCGCATGTCTATGCAGGGTTAATTAACAAGATTTTCTCTATCTGTACACTCGTATTCCTTTTTATTTTATTATTAAAACTTTTTATTAAATATTATTATAATTTTATGATAGCGGTTAAATTTAGTTTAAATGTGCGATATCATTAAAAATTTAAAATTTCTCAGCTTTTACATTATCTATTTATTAATTATTTTATTTTTAAATAATGAAATGTCACAAGTGACCTTTTAAGATATTCACGAATTCCACTTATTACGCGTATTTTGAATAAATGGAAGCCAAATTTTTTGCGTTTACAGTGAAATGTCAAGTAATCCAAACTAGTTTCATATTCCAGATTACTACATTATATGGTATTATTACATCTGGAAGTTATTTTCAGTATTAAACAAATTCGTTTAGTAAGAGGACATTGTTTTTGTATTAAACTGAGATTGATACGGTATCGTAAACGCTGCCTACGGAACCGTTGTAGAACCGTTATTCTGCATTCCGTTCTTTCTCTCTTTCTCACTTCGTTTAGTCGTTTGAAGATTTCGAATAACTTTTATTAAGCTAATTAAGTTTGTTTACGTATTTATAAATTATAGTAAATCTAAATGTTAAAACTCCAATGCGAGAAATAGAAGACCCGTTTAGTTAATGAACAAACGGTTTTGTTTTTTCTCTGTGCATTGAAGACGTATTGTGTAATGGAAGAGGCTGGAGTTTTCGATTGTCATCATCTTTGAAAAAGTAATTATGATATTTTTTTTCATGATGTTTCTGATTTTTCCATGGTGTTCAATTATACTCGTATGGTTTATATGTTTTACGTCACTCATTACATTACCCCTTCACATATATTTTCTCCCCTTTTATCGCAATGTCGCTGATGTATTCGTCACACACACACACACACACACACACACACACACACACACACACACACACACACACACACACACACACACACACACACACACACACACACACACACACACACACACACACACAATTATTACCGTTGGCATAAGCCTGTCCACTGCCGAGTTATACCGTCCGGACAAATCTTGTTCAGCGCACTCTACCACAATACTTAGGCTATCCCACATGGTCTCTTTATTTTGGCCTCCAGTGTAACTTACGGACAGCGTACCATTCTCTTACGTAACCAATCGTCCTGCCCATCTCAGTTTTATTTTCTTAATTCGGTTAATGGTGCAAATGATGTCACTAGTTTAGTTCATATAACAGAATTTGTAGTAAATGGTACCTATCCTAGTTTGGTTGCGTTCGATTTAGTTATATTACCTTATTACTCTTAACTCAGCCCCTTTCATACAGTTTAAGTCGTTCATTGCTTACATTACGTAATGTAATTATAGCTAGTGGCATAAGAAAAGCCCCCGCATCGGGGTTTCCGAGTGGACCTATGTAAGTTTTAAGTTTCGAATTTAATAAGTTGTCTTAACTTCTTTTATAAACATTTCATCTATTCTGAATACTCAAACATATAGACGCTCTGATACAGTGATAACAAAATGAGCGTACAGTAACCTCTGTTCTACCGTACTATTTTGTTTCGTAGCAAGAAAGGAATCTGCCTATGTGTGTGTGTGTGTGTGTGTGTGTGTGTGTGTGTGTGTGTGTGTGTGTGTGTGTGGTTACGTAGAAAATGATGTTTAGTGTAGCATAACTAAGTGGACAAGATACAGTTGAATAACAACAACTTTTATTAAACACTTTGATAATAAACAGTAACACTCAGTAGGTCATTAAATTTACTATGTAGCCTAATAGTTTTAGCATTTCGCACAAACAACATTCCACAAGTTCTCTTTGAAAAATAAAGTAGCCGTGTCTTCGCTAAGCTATATTTTTACAGATTTCAGCCAAAGCCATTAATGCAACAACATTATGTTCAACATTTCCAGTTCTTCTATTTTGCTTTCTGGGTCACTGTAACACTATTTCTCCCTTAAACCTGATTTTTAAGGAGTAAGCAGTAACCTCTTTCTCTAATAGAGACACTTTGATATTCGTTTGACTCTGGGAGCCTTGTCTATTATGTGGGCTCCTCCACCTCATTCACTTAAAAACTGCCGTGATTCGTGTACGTATATTTTCTTAGTATTATAAATGCATAAATATGACACCCTCATTACAACACTGATTGCAGTAATTACTATAACGGCATTGTTATATTAGCATTAGATTAACTGGTATAGATAAGGTGTTGTGTAAACTGTCATTGTGCATGGTCTCCAATTGTACGTTAAATTTGATGTAATAAATTTGTTTGGAGGTAACTGAAATGATAATCTGGAATTCGATGAGTAGAGAATAAGCTGTGATTTCGTTTTTACAAAAATCGTGTCAGACGTCTGTATGCCTACCCTCAATAGTGTGGTTTCTGTTCAGAGTGCCACGAGTCCATTGCATGTTCCCAGGAGATGGGTCAACCATCTTTCTGAATTCTCGCCATGCCTACCAATTTCCAGCAAGAAGGGTTTGTCACTTCACAGGAAACCACAGATGTAACTTAGTTGACCTATTCACCAGTTGTGGGGTCAGCTAAATAGTATAATAATATCTACTCGAAATTATATCGACAGTTAATTCGGCGAGATTCTTTAGCATTATATCGAGATTTATTCTGACGAGATTTTTTGGCGTTAGTTCATTAGAGATGACGATCTGTTAGATTCCGTAATCAACACTGTAAGCTTTTTTGATTTCCCCGAAGCATTATCGGATGTAACAGATACATATATGACTGCAATAAGTAAACAAGGTATGTTATTATCAATGTAATTAATTAAGTAAATGCAATTATACTTTAACTATATCTGACGTTTAATGAAGAAATTTGTGTTAGTGGTTGAAATCACAATCAGAATGATCACAGTTGCACACCACTATGTAAAAATTATTCCAATTAGCGCTTTCAAGCTTCACAGCCCATCGTCAGATTGGAATAGACACAAAATAAGTGGAAACAACCCCTTCACCCCTCTCCCCCACCATGCTCACACACAACAAGCTATAATATAAATGACCCTTCCCCACCCCCTAAACCCTGTCCCACCATCTGTGGAGTTACATATTTTGTCTAGCAAATTCCTTGTGTTTCAGTGTTGTGTGTGTGTGTGTGTGTGTGTGTGTGTGCATCCTTTTAAACTACCCACTTCCTCTCCACGCACGTGGGTCAGTCAACACCCTTATTTTAAAACATCCAAATAGTACTATGCAAAATAATTCTTAATATTATCTATCTGTCCTCTATCATTTACTTCTTAATCATGTTATAAAATATTTCTTCATTATCAAATTTAATTTTAATATTAATTAAATTGTCTAACCCTTTTTCTCTCTCTTTCAATATTTCTAACTCCTCTCTAAGCTTCCTTTCAACTGTGTTATTCACTACTTTTACAATTTCGTATTCTTCCAAAGGATTAACAAACTTATGGTTGTCTTCTATGAAATGTCTTGCATATAACGAATTGGTTGTTCTATTACCTTCTCCACGTTTGTGGTCAGACAACCTGCATACGAATTTCCGTCCTGTCTCTCCTAGGTACACCTTGTTGCAGTCTTTACATTTTAATTTATAAATTCCGCTTTTCTGTAATACTGGAATTTTTTCTATATTCTTATTCCTTATCTTATCAAATACCGTTTCACATTTTTTAATAGCTATATCTACTCCATATTTATTAAAACATTTTATAATTTTTCTAGTATGTGAACCTATGTATGTCAATGACCCTGCATAATTCTTTTGTTCTGGTTCTATTTTATCTTTTTGTATGTTAACCCTTTTCATAACTTTATCCACTATGTTGGTGTTATAATTATTATTCCTTACAATTCCCTTTATCGTTCTTAACTCCCTATCTTTTGACTCGGTCTCTTTTAAACACTTCTGAGCTCTGTAACAAAATGAATTGATTGCCGCCATTTTATATCTATATGGGTGGTAAGACTCTCTTGGTATAATTATATCAGAATACGACTCTTTCCTAAATATCCCAAACTGTAGTTTCTCATTATCTTTAATTTCTATGTTTAAATCTAAGTAATTTATTTTCTTACCTCCTATCTCTTCTTTGAATTGTAAGTTTTTATCCTTACTATTTACCTCATTTATAAACTCATGCACTTCTTCTATGCTTCCTTCCCAAATTACTAATACATCATCAACGTATCTAGACCATAATTTTATATTGTTTTTATACTTAGTGGAAGTTATTAATTGCTTTTCAAAATCATTCATGTATATTTCAGCAAGAATAGGGGATAATGAAGACCCCATAGGTAAACCTTTTTTCTGTATATAAAACTTGTTATTAAACCTAAAATAGTTCTGATTTACACATTCTTTAATTACTTTCATCAACTGCTTTTTATACCTGTATTCTCCCATATTATTATCGTTTATTAACTTAATAACTTTATTTACTGTGATATTGGTAAACATGTCCTTAACATCCAGTGATATCAATTTTGTATTTACATTAATCCTAATATTTTCTAATTTTTCTATCAATTTTACATTATTCTCTATGTTGTATTTTGTCCCAAATTCATATTTCTCTTTCAGTACTCTGCTAACTTCCTTTGATAATTTATAAACAGGTGCATTAATAAAAGAAACAATCGGTCTAATTGGTTTTCCTTCTTTATGTATCTTAACCTGACTTTTAAAAGTTGGTGCTGTTGGATTGCTTTCCAATAAATACTTTTTCTTATTTTCTTCTATAAATGTTATCTGTTTCATCATTTGTTTTATCCTTGACTGGTACTTACTTGTATAATCATACTTTATTTCCTCGTATGGTCCTTCCCTTATAAATTCTTCCGTTTTCTTTATGTATTCGTCCTTTCTCAGTAGTACCATTGTATTTCCTTTGTCCGCCTTCGTTACTATAATATCATTCTTCTTTATTTTATTCTTTAGTTTAGTTACAGTTGATTTGATTTTTTGTTCATTTTTTGAATTATACAAACTTCTCTTAAATATTTTATCTACTACATTCCCTACTTCCCACCTTATTCTTTTTTTATCATTTTCATTTCCTAGTTTTTGTATTATGCTTTCGCATTCAATAATCGTTTTTTCTTGATTTAATTCTGGTGGCGGTGCGTATTTTAAGCCTTTTGCTAACATTTCTTTTTCTTCTGTATTGAAATTTACCTCTGTAAGGTTTATTACTCTTTTTTCATAGTTATTCTTAGAGAGGTGTTCCTTTTTTACTTCGTTCTTTTTTATTAACTTATTTAACTTATCTACCATTTTTTTATTTTTCTTTTCCAATTTCTTTTCTACGTACCCCAAACCAAAATTATATAATATTTCTTCTAACTCTACATACGAGTATATTCTTAACAATTCTATGTGTCTGTCATATAATTCCCTATTATATCTATTGATTAAGCCGTAGAGTGACCTTATTTCCAGTTTTATCCACAACTTCTCGCTTTGTTCTTTTACTTTTTTGGCTACACTGTTCTTATTTTTAATTTTAACTTGAGCGTACTTTGGGATGACATTATTATCCAGACATTGTTTATTAAACCATATTTTACTTAAAACCCTCTTCAATTTAACTTTTAACTTAAGATATTTAAATACTTTACTTACCTTATTGTTGTCGTTTATTACCTCATTGTTGTTGTCCATTACCTGTAGTCGATTGCACATCTTAACAGACGTTTAATGAAGAAATTTGTGTTAGTGGTTGAAATCACAATCAGAATGATCACAGTTGCACACCACTATGTAAAAATTATTCCAATTAGCGCTTTCAAGCTTCACAGCCCATCGTCAGATTGGAATAGACACAAAATAAGTGGAAACAACCCCTTCACCCCTCTCCCCCACCATGCTCACACACAACAAGCTATAATATAAATGACCCTTCCCCACCCCCTAAACCCTGTCCCACCATCTGTGGAGTTACATATTTTGTCTAGCAAATTCCTTGTGTTTCAGTGTTGTGTGTGTGTGTGTGTGTGTGTGTGTGTGTGTGTGTGTGTGTGTGTGTGTGTGTGTGTGTGTGTGTGTGTGTGTGTGTGTGTGTGTGCATCCTTTTAAACTACCCACTTCCTCTCCACGCACGTGGGTCAGTCAACACCCTTATTTTAAAACATCCAAATAGTACTATGCAAAATAATTCTTAATATTATCTATCTGTCCTCTATCATTTACTTCTTAATCATGTTATAAAATATTTCTTCATTATCAAATTTAATTTTAATATTAATTAAATTGTCTAACCCTTTTTCTCTCTCTTTCAATATTTCTAACTCCTCTCTAAGCTTCCTTTCAACTGTGTTATTCACTACTTTTACAATTTCGTATTCTTCCAAAGGATTAACAAACTTATGGTTGTCTTCTATGAAATGTCTTGCATATAACGAATTGGTTGTTCTATTACCTTCTCCACGTTTGTGGTCAGACAACCTGCATACGAATTTCCGTCCTGTCTCTCCTAGGTACACCTTGTTGCAGTCTTTACATTTTAATTTATAAATTCCGCCAGAACCAGATAAGATAAAATAGAACCAGAACAAAAGAATTATGCAGGGTCATTGACATACATAGGTTCACATACTAGAAAAATTATAAAATGTTTTAATAAATATGGAGTAGATATAGCTATTAAAAAATGTGAAACGGTATTTGATAAGATAAGGAATAAGAATATAGAAAAAATTCCAGTATTACAGAAAAGCGGAATTTATAAATTAAAATGTAAAGACTGCAACAAGGTGTACCTAGGAGAGACAGGACGGAAATTCGTATGCAGGTTGTCTGACCACAAACGTGGAGAAGGTAATAGAACAACCAATTCGTTATATGCAAGACATTTCATAGAAGACAACCATAAGTTTGTTAATCCTTTGGAAGAATACGAAATTGTAAAAGTAGTGAATAACACAGTTGAAAGGAAGCTTAGAGAGGAGTTAGAAATATTGAAAGAGAGAGAAAAAGGGTTAGACAATTTAATTAATATTAAAATTAAATTTGATAATGAAGAAATATTTTATAACATGATTAAGAAGTAAATGATAGAGGACAGATAGATAATATTAAGAATTATTTTGCATAGTACTATTTGGATGTTTTAAAATAAGGGTGTTGACTGACCCACGTGCGTGGAGAGGAAGTGGGTAGTTTAAAAGGATGCACACACACACACACACACACACACACACACACACACACACACACACACACACACACACACACACACACACACACACACACACACACACACACACACACACACACACACACACACACACACACACACACACACACACACAACACTGAAACACAAGGAATTTGCTAGACAAAATATGTAACTCCACAGATGGTGGGACAGGGTTTAGGGGGTGGGGAAGGGTCATTTATATTATAGCTTGTTGTGTGTGAGCATGGTGGGGGAGAGGGGTGAAGGGGTTGTTTCCACTTATTTTGTGTCTATTCCAATCTGACGATGGGCTGTGAAGCTTGAAAGCGCTAATTGGAATAATTTTTACATAGTGGTGTGCAACTGTGATCATTCTGATTGTGATTTCAACCACTAACACAAATTTCTTCATTAAACGTCTGTTAAGATGTGCAATCGACTACAGGTAATGGACAACAACAATGAGGTAATAAACGACAACAATAAGGTAAGTAAAGTATTTAAATATCTTAAGTTAAAAGTTAAATTGAAGAGGGTTTTAAGTAAAATATGGTTTAATAAACAATGTCTGGATAATAATGTCATCCCAAAGTACGCTCAAGTTAAAATTAAAAATAAGAACAGTGTAGCCAAAAAAGTAAAAGAACAAAGCGAGAAGTTGTGGATAAAACTGGAAATAAGGTCACTCTACGGCTTAATCAATAGATATAATAGGGAATTATATGACAGACACATAGAATTGTTAAGAATATACTCGTATGTAGAGTTAGAAGAAATATTATATAATTTTGGTTTGGGGTACGTAGAAAAGAAATTGGAAAAGAAAAATAAAAAAATGGTAGATAAGTTAAATAAGTTAATAAAAAAGAACGAAGTAAAAAAGGAACACCTCTCTAAGAATAACTATGAAAAAAGAGTAATAAACCTTACAGAGGTAAATTTCAATACAGAAGAAAAAGAAATGTTAGCAAAAGGCTTAAAATACGCACCGCCACCAGAATTAAATCAAGAAAAAACGATTATTGAATGCGAAAGCATAATACAAAAACTAGGAAATGAAAATGATAAAAAAAGAATAAGGTGGGAAGTAGGGAATGTAGTAGATAAAATATTTAAGAGAAGTTTGTATAATTCAAAAAATGAACAAAAAATCAAATCAACTGTAACTAAACTAAAGAATAAAATAAAGAAGAATGATATTATAGTAACGAAGGCGGACAAAGGAAATACAATGGTACTACTGAGAAAGGACGAATACATAAAGAAAACGGAAGAATTTATAAGGGAAGGACCATACGAGGAAATAAAGTATGATTATACAAGTAAGTACCAGTCAAGGATAAAACAAATGATGAAACAGATAACATTTATAGAAGAAAATAAGAAAAAGTATTTATTGGAAAGCAATCCAACAGCACCAACTTTTAAAAGTCAGGTTAAGATACATAAAGAAGGAAAACCAATTAGACCGATTGTTTCTTTTATTAATGCACCTGTTTATAAATTATCAAAGGAAGTTAGCAGAGTACTGAAAGAGAAATATGAATTTGGGACAAAATACAACATAGAGAATAATGTAAAATTGATAGAAAAATTAGAAAATATTAGGATTAATGTAAATACAAAATTGATATCACTGGATGTTAAGGACATGTTTACCAATATCACAGTAAATAAAGTTATTAAGTTAATAAACGATAATAATATGGGAGAATACAGGTATAAAAAGCAGTTGATGAAAGTAATTAAAGAATGTGTAAATCAGAACTATTTTAGGTTTAATAACAAGTTTTATATACAGAAAAAAGGTTTACCTATGGGGTCTTCATTATCCCCTATTCTTGCTGAAATATACATGAATGATTTTGAAAAGCAATTAATAACTTCCACTAAGTATAAAAACAATATAAAATTATGGTCTAGATACGTTGATGATGTATTAGTAATTTGGGAAGGAAGCATAGAAGAAGTGCATGAGTTTATAAATGAGGTAAATAGTAAGGATAAAAACTTACAATTCAAAGAAGAGATAGGAGGTAAGAAAATAAATTACTTAGATTTAAACATAGAAATTAAAGATAATGAGAAACTACAGTTTGGGATATTTAGGAAAGAGTCGTATTCTGATATAATTATACCAAGAGAGTCTTACCACCCATATAGATATAAAATGGCGGCAATCAATTCATTTTGTTACAGAGCTCAGAAGTGTTTAAAAGAGACCGAGTCAAAAGATAGGGAGTTAAGAACGATAAAGGGAATTGTAAGGAATAATAATTATAACACCAACATAGTGGATAAAGTTATGAAAAGGGTTAACATACAAAAAGATAAAATAGAACCAGAACAAAAGAATTATGCAGGGTCATTGACATACATAGGTTCACATACTAGAAAAATTATAAAATGTTTTAATAAATATGGAGTAGATATAGCTATTAAAAAATGTGAAACGGTATTTGATAAGATAAGGAATAAGAATATAGAAAAAATTCCAGTATTACAGAAAAGCGGAATTTATAAATTAAAATGTAAAGACTGCAACAAGGTGTACCTAGGAGAGACAGGACGGAAATTCGTATGCAGGTTGTCTGACCACAAACGTGGAGAAGGTAATAGAACAACCAATTCGTTATATGCAAGACATTTCATAGAAGACAACCATAAGTTTGTTAATCCTTTGGAAGAATACGAAATTGTAAAAGTAGTGAATAACACAGTTGAAAGGAAGCTTAGAGAGGAGTTAGAAATATTGAAAGAGAGAGAAAAAGGGTTAGACAATTTAATTAATATTAAAATTAAATTTGATAATGAAGAAATATTTTATAACATGATTAAGAAGTAAATGATAGAGGACAGATAGATAATATTAAGAATTATTTTGCATAGTACTATTTGGATGTTTTAAAATAAGGGTGTTGACTGACCCACGTGCGTGGAGAGGAAGTGGGTAGTTTAAAAGGATGCACACACACACACACACACACACACACACACACACACACACAACACTGAAACACAAGGAATTTGCTAGACAAAATATGTAACTCCACAGATGGTGGGACAGGGTTTAGGGGGTGGGGAAGGGTCATTTATATTATAGCTTGTTGTGTGTGAGCATGGTGGGGGAGAGGGGTGAAGGGGTTGTTTCCACTTATTTTGTGTCTATTCCAATCTGACGATGGGCTGTGAAGCTTGAAAGCGCTAATTGGAATAATTTTTACATAGTGGTGTGCAACTGTGATCATTCTGATTTTAACTATATCGCTACTAGATATGTCAACAGGCACAGCTCAGGTGGTGCTCGCATAACAGACAAGTACCTATTTTCTATTTTTCATTATTTGAAACTGTCCTTCAATTACAGGGTTTATTCCCACTTACCTTGTGTTACATCCGTATTCTTCAGTTCTCTGTGGTTTTCCTGCAACTTTTTGTCTAAATGACAAACTATTCTATGCTTCTACTTACAGTAGGTATGTTCTTTGTCATTCTTTGTCATACCGTACCTACTGTTCACTTGAATCCAATTCTTTCTCTTCAGAAACATATCTATGGTCATTTCTCGAATCTAAGAACAGTCACTTCTAGAACAAGAGTTTTTCCAGGATGACCACTTTTCTTGTTCAGTCACTTCATCTGTTACTGTAATACTTAAAACTTTGTCTTTCCATTCTTATTCCATCTCCGCATCCACCAACATACAGTATAGTGTAGCAACATGTAGCTGCCTGTGATCTGCTGCTGTACATCGATTACATTGCTGTGCATGGGTGTTGAGATGTCCCACAATTCTGTAGGTTTTACTCCATCTGATGTACAACTTTGATGTACTACATCTGATGTACAAGCTACATGTAGAACTTTTCTTCATGCTAAGTTGAACCATTTAAATATTAACATTCGAATATTCATAATCCTCATAATCTACATACAATTCCCTGTTTTTCTATCTCATATTGTATCGTATCACATGTTGACCCTTAAAGTCCTCCTGAATACTTTTGAGCAGTAACATATCCTGAATAAATTGCATTGCTATCATAACATATTTCCTGAATCTATTATATCAGTCACTGATTTGTTAAAGAGTTTACGTTTCCTACCATACATCAAAAGTGCCAATTTTAAGGACTTAACAAATTCTGAGCGTAATTATGTGGCTTCATTGACACTTGAAGATTTTCTACACAGCACAATATGCCTTTTCTCCTATCTGGCATTCTACAAATTCCCTCTAGTTAAAATATTTATTACGTTGAGGTACTGAAAGTGAAACTACTTATCTGTGATGTGGTGGTTATGTCTGTGGTTCTTACAAGACAGGCGTTGACCTAATAATCGTGATTAGTATTGGGGAAGGGGATTCATGTAAAAATAAAACATCACCACATTTGAACTCTTGTACTCTTAGGTAAAAACGGAAAAAGATCTTAGCTGACAATAATTGCCTGAACTTAACAATAATTGAATAGTACAGTACTTAAATCACAGTAAAGGCAAGAAAGTAGCGTTTTTCTTTGTTGTTTGCTTTTAAAATTTTATATATATTTTTCTATGCATGTAATTAATTTTTAGTTAATTAGTCTCAGTTTTAGTCTTAATTTTTAGTCTCAGTTTGTCTCTGAGAATTTGTAAAAGTTCTTAATTAATTTTTTGTAGTTGTCCCAGTTTTACACTATACTTTTTATAAAAACAGGTTCATCTACTTTGATATTGGTATCATCTTTATGCTCTTAATTCTTAGAAAGTATTTTTTACTATTTCAGTGATCAAATCAAGAATCTATTAAATCTAATTCTTATAGTTTTAAATATGAATAAAACAAACTTTCCTTAGTGCTTTGTCATCCGTGTGCATGATTTCATCAGTTTCAGCATTATCCGTCTAATGAGAGGATGTTTTTCGCAATTGTACTTGGGTTCTACAATACATAATATAAAACGTAAGATACTACGTTAAATGAGTGTGAACAGTTTATGTAAAATAGCAGAACGTAAAAAAAAATGGTCGGTCAGTTGTTTTGTATACATGTTTCTAATGTAATTACAAAGACAATATATTTTTCCTTAAATAAAAAGCTTTTCATACGTAAAAAACACTTGTGTGTGTGTGTGTGTGCGCGCGCGCGCGCGCGCGTGTGTGTGAAAGAGACGGAAATGTAAGGAAAAATGTTAATTTCATAAG
This sequence comes from Magicicada septendecula, assembly GCA_034769895.1. Classification (NCBI taxonomy): domain Eukaryota; kingdom Metazoa; phylum Arthropoda; class Insecta; order Hemiptera; family Cicadidae; genus Magicicada; species Magicicada septendecula. Next base: position 1,217,934,520 of record CM068367.1, read on the forward strand.
CCTGTCATGTTTACCGTGTAAAGCTGAAAGTTATAGGGCATTGTGTACGGATATTCAAGTGGACGTATCGCTTATATTCTACTGGACGTATAAAACATATGGTAGTTTTACGAAGAAACACTTTATATCATTTTCAATACGGTATTCTTTCTAATAGAACAAGAATGTATTGTAACAAACTTGCATTGTTTGGTTGAAAGAATCATGTAATTGTTTTAACCATGTAGATAAAAAAATTCTCGTCTTGAAGGTGTATGTTTTGTCGCGTAATTTAATCCTTTTCTCAATGTTAGAAGTTTTTTGTGTAAAAGAAAAATATAAATACGGGCAGTTAACCAAAGGGAATGGCGTCTGGGCTGCTTAAAATAGTAAACGCAGAAACTAGCAGTCACACATACAGAATTACTACCTACTGAGAATATACGTAAAAGATGATTTTAAGAGTAAAATTCTAATGATAATTTTAGAATTCATTAATAGCATGTACATATGTGTGTACAGGCTGTTCATGCCGATTTATAATGTACTTTACACTGTTGTCAACAAAGGCGTTTCGTTAAAGCGTGAATTTAAGAGCTAATTAAAAAAATGCTAGAGGTATGGTGGGACATGGGAACTGCTTTTTGCTTTAATAAACGGTTGGCTATATTGTATGTTAACAGTAGAAAGCCTTTTTTAATTCATATTTGATGGTCTTTCATTTGCCGTTATGAAGAATTACTCAATTCTTTATTATAAGCATCCTAACTGTTAGTAGTTTTACCTCCATCAAATAAATCCAGTAAGTGTTATACGTCAAAACACTAAATTTACGGCAAAGTACGAAATCATAGTAATGCTATGATAGTAAACCAGTATTCTACTTAATTTGTGGCAGGTTCTATCCACTCCACCACTGAACTGTACATTTATCCCGTGACTGCTCTGTAAACTTGTTCGCTTAAGAAAATAATTTTTGTTAAAACTCCAATAAGCACCGTGTGGCACATGTACACAATAGTGAATGATTACCGTAGTCGGAGGAATGCTAGCCTGCAGCAAGTATCCACGCCTTAGTAACCTTCACCTTTTTTCCCTCTCCAGTTGGCTGACGATCCAGTGTTTCACTGAAATCAAACCAACATGTACCGGTACGTAAGTAGTACATAATAACTCAGACATTTTGTTGTTATGTTGGATACTTTCTTGTATAGTATTGAATGACGCAAAGCAGATTTGTCACACCGTGGACTCGAACGAGTGATTCATGCCAAGTACCGTACCTGTTTTCACATTGGAAAACACGTTTATTTGTCGAAACTTTCTAATCTGAAAGCAATAATACTCGTGCCGGTAATGCACTTTTTAATACATCTGTGGCCATATTATTATATTTTAAAAATATGGTATCGTTCAGCGCGTGCCTTGTATAACATTTGTTTAACCCGTATGTTACCTGACGTATGTATGCTTTATGCTTGCGCTGTTTAGCGATAATCTGGCCATAAACTTTATCTTTTAGAAAACATGTTCATTGTAATTCGCATGGTGTCAGTTAGCTTGTTTAGTTATTGACGGTGCCATAGGAAAGATATTTAGTTTGCATTTCATTATGAAGAAAGAAATTAAATTGAACTACGTATTTTTACGATTGTGAATTTTTGTATTCACTAAGTGAATTGCAATTAAAAAATTAAAAAAACGACCGAACAGATTTTTTTCTTAAAAAGAAATTTAAAGAATTTTGTATACGTCAGTTCCGATCCTATAATACATAATATAAAAATGTTGCTGTTTCTTTAGCCATTACTATGTTTGATTTGAGTACTAGTTGGAGTAGACAACTAGGACGTTGAAAGGAATGTTGTTGGATGCTTGAATGCGTCGAAATCCGTTATCGTACGTTTATTCCTATAGGCTAATACTTATTGCATCAATTAGCATAAAAAATTTCTCAAAGTGAGTTTTTTTGGAGGTGAATTAGTAGAACTCTTGTCTACAGTAGTTTGAAACATTCATACAAATATAAATTCATCATAACGCGTTATTAGTAAATTGCGAGAAATTAAACGCTGAATAAGCGACATGACATGTACTCAGAGTATTTAATTTATAACTAGATATAATATATTGGATTATATTTATATAAAAAGTACACAATTGTAAAAATCGCACGGAAGCGACGATTGGTTTAGTGTAGTGGTGGCCAATTTGTGGTACACGGGAACACAGATAAATGTTGTGGCTTGAATCTTGTTACTTTCTGAGAAACGTTTTCTGCATTTATAATAAATTTCGAATTCTAAATTTGTACATGAAAGTAAGACCTGTCTTAAAAAAAAAGAAAACGAAAACTGTCCTACGAAAGAACCAGTCTAGCTTATATTAATTTTTGAAATTAGGTTTCGTGAATTTCTTTGTCATATTGTTTGGTATTATTTCAGATGTTACTGTCACACTAAAAGTAAATGCATGATTAAGTTGAACATGCAGGCTATACATAGACGCGCGGACACCAGTGTCTCTGTGATAACGTATATTGTAGTTGGAACAGTACGACTGCTGCCCATTGTCGTCAGAGAATAGCAGACGTCGCGTCGTCTCGTGTTCGAAGAGCACAACTTTTTCAGCAATGATAACTTTTGAGCAATTTCAGTTCGAATTTTTTTTCGTTCATGTAATTATTTTTTCCAGATTTCTTGTGCTATTGGCTTAAAGTTGACCTTTCCCAATTACTCTGGACCGATTTCTTTTCAGAAGTAGTATACCTACTGTTTTCAGTGAAAAATGTTTCTTATATTCTAATTGAAAATAGTCCATATTTCATATGTTTATTTCAACAGATTTCCTAGAGTAGCTCAGTAAAATGCTTGTCATGCTGCCAAACATAAAATTTTTCCTCTTCCTTTAAAATCAGAACTATAAAATTATGTGGCAACATTGTACCAAACTTCAATAAGAATAACTGTACTGGAAATCGATAAATTCCAGTGTACAATCTTGCCTACATTTTTAACACTACACGATGCTCTGAATTTGTGTAACTGAGAAAATAATAAATTTTAATCAGTTTGTTTTATTGTTGGTGTATATATATTTCCCCAGAGATTTGTGTAGTTTTTGGTGATGCGAAAAAGCTTCTTCGACCGCACACAAATTTAATGGCCGTTGAGTTTGGAGCCTGTGGTCTCTAGAAAAATCAAACAGATTGAGTTTCATATTACTACATGAAGTTTGATTACCACATTTGATTTTGTCACGTTCGCTCCTGCTTGCCGCGCTTAACGCATTTGATTTTGTTTGTTTGAATAAAATAACGGGGAAGAGGCTTGAATTATTTCACGTTTCGAAACCCAAATATTCTGCTTCCCGTTTAGTAACACCACGTGTCTGTAATAAGATAAATGATAACTTGAAAACGCTTATGAACTATCTCTGTCTTTCGCAGGGGGCGTCCTGGATTTTTGTGAAAAGCATGCTGTTATTAATAATACCACATTAATGATGTTTTAGATAATTCTGAATAATACGTAATGTCCCACGGAAAACTACTTTCTTCTAGGTGGTTGGAAAGCATAACCTCATAATAACTAAGAAAATATAACAATTCTAATTATGTAACTGGTTCATAGAATCAGCAGCCTTTTCGTGGTATCTAAATGGCAGCTCTTGTTTTGCCAGGATGTAGCCTATACACAGTTTATTAGTCGTTTAAAATTTCAGTTTTTTTTCTCATTGAGTATTTTTACAATATTTTTATTTGTTGATTTAATTAGTAGCCTATTATTGTTGGTCTGAATGTAGAAAGCTCTAAATTTGCTCTAATATGGCCTACAGATTTTTCATGTCTTGAAGGTTCTTATAAGGAAGTATTGCACGTTCTTATCTCCGTATCCATCCTGAGTCCATACACTTGTTCTACCATCACTGTCACCAAACAAGAGACAAAGCCTACAGAACAATTTTTGTTTAACATTACAGCCTGCTAACAGGTGTTCTTTTATTTTTACTTTTATTTTATAAACCTTAAGTGTGATTTCTTCTGCAAGTACAATATTGAAGTTTTATTAGTACACTAAAAACTCGTTTATCCGAAACAATTTTTAGTAAATTTTAAAAATACACAAAAGCATTTTCCTGTCGTTATAATCTATATTTAATATCGTAGACAAGCGATTCCACGTGATATAAAGTAGAAAGTCAATAATCAGAACTAACTGGGATAAGGGGTACTCCGAATTATCTATTTGTTCGGATTTTCGAACATACAGTATTAAGTTCATATATTGTACACATAAAGTAACATAAACATAAATGTAAACATTTAAACTTCCCCTGCAGAACTTCTAACAATGAAACGACTTCAAAGCTTAGGCAAAAAACTATGATTGATTACTGTATGAACAAGCAGTAGGACTGTTCCAGTAATGTAGAAACTATAATTTACAGTGCGGTGCCGTTTTATAGTGTATTGTGTCATATTCACTGTAAGTAACTTTTAAATTATTATTATTAAATAAAGTTACTGTACTTACATAAATATGTATTATTATTTAAATAGAAGTTTCGGTTTATCCGAAACGGGCGCGGTCCCATCAAATTCGGATAAACGAGTTTTTAGTGTATATACAAAAACCTGACGCACGTTTTGCGAGTCTTCTGTATCTTCTGAGGTTTCAATGTGAATTAACGAATTATCATCGGTTTTTATTCGATTATAATATAAATTAACGAATAATCAATTTTATTTCAATTAATGTAATGTTTGTTTTTTTAGTCACGTGATATGTTATATTCAAATATTTAATGTTTATATTTTTTTATTTTAATAAATTTCTAATTTTTAAATAAATCATCTTGTTTTGATTTTGTTTGTATCTGTATTTGTTACAAACATTTCACACGTTTGGTTTAGCAAAGGTGCATAAATTGAGGCTATGTAAATCATGTCCGATATTTAAGACTAAACCACGGATGCCGTACAGTTGTTAAGAAATACTTTGCGTAATATTGAAAAGTTCTGTCCACATAAGTTCTACGCATTATAAACACAAGACGTAGTTTTAGACACGGAATGTTGTTGTCATTTTGCTATCGGTGTCAGTTTCGTACGTGAATCGTTCATTCTGGTTGGTCTTTATAGCCAAACGTAACGTTACACTGCATTCTTTGCGGGATGGGTACTAACTGCTTGCAGATATCCGTGTGTCCCATTTCCTTCACATTGGTTGGCCAGTTTCATGGAACTGTTCCGTTGCTTTCCTATTACATGCATTATTGACTTGTTGACTCCTTAGACATTTTCCCTTGCTGTCTGCGCAGACTCTCTTGTTACATGTGAACAGTCATATTTTTCATGATTATGGCCTTAAACATTCAGTACTTCCCCGTCGGCGTAAGGTTTCGCTTGGCACTTCTCGGTGCAACACTAGGTGGAAAACTGTATGTAAGCCTGCATTCTGTTCATTAAATGAATATCTGAATGGCAGTTTGGACTATAACAATAGTAAACGGATGTTTTTGGAATGGAGTGTTTTACATTGTATACGTTTGAATCTTCCCACCAGTCAGTTTTTTTGTACATGTGTTGCGATCGGCCACCGATTAATAACAAAAACTGTAAAATAACTGGGTACGGTACCGGAAAACTATACGTAAGCCCATATTCTGTTAATTAACTAATATCTCAATAGCAGTTTGGTCGAAGCGATCTACCGGTAGCCTATTCATAATGTTTCTGATGACCGTCTCGGACCTTCTCGTTGCTGATTACGTTTGGACCGGCTGTTATTCTGCTACGAAATTGACAAAACCCCCAAATAATGACAACAGTTCTTTGAACAATCATTCTGAACCTCCCCTATATACTCCCATTACTCTTTATGTGTGTGCATCTTAATGAAATCTACGCTGTTAAAACGTATATATTTAATTAAAAACGTCGTTAAACCACATAGGCCTATACATTCCAATTCGCTTATCAGTCAGTAGTATCCGATTAGTTTATATTATTTGATAAAACGAAAGTAAACGAGAGATTTGAAGTTAAGATGGCTGCATAATTAAAGCATTCTTTTTTTTTTAATTTAGTGTCATAGTCCGTAAAACTAAACTTTAACCATACAAATTTTTTCTGGTCAAATTTATAACTGTCACCACCAACAATGTTTAGAACTTTTTACCACGCGCGCGCGCGCATCCATTATTCGTGAACTGCTTTTCCTCAACACAAATACACACATGGAAACGCTCGGACTTCGTGAGGTTGAGGATATGTTTTGCTTAAATTTATACCCTCGGCAATCTTTACTTGATGTTTAATTCAACTTTTCGAAAAGCTCTAAGAGTGAAACCGTCCTAGAGGTATCTTTCAAACTACACCGGCACTTAGTTTATTACACTTGTTTAGAGACTCACTCACCTATTCGATTAGGAACTCACACTTCTTGGTCTAGCAATTCACCTATTTAAATCTTTATTACCAGGATCCGTCTAGGAGCTCTCCTACACTCATCTGTCTTTTGTTGTACTCGTGCCTGTAGTCCTCTGTGCTGGACAACGTTAATCTTGAGTACGGCCTGAGAACTCAAAGTCCGTAACATCAAGTGATCAAGTGAAATTCCGAAACGATGATGGGTGTCCGTGGTAGGTTCATCTACATTTAACCTATACTGTTGTAAGAAACAAAAGATTTACGATTGCGTGTGTGTGTGTGTGCGCGCGCGCGTAATACAATATTCTAAGGTTATTGAAATATCAGGAAGGTTTGCGTATGCTTATGCCTTGTACGTTTATTACTGAATATTGTTTTAGTTGACTCAGTCTGGTATAAACATAAACATGTTTCTAGTCGTACTGTGAAAAGTAATTTCGACTTTCGACGTAGTGATACACAGTTCTGAACATTCTAGATTTTTGTACTCACGTTTGTACGAACATTATTTTACACAGTCATCGTGTAACGTGGAACATTGTTCACGAAATTTAACTTTCGTTAGTGAAATTGTTTATTGTGTTTTCATCCGAAGAATCCCACAGTAAAACAAAGGTTGAGGTCGTACTGTTCTCAGGGATTTTAGAGTTTTTAATTGTTGGCAGTTCCGTTGTTTATTGCTAGTGTTTGGTGCCGTATCAAGAAAAATTAGCAATTTCATTGTTTAGTTTTAGGAATTTTAACAGAAAATTTAAACAGCAATATATAGCCTCTTAACTTCAAAACTTTCGTCTCCTTTCGTTTCAACAGGTAGTGTGAGCTAATGGGATGCTACTGTTTTATGTTGTGCATGTGTGTTTTTCATATACATTTCATTAATATGTACAGGCATGAAGAGTAATGGGCAGCGCAGAGGGAACGTTCAGAATGTTTTGTTAATTAATTTGCAATATCCGATTGTGTCAATATTGTAACGAAACAGAGTTGAGGTCCCCAACGTTACATAAAAAATTGAATTAACTATGGTCAAGGACCATACCCCGAATTAAGGTTGCTCAGTAATCAGTACATCTGAGATGTACCTCAAGTCAAAAGATATAATAGGGTCATTCCGTATCAAATCAACGCGCTAAAATTAAAAATTTCACCTGACCATCTCAGAATTTGATGAAATTTGGTATGTAGGTAGTCCTCATGGAGATTAATAAAAATACAAATTTTTTTCAAATATCTCAAACGGTTTAGAAATTACGGTTATGTAAAGTTTTCAAAAAACGGCCAAAAACGCACGTCCGACATATTTTGAAATCACCACAGCTGCTCTCCTAATTGAGCTAGAGAGATGGGAGTGGTGTTATTTTACTCAGTTTTTCATGCAGTTTTCATTGATATACAGCACAACATACCTTTTCATAAAAAGTTTTTTTGTAAACACAAAATCAAAATTTTAAATTTAATTTTCTCAAAAAGTGCATTTTTGAAAATTTTTTAAAAATTCCTATAAATAGTTTAAACCTTTGGTAAGTGATTCTCGAAATTTCAAAGTGGGAGGCTAATGGGTTCATAGTTAAATAATAATTTAAAAAAAGAGCGTTTTATAAAACTGATGCGTAATTTTAATTTAATTTAATTTTAAAAAAGAGACTGAGAAATGTAACATCATGGATCTTTAGTTTATTTCCTGAAATACCTAAAGAAGCTAAAATTTGTGATCTTTGTAGAAAAGATATCGGAAAGTTAAAGGTAGACAATACAAATCAACCTGGTCCCTCTGGCTTGCCTTGTTATTCAATCGACATTAGCGAGGAATGCAGTTCTGAGCCAGAAGACCCAACCTTTTCTTTAGAATCAAAAATTGTAATTGAACAATTGAATACTTCTATTGTGGAACTAGAAGAGTCTCCTATTAACGTTAAAAAAATTCAATCTAAGCAGTATGCTACAAAGAAAGTAAAAAAGATTAACTCTGGATTGAAGCGTAAACTCTTTTTAGCAGCTGAAGATTCATCTAGTGATGATGAGAATCTAGATGAGTTAATTTTACAAAACCTTAAAGAAAATTTTTCTAATTCAACAAATAGAGTTAAGAAGTTAATGATACTTACCTGTCTCCCAGAAAAATGGGGTATTAGAAAAATAATGCGGGAATTTAATGCACCAGATTATATGGTGAGACAGGCAAAAAAAGTGTTAAAAGAAAAGGGTATTTTAGAAAGCCCTAACCCAAAGCCTGGAAAGGCCCTTTCAAAAGCTATTGTTGATACTGTTAAGTCATTTTATGAAAATGATGAAATCAGCAGAATAATGCCCGGTATTAAGGACTGTATGACTGTAGTTGACTCGAATGGAATTAAAACAAAAATGTCAAAACGACTAATTTTGTGTAATCTTAAGGAGGCTTACTCATTGTTTAAGGAAAAATTCTCAGATATTACAATAGGTTTTTCAAAATTTGCTGAACTTCGACCAAAGCATTGCATATTGGCAGGCCAAAGTGGCACACATGCAGTTTGTGTTTGCACAATTCACCAGAATGTAAAGTTAATGATAGAAAATACAAAATTAGGAGCTTTGACAAATAGACAACTAAATACATATAAACACTGTTTGGCAAAAATGCTGTGTAATCCACCAAACATTAATTGCTATATGAGTGAATGTAGAGAATGCCCTGGTGTTGCCCCAATTCGCAAAATCATTGAAGAGGCTTTTGAAGAAAATCTTATAGAAAATGTCACCTATCGTCAGTGGGTGTCTGTTGATCGTTGCAACCTTGAAACTTTACAGAAATCTAATGAAGATTTTATAAATGTTTTTTGTGACAAACTGACTCTCTTAATCAAACATGATTTTATTGCAAAGCAGCAGTCTTCATTCATTAATGACAAAAAAGAAAATTTAAAAGAGTCAGAGTTTGTAGTAAACTTAGATTTCTCTGAAAACTATAACATTGTCGTTCAGGACGAAGCTCAAAGTTATCACTGGGCAAGCGAACATGTGACAATACACCCTTTTGTGATTTATTACAGAGAAGATGATAAAATTAAACACTCAAGTTTTGTTGTAATTTCACCTTGTTTAGAGCATAACACTGTTTCTGTGTATACATTCCAAAAAAAACTTGTCGAGTTCATGACAACAAAGTTTCAAACAGTGCCAAAAAAGATTTTTTATTACTCAGATGGGTGTGCTGCACAATATAAAAATAAGAAAAATTTTATCAATTTATATTATCACAAGCAAGACTTTGGTGTAGAGGCTGAATGGCATTTTTCCACAACTGCACATGGGAAAGGACCATGTGATGGGGTTGGGGGCTCAGTCAAGAGACTTGCTGCAAGAGCAAGCCTGCAACGTCCATATGACAACCAAATTTTAACACCTATCCAACTTTATGAATGGGCAGTTGAAAATTTATCTGGAATTAATTTCACCTTCTCCACACAAGATGAGTATGTTGAGTCCGAAACATTTCTGAATGACCGTTTCAGCCAAGCAGTAACTATTAAGGGAACTCAACAGTATCATGCTTATATACCTGTTCATTCAAGCGTATCAAAGATTTGTGTAAAAATATTCTCTGAAGATACAACAGAAGGAAGTGATCATCCAAAAATCCTCAGAAAAACTACAAATGTCAGAAGTAAGCGGTTATATAACGGCCGTACATGACCAAAGTGGTGGCTGGCATATGTGTTGGAGAAGAATGAAGAAGAGGATGAACTAAAAGTGACATTTCTACATCCTGCTGGCCCTTCATCATCATTTTCATATCCAAGGAAGCCGGACGTATTGTGGATATCACTGACAGACGTGCTTAGCAAAGTTGATCCTACAACTCCTACTGGAAGGATTTATGTAATAACACCTGAAGAAACCACAACAACTTCACAAGCTCTATCATCAAGTTCTACATAAAATTTTGCTAAAGATGTAAGTGTTAAAGATTTAATGTAAAGTGTATAAATAATTTAATATAGTAATGAAATATGTTTTAATATCTAGGCCTACTATCAGTTTTATAAAACGCTCTTTTTTTAAATTATTATTTAACTATGAACCCATTAGCCTCCCACTTTGAAATTTCGAGAATCACTTACCAAAGGTCTAAACTATTTGTAGGAATTTTTAAAAAATTTTCAAAAATGCACTTTTTGAGAAAATTAAATTTAAAATTTAAATAAAAATATAAATATGAACTTGAACGTTAATGACAATTTTATAGCGACAAGATGCAAGAACTGCATAATAATGAGATATGTCACAAGGACAGAAATAACTCTATACACTAGAGAAATCCGAACAATCAGTACAGAGGAAATAATGGACCACGGTTAAACAGATTCCAAACAGAATATAAAGAAAAGGGACAGATTTTATGGATACAGGATCAAGCAAATCCAAGGAAAATAATGAAGAAACAATAATACCCCAAAATTCAAAAAAATGAAGTAAGTTCACCTTACAAACAAGTATTTAAGAAAACAATTTATGAGATATACAAAAAAGAGAATTTTGAAGATAAAAACAACAAAATTCAAAAAATAAGTAAGAACACCTTACTATATAATTCAGAAGAAATTACTTTAAACTAATATAAAAGAAAAAAAAATTTAAGAATTATCCGTAAGAAAGCCAATTAATAAATGTCAATAAAATAGCCAAGTATTGGAGAGGAGAAGTGTATAATAGAAGGAAGAATTAATATGAAGAAATAATATGATCTGAGTTAAAGTACAGTGAATAATCCCTAGAGTATTATTATTATTATTAATTATTTTATTGAAGGTCACATGATGACTACCTTGCGAGGTTTATTAATGAAGATTGACTGTAGAATATTCCAGCAATCATTTAACTGGGCAGAGATGATGTTCCTCTGATCCCAGAAGGTATGTAACGGACGACGGTATTTGGTAAGCCGATAGAGCACCACCGATTCGATTCCAGTTATAATGTTAGGGAGGTTTAGGAAAATTAAATATTAGAGGGAAAACTCACAAATAAATATAGATAAATAAATAAAACCAGATCCAAAATGTATAATTAATAAAGAATGTCACAAGAATGATTATAGAAGTAAGATTTAAACTTGGGAAATAATTGATTTTAAGAAGGAAAGAAGAAATAATAGTAATACAACGGATAATTCCATACGTAAATAATAGGGTGAAAGGTACATACAGCCAGTCTGAAATAAAAAGTATTATGAGTAAGAGAACCAACTGGTCAGATACAAGTTATAAGTTTATTTTAATAAACTTCGTTGAGACAAAATAAACTTCTTTTGAAGGGGGGGGGGGTGTTATGTAACGAAACAGAGTTGAGGTCCCCAACGTTACATAAAAAATTGAATTAACTATGGTCAAGGACCATACCCCGAATTAAGGTTGCTCAGTAATCAGTACATCTGAGATGTACCTCAAGTCAAAAGATATAATAGATAACTTTGAGTATAAAATACTATACCAATTAATGGTTAATATAATAAATTGTACTTGTGTTTTATACTGTAGCATGTTAATGTTCACAGAATATTTATGTTATGTTTTGAGTATGGTAAGAGTGAACTAATGTTGTTTAATAGGAATACTCAATCAGTGATAATGTTTGTATTTATGTTAAATTTGTCTTTAGATAATCAAGTATAGTTACCTGTGTTAGACATTATACTAAGTTTTAAGTATTTGCTAAAATCGAATAATGAAGTTGTTTTAATTAATGTTTGTAAACTTGGCCAGGATGGCAATAAGTGGTTGAAGTTTGACAAGTAGTTCTGATAATTATATTGTAAACTAATGAAGGGTTCCAAGACGAGTTAATTAAGGTAATAAAATAAAAACCAGGAAGTTAAAATTAATGTAAATAACCATTAACCAATAATAAATTGTACAGTAGGTCAGGTAAAAGAAAATTAAGTTAAAAAACCAAACAATGTTATAACAGTTGTAAGAAAACCTATAGGCCTAAATTTAATATTTGTGAAAGGAAATTAATACCTTTTTAAGAAGCCCAGTCCAATGAAACTATAGTAAAACATATACTGTTTAAGAAGGAAGGTTAGGAGAGAATTTTAGGTAATTTAGTATTATTCCAAGCATGGAGTATTTTATTGAAAAAGAGTAGTAATATTCTATAATTCTGGCTCTAGGATATCTAATTTCATCCAATGACAGAAAAAGTGGTTGTTAAGGCAACTGAGATGTACAAGAGTTGTTTATATTGAATCATTCGTTCCGATTGTTACAAGCTATTGAGTTGAGATGGGCAGACACATTTAAAAGAAAGAATGATAAAATTTGAACAAAATATGAATCTAAATTAATAAAGCCTATTTGAAACCTAATTCTCTTATACTATTGATGAGTAATAAAAGCAATTAGACTTCCAAATTATAACTGAATACATCGAAAAGAGTCGAAAATTCCTCACTTCATTCACCAGGATAATTCCGCTGGATTCGGTATTAAACCGATTTCCCATGTAATTAGAAGACTAAATATTAGAGGGAAATAAAGGCCGAAACTAACGGAATTATTGAGAAGACATACGAAGACATCGTTTGCAGAGTTAACCTTCACTTGCAAGAAGAAGCTGGAATACTATTTTCATTCCACCGTGACTGACAACTATCAAGATCGTAGGAGAAGAACGGCAGTTAGAAGAGTTCTTGAGAGCTTCCCTGGATACTACACCATCAATTTTATTAAGGGCCAGAACAATTTTTCCTGGATGAACGTAACTTACGCCGATCATCTTCACTGTTTACAGACGTCCAGTGCCAGTTTGAGTTCTGCCAACCCGGTAAAAAACAACCTATTTTTAAATTCAATATATTTAGAGTTAATAATTTTTTTTGTAATACTTGAGTAACCTTAATTTTGCATTTTACCTGGCCTTACTAATAGTTCAAAGAATCTTACGAACCCTGGGATAAGAAATATTTATTGTTATATTTAATTTGTATAAGTCAAAGGAACTTGATCAGTTGATAATCGATATATCTTTGTATAATCGATTCGACAATATTATTATTTTTGAGATAACGGTTACTGTGAAATAACGTATAAAATTAATAAAGGATCTTTATTGTATGAGATATTGTTTTATGTTATTACAGAATAGGTACTATATGTTGTGGGTGGAATAATTTACAATAAAAGGTTGATTAAAACCCGATGAACGACTAACCTAGAAGCAAGCTTATTACAAATAACAGCGCTAATTGCCAACAGCTGGTGGAACGGGAGATTGCCGAACTAGCGTGTTTTCAGTACCAAATTTGAATAGAATTCTCTAATATCGAGGGACTAGGGTTGACAAGAATACTCAATACATTCAGTCAATATACTATATATATCGTTGATATTGCCCAACTACTGAATACTAAGTTAAACCTATATCGTAGTACGATTATAAGTTAAAAGAACATAATCATAACTATATTTACCTAATAATAATATATTATCAGGAGGTTTCATCTGTAACAACGTAATAGATACATTCATTAATGATTCATTGATTAAAAACAGGTAACAACATTTTAATTGTTACAAATTGCCACCTTCAACTACTCGACGTTGATACACGGGAGTCTCACATAAGTAAATAAAACACCATAAACGTTTTCTTTCAATATTCGTAGGAGAAGAACAACAGCCCGACCGAACACAATCGGTCATCAGAAACACTATGAATAGGCTACCGCTAGATCGCTTCGACCAAACTGCTATTCAAATATTCGTTTAATTAACAGAATGTTGGCTTACATATACGCGTAGTTTTCCGATACCAAGAAATACAATTATTTTACAATTTTTATTATTAAACTGTGGCCGATTGGAATATACGTACAGAACACTGACGTGGTAGGTACACACACATAATATAAAACACTCCAGTCGAAAAACACACATAATATAAAACACTCCAGTCCAAAAACATCTATTTACTATTGTTATAGTCAGCTGACTATATTTAATTAATTATGTAATTATTGTGCATTGAATACAATACAGTACATGTTATTACAAATTTTAGAATTTCAATAATTTTATGGATACATAGTTTACGTTGTCCGTGTTATTAATATTGGCATACTTTCTGTACCGTAATGATTTCTAAAATCTTGTCAATTTTTTAAGTTCACATGTAAAATCTCTAGTAGATCTACATATGAATAGTTCATGTTTAGCCCAGTTGCTCGTACCAACAGGCATATCTTCCAAGACGGAACCCAACAGAATTTTTGTATTTTTAAAATATTGTTCTAGAGCTGTTCATTACGTATACTATATTACATCTACGCAACGTGTGAAACTATTTTTTTATTTTTTACAGCTGTAGAACATGAACAATGGTGCTGTATCTGATTCAAAATGGTTTAAATAAAAAGGAAAATATTACTCTCTCTCTCTCTCTCTCTCTCTCTCTCTCTCTCTCTCTCTCTCTCTCTCTCTCTCTCTCTCTCTCTCTCTCTCTCTCTCCCCCCCCCCCCTCTTTCTCACTGTCTTCTTTATATTTTGAATTGTATAAAAAATTATGGTTTTCTAAGATGCACATCTTTTATTCTTTCATTGTATCACAGGATTTTTTGTAATCGCTCGTTTGGTGACAGAGATGGATGCACATAGTGTTATGCTGTTACATACCAACCAATATGATTCACGTCAGTTAAGGTCATACTTCCCCGACGTCATTATACGGTTTGAGCAACGACCGATAATGTGACGTATGCACAATATAGTGTGTGTGCGTTGCTCTACAACAGTATTTTTTGCATATCTTGTACTGCAGTAGGCTTACGCATAGTAAGCGTTATTAGAAAAACATACACAAATTTCGGAAAGGAGGACAGCCGTTTGTGCACAGTTTGAGTACAGAGAAAATAACTTATAAAACCCGCATCAAAACTGCCCAAACTAGTTGACGTACGCTTTCGAAACGGCGACCAACTTTTACCGAGCGCAGAAATATAGGTCACGCTGTCGAGTCTTCCATTATTTTTTGACCATGCGATGTTTTGTTCATTCGTGATTTTGGTCTCTGAGTTTCGGTCAGTAAATCCATTCGTTTAATATTATTTGCTTTTATTTCGTAACGTATGCAACAGGAATGTAGATCGATACAGAACAGATTCTCTTCCAACGTGGGCGTAATGGTGGATGTCGATGCATCCTGGCATTAGCATTGTAGAGACCATTTTAAAGCAATTCAACAAGTCCTAAATTCAAACATATCGTCTTTAATAACTACCTGATTATGTACGAAGGACTTTGATCGCTAGAGGCAATCGGATTCCATAGGGAACCCGTCTTGTGGGAAGAGAAAAGGCCACGGACTCACCAAATCAGACGAAGCCGATAGTCGGCATGGGCTGGGGAAGATGGCAACAGACAGAAACTGTGACGTGTCAGTATATTCGGATGAGGATTTAACGATCAAGAAAAAGAAAGAGAGGGGAGAGCGAGCTTAGCCTATAATTCCATAAATATTGTTAAACAAATGTAAACCACATTATTTATGGGTAGAATTATTTTGACTATTATTTACCGTATTAAAAAAAATGAAAATTGATAAATCGATTTATAGTAGATTTATTTGTTTAGAATAAATCCAAGTAACATGTAATATGTGTATTATATAAAGTCCGGCAGGAAGGTAAATAATCAGCAACTTTATGTAACATTGCTGTTGAAGTGGTGATAACAATGGCTAGGTCATCTAGAGCGGATGGATGATCAGCGTATGCCAAAGAAAATCCTGAGGGCGTAAGTCTGTAAAAGCAGAAAGAGAGACCGATCTAAGACAAGATGGTTGGATGATGTGCTATAAGATCTCAGAGGAATGGATGTGACGGGTTAACACTGATAGGAATGGCAATGGATAGGAGACACTGGAGAACATTGGTGTTGGAAGCAAGTGTGGGGTGTAGTACAGAAGAAGAAGAAAAAGTGGAGATAAGAGTGTGTAAATCAAAGGAACTAAAGAAGCAGAAACGTCAGTAAGTTATAGCACACGCGTATGCTTTAACAAAAATAACGGGAGTTGAGAAAGCATAGAAGAAATTCTGTAAAAATTAGGAATTGAAAGAAGAAATAAACTAAGATAAGGCAAAATGTATGAAGATAGGAAGGAAATAATGAATAAAAATGGAGAAAAACTCAATAAGTTAAATTTGAAAGGGTATTCAGTTTTGATGACAAGAATGAGAGGAGGGCGGAGGTAAATAACAGAATAAAAGCCGACTACAAGGGCGGAGGTAAATAACAGAATAAAAACCGACTACAAAGCCTTTTTATGTACATAAGCGCTGTTTGTATTTCTCTAAATCAATGATATTTTGTGTAGATGGTTGAGAAAACGACAAAGACCCCGTTATCTCAGTACAATTGATCTTTGTTCCACGGCTTCTTATTATTGTAAATTCACTGCAGTCCGGTTTCCAGGACTCTCTTCATCCGCCACTCGGAGGACGCGCCCAGTTGAAGCGAGATCTCCCGAGATTTAGAAGGAAGAGTATGTAGAAATGAGGAAATAGTGATCCCTAGACCTAGATTACTCTAATAGCGTCGAAGTCGGGGAAAAAGGTCAAGGAGGGGGACATAACAGATTAAAGAAAGAGACCTCGCTACTTCCATACTCAAAGATTGTGACACGCTGGGGCATTTGTTATCGATTATCACTGTTCGAATTGCCTTAGAAGAGAAACTGAACACAAACTAGAAGACGAACAAACACCGTTCCTTTGAGACAGATAAACACAAGACCACTTCTACACCCTCCGCATTGTAATACAAAAACTAATAGACAAGAATAAAGATATATACGTGGATTTAAACCCATCGCCAGGTCATATACAGCACACTTGCGTTCACAATATCGTAAAACAGCCATTATTTACAAAAACGAATTCGTAGACATTGAATAATGAACGTGATACGTACGTCGTTGCCCAAAGTTTCCCGAGAACTGATTTTGTTACAGTGTTTATGTTTACATTCCGTTCTATATATTGTACCACCTGATTACTGATAAAACAACATATAAAACAACAGTCTTGTGAATATGGTCCAATACAACAACATTTAACCGTATTGAAAACATGCAGTGATGAAATAAGATCTAATCTATATGAACAATACTGAATATACAATCACGTGTAAGAAGAGGGCCACGAAAATCTATTAAACATCATGACGGACTTCAAAAATCGTATCACATTTGAAATATTGCGGCATAATGAAAATCAACATACAGTAATAGAGATGTAATACTCCACATGTACGGTACAGTAATACAGTAACATACCTCCATATATATGGTGGTACCTTTAGGCTGTGAACAATAAATACACTACAATAGAAAATTGTAATTGTACTTGTTACGCGCGCGCACACACACGAGTGGTGCAAAAAATAATACAAATTTAATAGATAAGCGTCTCCCAAAATTTGTAACGTATTTAAATTGCATTGCCTTGTTTGTATGTTACCGGCTTTAGCTGATCATTCAGAGATTTTTTTATCGCTCTCTCCTGGGAAATAACGTTTTCAAAAATTACATTTGTAAAGATTTTTAATATTTTGCGATACTTTTTCGGTTTTGTATTTTTGAAAATACATATTTCTCTTAATTTACGCTTTTTTTTAATTCTTCATGGTGTATGCCGTAGAAAAACTGCAGAAAAGTTAGCGAGAAAATTACATTTTTGCTTACTTTAAAAATGACTAAGCTAAGTGTAAATAGAAACATTTCCTCGGATCGATATCAAAAAGTGGACAGTAGGACCAGAAAGTAAGTAGAATTACCTTCGTATTATTATTTTCGTCAATTTTTTACCTCAGCAGGGTAAGTACTTGCAGAGAAAATTTCGAAGTCCGAACGTATCTCTGTGAGTGAGAAATCAGCTGTTGCTTGCTGCTGAGCCGTAGAAGTGGTAACACAAGTTGAATTTTATGCTGAAAAGTGTGTGTGTGTGTGTGTGTGTGTGTGTGTGTGTGTGTGTGTGTGTGTGTGTGTGTGTTCAAGCGTTAAATTTATGCGGCGTTAAAAAGCAAGAGATATGCATAGAGACATATTAGCACATGGATGCTATTCTGAAATCGACGTCTTTTTATTTGTGAGAGTAAACGAAAGATAAAGTGCTTCCACATTAGCATTATCATCATAAGCAGCTGCACTTATCTACCAACTGCTGGGCTAAATATTATTCCCCAATGATTTCGCTCTTAAGATATTCGTGGCTCGTTTACGATCACCTCTGCAGTTCGCGCGTGCGAAGGATGTGCCATAAGTAATGTAAAAATGGGCATAACTATTCAGTTAACTGACATGGGTCGCTGAAATTACACATTTTATTGTCCTCCTCTATATAAAGGTATTGTTAATGTAACGTTTGACACCAACGGTACATTTTAGCTATAATTGAACCCAACTTTCAAATCTTCTTTGAAAGAATTCAGGTGTGATTCTTGTACCCCCTACTTTTCAGTCTTCATCTCCTCTGCGTTTTTAAGTCGTAGTCTCCAAAGTCTGTAGATAATTGGAACGTACAGATAGAATTTGGAGGATTTTAGAACCGAAGTTGTTCGATGTATGAGGAACCACTGGCAGGTCCAGTCTGCCGATCACCTCATTTGTTGCCAAGGATGAGTCAGGTCGCGCATTGTCAGAGTGAGGATTAGGTCTAATATTTTTCAGATTTTTGTTCAAACTCCTGTTACTGGCTTCTCTTATCTTCTTGAGCGTCTCTATTTAACGCTCCTCTTTCATTTGCGGCAAAATTCCAGAAAATCAAGGCGATTGGCGCCCTGGTCTCGACAAGCGCCAGGCGTTCGTGCGGGTGCGTGTAATCTTGAATTTGCCGCCCCATGTAGGCCGATATCTCCGGTCTCAATATCCCTAAGATCCGGTCGATCTTAAATAACATTTTATTATTTTTAATTTCTGGAATGATCTTTTACCGGCTGTAACTGACACCGTTAATTAAGTAATATTCTTAACGCAATTGCTGTATTTGGGTATGTTGAGAAAAAGTTATTTTGAAAAAATTACAGAATTTTGCTTTCCAGCGAATTTTGGAAAATTCAGTTTTAATTCATTAAACAAATCAGTCCCGTCGATATCTGCCTCATTTGGAGTATATATCTCTAAAATATATAATTTATTCGTCTTTCGCGTAATTATACAAACTACTACTGAAAAAACAAACATCATTAAATATTTTTAACGCTTCGAATCTGCGGGATAAGATCCGATCCTGCACTTTGGAAAAATAACTGTACAGATGAAATAGTGAGACATGAAATGGTTCGCACAGATCGTATTAGATGGCAGGGAAGGCAGTGCAGGAACTGGGGTGTGAGGTGACCAACCATGACACACTAACCATGCAGCTCTTCTGAATTCAAAATGATTGGACGAAAACAACGCGTCAAAGCTGCGCATGCGCAGTGAGATCTTTTGACACTGCATTCAGACACCCGTTTCATGTCTAATTATTTCAGCTGTACTTTGTAGTTATTTTCCGATCCACTGAATCTTCCGTTTTTTTTTTTTAACGTTCGATGAAGTTCATATGTGTTTATGTATTATACGAAAAATACGTAAGATGGATGTAACTGGAAGACTTTGATATACGTCAAAAGTTGCGAGTGGGTGGGTAAAACTTATCATTTATACACGTCGATGATGATGTGATTTGCCGCCCGTGTGCAGCACACAGCTTGCACGTCCGCGTACGGCGTCTTGGCCCTGGTCATCCCAAGAAACAGTATCAGCGACTTTCAGTGTTGATCGCAGGCTCGTGAACGTTTAGGGATGGGAGAGGAGGTGAGACGTCTTTCCGTGGACGGATTATTATTATTATTATTTTTTTTTTTTAGGATCATAAAGATACGCCCATGTTTTATCTCCTGTCACCAGATTGAGGAGAATTGTACATACAGTACAACTGTATGTCCAACATAAAATATGGACGTTTTATAAGACGAAACAAGCAATAGATACAACAGAGGTACCATACAAAGATTTCACCGAGTTAGAAAATGTTTAACATTTAGTAGGCCTACTGCAATTATTTTGTAAACAGTGATTTGGCATATTGTGTCTAAACCATTTGTAAATATGATAAACAGTTATTGGCTGTAAACGTTTCCTGATACCAACGCAGTCTTCTACTTTTTCTCGTTGAAAGCGGTACCCACTTTGCATTCAAAGAGAGAAGATACGTCTTCCATTATCTTTTTAACGGCACAAGTTGTGAAGCAAGTTTATAGAGTTATGTTACTGATAAGACAGTTATGACAAATATATGACAGTTGTGACAGATGTTATCTGTCCACTTATTGACGATTCGTGTCAGTGGACGTCGTCGCTGACGATGGTCTCCCACCAGGGTACTCGGACAGCCGTTGGACCGCCAAAGTGAAGTCTAAACAATTAAGAAACTTGCATTTTTACTTCTTGTAAAATTTTTGTCACTGTGTCCATACATATTGTTACATTAATTAAGCCACAGTAAAATTCAATAGTTTACTGCTACATAACGTGTTTAGCGTTAACTAGTGTATATTGCAAAACATTTACAACAGTGATTCTGCTACCATTGTCGACGTACTATGAAAATTTGTTTCGCTGTTACCTGCGACCCGTGCTTCCGGAAACATTGAAATGGACTCGCTCATCTTGACGCCATTTTAGTGTCATTAAAATATTATACATTTAAGGTTGTTTCTAGGTAGATGTAACATTTTATTTGATGCCGCAATTACCACCAAATTAATAAATAAAAATTATAACAGCTGTAATTTTTCCACAATTTTCTCTTCACGTACGAAATACAAAAGATAAATATGTATATGGGAAAACGTGTTCTTTTTTAATAAAACAAGGCAAACAAACTTTAAAAATTTTGAAATTGAGACTGTCATTGTGAAAATACTATGTAATGGTGGTGTTTTTGTTAATGGTGTGGAAAGAAGAGGGGACACCAAAATGCCCGGATTGAAATTTTATGCTGAGCCGCTCATATTTCCCACTACATAGTTATTTTTTCATTCTGGATTCTCCTTCCAATTTCTTCATCTGTCAGAGGAAGGAGGTAGAATCTGGTTTACTTTAACGAAAGCTGCAGACGCAATTAGACATGTAGGCTACAATAACACGTAGGCCTATCATGTAGTTGTAGCTGGTGATCTTAATGCTAGAGTTGATAACCAGGCTATTAAAACGTTATTTCTTCCTTGTTGGTCACCTGTTAAGGGAAAGTGGGTAAGATTGCGAGAATTTGTGAAAAAAGGTATTAACAAATATAATTGGCCAGCCAGAGTACTTTAATCGTTAATTGGTTATACGTATAATAGTTAACCAAAATACAGGTTCACAAGTCAGGAATACGGTTCACAAGTCAGGAATACGCATGTTTTTAGAGGTCCAGAGATTAACACTCATCATTACATGGTGGTCTCCAAAATTGAGATTTGTATAACATAGAGGAAAGTTAGGAATATTTCTAGGGCATATAGAAAGGAAGCTTTTAAGTATATCTGCTCCATGAAGAAAATGTCCATGATATGTAGACCCTACATGTACCAGAAGAGATTAACAGAGTATACACAGTTTGTCCCGACTACTAATAATATAGAAGACGAATGTAATAATATACGGAACCTTTTCAAGAAATTGGGTAATGAAGTGCTTGGTAAGAAACGAGTAAATAAAGGGAAAAGAGATTTAAAAATTTGGAAGGAAGAGATAGAACAAGTGAAACAATAAAATCAATCAGCTTATCACAAGTACCTTCAAACAACAACTATTGAAGATATGGTTATTTATACGCAAACGTATTGTTGTGAAATACGTTATCCGGGAAGCGCATGACAAATCATGGAATAGATTTATTAGTAATATAGAGGATGATTTCTATGGACGCCAAAATGGTGACATACAAATTAATGTAGCATCTCAACCAAGAAGAGAGAGGGACAGTAAGTCTGAATTTGATTGCAAATGACAAGGAACTATTGTATGATAAATAACACTGTTGCACACCACTATAGAAATTTTTTCCGATTAGCGCTTTCAAGCTTCACAGCTCATAATCGGATCGGAAATATGATCAGACATTTCCGATCTGATGATGAGCTGTGAAGCTTGAAAACGCTAATCGGAAAAATTTTTCCTATAGTGGTGTGCAACAGTGTTATTTCTGTTTGTTCTCCAGGAAGCTGCAGGAGACACAAACGGAACACAGGTTCCATTATCAAATTCACTGAGGAACTGTAAGGGGAAGTTTCATCTGTGAAGAATAGGAAGGCAGCTGGTTTGGATGGTATAAACTCAGAACTGTGAAATACTCTTAATACATTATTTTAGTCGACTACGTTTACTGAATATGTGCTGGATGAGGTGTATGATGCTATTTATGTTTTAAGAAATGTAGTAGAACTGTGCCATCAAATTAGGGAGGTGTAAGCTTGTTAAAACAAGTTACAAGTTATATGGGAAAATTATTAACGAAAGGCTTAGTTCTATCTCGGATAGTTTACTTCTTGATGAACAGGCAGCATTTCTTAAGGGCCGATTTCGCATTGATGACGTATTGACTTTCAAAATACTATTGGAGAAAAGAAGGGAATTTAATTTGAATACCTTGACTTAATTGACTATGGGAAAGCGTTTGGTAAACAGATCTATTCTGTGGTACTTTATGCGTAAGAGGACGGTCTCTCATTCCATTAGAGAGTGTATGAATTACTTTTCGTATGTCATCATGAATGGAATTAATGAGGCAACAGAGTGTTACCCATATGACAGTGTCAAGATGGCGGTGTGGGAAGAAATAGTAAATAATGTTAGTACAACATGTAAATATTTGCTTGTAAGTTTAGTTTCAGCACTTTCCTACACAGTATTTTATTGTTTAGTTGTACAAACTAGGCAAAATCAGAATCGGAAATAAGTACTGAAGTGGACATTAAAATATAAAATAAATTTTAATTATTATTAATATAGAGCTTGTAACGAAACAGAACACTGTAAAAAATAATTATAATGACAACAGTGAAACCTTATCCAGGGATGGAACACAAAACAATGCAATAACTAGTTAACAGAAAATATCCAATTCTGAAGATCAGTAAGGAACCAAATATGACTCAACAACATAAACCTTTGACTTAATCAGTGGCGTACCCAGGATTTTTTTCGGGGGGGGGGTTTGAAAATTTAGAAACAAGGTGCACAATTTTGGTTTTCCTCATTTTTTTCTTTACAAGGAGGGCTTTTTCCTGGAGAAACGAAAATACGCAACTTATAAGGAGCCAATGTCGCAAGAACAGGTAAAAATTAACTTTGCTTCATAGAATTTTACTCATGTACGTTCCACATATAATGCTGCAAAGGCATACTGCACGTGTAAGAATCATACATACAATGTTTGTAATAATTATGAGTTAAAATCATATTAAGCACAGGCTTACTAATTTGCATATGCTTATTAAATAATTTAAATTACTTAATCAGTAGACGCCGACTTTGTTGAAATAATAATACAATAATCTAGTTAAAATAATCTATAACAGGACCAAATATCATTAATTTGGAGTTATATGTTAAGTGTATACTATATTGATGTTTAAATAAATTTTAATAGTCGAAACTCCACTCATATGTTATAGCGATCATAATAATGCATTGTACAAGCGCACACGCGGCAGTTACATAATCAACTCACTGTGTAACGCATACGACCACACCCAAACTTTCAATTATTAATATTTCGGAAACCAGTAAATTCAGGCGAAATCCATTATAGCCAAAATGTTTGCCGAAATATTAATAATGGGGTGTGCGAATTTTATGCAATATAATTATAATAACAGAGTTAATTAATTTTATGTTAATAACTTCCGTAATAATTGAGCTACATAAAAGAGCTTTTGATATGTTATAGCTATAGGAATTTACAACAAATTGTATATTTTAGAATTAGCACAACTTGGTTTGCAGCCAAGATAATTGCAATATAAAAGTGCCACAGGAAATCCGGAACGACAATTCAGTTCCGTTGTGTTAAGAATATTAATAATAATATAAATTCTCCGTCTGTGGGAAAGTAATTTCGTTCTCACGGGCGCAGGTGATTCAAATTTTGTGTAGTAGGGAGAGTGTGTCAGCCAGTCAAATCATTCGAAGAAATCCGAACCAACGCGGAGTTTTGGGGCTGATCAAACACTCTACTGCCAGTATTCAAGAAGAACAGACGTATATCTTCGATCGTCTCAAAACCATAGTTTTGTGAAGACTCTTCTGAAGACTCTACGTGGTCAACACGCCTAATTACGATCATCATAAAACAGATCAACTGTAACGACTCGTAATTACAGCGTCCAGTCAAGATACTCTTTCACATCAACAAACAAGCTTATTGTGCACTACACTAACTGTGGGCATAAGCACGCAAGAGATCTACATGACTACAAGACATTACTTCAAGAATACGACAGAGAGGCCGTCTAAACCATTTGTGAATCAGCTGACAAGCAGAGCTACAACTCGAAACGACACACACACACACACACGCTGACGTGCAACTTGCATCGACGAGGGACGTGAAGCAGTTCTCGCAGAAAGCTACAGACGTAAAAACTTCAACAAATAGCAGGAGAGCAGAGTGTTGCTGATTTCCGAGCTCAACGCCAAAACCCAGGACGCTCAAGTAGATCACTATCTCTAGCCGATTGGACAAGGACAGCGAGGGACATCCGGAGCATCTCTACAATCCACTTCAGAATTAGGAAAGTCAAAATCAAGTTATTTATTTTTCAACCGTTAAATTTTTCTTTCTTTTTTAATTAAAATCAATGTAAAATAAATCATTCAGATGCCAGAAATCAAAGACTCTAGTTAAATAAGAATTATTCATGTGCGATAATCTGTATAGCCAGTATAAGTAATTAATAAGCATTAGTTAAGAATTAATAGTAGATAAAACAAAAAGCGCTATACAAATCTTAACAAAGAATTAAATAATTTGCTCATACTGCAGTATACGTGAGTCAGATCACTAGTAAATAAAGGGACGTGAACTAGATTGTCACGCCTAGTTTATTTTTGGAATATTTTCAAGTAACGTTAGAGTTTTTATTTCATTAGAATCAAATCTTAAAGACATTGAAATTAAATTAAAGTAAATTAATTAATTAACTTCTCAGTTAAAATAAACTCTTTCAAAATAACGAGCTCAACTTCTGAAAATTATCAACCATTTAGAAAACATTATTCAAGATTTATTTATTGTTTAGTTTATAAGAATATTTTATCATATAAGCATTTCATTCTTGTGTGTCATTGGAGTAATAAACACCGTTTTATTACCCCATATTGTATTTTTTTATTACTGTACTACGGAGCCTACCAATCTCACAAAACTCTTCACTTTTAAAATAACTTACTTAGTGTGCTGCTGTTATACACTTGAGTTTACATACTTGCGAAATCAAATCCAAAATCCACACGCCCTAGTCGGAAGAAAACCGCAAGATCGGACAGCAGGTAGGTGCTCATATATTCACACAACACAACAAATCGCAGAAAGTAAAGTTATAAATCAGACATAAAGCTGTTGCGCACTTTGTAGTGGGGATAAGGCGGGAAGAATGTTATACACGTGAGTAGAAAAAGGCCTTTTGAAAATATTAGCCTTCTCCCTGAATGACGAGTCTACGTACGGAGGTTTTGATTTCTATTTCTATTTCTATTTCGACACTACTAAACAGTACATAAAATATGGACGTTTTATAAGACGAAACAAGCAATAGATACAACAGAGGTACCATACAAAGATTTCACCGAGTTAGAAAATGTTTAACATTTAGTAGGCCTACTGCAATTATTTTGTAAACAGTGATTTGGCATATTGTGTCTATTGCTGTCTTTCTCTAGATCTTCTAGTCGGGCCTAGACATTAACAAACATTGTATATTTTGGAGTACATAATAGTTTGTGTACATGTTACGAGTCAGGAAAAAACGTAGTAATATCGGTAAAAATGAGCCTCTGACGAAAACTAGTTCAAGCTACAAAATGAAAGTTTAACATTTTTAATTTTTACCAATAAAAAATTAGTGTTCCGAGTCAGTAGTTATATATTTATAATTAGTTAATCAACGGACACGTCATGGGCAACAAAATCCAGAAATATAGTCAACATTACCCTGGCAACTTAATTTGTTTGAATAAGTAACATCAATAACAGGCTCGAATGTGAAATGACTGTGTGTTTTAAAAAAAGCAAAAGTGTAAGTTGTCCATAAAGAACAGGAGAGACAATATTAATGAAGAAATCATACCAAAATTGTTTAAGTAATATAGCATTTAATTACTTACAACCAATTACAAACATTTAGCTCTGGTCTTCCATCCCACTAATGTTTCCTTCGCTGTTATTATAACTCAAATCGTCTTCACTGCTACTACCCCGTTATTTATTAATTTTGAAACGAACTGTTACATTATACACCCTTTGGTCTGATCTCACGTGATCTTTTCAATTTTCATGACATGGTCACATCTTGATGTGCAATCTATTGAACAAATACACTCAAATTCCTTTTTTGCTAAGTTTCTAACACTGTCAATGGAAAATGCACGTTTTTTAGCACGCTTCTTCACGATTGCCTAAATCAGTTCTAGGATTAAGATAAGGAAGTCAGGATGATAGGGTGGAAGTCGTAAAATGAAAATTGACTAATGTCAATGGTAAATTGACTAATGTCAATGGTTTGCCAAAACAGTGGTTATTATAAGAGTTCTGTATATTGATTTACTTTGTTTAATTAGTGAATAGAACTCAGGTTAAGATAAATGGACTAAAGAAATCCCATTATTCACTAACCAGTTAATCGTGTTTGTCTTTTTGTTAATGATGTTGCAGGTGGATTTATTTATTCATTGAAATTTTCAGCCACGTTTGTCGATGAAAACGTGTCAAAAGCAATAGGAAACTTTTAATAGAATAACACAATAGAAAGTTAAGAGAAAATATATAAGAAAATTACGGTAATTCAGAGAAGAACGGCGTCTACCCACGTTTTTTTAACTAACGTTGAATTCAGTTTCGTCTGTGTAAACTATAGGCCACCGTTCTTCTCTGAATTGCCGTAATTTTCTTATATATTTTCTCTTAACTTTCTAATGAGTTATTTTATTAAAAGTTTCCTATTGCTTTTGGCACGTTTTCATCGAAATCTCATTTGACGAATAATGTGGCTCAGACTAGATGCACTACCATTATAATTAATTTATCTCTTAAAAATTGTTTAAATTACTTTGAATGTTGGTGTTTCCCCTTCTATGAATTGATATTCGTAAATAATTAATCGAATAGTACACTTGCCAAAATCGTCTAAATCAGTTTTTATTTCCTTTGTTGAGCATTTTTTTATGGGAAGTACTGAAAGATTTTATGTCAGCCGTATACGCGGATGCTTCTTAATAATTCTAAAAACGCTACATAGAGACACACCGCATTCCTGAGCTAACCTTTCCTGTGACTTTCTTTCTGATATTCCCTTATCTTCCGATTTAATAAACTTGTACACGTTATACATTATTTTTCGACTCTAACTATGCATGACTTTCCTTTGCACTGAAATTGACAGGCCACCCAGATTAATCTAGTTCATTCTCCAAAACCGGAAAATAGCGCAATAAACTAAACGCTACGCTTTTGATGAAAACTGGCGTTTTTTGACAAGTACGAACACAATTACATATCATGGGCCGTTGGCAAAAGAACAATTTATTCACGTCTGGTAATCTGACCAACGCTGAATTTTATTTTATCATTTAGTAATAGTAAAAAAGTTACTTTGTAAGAACATAGTAATTAACATATAAAGAAGATATTTTATTTATTTTATTATGTTCTTACTGTTTGTACATACGTTGATTACAAAAGTTTTTCCAGATTTTCGGGGGGGTTCTAACCCCCAACCCCCCTGGTTGCGCCACTAGACTTAATTAATATTATCAAGACCAAGCCAGACATTACCCAGTAGAATAGGGCAGTAAACAAACCAAATTTTAAAAATAAAGAACCCTGGTAAATAACTTGCAATGAGTAACCTAAACAGATCCAATAAAGAGTACAAATTCAATAAGGTAAAATTGTATTAACTTTATTACACCAAATTGTATTAAACCAAAGAGAGAAAAAGGGCACAACCCCTTACAGTGATAAAAGTGGTGATAAACACAGAAAAAGTGGCATAATAATAATAGTTACACAAACTATAGTTAAATAGTGTACTATTATTTCTAAAGAAGTGTTCAGTTATTATTAACAGTAGGGATAAATGATTTATCATACAGACAATTGTTAAACAGTGTGAATAAATTAAAATTGTTAAACTAAGTAGTAGGCCTATTATTAAGAGTTTTGTTATATATTATAAGAGTTTTATGTTACCATCTAATTAATTTAAATTAATGTGTCTCAAGGGGTCAAAGTATAACTACCATCAACCATTATAAATTGTTTCATCAGATATCTGGAAAATTCACTAAATACTAAGATTTTACAGGACTAAACCAAGACATGTTTAGTACCAAATTATTTGTAATTTTATAATTAATGACTATATAAACATTGTATGAAGCATTAGTATATAATGATAAAATAATAAGCTAAAGGAAAATTGTAAAATATAAAGTAATTAAGGGGTATTGGTCATATAACACTTGAACTGTGCATAAGGGGCCAATCAGAATTTAAGAAATTTTGGTCAGTTCGATGACAAAAAGAAGAACTTACACTTGATTGTTAACTATGGTTGAAGACATTTGAATAGTGCTCGCAGAATGATTATGTAACTAAATTATAAAACCCAGGAACCCATTTGGAAGAAAAAACATAACCACAATAGAAGATACCGAAATTATGAACTAAATTCACATCATCAAAAAGAACGAACACCAGTAAGAAAAATCAAGCGATTAACAAGAAGACGCACAGTTAAATTCCACGTATAAGTAACGTATAGTACCATTATTCTAATTGACAAAATTATTAATCCAATACGAACAATCACTGGTCACCTCAATAACTCACACCACAAATAATCACTAGTGGACATTTCATAAAGTGAAACACATTATATAAGAATCAGTGAGTACAAGGAACACATTTATTAAAAAAAAAAACATTGGTACAAAACTTCATACATTATTAGAGACGGACGAAGGCGGCCATGATGGTGACGTCATTTTAGGACCAGCATGCTCTGCACGTAGCGGACTGAATATCGCCAGACATTTTGTTGGTCTGAATACTTTTTGTAACTCTCACATTAGATTATAAGCATTAGAATTATTTGTAATGTACTCTATATTGTTGTTTATTATTTAATGGAACCTTTCGTAGCAGCCAAAAGAATTCCCACATTATATGTTTAACCCATTTTTTACTATTCAACCCTGAGATACATATCGATTATTAGTAGCGTGTATATCGAATGCAAAATTCCATCAACTTGAATTAAATTGCAAAGATTAAACGATAATATTAATAAATCATATCCATGGGTTCTTATTTCTTGAAGGTAAGATATAATCAATATTTATTTTATACTTACGAAGATTAAGAAGACGTCGAGGAGTCGTTGGAACCATAGAAACTACAAAACCAAGATTAACCTCAACGAATAGGGTTAAGCCTAATATCGAAAGTGAACGTTGAGAATTGTTTGGAACAACTCGACCGCTACATTCAATTTAATTTCGAACAAATTAACTGACGAATTAAAATAAGTCAATTCTAATTATTAAACAATGCAGAATAATTCAGTCATTAAAATTATATCAGAAATCACTTCACACAAAACACGCAACATAAATAAACCACCGAACAACTGAGACACTTAGAGCAAAAAGTTTTCATCATTAAACCAACGACCTTTATTGCAACTTATAAATTTAATAATACCCCGTAACACGTTTTAACAATAAGCTATACAATATAAAATATTTAAAATAATTAATATAAAACTAATGTTAACTTTCAAATAATTAATATCAAAAATTTTACAAAATTTAATCTTAAGAAGGTTAACAAACAAAATAATGGAATTATAATGATTGCTATAATTTTACAGCGACTAGACTACTATAGTACACCAATTTTATTTTACTATAGTTAATGATAAATTACCAGTGGCTGCCCGTGCTTAGGTTGCACGGTTGCACAACCCCCATTAAATCCCGTATTGTATTTTACATTATAGAGTTATGAATAAAACAATAACTAATAACAGTGTTTTCAAGCTAAATCATCGTAATTAATCATTTGCCGATTGAAAAGCGCAGAGGAATACTAAAACCCGTACACGCTCTTACTCCGCGGTGTATGCACCAACTGTGACGCTCTTTGTATATGGGGAAATACAATCTAGTAGTGCTCTGGCTGGCTAGACTTGGGTGTTCCTATTACAGCGATATGAGCTCGCTCGGTGTGATTAGGGACTGCAAACCCCGCTTGTACGTCACGGCGCCACCTGTCTGTTTGTAAATAACACATGGTGCGCCAGGTTGGAATTTGTATTAGTGTCGGTCGAATATTTTGTGAAGCTCGTTGATAGTGTCAGCCCAATTCATCGTTAAATGTACATATAAAGGATTAAGGTGTCATAGTGTAAGATATATTTAACTGGTAGGACGCAATGAATTCTGTCGAAAACTTAACGAAAACAAAGATATTGTATACTATACATGTTCCTAAAATAACATAATCAGCATTTTCAGGAATTAATTTAATTCTGCTGTTATAAGTTCTAAATTCTTAAAATAAAATCCGGAATGTGTTTTCAGCTAAGCGTTGCGCAGTCAGTTGATAGATGAAATTTTTCTTTCCCTTACCATATAACTGGCTGCTAGGAAAAGACCTCATTACGTATCGTTTTAGAGCGTATGTCTCATCATCAACGATAACACATGATAGTATTTGAGTTGTTGCTGGTAGGCACTGGTTTCAGAATATTTTGACATCCTGAAATACTCGTGAAACTTTCGTTATAGGCCACCTTCTTTTCCGCTTTTCTTCGCCTTCAGTGTGAATGAAGCTACTGCTGACAGGTCACTAGTTGAAAATGAAATGGAGGCCCTCAGTTCACTGTTTCGCTACTACCGACACTGAGAGAAAAACTCGGATTGTTATCTCCATCTGTAGACTGTAATGGGATCTCGGACACTGGAACTGGAACCTTGCAACATTTGACTTAAATTTTAATACGGCTGACTGGTCTTTGCAACACATCATGTTTTTTCTCATTTCGCGGTTTGCTTGTAATGATCACTAACCAGTGCCTTTTTCTTGGCAATGAGTCTGATACACTACTCGGAATCTCACTTTTCAAGGAACAAAGCACTGATATCACAAAAATTTTAATAAAACAGTGAGAGTAGTTTTTATTTATTAAGAGTGGGAGTTACATTATAATAAAAAACACTCCAATTTTTCACAGTTCATAATATAAAACAAACAAAACGTTATTAATTAATTATGAACTAGCACAGTAGTTGTAAAGTCTTCATTACCACTGTTCAAGCTTTCGAGCTTTAAGACTTAAAACCATCTGAGGGAGGACCAATAACCACAGGTCATACATGGAAAACTTTATTGCACTACTACAGTTTAATTAGTGGAACCACAGTTCCGGCACTATCACGTACGGTACACATAATAAAGAGTACATTTCAATCTTATAGCAAGGAATTTGTTTT
The DNA here is from genome assembly GCA_034769895.1 of Magicicada septendecula. NCBI lineage: Eukaryota > Metazoa > Arthropoda > Insecta > Hemiptera > Cicadidae > Magicicada > Magicicada septendecula. The sequence continues at coordinate 1,217,966,714 of CM068367.1, forward strand.
TGCATTTTTCACAAATTCAGAGGGGAAAGACGACTGTTTTTTATGAACAAAGTAGAATTTATTGTGACAGGGTTTCACACGCATATAAAATTGGATTATTGACTATAGGAAAAGGGTGCGTAACAGTTATCGAAAGGGTTATATTATCGAAAATGAAGTGAGATTAGTTGACAGTTGTTCGTTAAGAATTTACCTAAGGGAGCTAACAAGTGAATAATACAGTCATGTTTAGTCAAACTCTATTAAAACATATTATGAAAATATGTAACAAGCTCTAAACGCCTTACTCAATTACAAGAAATAACGAGTGCTGAAAAACTAAAATACTAAAGGGTGTCACTGAAGATCGTTAAATTCTTATTGAAACCCCGATTTATTGCAAAACTATACCAGAGGCGTTAATACAACTTGTGTAAGCTTCAAAGTGTGTGTGTGTACTAGTATATGTAGGCCTACTGGTAAGCTCCCTGAGCGGTAGAACTCGTTCATTAGTTAGAATGAAATACATTTATTTTTTAGGTAAATTTCAATATTAGATAATTTTCTGGTAATCAGAAAAATTACGAAACTCCCGATTGTTCCACTATTTTTCAGTAAAATAACAATTGTAAAGCTCGTGCAATAAACACTAAAAATTTCAAAGTATTATTTATGTAAGAAAAAGTACTACGTTATTTTCTAGTTAAATTTATAACCATAATGCCTAAATTGCAAATAATTTAGCCCTAGTTTTTAAGTTTACATATGTTTCCACAGATATCGACAGGCCTATATCTAATACTTTTCACAAATATACATAACTCGAAGAATATACAAATTTTTTTAAGTTCGTATTTTAAGTAAAATTCCTCATATTTTGATCGTCCGCATAGACATTCACAATTTTCTTAAAACTCTGAGTTCCATTTATTGTATCTGGTACACCTAAAGTTAAAAACTTTTTATAGTAAACGTTACAGTCGGGTTTAGGTTAAAATTTCCGTTAGTCTGACACGGCTGGATTTTTTCAAATTTTTTGTCCCTTTCTTGGGCCCTGTATCTTTATATTTTTAAATTTCCAAAACTGTAACTCTTCTCTTTAATTTGGTACTTCAGCTGGAATTTTGCGGTTTTATCAAAATGTTGACCACTTTAGGGGATGCCGTATAAAAATTTTGACATTTAAAAAATGAACGTTGTATTCAGACTTTGGTTAACATTCCCTTTAACTTAATACCCCACATGGATTTCTGCGTTTTTTTTCACAATTTTGATCCCTCACATTTTTGCCCATTTTTGAGGGATCAATCTTAAAAACCATAGGGGTCTGTAGGGTAAAAGTATGGACAAGCACGCCAAGTGTTACGAAATTCGGTTGATCCATTCAAACGTTATCGTGAGACATACCCCAAACAGACAGATAACGGTAGATAGCCAAATGCAAATCGGTCGAGTTAAAACTGAGAACTTGCTTCCCACGTCTAATATGTTTACAATTGAATCTTTGCAATTGTGAACCAGTTCAGAGCGTTTACGTTTAATCATAAAGGTAACGAACAAGGCCAGTTTCTTGTACCGATATACTGATAATGTAAATTAAACTGACAATCAGAAATAAAAGTTCTTGGAGCGAAAATTTTGTATGAAATAATCTGGTAACCACAGTAATAATAACGGGTTATGGAAACCTGACGGGGCCATCTAGTCAGATTGCCTGCTTTAGTCGTAGACGATCCCATTTGCGACCTTAAGGGCTACCGCACACTGGAAACTTTTTGTCGGCAGACTGTTTTGTCGCCTAGGGAAAGGCACACATTCTTATGTGAGTGCGCACACTGTAAGACACGACAGGGGCGCGACAGAATTGTCTTCGATCTCACGCGACACCCGCCGACATTTTTGTCCGCCGACTGTCGTGCGTCCTTGAAAAATACATTGATGTAAATGGGCCTACCGCACACCGAGGGCAAAACTGTCTCCCGCCATCAGTCAATGCCAGTATTGTGTTGTACCCAATATAAATCGCGTTGTGCTGTCTTAAATTTGTTTTCAAATATATTATTATTACGACAATAATGATGGAAGACACAGAAAGATTAATAGAGGAGGTGGAAAAGAGACCGGTGATTTACGATAAAAATTTAAAAGAATACTCCAACATCAATGTTAAAAAACAAATGTGGGATGAAGTTTGCGCTATGGTTGTACCAAACTGGAGTGATTTGGATGGATTAAATAAAACAAAAGCTGGTAAGTTTTATACAATATTTATTTCTTATTGCTTAATTTTTATAATTTTTACAAGAAATAAATTTGAAGGGTACAGGGGAAAAGTGGATTCCCAGCTTTTTTCAAATTTCAGATGGCTATATCTACTAATGGAGAATTCCAAGTAGTTTAAAATAAAGTAGACAGTTTGTTTTCATCTCCTCCATGCCGTTGGAGATTGCCGTTCGGCCAGTAAAGGAGCAATTTTAGTGTCTGTTTTCATCTCCCTCACAAAAAATAAAAATTTTGTAATCGTTTAGAACAGATTGAAGATTTTTTCAGTGGGTTAAAAAACTGTATATCGAAAGAGAGATGTAAGGTAAGAGAAAGTTTTTTGTTTCACACCGCATTTAAAAAAAATTATATCATTATATATTTTTTCAAATATCTAAAAAATAAATACTCTTTAATTATAACAAACTGCAGCCTAATAAAGTTTATTTTACGATAACTTACTATTTAATTTTGTTGTTTATAGTAAACTTTATTTTTTCTATTATGCAAAATTAGTAAATGTGGACTACTACGCTTTTTCCCCTGTGCCCTCAATTTAGATTTTACATTTTTTTACATTTATTTAATCTATTAAATTCAAATTTTATCGTATTGCCACGGGAGGGATCCTTGAGGAGATACAAAAAACCTCGACAAGTACTGCCTTATGTCAGTGCCTGTATTTTCACCTCTTGGGAAAGAAACATTATCAAGTGGGCACTCATAAACTGTGTCTGGAAAATGTATACCGTCTTTTATGCGCACATAATTGTGCAAAATACAACAGCACATAGTTATAATGTCACAGAACGTTTCACTGACAGTAAGAGCCCGGTGAAATATCCGCCACTTATTAACCAAAATGCCGAATGTGCACTCAACTATTCTGCGGGCTCTTGTGTGTCGGTAATTGAAAATTCTTTTAGAAACCGTTTAGTTTTTTTTTGCATATGGACGCAAAATGTGTTTCGATAATCCAAATGCCTCGTCAGCCACTACGTAAAATGGCATAATTTTGCCGTTTTCATCCCCTGGTAAAGGTCGTCCTGCTGGGATATTCAGTTTGTTCTGGGCCAACATTTGTCCCATTTTTGATTCTTTAAAAATAGTCGAATCAGCCATAGATCCAAGAGAGCCTACTTCTATAAAAATAAACTTGTAATCGGCGTCGACCCATGCCATCAAGACCTGAGAATTATATTTTTTAAAATTGAAGTATTCCGAACCTGAATTATCAGGACGTACTATTCTAATGTGCTTACCATCAAGGGCACCGATCACATTTGGAAAATTAGTACGTTCGTAAAACGTATCTGCTATATTAATCCATTCTTCCTTATTCCTTTGATCTGGCATATAAATTGGCTGCAGTACTCTACAAACGTTTTGACAAGTATGTTTGACAATGGAGCGCAAAGTAGATGGGGCAAGTAGGTATTCGAAAGAGGTGCATTAAAGCTCATTCCTGTTGACAGATACCTGCAAGCAGAAATAAATTAGACTGTAACTTTTTCGCTCCCCCAAAAAGCGAGAAATACTGTATTTTAGTTGAAGTTTTGCAAATTTAGAATTATGAGCCAAATCTTTTGTAGAATGCTTGAAATTACGCAGATAAAAAGGAAAATTCATTTTATTGTTCTCAGTGAAATATGGATAAGTAGCAATGAAATTAGCTTATACAGCATTCCAGAGTACAAACCATTTGCCTGGTGTAGGCCTAATAATGGTTATAGAGCAGGAGGTGTGTTTAGTTATGTTGATACATGTTACTCAATTTAAATATGAATACAGCAGATACTTTTGGATGTTAACCTTACCGGGGGAGTCTATAAATTCTTTACCTCAAGATGTTGTTTTCCCTTATTTGGTAAATGTTTCGGGAATCGTATTGTTCCCACCCTCAGCCTTCCTGATTTTATATCTTGTGGAGAATTTGTGTTTTGGTTGGTTGTTATGGTTTCCTGATGGTTTTTGGTATTTTTTACTGGTATTATTGTGTGTGATTGCGGTGTATATATTAGCTTTTTGATTATTTTCGATGTTGAATGCTTTGAAAATTGTGTCATGTTTTGTATTGATTTGAATTTGCTCAGGTATTAGTTCGTTTTGTGTTTGTATATTTCCAAATTTTTCCATATGTTCATTATAGTGCCTTTATGTGGTATGTGTTGTATTATTGTCATGTTGGTTATGTTTGGGAATTCATGTCCTGTGTTTATTGGATGTGTGGCCAAATTAGATTTATATACTTCTGGTTTTTTGTAGGCGTTTAGGTGTTCAAAATAACGTTTTTCTAGTTGTTTTTTTGTCCTATGTAATATTTATTGCAATCTTGGCATTCAATTTTGTATATACCAATGGTTGTTGTATTATCTTTGTTATGTGGGTTATTTAGTTTCTGTGAATAATTTTTATTAGTTTTGTATGCTATTTTAATGTCTGTGTTTTTAAATAGTTTTGTTAGCTTTGTCATCTTACTATTTATGTAGCCTATGTGAATGTGGCCCGTTTTTGTTGTTGTTATTGTTTATGTGTTGTTCAGTTTGATAATTCTTTTTATTTTATTTTTCATTTTATTTTCTATTCTGTTTTGCAGTGTGTGTGTGTGTGTGTGTGTGTGTGTGTGTGTGTGTGTGTGTGTGTGTGTGTGTGTGTGTGTGTGTGTGTGTGTGTGTGTGTGTGTGTGTGTGTGTGTGTGTGTAATTAGGTTTGTAATGTGTAATATAAAACAGTTTTTTTTTAGGGTAGACTCCCCTTAAGAAAGATTATCTTAAAATGGTATGTGTATATAGATTGCATTCTTGTTCAGAAAGTAGTTTTATCAGAGAATTGTTGAATGTTCTGCAAAATATAAATATTTATTTAATTTTTACTGGAGACGTAAACATTAACTCACTAGACAACAGTTCTTAGTATACTCAAAATTATCTTAGTTTAATGAGCAAGTATCGCAAACTCTCACCGACTTACCCTTCATACGATCTTTTCGATTTCAGGTCATGAAATTCAAAAGAAATGGAAGAGTCTACGAAACTGTTTTGCCCGTGAACTGAGACAGCAGAAGGAAATGAAGAGTGGACAGGGCGCAGATAAACGAAGAAAATACATATATTTTGAGAAATTGCTGTTCCTTCTTCCCACTGTTCAGAACAGGGAAACATTAACAAATGTGGGCAATGATTCTGCTGGATCGGAAGAGGAGACTGAAAATGACAACCTACAGGTACAGGAACCTTTGGCCAGACGTCACGTTGGACACAGCCGGCGTCAGAATAGAAAACGCAACTACGAAGAATCACTTCTTGAATTGTTAAAAGAGAAAAAACGTGAAAGAGACACTACTGAAGCCGATGAAGACGTCAATTTTGCCTTATCATTAGTACCGATACTACGATTTCTTGATGACGCCACAAAAATAGACGCAAAAATACAAATCTTAAGTTTACTGAAATCTTTAAAATTCGGAGTAAACAATCAGTTACCACATTTCCCCCCTTTTAATATGAACCAAAGTTACAATATCAACGGACAACCCCAAATGTATTCGCCATATCAAGCTGGGATGTCCGGGTATAATACAGGTCTGCAAAACTTCCAAAATACGAGTACAACTACAACTACATCGAGTTCACACACCGGACACGCAAACAGAGAACGACAAACGCCAGCTTCTACTCGATTACATACTTCACCTAATAGCAGTGAAAGCATACAGACACTCGTACATAATTTCACGGACGAATCCAGTGATTCTTTTGTAAATTTGTAATAAAAAAATGAGTATAAAAGGTTCTTACTATTGCATTGATTTGATAATTTGTAAATTTAATTTTAATAAACTATTGCAATAAAATTATTTTTTTTTTTAATGATTTTAAACTTACCTAATTGTTACTGCTATCCTCTCCTCCGGAGGTATACACAAGCGAAAGTTTTTATTTTTGTAGGTTACAGCTGGTCCAAGAAGATTTAACAACTCGTCAAAAGTTGTTACATTCATTTTAAAGTATGAAAAAAACTTTTTTGGATGCTCCCGCAAGTCTTCATACAGTGTATAGAATTTTCCTTTCGTTAATCTCGAACTATAAATAGGATGTACCCAGTATTGTCTTCTTTTTTTCTTTTGAAGAAGAATTAATAAAGCAACAGTAGCAGCGGTTTCCACAAAATCCATTGCAAGACTGTCGCCGGTGTGCGCAGGATGGCGACAAAACTGTTTTGTCTTTCTACTGTCGCGCCGCGCCGCAGACAAGCGAAAGACAGTCTGCCGACTGTCTTGCCCTCAGTGTGCGGCACTACTAAAAGGATCGCTTAGTGTTCCATAATACAATGACTACAGGTATAACAGGTAAAATTTAGGACGGCCCCGTGAAATTGTTTGAGGTACATTTTAAAATAAAATGAGCGTACTCGGATTGAACAGTAACTATTCTGTTACTGTTTATCATAACAAAATAATACTGATGTCTTTAAGTACTTACCATATATTTTTCTTAACCGCTTCTGTAGAATCTATCTCTAGCTGCTTAAGATAATATGGAAAGATACTGATTGTTTTTGGGTTCCACCGACACCCAACGAATCTTACCTAGTCGCCCGCGACTGTATTTCCGTCTACCAAATGCACTTTCGTCAACTTCTACAGTTTGCCCTACACCCCCAGTTTTACAAGAATTTTCAATCAGCCACACAACAAGAATTTCTTTGAAAGAATTTATTAATTTTTTAGCCGTTGGTTGTAACAAACCAGTCTCTCTCACAATGACAGAAAAAGGATACAACAAAATCCATTCAACTTCAAAATGGACAACAAGGTGACGGGAAGAACGCATGAAGTCCAACGACAGTATTTTTTGCCCCAAATCTGTAATTCAAGTTTCCATGTTGCCAGTAATTAATATGCATGTTTCCTCCACACTTTACACAGTCAGTTGATTTTTTCATAAGCTTCCAATCTTCAGCACAGTTTTTAAGGCCTCTCTTTAGTACATAATTTTTGAATGAACCTATAGGCCTACTGTTGAAATCCATCTCGCTGTTCAGTTTACCGCTTAAAATTTGATGTAACAAACGCACTGGCACTGGATTACACACTGTTGTGTCAATGCTCTACGCTTCAAGACAACACGATGTTGACAGATCACTGTACACCGTCTACATGAAATGAACTTTAAGAAACTAGACGGGACCACGTTGGTTGGGGATTTCCTTAAATGTGTACGAACAGACGACTTGCTTATTAAAAATAGATGTAGTGAAAGTAAACAATAGGCGACCCTTTTCAAGGTTGTTAACGTAGCTGGCAGGTAGTCTGATACGATGGTCCCGTCAGGTTTCCGAAACCCATAATAACAAACATTGTGAGTTATTTACAGAGTATTATATTACGAATTAATTATTACTGTATACAAAGAAATAATTTATTAGAAAAAGTGTTTACTACCACTTAACACTGTGTACACGATTGTTTCAAATATTTACACATTTACTAAATAGCTTAAACACAGTCAATCATAAATTTAATACAAGGTATTAGAAGTGTAAGTAAAACGTGTTACAGATTTAAATGAGGAACCGTATAATTTATGATGATGGTAACGTTAGAAATGTCAGATTCAGTTAAAAGTCCGACCGCATTGTTGAAACTGTTGCTATTTCTGTTGGATATATGCAATACATTTATATTGTATAATATATGTAATGCGCGTGAGCATGTATAAGTTTGTTAGTTTTCAGTTTGTAACAAGACGCCGTGAGTGACGGACGTGTCGTAGTACTGTGTATTAAGTATGTATTGTGTCGTAGTTTAATAAACGGTATTATACTGTGAAAACTCTTGTATTTCTTCGATCCACACTTTAACATGATAGCAGAGGTGCGTGGTTTAATAAACTTGTGGTCAAGAGTTTAAGTGAGTATAGTATCGTTTTTTTGTGCTGTCGCATGCTGTGATACGGAAAAATGGCGAAGTACAATGACATTACAATTCCAGTGTTTGATGGAGAGGACTATAGTATGTGGAGAAAACGTATTGTGTTGTTTTTGAAATTTAAAAAATGTGATGAAGTGATAACACGAGCAAAAACGGCGCAGGATAAAGACCCGTGGGACGATAATGATTTAAAGGTTATGAACTATATATACAGTAATATAACGAATAAGCAATTGGAATTTATTAGTGATAAAACAACGGCGTATGAAATAATTCAAAAGTTTGATGAAATGTATTTGAAAAAGTCTACGGCATTGCAAATTGTATATAGAAATAAATTGGAAAAATTAAGACTTAAAAATTATACTGATGCAGCGACATTCTTCAGTGATTTTGAAAAAACTGTGAACGAGCTTAAAAACGCGGGTGCTACTGTGTCAGAAAAAGAAAAATTAAATTATTTGTTAAATACGTTGCCGGATTCATACAGTTATATAGGCGATTTAATAGACGCATTAAAAGAAGAAGATCAAACTGTGGATTATGTGAAAAGTAAAATTCAAATGACGGAAATAAAGCATCAAAAAGATGAATATCCTGGACGAAAATCTAACGCATTCATGGCGGATAAAAGTCGACAACTGCGAACATGCTTTCAATGTGGCAAAACTGGTCATATCAAGAGAGACTGTAAGTATGGTGGCCAAGCGGCAGGCAGCAGCAATACATGGCAAGCACCACGAGGCCGACAAGAAACCGAAAAAAGTAACTACGCCAGACGGCATGGCAATTTTCGAAGTCAGCGAGGTGCAAGAGCACATCAAGCAACTCAGTCGCAGCAGAAGAATCCAGATACGAGCGCATGGGTTATAAGAGTCGACTATCACACGGCGCATAATAGTAAGGTAGATAAAAATAAGTTTAATAATTGCGAAATTAATTGGTTATTAGATAGCGGTTGTACTGACCATATAATAAATAATGATAAATATTTTGATAAATGTATGATACTTAAAGAACCTGTTAATGTTTATTTGGGAGATAATAGAGTTGTAAAAGCAACTAAAATTGGTAATGTGGTAAGTTACTTTGATCTTTTTGGTAAGAAAAATGAAGTAAACATGCAAAATGTATTTTATGCTAAAGATATGCATACAAATTTAATAAGTTATGGTAAAATAACGGAAAATAATACTATTATTTCTAAAGGTAAAATGACAAAAATTATTGATAATTTTGGAAATACTACAGCTGTAGCTTGGAAAGAAAATGGTCTATATAAGATGAAAAGTAAATTAAAAAATGTAGAGTCATTGGTAAATGTTGCAAATAAAAATTGTGATAATATGAGTAAAAAAGAAAGGTGGCATCGTATGCTGGGCCATGTAAATTTTAATTATTTGAATATTTTGTGTAAACATAAATTGTTAAGTGGTATTCCAAATGAACTTGAATCAGAATTCATGAAGTGCAAAATATGTGTTGAAAATAAAATGCATAATATTCCATTTGAAAATAATAGAAAAAGAGCAAAAGATATTTTAGAAATTGTTCATACTGATGTGTGTGGACCTTTTAAAACAGCTGGTCTAAACGGGGAAAAATACTTTATTTCCTTTATTGATGATTACAGTAAGATAGCTAAAGTTTATACCATGATGTCTAAAGTAGAAGTTTTCAATTGTCTTGTTCAATATGTAAATGAATGTGAAAACTTAACGGGTAAAAGAATTAAATTTTTGAGATGTGATAATGGGAAAGAATACTTAAATGGTAATATTTATAATTTTGCCAAAGAAAAAGGTATTATAATTAATAATTGTCCTGCTTACATACATGAATTAAATGGAACCGCAGAATGATTTAACAGAACGATAATGGATATGTCACGTTGTTTATTAGCTGAAGCACAAATCCATAAAAAATATTGGCCTGAAATAGTTTGTGCTGCTACTTATTTGAAAAATCGTACGTTATCAAATACTATAGAAAAGAAAACTCCTTATGAAATATTTTTTGGGACGAAACCGAATGTTTCAAATTTACATTTATATGGTAGTAAAGTTTTTGTAAGAAAACCGGAACAAAAAAGATTTTCTAAGTGGGATAAAAAGGCTGATATGGGAATTTTGATCGGTTATAGTGAAGTTGGTTATAGAGTGCTAATTAATGGAAAAGTAATAGTGGCTAGACATGTTGATATTGTTGAAGAAAATGTAAATTGTATTGGCTTGAATGAATGTGAGTCTGATGTAGAAGTATATGAATCTACAGATAATGAATCTCTTGATGATAGCTTTAAAGGTACAGATGAAAATCTAGGGGATGAAAATGAAAATAAAATAAAAAAATCTGAGCGCATAAGAAACCCACCAAAAAGATATGAAGATTATTATGTATATAATAGTAATATTTTTGCAAATTATTGTAGAGCAGATACTCCTAGTACAATTGAGGAGGCGCTTGAGAGCAATGAAAGTAAGTATTGGTCAAAAGCTATGGATAAAGAAATTGATTCGTTAAATAAAAATAACACTTGTCAATTAGTTGAAAATGTAAATGGTAAAAAAATATTGGATGTAAAATGGATTTATACAAAAAAGTCTGACAATGCTTATAAGGCCAGGTTAGTTGTAAGAGGTTTTCAGCAAACCGATAAAATTGATGATGTTTATTCTCCTGTTGCGAGAATGCAAACTTTAAAGATTTTATTATCATACTGTTGTCAAATGGGTCTAATTATTGAACAAATGGATGTAGAAACTGCATTTCTAAATGGTAAAGTAAGTTCTGAGGTATATGTCCATCAACCAAAAGGTTATGAGGATGGCACAAATAGAGTGTGTAAGTTAATAAAAGCTTTGTATGGTTTAAAGGAAAGTCCCAGAGCTTGGTATGAATGTCTTGATAAATTTTTGATAAGTTTGGGTGTTAAGAAAAGTAATTTAGATTATTGTTTATATACTTTTGGAAATGGAAAAGATACTATTTATTTATTAATATTTGTGGATGATTTATTAATTTGTGGACGTAACAAAGAAAAAATGCAAAATATTAAGAAACTTTTATCAGAAAAATTTAAAATGAAAGATCTTGGTAAAATTAAAGAATATCTTGGTATTAACGTAGAGTATGAGTTCAGTAAATGTGAAATAAAATTAAGTCAAACAAAATATATTGAGTCATTAGTAAGAAAGTATAATTTAGAAAACAGTAAGATGTATAATACACCTATCGAGGTAAATTTAAAAGTTGAAAAGTCTGATGTTTGTGGAAGAAATATTCAATATAGAAATTTAATTGGTGCATTATTATATATAAGCTCAGCTACAAGGCCTGATATAAGTTTTAGTGTAAATTATTTAAGTAGATATCAGAATTGTTATAATGAAACACACTTTAAATATGCTTTGCGAATATTAAAGTACTTGTATTTAACGAAAGATTTAAAATTGACTTATAAAAGAAATGATAATTCTGAAATTATAGATTGTTATGTTGATGCCGATTGGGCTGGTGACCATTTAGACAGAAAATCTACAACTGGTTATGTAATTCGATTATTTGGTAATGTAATTTATTGGAAGTCAAGAAAACAAAAGTGTGTAACAAAAGCTTCGACATATGTAGAGTATGTAGCGTTGTCGGAAGCTGTGAGTGAATTGAAAGTTGTGAAAGAATTGCTAAAATTGTTTAATGTAACTTTAGAAAAACCGATTAATATTTTTGAAGATAATTCGGGAGCGATAAGTTTAGCAAAGTATGGAAGTTTTACGAAAAATTCTAAACATATTGAAGTTCATTACCATTATGTACACGAATGTATAAAAGAAAATATGATTAATGTTGTAAAGGTAAATTCTGATGATAATATTGCTGATATATTTACAAAGTCATTGTGTAAAGAAAAGTTTGAGAGATTTCGAACTATGCTGAACTTGAAAAGTTGAACTTGAAATGTGTATTTGTAAAAATTAAATTTGTAAATACAATATAAATGTAAGGAGGCGTGTTGGATATATGCAATACATTTATATTGTATAATATATGTAATGCGCGTGAGCATGTATAAGTTTGTTAGTTTTCAGTTTGTAACAAGACGCCGTGAGTGACGGACGTGTCGTAGTACTGTGTATTAAGTATGTATTGTGTCGTAGTTTAATAAACGGTATTATACTGTGAAAACTCTTGTATTTCTTCGATCCACACTTTAACAATTTCTTATACTCGTGTTCACACATTATTGTATGTACATAGTACTTATTTTGCAGTATTTTGTATTTTTAGGAATAACATTCCTTTACTCAATAAATCTTCATGACAAACTCATCTTAAAACCATAGTTTTAAATGTTGTAATTTCAACTTCAGCAACAAATATTTATACAACTATAATGAAATCATGATTACTAAACGATTTTGTGTTCGTGGGCGCGTAACGTACGGTTCTACTTTCATCCTGTATAGGCCTATGCCAATTTTATACACAAGTAGGCCTACAAAAACCAATATCTCAAGGAATGTTTTAAACCCAATACGGTCTAAAGGTGGAGAGAACATTTGTCGAAATACCGGTAGCTAAATCACACAGAAAAATAACTAGCAAAGACAATTCTAACAATGTAAGAGCATATTGTTTGTAATAGCTGCCTGTTGTACGGAGACGAGTTGTGCCACTGGCCTCTCAGAGCGCAGACCACACAAAAGACAAAATTATGCCTTTGTCTTTTATGGGTAAGTACAGACTGATTTTGGCCAATGAAGTTCAAGAGATGCCTGGGAATTATTAAACAGTGCATGTTATTGTCATTTCTTAAATCGACTATAAATAAATATGGTGGTGGGGAGTGGCTAAGTTCTGGGGGGGGGGAGACCATCTTCTTCTTCGAGAGAATGTTGGACGTTGGACTCTCCATTTTCCTCAGGTCTAATAAGAAATTCGGGATTCTTCCCATAAAATTTTATAAATTCGTTTCGTCTCAAAGTTTTTGAGTAAATCGACGTGAAGATACGTACGCTAGTTACCAAATGTTGAGTGATTGTCATTATTAAGAATATTCTAACTTTGTTTTATTAATTTACAAATGTCGTAATTCCGTTTATTCCTAGAGTTAAAATAAGCCTTATTTTAACACACGCAACTGGCTTAGAAATAGGTACGTTTAAGTGATTATGGAATTTCGCTGGAATTTTTAATGGCTTTGGGAGTGGAGTTGATCCTCTGATTCCTCCCCCGTAGTTACGCCATTGCCATAGATTTACCTCAGACTTTTCATTTTATTATTGCTCATAGAAAAAAAAGAGAAAATTGTAAATGTGCTACCTATGTAGACTCCGTGAAACAAAAAATGTTTTTTTCGTCTTCTTGCCTCTTAGGTTGTAGTTTCTGGTTTAGGTTCTCAGTAGGTGAAAAGAACGATCAACATGTCCGCCTAATAAAATATGATGAGTTACAACATAAGCACGCATAGTAAACACCCTGCCTCGAACTGTATGTGTTCTAAAGGAACTGAAAGACTGTAAATTGTAGGCCTACAGGCAGTGACGGCTCGTGACTTAAGAGGCTGGAGGGCGCGACCTTTAGGCTCCTTAATTATTTATCAATATAGAATTTAACGCACAATAGAAATGTCGCCAATATTTGATCACATAATTCATTAATAAAATAAGAATAGTAACACATGCAGCATGCAACGATTATTTAAAAATTTGATCTCACCTCAAATATTGTCAGCTGTTGTAGAGAGTCAGCAGTTTTATTAATTAACATAACCACAAACTGTCCACAAAAATGTCTATGCTGTTTCCACAAAACAAGTAGACTAATATTATACTATATTTACATTATATTATTTCTATGATACCTACACTTTAAACAGACCCTTTATTTATATACAAAGTCCATTCGCCTTTCCTTTAAATTAACGAAATTTTCTAGCATCAGAGTCCTTAATTTCTTTAACAAGTTCCTTGTTGATAGATAACATCGCAAGGGCATTCCGTTTATCGTTTTTCATTGTACTTCTCAAGAAAGTCTTTAGTCTTTTCAGAGTCGAAAAGCAGCTCTCAGGTTCGGCACTTGTCAAGGGGTAGTTATGATAATTTTCGGAAGTTTTGTCACTTCTTTGAAAACTGACGTAAGTTCTTTTCTTCTATAAAGTTAAGAAGTTTTATTGCGCTTTTAATAATAAAATCATGCCGTCTGTATAGGCTAATAGTTCCAATTCACTCCGAAGTTTGTTTTCTTGTAAGAAAGGGTAATGTTGAATCACTCGCTTGAATTTTTCTTCCGGAAAGTTTGTAGAAAAAAGTGGAAATAAGTCACTTGGTTCCTCAGGGAACTCATAATTTATTTGTGTTTCTATTTCATTTATTTTCTCCCTCTCTGCATCTCATTTTCGAAAATTCCGATGTCACTTTGCCACATTACACTGTCTTTGTTTCTACTCTGTAGTTGTTGGTACAGTATGTCCAGATGGGATAGAATTCTATGGAAAAAAGGTTACCCAGAACTTTAGGAAATTTTGGTCCTAAAGAGCCCTTCTGTGAGCACTTGCCTCATTAACTGTGAGTCTGTTTGTACACTTTTCTTCAAGAACTTCGAAACATTCCTCCAACTTATATCGGTTTTCGTACACAACGTTGACTGTACGAATGTTGTAATTTCATCTTGTTATAGAAACTCTGGGTAACCTGGCTTGGACTACTTCCTTCAAAACGTCCGTTCGTAGAGATGAGTGTGAAAAAAATGCTGGAATGGCAGACAGATTTGAGAAAAAACTCTAACTTTGTTGTTTACACTTGTTGGTTTTTCTAATAGCAAATTAAGTTCATGAGCGTAACAGTGTACAAAACATGTGAACAGATACACTTCTCTAATTTTTGCCTTTACACCTCCAATAGAACCACACATAACATTAGCGCCAACATAAGTCTGAGCTATTAACATTTCCTTTGACGTGTGAAGAAGGGGATAGATATTGTTCATTATGCACTTTGCTAATGTTTCTGCACATTTACCTTCAGGACTGAGAAATCCCCAAAACCTTTCGTACACCAACCCCTTAAACATGTAGTTAAAAACTAATATTATTTGACAGTGGTTTCTCACATCAGTTGTCTCCTCACATTCGATTGTCACAAATTCGGAAGCTTGTATCAACTTTTCTATTTCTCCCCTGCAGACACTAAGCATACAATCCAATATATCATTCTGTATTATTTTCTATGTACCTTTGAATACTGTGGCCGATTCTAAATGGTCTTTCATTGCAGAATCCAGCTCCGCAGTAAAATTAATTAAGCCTTTGTATACCCCTGGGTTTGTAGACGATGCTTCGCTATGAACTCTTGGAGACAACTGTAAAACACTACAGAATTTGACACACGAAATCAGCTGTTTTAAAACATGTCTGTTTTTGCTGACTTAAACATTGTGCTTTTCAATTTTTTGTCTAAATTGCGAGTCCAGACTAGACAGTATGTTTACTTTGGCTAACAAAGAAAAATCAACAGCACTATTCATGTGATGGACGGATATTTCATGATTCTTAATTTTTTCTGTAAGATGTTTTATATCATTAACCTCTTTTAGAGTCCAAAAACAATCACCATTTTTTCTGGGAGACAATAAAATACATGGAAAACAGAATATTATTCGTGAAGCTATTAAAAAAAAACACAAACTCAAAACATAAACACTAAACTAATGCCCGCAGTGAATTAACCACGCCAGAGAAACTTATAAACTCTAAACAGAGCAAATCTCATATTATTATCAATAGTCTGCGATTAGTTGTACTTAGTGAATTTACGCGACTTTCTGCTAATCGTGGCGAGGGAGCCGGCGCGCCGAGCGACAGTGTAAACGCCGCCTATAAGCTTACAATTTCGTTCAACTTTGGATAGAGTAGGGGAACTGAGAAATGGGCGCGATTGTCAGAGCGCCGTAATGCATGCTGTTACGAAAACATTTCTGCTATTACCTTACACAAAAACATTTTCTTGTCCGAAGCGTTAAAGAAATATGTAATGACTTTCCACAAATAGTGATAATGGGTTGTTTAATGATATGATTTAATCTGGGAGGCGCGCGCCTTAGCGCCCTATGAACGAGCCGCCCCTGCCTACAGGGTATTATGAAGCAGCATAGAAACGTCCTTGAACGTAGGACTTTTCCGCAACTTAAGAATTAATAGAGACTTTGTTTTCGTGCAAGACGGGACACGTTATCTGGAGAAATGAATGTGTTCTAAACCGTTTTTTCATTTTAAAAGATTTACACGTTCTTCATATAGGCCTATTACAAGGCGGAACCATGCTTTCCTTCTTGTGGGAGGGTAGATTTTTATGAATAAAACTACAAAAATTAAAGACACAAATAATTCGTTACCATTTATTTTGTCGTAATCCAGAAGGTAAGTGTGGAAACAAACATAAGGGGTTACATTATAGAAATCTAAAATTTAACTGTCATGAAACAATAAACATGACATCTTACTCTAATAATAATATTAATATAATAAATGATACATTATTAATATAATAATGATATTTTCTTCCATCTTCTGCAGACGCTGATATTGTTAAATATTTTGTACACATATTTTAAACTCGTATTTAGAAACCCCCAAAACCCTCAAAAACAAACATTTTAAAATCACACTAAAGGTGCACAAATATGCGGTTAACCAGTATAGGCCAGTTAATCGGAGCGCATGTAAAGGACGTTTCTAACGCCGCCTTCGGCCTAAATTTATGACAGATACGTTTTATGATTTTAATTGCGTTCTTTTTTTAGAAATGGTAATAAAGCACTGAATTAAAAAATACGAAACAATTATTAAATACTGGTAAAAAAACTAGGTACAGCAGTATGTACATCTTTATGAGATTTAAATAGCAAACAAAACACTGTTTAATATAGAATTTTTTAAAGTTATTGCGGAATAAATGCCCGCACTATAAATCTAGTAAGCTGAATGGAATACAGTGCCCGCTAAACAACCATTCGAACAGGCTGGCTGGCTCAAAAACTGGGCTAACAATTTGAACCCACCCACAACCACCAGATAGCTACCAATGTTTACACGAAACGATTTTGTACTCCCAATTAAATGTGATTAATTAACCTTAACTAATTATTTAATTTGACATATATAATTACATTTTTAACGGCTTCTTTTAATTTAATATTTTGTGTTTCCTTTTTCTCTGTGAGGGGTATTAACACCCTCCAAAAAACCCCTCGCTACGCCACTGTATATTACAATTTACATTATTAAAAATATGTATATCTGTAACGCACACACATTTCAACAAATAAACGCGTGTTTTGAGTCCTTAAACATGTTGAAGGCTTCGTGATTGGAGTCCATTGTTACAGTATTTTAGGGGTGTACATAAATATATACTTTCGGCATTTATTGCAGTAAGTAAGAAGTCTTCACTAGTAGTATTGTCAAATAGAAAAAAAAACATTCGATCTATATTGCAGCTTAGACGGATCTGCTACCTAACGAAGTCGAAAACGATTTTACATAATGATATAAATATTCAACAAAGCCACAAGTTAATTTTATTTCTTCATTATTTTGACATTCACAGTAATCGAATATTTCGATTTCGTGGTGAATAAAAACCTGTTGATTGTGACTGTCACTTATAACGTCTGTTAACAGCATTCGAATCAACACTGCCAGTCCAAACGACCATCATAACTAAATACATAGTATTACCGGCAAACCAACTACTAGTAACCATTTACGATCCAGTCAAGAAGCTGTGATTTGGAATCAAGTGCCGGCAACTAGTCACTAAATTGGGAAGGTCAGTAAGTTGTGAGAAGTACGTTAAAAGAATGTATAATTTTGATAGAACACAATAATCACAGATTTTAAACTGCCGTGTCAAAATTCCGACTTCGTTTTGGAAGGACAATGGTTGAGAAATTGGGATGTTAGAAAATAAGAATAGTAATAATTAACGTGAAATTTGTAACCCATGATTTGTTACATGAAATCGTCATGAAGTTCGGATCTTGCAAGTGAAGTTTTCTTCATGCCACCACCACAATCTGATCTTCCGCGAACAGACGTTCAACTTTTCCGATCCGAATATCGAAGCATTACTGAAGGATTTTTATCGGTGTAAACTTTTCCCTGTGAAAATACGGTGCTGCCCGATTTTCTCAACCTCCAGACTGGAGGGCTAGGATTTGCTATCCAGGTTAACTCCCCGGGGTAGACTGCTTTCCCTTGCCGCTCGGAGGCCTTCCTGCCCAAGAACAGTGAAACAGGAAATAATGCCCCCAGCACCCGGAAACCTAGTAGTATCGTGGTTGAAAAAACAAAAGTGGCTAAGGAAGGACGATAAGGCAGAAAACAGACACCTGGTACAAGTAACACCAGGCGAAGAGGAATTTTCTTCACTAAGCTGGTACCACCCCGAACCATGAGGAGTCACAGTGACGCTCTGCTGTACACCATCTGCGGAGGCGTCTGATGAGAGTCTAGCAGCACACTCAGAAACAAACCGAGAAGCGTCGGTCATGAGCTGGCGTAACGGTTATCCCACATAGGCCTCCATAACCGAACATCTGGTTGTTGGAAATGAAGCATCCGATATGACAGTAGATTCGCTTATTATACAACATCTTGGCGTTGCACTAAGGAATATAGTAGAAATAATAAAGATGACAACAAGGGTGAGAGGGGAAAACTCAGTTCAGAGCTTTGGAATCGGAAAATAATTTACACAAGTAAGTTTGTTTTTCTCTGCCACCTTAGAAAGTATGGCTCTGAGACTTACGAGATATATCAGAGAAACTTCCGAAGACTCCAAGCAGTGGAGATGGACACATCAGAAGGCATACTTAGAACAATATTAGACACCATAATATGAAGCACCTTATATGGTATGCCCACGTGGAACGAATGCCTAACGATCTTTGACCCAAAAAGTTGTAAAACCGGGTTCCAGATAGAAGAAGCAAAAGATGTAGTCCCAGGAGATCGTGCAAAGAGGATATGTATGACACAGGATGAGGAGAATGGCAAGCAGGATGCGAGAGACATGCACTCGCGTATGGGTGGATGGAAGTTGTAACGGTATGTTTTTAAATTACGTAGTACAGTACCTTACATTTGTTAACAATACAGTAATGGAGAAAATATACGTACACACACGTGCACCCGCCTATTATTGCAGTAATTTTGTTTTGTATTTACTTATGTTTCTATACAAATAAAAAAACGTACCACCCACAGTCAAAAAATTTCACATATTGTAAACGTACAAGCTTGTAAAATAAGCGTCAATTCTGAGACCCAGTGTTTTATATACCTGTTAATATTAACCATAGTAGAAATTGTACTACATATTACTGGTACTATTAACCGTAGTAATGTCTACAATATAGGTTATTTATGTTAATAGCGAACACGATATACTACTGGTATTGTAACTTCGGAAAAAAGCTATTAAGATATAAATTATTTAGGACTACATATAGTATACCTTCATTATACTTAAATCAGTCGAAGTATAAATTCGAACATGGCCACATATGGTAAAGCAGAAACATACCGCTGAGCGTAACCCACGTGCGTGAGTCAGTGCCTCGTCTTGAATCAAAATCCCATCATATCAAGTAACAGAAGATTGTGCGTAATCAATAAATATTAAATGTGCGATTTTCTGCACAGTATTGCTTTTTGTCATTTTATTTTCTATTGTTTTGAATTTACAGAAATTAGAAATTTCTAGAGAAAGAAAATGATGCTTGCGTGAGCGCGCGCGTGCATGAGACCACTCCCGCCCGTGTTTATGCAATAAATGGTGACATGCCCATTTCAAACTATGAGTTTCCACTTTAAAATTTTCATAATGTACTGCTTTAAGTTAATTTCGGATATAGAACGAAATCAAATAGCCATTTCTGAGTGGCATAATATCACCCTGGTCCTCCAGTTTTTAGTTTAGGCGGTACTTTCCTAGTAACTATACCTACAACGCGACAAGGTTAGGTAACAATGTTTAGGTTTTTTACTTTATTGTTTAAGGTAAAGAAACTCATAGTTGACAAAATATAACATTTGATAAGTAAATACAATGATTGTAACAGATTGACATTTGGTGACAATCTCAGCATGTAAAAAAATAACTCAAACGAAACTGAACTGAGGATTGTTGTGACATTCGAGCGTTTTCTGCTTCATTCATAAAGATGCTGAACCTACACTTAAAATGTTGTTGATAACGGGTGTATTTTATTACTATGGGATTATATGTAAACCTCGCCTAACGAACCTAACCGTGAGAACAAAAACATTACTTTTCTGTGGACATAGCCATTAAAACAGAATATATTGTTACGACGGTCTATTCGATCGTAGTACGTACAATGGAAAACAAATTACAAGACGCCAATTAGGTCACTAATCACACCTTTAATTTTTACAGTTAAACAGTTCGTAATTAGCAACACTGTCTTTTACAACAAATCAAATGAAAATTGTTCACACGCAATAAAATGTCCACTAAAATTAAACACAATTGTATTACAATTATACCGTCCGATTATAAAACACCACTCTTAACTAATAACCACTTGAACGCACACAGTAATATTCGCGACTATAACTCGAACCGCTCTGTCAATATATCGCACTAATACTGAAACTTAAGGCCGCTGTCGCCATGTATTTATACCTGCGCTCACAGACCAGAATGTTCCTAATTGCGTCTTAGCGCTCGTGTGAACTACGTAATTAACTGCGGCCTTGACACAGTCCGCGCGGCTGGCGCCTTCGAGAAACCTCGCGAAAATGCGTCGACAAGCACGTACGCCACACGCGTTACATCGAGATTCTTCTGGCACATTCGACAAACACGTAGATTGTTCTGTGATGTCGTAACACTGCTCCCTCCTTAAGCCTGTTCGTCCCGAACTGGCAAACCGTCTCTGAAGTAATACTCGACCAGGCGATCTAGGTGGACGTCCTTGCGAAAGATAATTCTCCCGTTCTTCGAATTCAGTCTCGTGTGATCCAAACATCACGTTCCCAGGAATGCGAGTCTTCCACTCAACCACTAGTTTTGCTGGAATCACTCCCGTTGCGTCATGTACTGATGACCTAAACACCACTGGCTGATCCAAGTTTGTTTGGTTCTCGTCAACAACCTCTTGCGTAACCTCATCTTCAGCCACTTTGCCCTCTGGCGCTTCTATCATCTCAGGAACAAGCAAGAGTTTTGTCTCGACACCCATAGTTGGCTTTCCAATCACTTCTTTTATCGTTACACTTATTTGTATTTCCTCTGCTAGTTCTTCCTCCATTTCCGCTTGCAATAGGGAGGGTTCCTCTTGCCCAGACCTGTTGACTTTTTCTTCGACTAATGCCACTCGTTTAAACGAATGGTTGGTAGACCCTGTCATTTTAGCCATGCAAAGCTTTATCTTCTCTTGGCCAACCTTCAGGACACATTCTCTCTTAAGTCCACAACGAATCCGTAGGTATTCATAATGTCCGTGCCAAGAATCACTTCATCGACAATGTCTGCAACGAGCATTTGGTGGCTAAACTCGAGAAGACCCAGGCGTACACGTACGTCTACCTTTCCTAGCACCTTGACGGGGCTTCCAGTCACAGTCTGTATTGTACAAGAGCTAATTAGAGGCTGGCGGTTGCTGACTAAGTCAGGCCGCACAATGGACACTGTTGCGCCCATGTCAACTGTAAACGATGTTGGTTTCCTTCCGCAAATCCATTAACAATCAAGTTTCCACTGGTCTTATGTAGCGTGGAAACTGTGTGCTGTTCTGGGGCTTTACTTCTCCAATTGGTGCGATCACTCTCTTCTCTCGGTATCGTCTTCTCCCAACAGTCTACCTGTAGATGAGCACGTTTTCCACAGTTGTAACATTTCGGTCTTCTGTCTTTTTCAAATCGTTGCGACTCTCTTGAACTTTTTAATTGTTTGTCCGACAACATTGTTTTTCTGCACCCATCTTAACGGCAATGTGATACAGGGATCTGCTGACTGCAACGTGATGGCACAAACCCATTAATGTAGCGGGACGCTGACTTGGCAGCTTCAAACTCTAGGGCGTGAACAAGAGCTTCTGAGCTATTTCGGTGTTTTGCCATTCGTAACACTTGCTGAAGTTCACAATCTCCGATGCCATCAATAAATGTCTGCACCGCAAACCTTATTCGGAAGTTTTCTGGTGCTTCAGGATAAGCAATCTAATCAATCTGTCGATACTTGCTTCAAACTCTTGAAGACTCTCCCCGGAACGTTGTCGTCTTGTTCTCAACTGAGCGTAGCACACCTCTCGCAAATGTTTATCACCGTAGCGTAATTCTAGAGCTTTTATCAACTCGGCATAGATGTTCTGGCTGTCAGGTGGGACTTTCTGTAGTAGTTCCGCCGCGGGTCCTTTTAATGCGAGAACGAGTGAGACTGCCTTGTCTTTCTCTGTCCAATTATTTGCGCATGCAGCAGCTTCAAATTAGCGGAGGTACGTTGCCCAGTGACTGCTTCCGTCAAAGGTTGGAGCTTTGACATGAACTGCAGGCAAAGTGACTTTCTCTATTAACTTATTTTCTGGGTCTTTTTCTGTCTTTATCATTGGTACAGTCTGTTCACAAAGTTGTTTTGGTTGTAACTTCAGGCACTGCTCGACTTCATTTTTAATCTGCTCTTTTATATTTGTAATCGAGTCTTCTATTTTTGTTGACATAGCTTTTTCTACTTCAGCTATTTTATTAGACATCGATTCTTCAACACTTGACACAGATTTTTCTAGTTCGCTATTTTTAATGTCATTGATTCTTGTACCTCTGATATTTTAGTAACTTGTTTATTAAGCTCACCTCGTAGGAGACCCAATTCTGCGGTACTGTGTTCTTGTAACTGTTTCTGCATAGCTTCAAAGAGAGCTTCCGTTTTATCTTTTTGTCTTTCTTCTGTTTCTAGAATTAATGCTTTCTGACGTTCCTCAGCCTCTTCTCTTTCCTTCCTGCGTTTTTATCCTGTCGTTTTTCTGCTTCTTCCGCCTCCTGTCTGCGTTTCTCATCCTGTCGTTTTTCTGCTTCTTCCTGTGTCTGCCGCAGCAGTGTTTGTAAAGCTTCCATCATCTGACTGGGATCCATGTTTACCGATTAATTACGAACTAGTGGTCGCCCAGTGGTCGAAATTCGACCGTAATTCATTAAATTTTTAAGTTTGAACGTTATTGAGGTTCTTTTGTCAAAGAGTATACCTCTATAATCATTGCATATAATTTTTTTGAATTTTGTTCTATTACGTCAGCTGCGAGCGTGTACAAATACGTCATTAGCGTGTGTTGTTTGCCTTAATTCCCTGCAATACCTATGAAATTTAAAATTTAATGTGTTGAAAAAAAAAACACAATTACAGCTTGTATTCGTATTTATTTTTTGATATAATTCATTGTCAGTTTTAATTTTTTCATGTTATTATTGAATCAAATAAACGCTATTAAAAATGAGACTTGACATTCATAGAAGTATTAAGATACATTGTTTTCAATTCCAGTGAATTACATTTCATTTTTGGTAAGGTACAAAATTCGAAAACAGTTTGAAGATTATCTGCTACAAAGCTTATATAATTTTTTAATTTTTTTTCTATGTATTAATTTTCGAGTTATTTGAAAAATATGAAAGATAGGAAAAATGAGGTTTAGCTTGGCTAAGCCATATTTAAAAAGCAATAACGCGTTTTTTTGACATTTCCTTGGGTTTTTTTTATTGCCATACTGACCAGGTTTCGCCAAGGCTACACAGTTATTTTGCCTATCTTTTTCGAATTATATAAAATTTAAATAAAAAATTAATACAAAATAAAAAATGAAATAAAAAATACGTGCCTCGTATTTTTTCATATATTTTTCATTAAATCAAAAAAACCGGGTGGTTAAAAAAATAAATGTTGTCCATTGAACTTAAAATAGTTTGAAAGTGAATTTAATGATTCAGAACTTCTGTGTAAACGATGTTTTTTGTAAAAACTCTTTCATCATTTGCTAAATGCCCTTGGCCATTATATTCAGAAATATAAAATCTCAAACCATCGAATGATCGAACTCTACTTGCTGCGATGTACAATTGACCATGTGTAAAAACTGGCTGCCTCAATAAAATTCCAATTTTTTCGAATGTTTGTCCTTGAGACTTATTTATTGTCATCGCAAATGCAGGTATAATTGGAAATTGAGTTCTTTGAAAGTTAAATGGTAAAACAGTACCGGAATATGTTAAATTTATACGTGGAATCAAAATTCTCTTATTGCGTGCGGTTCCAGTTAAAACTTCGCAATACGATCAATACAGTCAATAGCATTACGATGCATACACTTGATGCGCATTCTTGTTCCATTGACTAATGCTTCCTTTGTATTTAAGTTTCTGATCAGTAAAACGATGCAATTAACTTTCAATACTAACTTATGTGGTGGCAAACCACTAATAGTCAAAGAATTCAAAAACTCTACTGGATAGTTATTGATTTCATTGTCATCATCACAAATTATTTTATCATAGCTATGATATGTTTTCTGTTCACCTGGTATTCGATTAAGTATATCAGTATTAATAAAAGTACAATCATCATTTTTAGGTGCTAAAATAACTGACTTCAATATGTTATCTGAGAGTATGTTTTCGGAAATATTTCCATACACCTCATTAATAATATTATTTTCATCTCCTATTAATTGCTGAGGTATTTCAATAATATTTTCACCAAACTGA
Organism: Magicicada septendecula; assembly: GCA_034769895.1. Taxonomy (NCBI): domain Eukaryota; kingdom Metazoa; phylum Arthropoda; class Insecta; order Hemiptera; family Cicadidae; genus Magicicada; species Magicicada septendecula. The sequence goes on from CM068367.1 coordinate 1,217,991,667, forward strand.
GGGAATTGTGGGGCTTCATCATTACCAATTTTTTTCAAGAATTCGACAAATTCTATTTCACTTGGTAAGGCTCTCATATTTTGAGTAAACGTTACTTTATGAAAATAAACAAATTTATGCCAACTCGTGACACAATTTTCAATTAAAGTTGCACGTGATCCATGTGGGACAACTGGTAAGATTTGCTGAAAATCACCGCACAGAAGTATCATTTTCACTCCAAATGGTTTATGTTTATCATTTTCATTGCATAGATCCTGCAATAATCTATCTATGATTTTCAACACTTGCAGTGGGCACATAGAAATTTCATCAATAATTATCAATGATGATGAATTTATGTAACGTCCATAGCTACTATTTGCGGTAATATTCGCTACAGAATTTTCCAAAATGCGTATAGGCAATCTAAACACATTGTGTAAAGTTCTACCTCCAAGTAATAGAGTTGAAGCTATGCCACTGAACGCTGTTGCAATGCAACTAAGATTAAGCGAATTTAATTTGTGAATGATTGCTGTTTGTGTGAATGTTTTTCCACAACCTGCATGAGCGGTTAAACAAAAAACATTAGATCCAGTATCATGGTGCAAAACTTCACGAATCACACGATCAGTTAGATTACGCTGTTCAATATTTGCAGTTTCATAATGCTCACAAAACAGAAACTCTTGTTCTATTGGATCAATAGCATTTGCTTCGTCTGTTCTCTGCGAATATGTGGGAACTGGTAAACCAAGTTCTTGACATGACAAATTATGAACATTCAAAATATCTTCAATTTCTAATAGAGCTGTGTTAAAGGATACTTCTTCGTTGTAATCTCTCAAAAAATCTTCACTAAGATATACTTTAAATTCATTCCATAACGCCAATGCATTGGCTGGTACATTTAATGCACAAATGTAACCAAATAAATTTCGCATTTGTTTTGGTGAATGTAATTCTTTTGCTTCATTTAAACATTCGCGCCATTCATTATCATTTGAAGCAATGCCGCGAGCATGGCACGCTTCAACAAAAGAAGTGTGTATAATTCCATTGTATGTTCTAACATCCTCAAATGATTTTGGACCACAGACATGTAATAAAAGCAATCGTAAATGGAAAAGTTCGATGCCTTTTGGTGATACTACATATATGCGTGTAATGATTTTATCACCTCCACGCCTTCTCTTCTTCCATTTTTTTCGGAAATCTTCCCACACATAATGCAAAGGAATTTCAATATACTTATATTCATGCGCTGATGGATCTGATCGATTCAATTCAAAAAATGCTAATAATTTTGTTTATCTTGCATTTTCAATTGCTTGACGTTCTTGCCCTTCTCGAAAGTAAACATTCTGTCTATGCGGTAAATGAATGTCAAGTCTAACGATGACATGTGATTGAAAATGCATTGGTAATTCATAGATGCGCCATACAGCTTCAGTTGATCCGACATAACGGCCATTTAAAAAATTTTTAATTTCATCAATTTGTATTTCTTGACCTGGTTCATTTCTCTCTGAACCTAATTCAACAGATGCACTGTCATAGCCTTTATACACGTATTTATAAATGTATTTAACACTTTTAACTGTAGTGCATACTTCAACATTTATATGGCAATTAAATTTGGCAAGTAAATACGGATTGTATGGTACAACAAAACGATTGTCGAGGCAACTACCGCGAACTTCAGCATTAATACCATTATCACGCCTTCTGTATAATGGATATCCATTTAATGATTCACATGTAAATTCATTAAATCGTTTTGGATAATCTTTTGTGCATTTTCCATCTCTCATACATACAGAATTTGGATTAAGTACACCGCATGGACCATGCATTATGTGTTTTACAACATATTCATGTAATGTAGGATGTGTTTGAATGTTAGGAATCTCCGCAGATACAACTTTATCAATATCGGTAGCGTTAACAATTTTATCTTGCTCATTTAAAGAGAGTAAAATGTGAGCATGAGGCAATCCTCTCTTTTGAAACTCAATTGTATAAATGAGTGCTTCAACTTTACCGAAGATTTTTTTTGGTGTAAGGCCCTCAATTAATGCTTTCAGTTTGGACTTGAATACACGCACAACAATATTAGGTCGAAAATTAGCTGACTCACCTACACCAATATTGCTAACTATTTCAGGCCAACTTGGATTGCAAGTCATTGTAATAAACAAAGAAGGCTTTCCGAAATGTTGTACAATTGACATTGCATCTAAATAATTCTGATACATATTTCTTGGAGATCCATTGAATGAAGATGGTAAAATTACTCTACGGCCAACATTATTGGCATTGGGGTTCAATTCTAAATAATCTGTTAAATTGTTGTAAACTTCAGACCTAAGACTTGTTTGATTTTGTCGAATGAAATGTAACCTTGTACCCTCTATTCTCACATACATATCAACTATCCACTGCAGAAATAAAATTTTGTGAATGGTGCAACATGCTAAAATCTTCTCTAATTGCAAGTCGATAGGCTGCATACTGAAGCATGGTTAATTTATTTCTGGGCGCTCTTGAATTAGATGTAGTTGGTACATTATGAGAAATATTGATATGCCACCCAGTATCACCATTTGGAAAAAGTAATGGATACGCTAAAGGGTCCAATGATGAATCCAAAACAGAGATATTTTTAATGGTACCATTAACTTTTGAAAACGAAACCATATTTCGTTCAAAGGGTGGCTCACCATCAACTGTACTAAATATTACTGCTACATCAGTTTGAACTGCATCATTATAACGGCGTAGATCTAAATCACGATTTACTTTAATGAGCATACAAATTTCTTTATTTTGATTTTCAACTCTCTGACAATGATCTTTCATTGCAATGAATGACCGAATGAAAGGATTATGCGTTCCAATTCAAGAGAGATTTCGCGCATTATATTGTTATTGCATGTTTGATTATAGTGTTCACGTAATCTATAATTGACAGCAGTGTCAGCATCATAAAAATATAATTGCGCATAACATGGTGAGCGACCATATCCAGCAGTCATTGGACCTGATCTTTGATAAAAAACATCATGTATTTTAAAATGATACACTCCACGCTTAACTGTATCTGAAATTTTAGCTTCTGAGCTAACCATAGCAAATGATGAATTGTATTTACGAATGTTTTCAAAATAATTTTTTGACTTTCTTTTTATTGAAGGTTCATTTGAAGTAAGTCCATCATACAATGATTTAAAGTATTCATTTTGACTTAAGGCCGGTAATATTGCTTTACCCTTATGACAACATGAAGTGAATGCAGTCCTTTCACCTAAAGTGACCTCAGATTCGAAATGTTTTGCATTGCAAAACCTGCATTGTAAATGCATTAATCCACAATCATAAGTATTAAAATTTCTTGGAATGACATTCAGTGCGCATTTAAATGTATCCCTCAAAATAATTTCATCATTTTGTATACTATTTACACTATTTAAATTTGCATTTGGTCTATTATCATTTTGACTTTGACGCGAATATATATTCCTTCTTCTTTGTCTCTCACTCCGACCTGTCAATGTTCTATGTCGAGGCATAATGGAAGTAGGTGCGAATATCTGAATGTAAAAAAAAAACATGTAATGAAATTACTGAAACTAAGATTAGACAGGGTTTAATTTAAAAATAATAAAATGTACTCACTTTTTTGAAACCACCAATAATAATTAGGCGAGAGTAAGTCAATTCAAATTGGTGCTACAAAATTTTCCTTTTGCAACAGGTGTATATTAAGCGAGCTCTATTTCACTTTCAACTGCACATTAATATATAAAACACAGATATCTAATATACAAAATATAAAATAAAACGGTTTTTGCCTTGACATACACTCTACAGACTATTGAAAAAGGAACATTTGAAATCACACAAAATTCACAGCTCATTCAGTCAATCTGTCAGTAATTATTTGTTGGCAACATTTTAAAATTCTTTGGCGACAATCTCTACTCTGTGCGACTGTTTGACCACAGACTATTATGTGTTTGACATTGGCAGTATGAACGTAAACAAACGACAGACTATTATGTGTTTGACATTGGCAGTATGAACGTACACTAAAATGAAAAAATTATAATTTTATTGCCTGGCAACAAAATTATTTTATTTTTAACAATTACCATTGTTTGAAAAAGTTTAAATGGATTTTCAAGTGCAAATGAATGTTTTATTTAATTTAATTTAATGTATTTGTAACACATTATATATAAATTTTAGCTTTCTGCACTCCTTCTCCATATAAACTTTTACTATGACAAATCTCACACTCCTCCGTGCGCGCAATATGCTTAAAAAGGGGTACAAAGTTTTCTCTTCACATATTAATATATAGAAGATCACACTCGTCTTGTACAAAGTGTCCACTGTTAACCGTTTTATCCCAGTTCTGACACCACTGTTATGATGGTCTACTCGATCGTCGTAGGTACAGTGGAGACAAAATACAGTACACCAATTAAGTCACTAATCACCAGCTTTAATTTTTACAGTTAAACAGTTCGTAATTAACAACACAGTCTACTACAACAAATCAAATGTAAATTGTTCACACGCAATAAAATGTCACTAATATTAAACACAATTGTATTACAATTACACCGCCGGTGGCCGATCATAAAACGCAACACTTTTAACTAATAACCACTTGAACGCGCACAGTAATGTCGCCGATAATAACTCTCGAACCAAACTGTAAATGTATCGCTGCTATACTCACTTCTAAGGCCGCTGCCGGCAAGTATTTATACAACGCTCACAGACCAGGACGTTCCTAATTGCGTCTTAGCGTCCGTATGAACTACGTAATTAACTGCGGTCTTGACACAGTCCGCACGACTGGCGGCATCGAGAAGACTCTCGCAAATGCATCTACAAGCACGTACGCCACACGCTTACATCGAGATTCTTCTGGCACATTCGACAAACACGTAGATTGTTCTGTGATGTCGTAACAATATTATGTACTTACGGAGTGTATAACCGTATACACGACATACATAAACTTAAAAAAAAAACATTGTAAATGTAGTACGGGACCAGAGAAAACGACAGCCACAAGTAGATTTGAGCGACCAAAAATACACTTGTCAAATTTATGTTCAAAGCGAAAAACGATTTCTGTCATTACCTGTTACAGGTAGTGACGATGTTACTACCTGCCTAAGGACCACCCTGCCTTACTTCGAGTTCTCTTTTGTACGTAGTTTTCACGTGTACTTTTAGTTTGTATGCTAACCTAATAACGACAACTTTTGGTGTTACAGGCGCAGATCGAAGTTATATAGTTGATAAAAACATTCTTTGTAAAAAATATGAAAATGGAAAGCAAATGCAATCGTCAACAAGCTATTTTATAACATACACAAACGAGGCGTTCGGTGCCATAGGGATTTAAGCGCCAAAACATAAATTTGTAAATTAAGGATGTCATTAGATTGTCCTGCCTGCTCTCTTCTGGCCAAACTAGTGAAAGAAAGTCATACAATAATTTAATGGCACAATAATTTTGTGGCACATAATTTACCTTGGCAACCTGTTCCAATTGTTAAATGCTAGAGCCACAGTAGCTCAACCACCAGTATAAATGGTTAATTCACCATAAGTCTGAGTTCGTGGCCCCCGGGCTGTCTGCTGACAAACTTGACCTGAAGCTGCTTGGCGGTGATACTGTCAAGGTGGTCGTCAAACGGCTCGAGGACCTTCGCTTGGTCGAGACCTACCTGCAGGCTAACGCCCTGGAATACCACACCTTTTCTCCTCGCCGCGTCAAGCCCATGTCGGTTATTCTGCGCGGGTTTGACGCCCACGCCGATCCTCAGGAGATCCTGCTGGAGCTCCGCAAACTGGGATTTCCCGTACAGGCAATCTTCCGCCTGTACACCAACTCAAATCCCGGAGTACCTCTACCTATTGTCCGTCTCCATCTCGAGAAGGGCGAGGCAGCTGACAAAATTTTCCACCTCACACGGCTCTTTGGTTTCCGTGTTAACGTGGAAGTGAGCCGTCCCCTGGGCAACTTGCCGCAGTGCCACCAGTGCCAGAGATTCGGCCACCACACAGATGTCTGTCGCAGTGCTCCGGCCTGCTACGCCGCTCCTTGGAACACCTGACGCAGTCCTGTACTGTGGCAGACAGGAATAATCCAAATATCGCTGCATTAATTGCGGCCAAGGCTATGCAGCAAACAATAGTTAGCTGCCCGATATATAAAGTGGAGCTCCTGAAGCGAAATCCGCAGAGGCCACTCCCAAAACCGAGGCAGCCAGTTGTGCAACCCCCGCAGAAGGAGCTTAAAGTAAAGGCACCACAGGCACAGCGCGAACCCTCTCTGGCTCCGCTTCCGGCCCCTGCCCGTAAGGCACAAAAACAAAAACGTACCACGAAGCCTTCCAAAGCAGAGACACAGTCAGTAGCAGACATCTCGGTTTTGGAGCCGGAGAATAATAAACCCTCCACCTACGTGGAACCTCGAACTCCCCCCTCTGAGCCAGAGGCAGCCTCGCCACCACTACCACCTCCGCGTTATCCGCGAGCAAATAACGTGAATGACGCAAAGTTCGTCCGCAACTTTCTGGCCAGCTACGACCTTAAGAAAGTTGCATCCGCCTTCAGTTCCATCCGAGATCGCCTGGAAACTGCCGACCCTATTGAGAGGTTCATGCTTTTAATGGAAACCTGCGAAGTCATAAGCCTTCTATGAACCGAGCCCTCAAACGAGACTCTCGCTTGTAGCCTGGAGTGCTAATTCTGTCGGTCCCAAGGATTCCGATCTTCTGGACTTCCTGGCTCGGTTCAAGCCCAACGTGCGTCTCTTGTCCGAAACCCACCCGACCCCGGCGAACCGGTTCCGGTTACCCATTTACGTGGTTTATCGAGATGACTGAGTCGGCCGACAAGGGGGCGGCACGGTGAGGGCTCAATAGGTCACCATTGCGTTGCTTTGCCGGAGCGTATTCACCCCGAGGCCACAGCCATTGAGGTCCGTGGAGCTCTTGGCGACAGCCTCGTGGTTTCTACTTACAAGCCCCCAAACGCTGAATTTCTTGTCGGCCACTTTGAAGACAGTAATGTTGATTAGTCTTAGCTTTTTTTTTGTTTGAAGCCGATTTGACTGTACCCCTCACCAAATTCTAGATACGCCACTGTGCAGCTGTACTGTATATAGTGAACATAATAGACCTACTGATGTATTATTTGTTCACTACTTATTCAGTTTAAAAATTCATTGAATTATTAATTCAGAAATACATATGTGTTGTAATGGCCACTTAGGGTTACGCAAAATTTAATAACTAGACTACTTGGCTTAGAGGAAGCAAAAATTGTGCTGGAGCCCAGAGTGACAGGATTTGCAATCAACACTCTTGTAACCAGTAATTTTTTTATTAGTGCCATTTTCTTTAAGAACATCAATTTAAGTTATCACAAAATATTTAGTTACAATTTTATTTGAAACAGCTGGAGTTCTTGTACCATTTTCTTTAAGAGCATTAACAAGATGTTTAATCTGAATACCAGGGGGCCAGTCTATTGAGTTGTTGTTGACTGAAGTTTAATAATTAGAATGCTCCCACCTGTACTTTTCTTGAAGAACTCAAATGGTACCATGTTGACCAGTGTGCCATGAGTGCTGCAGATGATCCTTAGAGTGTGGTGAATTTCCAGCGAGTCTCATTCCGGGCAGATATTCTTCGGTGTTCTGTAGCAGGAGTATTTCTGGGCCTGACGGCTTCGGGGAGCATCCTGGTGCACTGCTCTGCGGATAGTGACCGGTGTTGATGTTACTACTTCTGCTTTCCCTTACTCCCGGCTGGTGCGGTGACCCTACAATATTTTTATTTGTAGACCAGCCATCAGTCAATACACCCACCCATCAGACACCACACTCACTGTCAGAATTTCTATCAACATTCTATCTGCTCGTATTAATTTAGCCTGGTTTATTTTATTCAGTTGTAGTCATTACTTTTGATTAAATTTACAATTTGATTAAATAAAATATACAATTTAATACAATGTCACCACGTGTTTCCCGACCGGAAGTAACGTGTAAGTCAATTTTACATTACAAAGGTATTACAATAAAGTAGGCTTTACAGATGTCTGGGCCACACACACACATACACAAATATAACACATAACCCATCATTAAATGAACATAGAATAATATAATTGAGCCTCACCTGAAAACCCTTTACTGGCTTACGAAGTCATATGGAAAGATCTACGTAGTACTTAACCCTGGGCTGTCAGACCATCGAACACTCTATTGGAAGGTTGGTGAAGAAATGAGAATGATGACTGTATTCTTCGGTCCCACTATCGTACATAAAATCGACCTGTTCAGGTTTGCCGATCATAACCCCCTCGTAACCTGCTTACTAACAACGTACAACAAGCAGCTGATACGTTTGACTATGCCTGCTAGATTTCGTCGCCAGTCTTGGCAATCACATCTTAATAATTGAGTTAGCTGTGGCGCACAGCTGTAACGCGCGTTGGCGGCACTGAACGTTCAAATCACACCAGGAAAATTCAAACCCCAGCACAGTGTTTGCACAATATTGTGTTTGCACAACCCATTATTGTGTTTGCACAATAATGCATTCTGAAGAGGTTGCTGTGTAAATGTAAAGAAGGGGAAAATTATAATTGCATACTCATGTGAATTTCTCTAACCTATTTTTGTCAGTAGCAGTGCTTTTCTTCAGTCGGATATACAATTTGTGGAAATATCATGTGGTGTTATTAATTTATTATTTTACCTATTCTGTATATTTGAATATATTGTCACCTACACTAAAATAACGTATTAAACAAGTCTTACAATGGTTATAAATTATATAGCTTAATGCTGCTTCATATTACAAATTAATATTATATTTTAATTATTACAGTTGAGTGTGTGACTTTTTCTGACAAGAGTATAATGTGGTTGTATGTATCTTGCACTGTATTAGAGTATGCTGTAAAGCACACAAAATTATTTTGTGCAGTGCGGTGTGTAAGGAGTAAGTCTAATTTATTAAATTGAGAAATTTATGTTTTGTGAGTCTTAACTTTTTAATTAATTTTTTGATAGGCTTACCATTACAAAAAGTGATGTAATGAGTTACACTGTTAATACCACATACATGAGTTTACCCATATTGAAATACCTCTGGACAGTTTTTCAGAGTTGGATAATCTGTGTCAAGTAACATTAAAAATTTATTAATTGCAGTCTCTTTAAAGAAAATCTGTAGCTTTCACAGTACTACATACTAAAAATTTCCTGGACATGTTAAAATCTGGCTGGAACAATTCAGTTTCCATATTGAAAGACAAACTAACTTCATGTAGTGAATTATGTCTATAAACAATAACGTTTAATGAAAATTCTGTACAGAAAAATTCACGACATTCAAGGTGGTGTCATGCCTGTTTGTATCTGGGCTCATTATGAAATTGTCACCCATAAACAAAATAGGCAACAGAAACAGGACAGTTTGATTAGATGACCGAACTCATAAATGTTTGGATGATAAGGGATTTGTAATAATGCATTAACTTTATCCAGTTTTGAATAAATGAAATGAGGATTCACTCCAAAATGTAAAGATAAAGGATAGGTAGCTATTGTAAATACATCTATAGAAATTGCTACAAGAGTTTTTATATGACCTTGTTAAACTTGTACTGGCAAGTCTTGTAAAATGTTAGTTGTTGTAGAGAAATGTAAGCAAAACAGTATCTCACAGCATTAGCAGAACAAGAGATAATCAATTAGGACAATTTTTTAAGTCTAAAAAATGGATATGTTTGGCCAGTTGAGGAAATTATGTTAATTTTGTATAGACTAAATACAACTATTTCACTAACGACTTGGAACACAACGTTTTTTATAAGTAAAAACATAAAGTTTTACCTTACAACCTGAATCGGTTTTCACTTTTAAAAAGCTTCTTTAGAGGTTGCTGCTGGTCAGGGGCGTATATTCTAGGCTAGCTGCGAAGCCCAAAGATTAAAGCACAAAAAAATCTATTAGGAATTTGCATAAAATTGTTCATTTTATCGAAGTCAGACGTGTTTCCTTCACGTGTTTACTTCTGTTTCGTAGTAGCGTAATTACTAATTACAGACAATACAACTTTGCATATAACGGCGCCTGAATCGCTGCAACTTGCTTTACTCAGGCTTCGCAAGTAACTTGCGAAGCCTTTCCTCGTCCCGATTCAATGGTGTTGCTATGACAACGGTGAGGGACTTGGTGGGGCAATGACGTTTATCGTAGGCTAGGCTTCGCTCCTTGGAGAGCTAGCCAACAGTGTGAGAATGTAGGCCGTGTGGCACGCAAAGCAGTGGTTCATGTATTTAACTTTCGTTGTTTTCCTCATATTTCTATATCATATTTTGTTTTCATAAGCTCACTATGTTTCTAATGGAAGTATTCTATGCGCCCTATGTGCTATATTATTATGTATTATATATTCATATCTTTCTTTTACACCTATCTATACAATGTATACTCTGTCATTACCAATAGGAACTATTTAATTGACGGTTTAAACTAACCGATAAGTCAAACTTTCTTCAGTATAATTATATATTATTTCCTCATGATGTAATGATATAGTTCTTGCTTTTTGTAATCTTTTATTTGTTTCACTACCGCCGTCCGGCCCTAGTGGCTTCGGCGGAACAAATGTATGCTATAAATAAATAAATGAAGTATTGAAGTTCTTTGCTTGCTTTTGTCTTCCTAATGATGCCATTTCATAATGATTGTTGAAGTATCAGTCATTATTATATAAGTTAGAATGCATTGGCATGGTGTCACAAAATCACGTCACTTCAAAAAGCTTGAAATGTGAACGAGGGGGGCCCCCTCCGGTGCATTTTCTTCAATTCTAAGGTGAGCTAGCCCAGGTCTCGAACTCAGCATACGCCACTGCTGCTGGTAGTGCTGTCCGTCTCGTTGTTGGCGACGGAATCGATTTTCGAAAGATCGATGTTGTGTGTGTGGGGTGAGATATGTTTGAATAATGCGTGTGATTTGAATTGTGTCTGTTTATTTAGGATGTCGTTTTTATTTGTTTTCGTGTGTTTGTATATTTCCAATTGTTCTAGAGTGTCTAGTTTTCGGCCTTTTGTGTGTACGTGTAGAATGTTCATGTTATTGTCGATGTTTTTGTATGTGTGGTTTGCTTCAATGAGGTGGTTTGCAAAGGTGGATTCTGTAGTGGAGTGGAGTGCCTTGGTGTGTTCAATGTATCTTTGTTTGAAGCTACGTCCTGTCTGGTCTATGTAGAATTCACAAAAGACAATGTGAACAGTTACTAACGCACACAAAACAAACAACAGACAAAGACAGAAAACAACAAATTCATAACACTAACATATATCAACAAACAAACTGAAAAAATACCCCACAAATTCAAAAAAGCAGGATACAGAATCGCTTACAAAACTACTAACAAAACAGAACACACACTATCAAAACACATACACAAAGCACAAAACAAATTCGATCTACCTGGTGTTTACAAACTAAATTGCTCAGATTGCAACAAATTCTACATAGGCCAGACAGGACGTAGCTTCAAACAAAGATACATTGAACACACAAAGGTACTCCACTCCACTACAGAATCCACCTTTGCAAACCACCTCATTGAAGCAAACCACACATACAAAAACATCGATAATAACATGAACATTCTACACGTACACACAAAAGACCGAAAACTAGACACTCTAGAACAATTGGAAATATACAAACACACGAAAACAAATAAAAACAATATCCTAAACGAACAGACACAATTCAACTCACACGCATTATTCGAATATATCTCACCCCACACACACAACATCGATCTTTTGAAAATTGATTCTGTCACCAACAACAAGACGGATACTACTACCAGCGGCAACCTCTGAAGAAGCTTTTTAAAAGTGAAAACTGGTTCAGGTTGTAAGGTAAAACTTTATGTTTTTACTCATAAAAAACTTTGTGTTCCGAGTCGTTAGTGAAATAGTTGTATTTAGTTAAGTAATGGGCACGTCATGGACAACAAAATCCAAGAATTTTTATAGACATTAGAAATCATCAAAAAAGTCACACTGTACAATATAGCCTAACAAAAATATGAAAAATGCCTGTTCTATTAAGCAAATGCTACAGGTTTCTTGATTTTTAAATATTTATATATTTTGTAATAATTCTGTTTCTCTTAACAGTTTCTTGAAGAGAGGTTTTGTTCTCCAAAGAATTGTCTCTAACCAGTAGAATAAAGTAATTGAACACTACAAAATTTGTTAAAACTATAAAATACTTATTTCAGTAAACAAGGAAACTCAAATACCAACACACACTTATATAGCAGACGATAAATATATAAAGAACAGTGTCAAAATAAATAATACAAATCGCCAGTTACAGATTGCTTAACACAATAATTCACATTGATTGCTTTATATTAAATTGCTGGTAAAACACACACACACACACACACACACACACACACACACACACACACACACACACACACACACACACACACACACACACACACACACACACACACACACACACACACACACACACACACACACACACACACACACACACACACACACACACACACACCAAATCACAAGTGAAAACAACACTATGTATACTTACTATTATGATAATTATTGTTAAGCTTTTTGAATCAAAGATGAATCTGTGAGCCCAAAACAGAGATGCCTAATCCCTGAAGTAGATGATGATGATGATTTTTTATTCATAAAAACTAGCACACAAATTTCTACTAAATCTTGCTTCAGGCATCACACACCATGGGCATTGTCTCAGTATTGGTTCCTTTAAGTTACCAATGTAATTGTAGTGTGGTAGATTGCTCACTTTTCTCATCTCCAGTGCATGTTAATGAATTTCAAGAACTCATTACATGGGTGTTCTCTATGTTTTGAGTTGGAGTTTAAAAAACACTTAAAAGTACCTTTGAATAACAGATGCGACTGATTAAGAATCAAGGTATGTCGGACAAGTGCGTCTGTTTTGTGTAGCTGAAGGATGAAAGGAAATAAACAGAGACCATTCTATTATTCATACTTATTAAAATGAATAGAGTAATTATTAATTTTGATTTCCAAGATAAAGTTGTGGGTTGCATAAAAGGTGTCACAGGCTGTATGGGGTCTCGGATTGCCAGTTGGAAATCACTGGTTTAGATTTGACCTTGCCTGACTGTAAATCATAAACAACTATTGTTTTGCTCCTACCCAATTTTTTATGCCCATTACAAGCACTAAGACATATACCCATTTTTCAACAAGTTTGCTGACTGTCTAAGGTTTATGGGACTTTCCATTCAACTCTGTTAGCAGTTGTTTTGTTTTGGGTGTTTCTGAAAATACTAAACATTTGTATGTACAGGAAGTAAAACTGTAGTCACTTGATAAGCTGATAACATATATGTACATGAATATTTTAAAAATACTTTTGAAACTAATGATTGATACTAGTGTTTAATATTCAACCAGTTACCATAACTAGCTAGTTATCTTCGTTTGGTGCGAGTTAAAATTTTTTATTGATAAAAAATAATTATCATATTGTCATCTGAAAGATTTAGAAACAGAAGTTAGTGTATGTGTGAGTTCCTAATTTTTTATTGTCTATACTTTTAAAAATATTTCTTAATGAACAGAAAGAGTTGAGATGAATACGTTTTGATTATAATGTGAAATTATTTGGATGAAATTTTGTACTGTTGATAGTAGTTTAGTTTTAAAGTCATGTTACCACCAAATGACTGTTATTTGCTAAAATGCAACAAATTATATTCTAGTCTTCTGTAAATTATAATGTTGGATTTTTAAAAACAAACAATCTGTAAGAGAATGGGACTGAAAGGAATGTAAAGTCCTGTTGAGTATGTTCATTGTGTCACAAAAGGAAGAAAGTTGCTGGTTTTTATACAATAACAACACTTGAAGATAGGTGAGAGTCCAGCTGTGGTACCCCGGGTTTGCCACACCCTTACTCACAAAATGTGACCCCGCAAGGGATTACTACTACTACTACTACTACTACTACTACTACTACTACTACTACTACTACTACTACTACTACTACTACTACTACTACTACCACCACCACCACCACCACTACCACCACCACAACCACTACAACAACCATGCTATCACTACCACCACTACCACTACTACCACCACCTCTACTGCTGCGCTGCTACTACAGCCCTCCTGAACCCTGGCCTCCCTGAGTTTATGAGTTAACTTCACACTTACCTCTATCAATTAAAACTGCCTTCCACCCTGACTCAACAGTACCTGTAGATCTTCTCCCATTATGTCCTCCCGTCTTGTTATAGCTCCTACCCACTGTCCTTTTCTCATATTCTTCAATTCAAGGTATTTTTGGAGTGTCTAGTATCATCCCTCCCACATGCCCAGTCTATTGCAGTCTTTTAAGTTTTATATTTCCAGACAGCTTCATGTCAGTAAATCATGTATCTCGTTTCTTCTAATTCTGAATTTTCCCAAGGTTGTTGACTTACATTATTGACTACAGTTACAGGTTGCTGACTTGTATTACTGCCAAGCGTTTGAGCTTTAAAACATTTTTTCAAATAATTATAGACGATAGTTAATTACCTTTAATTAAGTAACTATGTGCATTGCACAGACACATATACACTTGCAGACACACACACAAAATAACAAATAAATAATAATGAATGATTTTTGTTGTTGAACAAATGTAAGTCAAAGTCGAAAGACAAAAGACGAACAAAGTTTGGCACGAGGAGTTTATATCAAACACAGTTTGGTAATTCTCAAACGAGAAATTTTACCTTCTCCACATCTGTCCTAAGGTAGTGGTCGGCAGTGAAAACTCATATCACAACTTCCTTAGCTGAAGAGGCGAATTGAAGCCGAAACAGATACAAGCAAAAGTAACCAGAGCGCAATGCTCAAAGAATATGTTTGTGTTTGTCAATGCAATTTTGTCAAAAGGTAACCCTTTTTGTAAAGTTTGGAGTCCAAACGACTAATTTGTCAAACGGTTGTTCTTCAAAGCATTTTGGGATCCAAAAGACTTATTGCAAGATACACAAAATGGGATAAGATTTTGACCCAGTTTGCTATGATCTGTTTTCGAACTATTCGGTTCTCATCAGCAAGGTGAAGAAGCCTTGGAACGTAATTTATTGAAAGTTTTGCCAATTGTAGACGGTACTACTTCAAAGTTGTTGAACAGATGTAAGTCAACATTACATTTACCTTTTGACAAAATTGCATTGACAAACACAAACATATTCTTTGAGCATTGCGCTCTGGTTACTTTTGCTTGTCTCTGTTTTGGCTTCAATTCGGCTCTTCAGCTAAGGAAGTTGTGATAGGAGTTTTCACTGCCGACCACTACCTTAGGACAGATGTGGAGAAGGTAAAATTTCTCGTTTGAGAATTACCAAACTGTGAATGATTTTTGTATATCTCTGAACTTAAGTATTTAGCAGTTGTTGATTAGTCTATGTTTTGATTGTTTGTGTCTGCTTTACCATCACAGCTGTGATCTATTAGTATATTACAAAGTACATCAATATGTTAATACACAAATATATGTCAATTAGCTGTCAAAATAACACAGTTTGTTGTTAGTTTTTTCATTGTTCTTTACTGAATTATGTGCACTTTACAATTAGCTTATTCAATATGTATCCTTCGTTAAGTGATTTAATTTTTATAAAGTGTAATACTGTATAAAGTTACTGTAACTGTAAGTTTTTTTTATATTAAAGATTTGACATGTTTTCAGAATGTGCTGTTAAAGTACTGTATTATGTCTACTTTGGAAACTAACTTACTTAGGTTAAATTGATTTTTATGCTTTTAAAAACAGATAGCTTTAAATTTTAGCTTTAAAAAAAATTTTTAAAAATTTAATTAAATTTTACCTCTTTGCTTAGTAGTTTTAGTATTTAAAAATTTAGGAAATATCTGTATATATTAAATCAATTTAATATCATGGTGTTAATTTCATATCGAGTTGAAAATGTTATTCACTAATTGATGTTTATATTTGCACTGTAGGTAACATGATGGTGGTGTAAAACATGTCTTCTTGTCAGAGATTTGTTCAAAATGCCTGGAAGAAGGAACTGTGTTCAAATTGCTTCAAATCTAAAGATGAACACATTTCAGCTGTTGACAACAGACTACGATACCTGACAGCACTGAAAAACCAATCTTCTAAACCTCCTCCACCAGTAAGTTGTGTACTACATGACAGTAATCATAATTCATAAGACAGACACACGTCACACTTCATTTACTGTAGAGTGAATGGTACTTACCTAAATGTTATACACTAGTATTTTTTAAATAAATGTATTACCTATTCTACTTAATTTTTTACTTTTAATTTATTTTGTAGTATCATTTTTTTTAGTGTAATTCATAGTTGCTTGTATTAATCATAACAAGTTAGAAAAAAGGCAGAAAATCGAAACAGTGTATGTATACAAAATATTGTATCATGAAGGTAATTAATATGGTGTTACATAGCATTACGTCTAGAATTTATATTCTAATATTTGCACCAAAATTGCAGAGCAAGAATATTAAAATACTTTTTATCAGTGTAAATGAACAAAATCACAAACCATTGCCTCTTGTGAGTCAATGACAAACCAGCGAGAGGTATCCTATAAACGCTCCCCAACTATGCTGTTCGGATCCGGCATTAAACTGTGAGAGACTCCGTAACACACGTACCACAGGTATATGTGGGGAGGGTACAAACCAGTCAAAAGACTGAAGGACCCAATAATAAATGAACAAAACGTTACAAAAGTTAATTTAACTAGTAAGCTCCCTGAACTACAGAACTTCCTCAGTCTTTTGAACTAAATAGAGTTATTATTAGATAAATTTCAGTATTAGATGGTTTTTTTATTTATCAGAAAAATTATGAAAACCACATAACACTATTATTTTTATAGTAAAATACAGTACCAATAGTAAAGCAGACAGTAATATAATAAACACCAACAATTATAAACTTCAGCATTTGTTATTTAGTTAAATTTACAACTATATTGCCTAAACAACACATAATTTAGTTCTAGCTTTTGAGTTTATATATATGTTTCCATAGATATCTGAAAGCCTATGTCTAATACTTTTCACAAATACACATAACTAATTAGAACATGTAAAATTCTTTTGCAGATATAGATTAGAAACATATCATTTTAGAAACATATTAGAAACATTTTAAAGACAGTTGAAAGTTTTCAAATTTTAATAATTTTGTCAAATTATTAAAGGTACAGAGTTTGTATTTTGAATAAAATTCCTCCTAACTTCGATCCTCCACATTGACTTTTACAATTTCGTAAATACTTCAGTTCTTTTTTGGCACATGGGCTCCTTAAATTGGAAAAAAATCATATTGAACATTGCAGTCAGATTTGGGTTAAAATTCTTTTAAGTTTATAGTGTAATCTGTGATCATGGGATTTATATAGGGAAATGCTTTAGATAAGATGTTAAACGTGACCAATTTTTAAATCTGTGCACAGTATTTAGGTTAAATTAGGTGATTTAGGTTAAGCCTATATAATGAGAAATGAATTCTTAGTTAAAAGTAAAGGCGGGTATAAATAAACTTATTTGAAAACTTGGAAATTAAAATTTTTTTATAATTCAAATGATGTTAAATTTCCCTAGAATTTTGAATCACACACACACACTGTGTGTGTTGCAAATAATCAATTTTATTCTGATTTAAAAATTTGATTTTATTCCCATTGGAATAAAAATTTGATTTTGTTCCCATTGGAATAAAAATTTGATTTTATTCTATTTGTGCCCACTGGTCTACACAAAATAATTTTTTTCTGTCCCAAAGGTTTTATTAGCTGATCTCTATAGTATTTCTTTCCTCTGCTAAATTAAGAAATGAAAACAACTTATTTATATCATGTAAGGTCTTTTTGTGACACAGGTTGAAATCTTATATTTATAACATTTTCACTTATACTACTAAACTATATTTCATATACCTAAAAGGTGCTAGTTGAAGGATTTCTGGAATATTTTGCCCCTGGAATTTCCCTTTTGAGAGTTCAACAGTAATCTGCCACCATACTTGAACCTCCACTTCCTCTGACACCTTTTTTCTATGCTTGCAATGTGCTCATGAAATTGTTCACCCTGATAAAATATAACACCCTAAATCTTCATAAGCTCTCAGCAGTTGATTAACTATGTCTCTGTAGTTGCCAGAATTTTTGTGTCTAAAAAGTATTCATTATGGTTTTGAAAGAAATCCATGCGCTCTTTATATCTTTCTTTAGTTCTTTTATCTGGGACCCTACAAAAATTCCTTCTTTAATTTTTGCATCGCTAATTTTTTGGGGAATTTCTCTTTCAAATATGGGAAACCTCGTCCATTCTTGTCCATAGCTTTCATGAAACAAAATACACTTTAGAATACCCTAATTTACCTTCAGCAATTTGACCTGTCCATCACAATGAAGATCTCATACCACAATATCACCACAATACCACCTCATCCCGTTTCAATGGATATTTGTGGAAATACAAGCTCTGAAGAAGATCAGAATGAAGATTACACTGATTGACATAATCCAAGTTTTGAGGTTTCACAATTGTCAAGTGGATTTCAAGAACTGTTTCACTCAAGGAGGGTTTATTGTGTACTGTAATATTTCTTCTGTAATGGACGCTCTAGGACATGCTCATAAAGCAGAGGAATGGAGTTTATTTATAGATTCCTCAAAAGTTAGCCTAAAATCTGTTCTCGCTCACAACGGAAATAAATTCTCTTCAGTGACATTTCCAAATGCTACCAATATGAAAGAGACTTATGAGAATGTGAAGCTCATTCTAGACAAGATTCTGTATGAAAAGTACTCATGTAACTTGTGTGGAGATCTTAATGTGATTCATGTGCTGCTTGGTTTACAGGCTGGGTTCACAAAGTTTTGCTGTTTTCTTTGTGAATGGGATAGCAGAGATCGTAAAAACCATTTTAAAAAAAGGCATGGCTTTTGTATATATCTCTTAAACGTGGTGAAATAAATGTTGGAAATACTCCTATAGTTAACCCTATCTACCACCTCTTCACATAAAATTAGGTTTAACGAACTTACTTGTGATTCCCTTTGTATTTGTTAAGCAAACAAAACAGTTTTAAGTATGATCTGTCCGTTCCCATGGGAACTGAAAATGGCATATAGCGAGAACTGTTTGCTCACCCTATCAAAAGATAATCCATCCTACTTACATCTAAAAACTATATGTGATAGAAAAATTCTATTTGCAAATTTGAATTTCTCACATAAAAATACATAAGAACCAGCAAAAATATTAGCTGGTACAAAACATGTGTCTAACAGTGTAGTTTTATACTGTATTAAAATATTTCCTGTTTATACTTTTTTATTTTAACAAATTTATAATCTTAAATAAATCATCTTGTTTTGTTTTTATTTATATTGTTCTTTAATCAACATATTATTATTATTACTACTACTTTTACTATTACTATTAGTGTGCAGGTATGTATAATTGAGATTTTCCCAGATATTTATTTTGTGACCTTTTCGTATGCATTTTATTAATTTAACATTTTGAATGTCTGGAAATTGAAGTTTATTTATTTAGACAGTATGTGGATAAACTAGATTTATATACATTAAGCTTAAAAAAAATACTTTGCAGAAATTACCGATTTGTTTTTTCTTCATACGGCCTACCTAAAATTTATTGGAGTCTGGACATTCTATTTCGTATATGCCATTTTTATTATGAATATTATTAGGTTTAGTTTTAGGCTTTATTTTATTAGAAACTATATTTTCTGTGTTACAAGATATTTTTTAATTTGTAGATATCTTTTAAATAGTTCAGTTAATTTTTGAATTATATTGTTGCAATAAGTACATATATTATCATTAATAGTTGTATATTTAATGTAGGTATGTTGGGCATTTGTTTAGTGAGTTTGTTTTATTTTAATTTCTAATTTATCAAGTCTTTATTTTGTATCCATTATCTGTTGATATGTGTTTTATAATAGTTCTTTCTTTGTTTCTTTCTTTGTCATTTAATGGGACTCTAAGCATTCAGTATATTAAGGTATTGAATGCAGCCATTCTATGTTGTGGTGGATGGTTAGAATAACTTGGAATTTGGCATTTTATTTCCAATAAAATTTGGTTGGAAAAGTCTTCTATATATTGAGTATTGGAAATTTGTTTTGTTTCTGACTATACTTAGATCTAAGTAATTTAATTTATTAGTAGATTCTTCTTCTAATGTAAATTTTATTTTATTATGTAAATTATTTATAGAGTTTAAAATACAATATTATACATTATACAGTATTATACAATAAATTATAAATGTTTATGCCACTATTTTGGGATACGTATAGAGCGCCATCAACACATCTTAATTAACTTCCTAATGGATCGTTCAATTTTATTATATTTATTTTTCATAGAGTTTTTGTGAAAATATTTCCAATGTGATATCAGTGGTTGAGGATCCCATAGCAAGGCCATTTGTATATATAGATGACTATATATACAATTGTTTATCATAACTTATTATCGTACCAATATACGATCATGCCATTATTAGAAACATTGTTTCTTGCATGAAGTAGGATGATTCATGACCTTAGTCACCTGTTTAATGTTTTCTGTAATATGATAAAAACTTATTAATGTTTCTAACCATTCAGTTTCTATAAAATATACAAGCCTTAGTGGTACCTCTGTTATTTTGTAGAATAATCATGTTATTTCCTTTAAAAATGTTATGTGATATTTTGACACAAACTTACATTATGAAACATATTGAATATAGGCCTACAATTTTAAATATTTATCCTGAAATCCATTTTTTATTTAATATAAATAATATAAAACATTCATGAAAGATATAATAATAATGATGAGTAGTAGTAGTTGTTGTTTTTGTTGTTGTTTATAATATTAATTGAAGACACGTTATGCACTTGGTGAAACATATTACTTAAAAAGTTGTTTGTTCTTACCAGCTCTTTGAGAATATCCTAATCGGCTGAAAACAGTTGTCAGGGTTTAACAATCAAATGAAACTACCAAGCACTTGTGTTTATTTTAATCTTGTAATAGCAGTTATTCTTGTAATAAAACCAATTTTGTGGACATTATGCATGCTGTATATTGAGAATAACTTATAATACATTTTTAGAAGGCATAGGGACTACTATAATTTTATGTCAGTCATTATGATGAACTCAGTTGCTAAAGATGACTTTTATATGAGTGTTTAAATGTATTAGTTAAGCTGTTTATATGTATGTACTTATCTGTGCCATTTGTAGTGTACTAAGAACTTTACAGTTTGTGTATTATCTTTAATTCAACAGCCACTGGATATATGAATAGTAAGAAATGTGAATTATGTTTCCTTTCAGAGTATACTAAAAGGAGTGAAAATAAAAAAAACGGAGTCAAGGAAAGTTAATTTTCCAAGAGAAGAATCTGAAATTATTGGTTTTGGTGGTGATGATTACTCAGATGATGAGAACGAGGAAATCTGTTTACAGGAGAGTCAAGGAGTAGAAGAAGATGTAGTAGAGGAGGATGATGAGAAAGAGTTACAGCGGATAACCAAATCAAATACAGATTTTAATTCTAATCCTGCCAACCTGATAGAAAATGATCATACAAGTGAAGTGAAGAAGCCAATATATACGCCATTAATGTTAGGGAAACCTGTGAAAGATGCTGATGGTAAAAAGCAAACACTGTTTGTCTCTGTACAGCCATTTGGGACAGGAAGTCAGACTAATACTGTAGCGGTTAACAGAAAAACACACTTAAGAAGTCTTCTGCATGACTCTCTAGACATGCATAAAATTAAAGAATTAGACCCCATTCCTATAAACTCTTCTACAGATAAGTCTGCATCAGTGCTGTACAGAGTCAAAGATGTAGACAGTTTCAAAACTTCTAAGCAGATTAGTTGTTCAGATTTAAGTAACATTGACAGTAGTAGTCCAGTTGAATTGCCATTATTAAATGGTAATGAAAGTAACATTTTGAAGCCAACTAAAGAAGAGCAGTTTGTGATTATAGAAAGCAATGACAAGACTGATACTGGTGAGAAAGTTGAACATGAAATTATAAAAACAGACTTATACTTTACTGCCATTAAGGAAGAGAAATCTCATATATTGAAAGGATCAGTTTATTCAAATTCTTGCGAAGAACTGAAAACAAATCATAGTACATTTGAACCTGATAGTAAAAATTTTGAATTACAAAAGAAATTTGTTCATACAAATGTTAATATTTTAAATGAAGAAAAAAATGTAATTGAACAAAAAAACATTAAAAATATTTCTAATGGTGTTTGTGATAAGAAAAACACAACAAAGACCCATTTTTATTCAAAATCAAATGACACATTTAGTAAGAAAAGTCTGAGTAAATTAAGTTCTGTGAACTGTACGTGTAATGGTTGTATAATGGCTCAAGATGATATTGAGTTAGATCAAAGTAAAAATATATTGTGCTTACTAGAGACAGGTAACATACAAGTGAAGTCACAGTGTAGTGAAACAGAAGTGAATTGTGTTAATTTTGTGATGAAAAATATAGATAATGAAGTGCCAATTACAACAGACAGTGAAGAAAAAGATATGTCATTCCACTTGCTGAAACTTTTGGATCCACTTGCTGAGAGCAGAGAGATGGCAGGAGAACCTGATGGAAGAGCTGACTCGGATGATTTGGATGAGCCACCAGGTCTTCCGTCTAGTCCTTTACCAACACTCCCTTGTGAAGCACATCCACAATCATCATTTTTGCATAACTTGACCAAAGATAAACCTAAAATACCATTAAAACCAAAACTTGGAAATTCAGCATCAGTCACAGAAGAGGTAAGAGCATAATGTATTGTGTGTGTGTGTGTGTTTATTTTTTTGTTTATACGAGTATAGAAAGTTATGAAGCAATGATCAACTCATTTATTTAAAACTGTGTCCTCAGAAATTAAAAACAATTTATTTACATATGCACTTGTTAAATTATTATTCAAATCCCATACAAATACTGATTAATGAAAATAAGTTTTTCTGAGAATTTAAATTAGTAAATTAGAAACACTCTGGAAGCTAAAAACAATTCTTGGTAAATGTAGGCCTACACCTTGGTTTAACATTATATATCATAAAACTTTGTAGAATCAAGTACAAAATGAAACAAAGCTATGCCACTGTAATAAGCAAATTAAAAGAAGACAGAAAAATTAAAAGTAACAAATAAGTTCTAATTAAACATTTGCAAACCAGCGAATAGATGTATATTAACTTAGGCTTCCTTGCTTTGTTTGTGCTTGTAAAATGAGAATGCTGGTCTACATAATGGTGGAACAACACAGTGGTGATTGATTTCTTTAGAATGACATTTTTATAATGGCAGTTTCTTGGAATCAACATTATCAACCCACTCAAAAGGGTTATAAAATAAATTTTCTCTAGAATTTGGTGGAAGTTACAGACTACATCAACAGAAACTATGACAACAATTTTTATTATCACAATCATTTTAAAAGTTGTTGGAAAATGTGTTAATGATGTAATTGAATAACTTAATAATAATTTATATGTTGAAGCATTCATTCTATTAGATTTTATTTGAATTCAGTAAATGATAAAATAAACTTTTTATAATTTCTACAAATAACGTTTGGTTTGGTGGTTCATTTATTATCCTTAATGAAATGTTTCAAAGGTGTAGGTATGTTTCGTGTGTCTCTGCAGCCATGCTCAAAGTAAATACTGCATTGCTGAAATAATATTGTGATAAACATGATACTCCTAAAAAATTATCTAAGACAAGGTACACTGAAAGACAAGGAGAACAACAGCCAACACAGTGTCATTACAAAATACCAAGAACATGTGTATGTGTGAGTGTGGATCAGGTTTTTTTCACAGTTGCCTATGTCATATAGAATAACATTATACTTCCTCGTGTGTGATTAGGAAGACATACTAATTTTAATAAAAATAAAATTGGACCATGAAAATTTACTGTAAGTGATTATTGTGATAACTCCAAACATTTGTCTGTGAACATAAATAGTTAAAATAAAATTTCTGATTTGTTGACTTTGTTTTGTCATAATAGATAGGAAAATGTGAAGAAATGAAGGAATTGAGAACACCTTCACCTACCTTACCTTCTGGTTTACCCTCTTCATCAGAATTAAATGGAAAATCTATAAAACGCCAAGCTCCAAAGCCACCACCATTACCAAATGATGATGGACCAGGTGTCTTTATAAGAAATTTAGGGAATCAGAACAACATGGATTCACCAGTTGTTCGTGAAAGGGTAAAACGTGTCCAGAGAGAAAGGGCTGCAAGCTGTAGTCCACTACCTAGTGATTCTTCATCAAATAGTTCAGGACATCACACACCAGAACCTTCATCTCCAAGGCACAGTATATCTGTTTCACACGAAACATTGTCACATGAAAAGAACACTGCAGGTATAATTCTGAATACAGTGATTATTTATAGATTAACTACATTATTTGTAAGAAAAAAAAACTACTTCACTAAAAAAAAATATAAGTGTATTATTGCAGTTTTATGTGAGTAATTCAGTAAAAAAATTTTCTTAATTATAAGAATCATACTTTAAGGCAGTTTTGGCTTCATACGTGAAGCTTATGAATAATTTTTTATGTGTACAGATTACTAATCATGTCAAATACTCCCTCCCCTTAAAATAAAATAAATCATTGTTTACTTTATCAAGAGTCAACTATAGCCTACAGTCTATTTTAATTAGAGGTGTCAAAATATGTTTCTTAATTATTCTGTTTGTGTATAAGTGGTAGTGGTGTAGGCAGGAATTTCTGTAGAGGGGGTTATAAGCTAGAATTTTTTCCATTGTAGCTGGTTATTAATGACAAGTTGCGGAGAGGTATTGATGGTTGTAGGAATACACGAGTTCAAGCCCTTTGTGTATATCATATGATTGCTGCCTACCTGCTGACGATCTACCCACGGGGGGGGGGGGTGTTATAACCCCCACTTGGCTATACCACTGATAAGAGGAGACCATTAATTTTATTGGATACAAAATATTTTGTTTGTGGATTATATTGTTTGCTGTAGATATTCTATTACTTATTGTTTATTTTCTTCTCTTGCAGTCACTGACAAAAAAAGAGGCAATAAAATGCGTTCAACAATACGCAAATTTTTGAGGTTAGGTAGTCGTGATGACCATGTGAGCGACGAGTTACCTTCACCTCCATTACCTCCAGTCAGGCCAAGACCTGAAATAATACATCCTCTAGATCTAAATAAATCAGGTGTAGAGGTTGTGAGAGGCAGTGGTTCTCATGTACTCAATGAAAGGGTAAGCTCAAAATTTTGAATTTTACTTTGTACTTTATGTAACTTGGTTGAATATTGTTTAATATTAACACATGTAAACTGCAGATAATTAATTAATATTTATGCATTATAAGTATTTGTTGTTTAGTTTTGTGCAATAAATCATAGATTAAAGCATTAAAGGTACCCTAGAGTCTTCAGTTTTCTCCCAGTAAATGCAAACAATGTTTTACTAATTTTATTTTTTCTGAATTAAGCAGTTGTCTTCTGTAGCTCGATTTATATGTTTTTGATAGATTAGTAATTAAGAATATCGTTATGTAATTACTTCTTTTATTACATGACGGCAAGGAGTAAGAAAAATTCATTTAAAAATAAAATAAGATCTTTCCATACTGCAATTGAAATTGTATAGAGTGCAAAAGAAGGAATTAAATTCTGAGATAAGATCGGATTGTTAGTCCGAAATGATTGTTATTCGTGGTTTACTCCACTAGGTTCTCCCGCTCTATCTGCCGTTGGAAACTGAGATGCCTCATCCGCTTTTGAGACTATTGACTGGGTTTCACGTGTAACCCTAGGCAGGGGCCCTTACTGGGTGCTATCATCCGGAGCCAGATGAACCCAGGTTTTGAAGAGGGGTCTGCTCCTCTAAGACTTCCGCATGTCCTGCTGTTGGATCATTGGCATCTCTTCCACCATTCCGTCCGTTGGTCTTCACAGAGGTCCATTAGCATCTGTATCTACATCTATATAGAATGGACGACAGTAGGTTAACAAAGCAGATCTTCAAATATCTGTGGGGGAAGAAGTCAACATCAAGTTGGATTAAAGAAGTCCAAAAGGATTTAGAAAAAAAAAATATAAACTCAGAAGAAGCAATTGAAAGAGAAGTTTTTTGGGAAAAAATGGAAGGAGTCCGGGGTAGGAAAGAGGAAAACACAGGTTCAAAGTGGGCTGAAGACAGGAAGAAGAGACACAGCGAAAAGATGAAAGAATATTTGAGAAAAAGAACAGAACAAAGAATAAAGATTTGAAATTGGCATGTGGTCCTTAAATGGCCGATACAAAAAAAATAAAAAATAAATAAATAAATAATATCTGTAAAACAAATGGAAGTTATGATTATTTCTTTGTGGAATTCTCTAGATAATTTTCAGTTTTCTGGTAACTTTCTATGAGAATAAGGATTATACTTGTACAACATGGTTTGTTACACAGCCGTTTGCTAAATTTGTTCTTATCCAGGTTTCAGTTATTTTGGGTTTCTAGGCAGTGTTTCAGCAGGACTGTAGCATGAGGCTCTGAGTAAGAGTCATTCATTAAAAAGGTACAGATATCAAAAGGAATTAAACTAACTGATTTTTGAGATAGATACCAAACGTAACAAGAGTGGAACATAACACATTTGTTTTATTATTTTGTTATTAAATCTATACATTTTTGTGAACATGTTTTGATTTAAAGTTGCCCTTATTTCTTTCAGTGTTATGTGTTAGTTTTGAAATATATGTGCTTTTGAAGATAACTTCAGGTTTTACAGGTAGAATGAGATAGATAATGTTAGTAGACTACATAAACATGGTGGAAGGATAGTCACTGGTATTGTGTTATGTCATTCTTCACTGTTAAGGACACTTGGTATTTTTGTAGCAGCTTTTTATGAACAGATGTGGTTTTAACTACTTATTTACTTTCTGATCGTATTATAGTAATCACAGTTTTCCACTTTCTGTAACATACAAGAACCTTCTTTGTCTCATTTAATGGATAATTATTGTCTATAAAACTCAACTCCATTTCTTCGCCATGCACAGTATACATGTTAATGGCATTCTCCTTAGTTTCTTCATTTACATTTGTAGTTTAATGTTGCAGTATAACTATTTAAATATAATTACATGTCTGACTGATCACAGAAATGTGAGTGATTATGTTTCTTAATTAATTTTTCACTTGTATTCAGTTATTTCACTCATATTCACTTTTTTCACTAAGATTAAGATGTGGCCTTTTCATCTTCAGGCATGTCTGAAGTGTGTGGTTTTTGTGTTTTAAAAAGTTTCTAGTGTATTTTATTAGTGAATATTGTTGGTTTGTCTGTCAGAGGAGATTTAGTTGTTCTTTTGGATTACAAATGTAGTAGCTATCATAAATTTCCATTTCAGTGGAGTAATTTTAAAGTTATATTGCTTAATTTTTATTTGGACATGTTATTTCATTATTTGGCTATTGTAGTATTTTTTAATACTTCAAGGTCTTCTGAGATATTTGTTTTAGGCCAGTTTGGTATATTTTTAAGGTGGTTTTTGTTTTAAATTTGTAGGATTGTGCTGTTATTGCTGTCCAAATATATTACTAAACTGGACTTAAAGTGGTGTCACAGGGAACTTGGTGCTGAGAGAACATAAACTGTCATCTTTCCATACTTGGCTGATGTAAAGTTTGGACAGAGTGGGAAATGAAGAGAAAGAAAGATAAACTGTGTCATATTTGTTGGCGATATGGAAACTATAGCTATTTACACTAAAGAGCTGCAAGGAATAATAGTGAAGTTAGAAGAAGGAATACAGAAAAATATGATGACTGTAAGTGTTGGTAAAACAAAACTTATGAGAATTTACAAGAGTCATAGCAAGAAAAGAAAAAATACAAACTGAAAAGTCGATACAAGTTGATTTGGGGAGTACGCTAACAGAAGACTGGAAGAGAGAAGTGGATATTAAAACAAGAAAGTCATGCTTGAAGAAAGCTGTATTAATAAGGAAAAGAATTTATTTTGCAGCAGTATGGCTGTGGAACATGTCTAAGGAAATGAATTTCCTTATATAGTGTTTGTCCATGTATGATCTTTATTTAATTTTGTTAAGTATGATGTTATTTTGTCTGTTTAATACAACGCTTCTAAGTAACCTGTGTTATGTATTTATTTAGTTTAGTGCTTACTGCTGTCTCTGCAGTAAGTATTATTACTTTTGCTTAATTTATTTTGATTTCTAATTTTGTGTGATATTAGTTTATTGTCAGTTTTATACTCTGTATGATGTTTCAATCATAATACAATGTACTGTGCTTATGCCCCAATTCTTTACAAGAGTATAATGGCCCTGCATCATAAAGTTGAGCATCCAGAGTCTGTCATAAACCATATGTTTAGTTTTCTTGCCAGGAAGTCTCAAACCCAAATGTAAAACACGCTGGAATTAATATTAATCATACCATGTCGCAAAAATATTCAATTTCCAGAATTACTTGACTAGATGATTCAAATTAACAAGAGAATGACTAGGAAAAAGTGATTTGGTTCTAAATGTAAGTTACAAAACCTACCCTTCTCAGGACAACAAATTCAGTTACTTAGTGATAGTATCTGACTGTTAAATCTGAGTGATGAACGCGTCTAAAGTGATGAGTGAGTTATTAGTGTCATTGTATTAATGTATTTGAAAGCATTGATGTGATTCTGTTAGATTGTATCCTTGTTCAATTAACTTTCCTGCTTTCACTTTACTCATCTGTAACAGTGGTTACATATTGTACATATATACTGATCATTGATTATTTTAGAAATTGTGAGTTGCTGTGTTGATATTAATATTATGTTTTCTCTACATATGGAGCCAGAGATTCATTTTACCATTAAAATAAAATTATGTAATATAACCATACACAATTGATATAGTAGGTTTAATAAGAATTGTTTTGTCACTTTTAAAGAGATTAATTTATTCTGTAGTGATTAATGAGAACAGTGTGTGATGTGTGTTTAATATATATTTACTGACTTAAATAATTAGTATTCCTATCTTAATATAAATAAAAGTCATTGTATGTATGTATGTATGTACAGGCCCGTATTTTGGATGTATAACGCCCCTGTGCAGTCATTAATTTTACGCCCCCTATTCCCTGAGCTAAACTTTAGTGTCGCTATTCGTTTACAGAATATGGACAATAAATTGTTTAATGACTTACTTCAATTTTAAACTGTATTATAGACAGTATTTAAACTTAACTGAATACACAATATATGAAACAAAGGTGCAAGTTAAACATTTATACATTATTCTGAAAACGATATATGGTAAACACATAGAAAATAATCACTACAGCTTAATAACCTCAGTTAAAAATATCACTGAAACATCCAATTTGGTCAGTCAAACGTATATGGTAGAAACACTGCAATTTGATACTAACCATTATGTGAAACTTACCGAACTTAGAGAAATGACTTTCTTCTGACTTTTGCATTTGCAAATGCATTTATCACTTCCTCAAAATCCAGACTGACAGTGATGTCTGATTCTATGGCGACCACTCCAAGACTGACCAGTCGTTCTTGATTCTGTGCTGTCCGTAGATAGTTCTTGATTCGTTTTAAAACTGAAAATGACCTTTCAGCAGAACAGTTTGTTGCTGGAGTACAGTTGTAGATCTTGAGTGCAGTGTACACATTTGGGTAGACATCACTAATTTTCTTCGAAGCCAACATTCTGCAGAGAAATGGAAGAGACAATAATTTGTTACCATCTTCTGTCTTCATAGATAACAGATAGCTTTTCAAATGGATGCATTCTTCACCAAAGCTGCTTTCTATGTCGGAATCATAAATGGCTCGAAGTTTCTCTGCAGCATCATAAATTTGAGGAGCTTCTAGTTTGGTGATATTTGAGAGAAATGAAAATATTAAATTATATTCTTTGTAGACATTAACTCTCTTCTGTAACTCAGTCTGGAGAGTTTATATGATCTTGGAATATGAAATTTCTATTTGTCTCCAGATCTTGTCATGTTCCAAGTCATCTGATTCATCTGATCCTAGTTCTTCTTCAGGACTTTCTGGTTCCGCTTCTGATTCAGATGATTCATCAAAAAATCGCCTACGTTTAATTTGACGTTTTGGTCTTGAAATATCAACAGCTGAAGAAGAAGGAACTGATTCCAGACTCCTGATCTGATTAAGTTTCTTTTCAGCTGAATCTCTGTGATTGGGGAAACAGGTCTGAAGTTCAGTTAAATACACTGTAAGAGAGTCGCACATTTCAATAACAGTGGAAATGTCCATTTCCTGAGCTTGCAATTTTTTCATGACTTTGCCAAATTGTTGAAGAATAGAACCCCACACTGATGTCATGAATGCTACCTCAATGCTATTTAATTTCCTAAGAAGACCCTCAGCTTGACATCTACCTTTACCCGTTTCATTTTCTGAAATAGTTCTTAATGCAGAAACCACTGCTTTCCAATGTGCATCCAAGCTCTTGCAAGCATCCTCACGTGCACACCATCGAGTTGTTGACAGTGATTTCAATGTCATGGTTACAGAATCAAAAAATGTTTCCAAGATATTCCATCTCCCTGTAGAATCTGCGAAGTAATTATATAAACTCAAAAAACCGTACTGCAGCAATACAGCATTTCACTGCTTGTGAACCAACTAGATTCAGTGAGTGAGCTGCACATGGAATGAAGAAAACAAGAGGATTTCTTTCCTTGAGTCTTGCTTGCAAGCCAGAATATATTCCAGACATGTTGGCCGCATTGTCATATGATTGACCTCTACAGTTATCAACTTTCAGGCCATGTTGTTCTAAAGAATTCATTAGTGCTTCAAAAAGCTTTTCTCCAGTATGGCCTGTATTTTTCATAAAACACAAAAATATTTCACCTGAGAGCCCACAATCAGTTACATATCTAACAACTACACTTAACTGGTCATTATGAGATAAATCTGGCGTAGAATCTACTATGACTGAAAAATATTTAGAAGAAATAACTTCATTGCCTATTTTTTCACTCACTGACTTTCCCATAAGATGTATTAATTCTTCATAAGTTGGTGGTGACAAGTATGATGTAGATTATTTTCCAGGATTACCGAACCGTGCAATATGGTCAGCCAGAAAAGAATCGTACTCTGCAATTAATTCCAAACACATCATGAAATTTCCATTTTTCACAGAGCCAAACTTCTCTTCGTCTCCACGAAATGCTAAACCCCTAGAAGCTAGTTTTTTAACTACAGAAACAACTCTTTTTAGTACATTTCTCCAAAATGTAACTTCATGTTCATGCTGGCTGAGCAATCTTTTGTCAATTCTGTTCATCTCATTTCCTCTACTTTTCAGTTTTAACAAGCAGTCTCTGTGAGAAGCAGAATTTTCATGTTCTGCTATTCTTATGCCAGCATGGCTCCAATCATTGAAACCAGATGTTGCAAACTGAGATGTACCACCGAATAATTTGCATGGGGCACAGAACAGTGGTCCTTGGCTGGGAGAATAAACAAGATATTCACAGTTCATAATTTCCCCATTTACTAAAATCCTATGGAATAGTTTCTTGCTGCAAAACCGTTGTGTTCCATCAGCATATCGCCACGAGGACTGTGAAAAGTCAGCATCTTTGTTTTGATTAATACCATTTTTTATCAAATAATCCCGAGTGTGGTCAGTGTTTTCCCAATAGAATGGATCATTACAAGGAACAGACACTGCAAAATCCACTTCTGTAGATTTTGATATAAAAGTAGCTTGTTCCTGTACTTCGAGATTTTCGACTTCCACATTGTCTTTACTGTTTTCCACTATAATTTCAACTGAATTTTCAGGCCTACACTGTTCACTTTTGTTTTCACCACTGAAATATGAGTCCAGTCGAGGTATTTTCTACAAAATTTTACTCTCCCTCTGTCTTTTTTCCTCAGCTTTCTTGCGATATGCAGCACCACTTAACCTAGATCGCCCATCCATACCATCCCTAAGCTATTATATCTTAACGGAAAAACCTATAGAAATACTGTTTTGTAGAACATTTAAAACTGAATAATTCACTGTCAACAGTTAAAATACTCGGCGTATCGTATAAAATGCCTTGATTTTGAAAGTTAATAACAAGTTGGAACCACGTGGAACGATGAAACGCCAACTTAACTCTGAACTAATAACAACATACACACCAAAGAATATGCACACTACTGCATCCGCGTAGGTGTACGAGCCACGAGTGTCTAGCCAGAGCAATTTCAATATAGGTGCTGCCATCTCGAAGAGAAGTGGTGCACTAATAGTACCATACTACTTTAATGCCAGAGCCAGAACGATACTCTACTTTCGGCTTTATAATGATATGAAGCGATGTTTTTTTTTAACCAGCTATATTTTGCCGCCCTCAAAATTTTGCCGCCCTGTGCACTTGCACATGTTGCACATGCCTAAATACGGCCCTGTGTATGTATGTATGTTCCACATCTCCTCCTAAACCACTGGACCAATTTCAACCAAACTTGGCACAAATATTTTACGCAATGGGAGAACCAACATAGGACAGGTGTTTTTTCGATACGATCCTTTTGGGGGGGGGGGGTCCTTTGGGATCTAAAAAAAACTGTTAGATCTGGTTACCATGGCAACCCAATAGAATACATTCTGGTTGCCATAGCAACTAACAAAATAAATACCTTTGTAGTTTAATGAGAAAATTACTCGATTCTGTTAACCTTACATTTCTAATATTTTTGTTGCTCTTTTTGCTTGGCGAAAAATCATGCACCATATCCGACAATTTAACCAACGTTTCTAAGTTCATACCAGCATTAATTATAAATAAAGATATAGGTTATGATATCGAAGGTGGTGTACGCATCTTAAGAAACTTCTTAATAGTGCGTGAATTCATAGTTGTTTCAGTTTGAATTTAAAAGTGGATGAGTTAAGATCGAAGTAAGTTATAAGCGAGTATAAAAAACAACGTTTTGATAGCGAATGTATTCAGATCGTAGTGTTCAGACAATATAAATGCGCTTGCTTCAGTTGAATTTAAAAATTGATAAGCTGAAATCTATATAAGTATTGTATTGTTAGAATAAGTTTAGGAGACACTAATTTAACAAATACCTTATTTCAACATTAACACAGTGAACTATAAAATGACAGTTAAATACGCAGCGCGTGCAAGTAGGCCTACTGTAGACATTTAATTGAAAACTAATTTAGCTGTTCACCCTCTCCCAGAGTTAGAAATCCAGCAGGAGCATCACGCACAGCAGAATTCTTCTCCAGATATAAGAATAAAGTTTATGACATGTTCTTAAGCAGGTGCGCTACAGAGTATTCCTCCAGTGAGAATGCGAACGTAACAATATAAGGAAGATTATACAATATAGAAGTAATATAATGTTAGAACAAGAATAGGTCCATTTTATGGATAACTAAATTCACCGTTCGCATTCGCACGAAGGCAGAAATTGAGCATGCGCATTAGGCACAACAGAATTCTTCTCGAGGTATAAGAATAAGTTTTATGACAGATTCTTAAGCAGGTGCGCTGCAAATCGAAGTAAGATATAAGCGAGCATAAAAATCAATTCCATGATAGCACGTAAAATCAGATTATAGTGATCGGTCAGTATTATCAGCGTATATACTTTAGCGTTGTTATCTGGTGATGCCTAGAAGGAAAAGAAAGTCCATCGGTCAAATTCAACCGAAAGCCAAGCTTTTGCGAGAAGACGAAACAGATGATCAACAACAGCAACGGCTTCAGGAAATGCGGAAACGTGCCAGAACATCCCGGGCGGCTGAATATGTGGATCAACGTGAACATCGTCTTCAAGAAATGCGGTAACATGCTAGCACATCCCGGGCGACTGAATCTGAGGAACAACATGAACGTCGTCTTCAAGAAATGCGGGAAGACGCTAGCACATCGCGGGCCACTGAATCCGATGACCAACATGAACGTTGTCTTCAAGAAATGCGGGAACATGCTAGCACATCGCGGGCCACTGAATCGGATGACCAATGTGAACGTCGTCTTCAAGAAATGCGGGAACACACGCTAGCACATCACGGGCGGCTGAATGGCATTCCAATTTATTTCTCAAAGGTTTTCATTACAATCCAAGAAAAGAGTACAGCAAACATAAAAGCGTTGTTATTGGAGGAATGGACCAAATATGTAAGTACTGTTTTCCCAAGAAATATAAAGGCGAACCTCAGGGTATGTGCTGTTGCAGCGGGAAAGTCTGTCTACCAGCACTCAAAATGCCACCAGAGCCATTACTCTGTTACATGTCTGGGACTACTTCACATTCCAAACATTTCCTCAAGAATATCAGGAGGTGCAATTCATGTTTTCAAATGACTTTGTTTGGAGCCTCATCCATAGAAGGACAAAGTGGGTTTCAAACCACCTTCAAGGTTCAGGATCAAATATACCATAAGGCGGGTTCTCTCCTCCCTCTACCGAGTGAAAATGCAAAGTTTTTACAAATTTATTTTCTCGGAAACGAAGCTCTGGAAGTGGATCAACGATGTGACTACACAACAGGGGTAAGACGTGATATTGTGTTAAATCTCCAACGAATGTTTCACGAACATAACCAACTCATAAAAACGTTCAAGACAGCTTTAGAGGATATGCCTTCGGATGAGTGTAAATTAGTCATCTGTGCCGATAAAAGACCAGTTGGAGAACACAAGCGGCGCTTCAACAGTCCCCAAATAAATGAGGTGGCAGTCGTCATAGCCGCCAGTGACTGCGACAGAAGGGACATAATAATACAAAGACGAGGCGGCTCGCTACAACGCATTGCAGAGACGCACCGCTCATATGATGCTCTGCAGTATCCCATTATATTTTGGCTAGGTGAGGATGGATATCATTTTAACATCAAGCAATACAGTCCAAATACGGAGTCAACAATTGATAAGAAAGTTTCAATGATGAACTTTTATGCATACAGGATAATGATTTGAAACAACTCATATAATCATATTTTAAACGCTCGACAGCTATTTCATTAGTTTATCGTTGATATATATGCTAAAATTGATGCTGAGCGTCTTCTTTTCATAAGACTTAACCAAAAAAAGCTTCGGAGTGAAGAATATATTCATTTAAGAGACGCCATTGCGAGTGAGAGAAATGTCGACGATATTGGGAAAATGATGATTTTACCTGCCACTTTTACAGGAAGTCCCAGGCAAATGCATGAGTACGCACAAGATGCTATGACCTACGTCACATCATACGGACGTCCCGACCTGTTTATTACATTTACATGTAATCCAGCTTGGCCAGAATTAAAGGAAGAACTAACTCATGGGCAAACATCAAATGATCGTCATGACTTATTAGCCAGAGTTTTTTGACAAAAACAACAAAAGTTAATCAATGTATTGATTGACCAAGAGCCATGTCTTTGGAGAAACTAGATGTTGGATGTATTCTATTGAGTGGCAGAAAACAGGACTTCCGCATTCTCATAACTTAATCTGGCTGAAAGAAAAAATTCATCCCACCCAAATAGACGATGTTGTTTCTGCAGAGTTTCCAAATCCAGAAGTAGATCAAGTTCTTTCGGATGTAGTAAAAAAAACATGGTACACGGGCCATGTGGAAACATTAACCAGAATGCACCTTGCATGAAAGACGGGAGATGTAGCAAGAAATATCCTAGACAATTGATTAAGGAGACACAAACTGGGGATAACAGCTACCCCAAGTATAGGAGAAGGGGTCCAGAAGATGGTGGATATACAGTAAAATTAAGTGTTCAAGGCGAGGAAATCAAGATTGACAACAAGTGGGTAGTTCCGTACTCACCTCTGCTTTCTAAAATGTTCCAGGCTCACATAAATGTTGAATACTGTAATTCAGTAAAATCCATAAAGTACATATGCAAATATATCAACAAGGGCAGTGATATGGCTGTCTTTGGTTTGACGAAGGCCAGTGAGCATGATGAGATATCAAATTATCAGTTGAGATGATACATAAGCAGCAACGAGGCAGTTTGGCGAATACTGAGTTTTCCCATTCATGAGAGGCATCCTACAGTCCTTCATCTGAACGTACACTTAGAGAATGGCCAAAGAGTCTACTTCACAAGAGAAAATGCACAAGCATAGGCACTATGCTAGAGCTCCAGAAGGTAAGACGAAAAATGTTGTTTACAGGCAAGCATTATGTTTGACTTTGTCGTTGCACTCTTAAATTTACTGTTGTATTGTATTTTGAAAATTGTATTTATTTGTATGCATATCGTATATTTGTATAAGTTATTGTTTTTGTACCTTTGTATAAGTTTCAAATACATGTTTCTTTTAAAACTACACGCATTTTTTTTAAACAAAAACTTGTAATATTCTATTCAAATTGTTGCAATGTTGTATAAAAAACTATTGTAGTATTCAAGCTACATTTGAAATATTTAAATTTAAAATAGCATGGAAAAGAGGTTTATTTTGCGTCGCTGAAAGTTAGTGATAATTATTGAAAAAAAAATGTATGAGCTTATGAATAAATTATGAACCTGAGCAATGCTGGGTAAATCGGCTAGTTTATAATAATTTTTACAAGCAGAATTATGACTGTTGCACACCACTATACAAAAATTATTCTGATTAGCGCTTTCAAGCTTCACAGCTCATCGTCAGATCGGAAATGAACAAACAGACAACCATAAGTTTGTTAATCCTTGGGAAGACTACAAAATTGTAAAAGTAGTAAATAATACAGTTGAAAGGAAGCTTAGGGAGGAGTTAGAAATATTGAAGGAAAGAGAAAAAGGGTTAGACAGTTTAATTAATACTAAAATTAAATTTGATAATGAAGAAATATTTTATAACATAATTAAGAAGTAAATGATAGAGGACAGATAGATAAGATTAAGAATTAAATTGCATAGGTCTAATTGGATGTTTTAAAATAAGGGTGTGTGACTGGCCCACAAGTGTGAATGAGAAAGACGGTTAGGTTTAAAAGGAATGAACACACACACACACACACACACACACACACACACACACACACACACACACACACACACACACACACACACACACACACACACACACACACACACACACACACACACACACACACACACACACACACACACACACACACAGAGAGAGAGAGAGAGAGAGAGAGAGAGAGAGAGAGAGAGAGAGAGAGAGAGACACACACACACACAACACTTAAGCACAGGGAATTTGCTAGAAAAATATATGTAACTGTCCAGATGGAGGTGACAGGGCTCAGAGGTTGGGAAGGGACATTTGAATTATAGCTTGTGTGTGAGCAGGGTGGGGTACGGTGGGGGTGTAGGGTTGGTTTTCATGTCTGTTTGTTCATTTCCGATCTGACGATGAGCTGTGAAGCTTGAAAGCGCTAATCGGAATAATTTTTATATAGTGGTGTGCAACAGTGATAATTCTGTTTGTGATTTTAACCACTAACACAACTGTCTTCATTAAACTTAAAATAATTTTTAATTTAATAATTATGTTAATTGCATAATTCATTACTAACAATTTATAACAAATACAAAAGCAATTTATACAATTATAAAGTCACAGAGATCTGATTTAAATATTTTTCCATTGTACTGAAACTTTAGGAATAACCTTCAATTTTTACATGAATGTAAACATTTATGTGAACTATTTATTTTACTTTAATGTAAATTTTGGCTCAGATTTTCTAAGTTTGCGTAGTCTTGTTTGAACACTATTGTCTTTTACATTTCCATTAATTGTTTAATACATTAAACATATACAGGGTGTCCCATGAGGAATGAACATACTTCAGGAATGCATTCTACAGGCAAAATAAAGACGAAATTTTATTTAAACATAGATCCTAAAATGCTTCGTTTTTGATTTGTGGCTTGCGAAAAATTTCACCTTGGTTTCTGCTCCAAGGCTACAATTAAGCCCTACTGAAATTCTTGGAACATAAATTAAAGAGTAAATTTGATGGTTTCATCTGGTTTTAGACCTACAAATTGAAAACAGAGGATTCCAGAGCTGTGTCTTTCATAGTTTTATAGAAACATTTTATAAATCTCAAAGTGAAAACTCCCTTTTTAACTTTGATGAAAATTTACTTGTTTAAGTTGCCAATAAATACATATAAATTTTTAATACAATTTATAAAGAATTTAATTCTGAGAAATCTGATGTAAGTAAAATTAATAATAAATAAACGAACGTTATAAAAACATTCTAATTTTATTGAAGAAGAAACATAACAAAAAATGTAAAAAAATTCATCTTCTGGTAATGTACTTTAAACCATTTATTTATTTGTTTGTAATAACAATTTATTATGAACTACAATTCATTCAGTTAATAAAAAAACATTAGTTACAGGTAGTATTGATAGAATAATTTACAACAAAAATAATTTCAGCAACATTAACTAATTTTTTAATAAAGTTTGTAAAAACTACAATTGGCAATACTGTACTATGCAGACTCAAATTTGAATTCAAATCAGGAAATTTGAATTTTTTTATAATGTTCATTTGTTTTTTATGGACTTTACTTACATATTATTTCTCAGAATTAAACTCTTTATAAATTGTATTACAAATTTACATATATTTATTGGCGATTTAAACAAGTAAATACACATCAAACCTAAAGTGTTTTCGGACCTATATTTATACCCTACACAATTTTTTCAGTATTTCAGCCTGTAGAATGCATTCATGAAGTATGTCCCATTCCTCAGGGGACACTCTGTAGTAGTGACATGAATTGTAGATTCAGAAATGAGAGTTAACTGTAGTGAGGTAATATCTAGTATCAACTATAGGACTTTGTGAATGTTATTGAACATTAACATTGCACTTAATTCCATAATTGAATGTCAACATGTGATGTGTCAGTGATTTCTTTTTTGTAGGCTTCCATTTATTCACCGTCTTCTCCACCAGCAATTGTAAGTCCAACAGGTCAGTTTAAAATTTGATTTCATTGTTTAGTGATACTCGTTAACTATACCAAATAAGCTTATTATTCAATATAAGCAGTATATGTTATTCAATATATGTTGTTAATTCAATGTGTGTTGTTAATATAAGTGTTAAATAATTGTTCAATTTAATCTTTTGTTTTTATGAATGATTGTTTATACAAATTATACAATATTTCTCTGTTAGTGTCATAAAACTGCTAGAAAATAGTACAAGTTTCAACTGTTTAACGTATTGTGTGTTTTACAAATCAATAATTAATTTAAATCAATACCTGTTTATTTCATAACACTGTGAACACGTGTCTTCTAGTTTTCATTATTTGTTACAAAAATTAATAAACATAAATGATACATAGTGTGTTGCATCAGAACATATATATTTATCTCTTCAGAGTCAGTGAACAATTGCTATTCAGTAGTCAGCTTATTACCGTATTTACTTGAATATACCACGCATCTTTTTCTTACAAAATAAAAAAAAAAAAAAAAAAAAAATATGGGGTGTGCGTATTATTATATTGAAAAAAATTTAAACCTGCCCACCCAGCATGATAATCTTATATGTGGTGGGTGATAAAGGTCTTCCTGCCACTTCCAACACACACATCTTTCTTTCGCTAGACTTTCCTGAAACTAAGTTAGCAATAAAACAAAATTTTACGAAAGCCTAATAAAGAATACCATTGTTATTTAGCAAAGCGATAGCAAGCAAACCTTTTTGCAAGCAAAAATAGTTTTTTATAGGCCTATGTTCTTCCAGCTCTAAATCAATTCAATGTGAGAAAGCAATCATCACACCGGATACGACTCAGCAATTACCTACAAATAGGTTACACTCTCACAGTTCTAGAACTTTGTTTACGCTTGTTTCTGGCTATTTACATTCAGTCACTTATCAACACTCTACTGCAGCGGTTCCCAACCTTTTTAGTTGTGTCCAACCTTTTTAGTTGTGCGGACCACCTATTTTGTAAAAACACTTTGAGGCCCACTAACTAAATATACAAGTAAAAAATACACACACACACACACACACACACACACACACACACACACACACACACACACACACACACACACACACACACACACACACACACACACACACACACACACACACACACACACACACACACACACACACACACACACACAAATAGACACCTATGTACGTATGACGTATGTATATATATCTATAATGTGCACGTATGTCAGTAATTAGTAAAACATACTGCACAAGAAGGATTAAAAAATAATTTTTTATAAAGAAAA
The DNA here is from genome assembly GCA_034769895.1 of Magicicada septendecula. Lineage (NCBI taxonomy): Eukaryota > Metazoa > Arthropoda > Insecta > Hemiptera > Cicadidae > Magicicada > Magicicada septendecula. The sequence continues at coordinate 1,218,032,189 of CM068367.1, forward strand.
GAACTTTATTGTATTCACGTAGCTGTCACAACTATAAGAAAACTCAAAAACAAGTGGTAAAAGTTAAAAAAAATCCAATGGGATTTTTGACATTGTTTGTCCCCCACAAGAGAGTCAATATCTGGATTAAAACTGGATAGTTTTAGCCTCAAATCACTATCAACATTCAATTTATTCCTGTATTTATTTTTCAAAAAAAGTAAAGTTGAAAAGGCTCGTTCACATAGATAGGTTGTTGAAAAGCCCATCAAGTGTCTCAGTGCAATTTTGGCAATTGCTGGATACTCTTGCCGAACATTTATCCAGAACGGGACCAATGGTGTTGTTTTAAAAAACGATTTTAGAGTCTGGTCACATGATAGTTCAATTAACGAGTCTTCTTCACTTGATGATATTTTCAATTTTTTTAAGTAATCTTCTTCAAAGGGATTTCTGATCCATTGGATTTCACCTTCAATTTTAGGGAAGTAGTTCCTAAAAGAATTATGAAAAGGTTTAGTTACTGCTCTAGTAAGTCTAGTTAGTAGATTTCTCATTCATATGAATGAAGAATAAAATGTACAATCACAGTATAAGACAAGTAACTAAAATAAATTATTATTAGTTTTAAAAATTGTTCTGTTTGAAAAATTTACTGTTTTAAAAAAAAGTTACTGTTTTAAGAAAATTAATGTTTTTAATTAGGCCTATTAAAAAAATATTAGTATAGAATTTAGAAAAATATATAATTTTAAATTACCTGAGGTTGGAGGCCAAAGATTTGAGGTGATCTTTTATGGTTGTAGCTGTTGTTTTATCAATGTTGACTTCGTTGGTTTCCAGAAAATCATGTAGGACTGGAAATACGTCGAAGGAATCTTGTTCCACTTTTTGAGCCCATCGTTGAAGTTTGATTATCATTGCTTCTACTTTGTCTTGCACAAAAAACTTATGAACGTCCTTGCCCTGCAGAGTTGAGTTAAGAACGTTGAGGGCACCGAAAATATCCACCAAATATGCCAACCGTTTCAACCAGTTTTCATCAGTCACATAGTCTAAGTAGGAACTTGCAAGTTTTCCATCATAATTTCCATCCATAAGGAAAATCCTGAGTTCGTCGCGGAGTTCGAACAATCTTGACAACACTTTACCTCTAGACAGCCACCGAACTTCGCAGTGAAGTAGAAGCTATGTGTGTTCACTGCCCATTTCATCACACAAAACACCAAACAGTCTGGAGTTTTTAGGCCTTGTTTTAATAAAGTTGACAATGTTTACTGCATCGTTAAGAGGTTTTTGAGACACTCGTCCAAACCTTTAACTGCAAGAGCCTCTCTATGTATGCTACAATGTGTCAATTGAACCAAGGGAGCAACTAACCTAACTTTGGCGACTAAACCAGTATGAATTCCAGACATAACACGTGCCCCATCAGTTGTCAAACCTACACACTTTGACCAATCTACTTTATTTTCTTTTATAAAATTGCCAACAGATTTGAAAATCTCTTCGCCAGTTGTTTTTGTCGGCAAAGACTGGCAAAACAACATTTCTTCTTCAATATTGCCATTCAACTCAAAACGACCAAAAGCTAATAAATTAGCCTGGCCAGCAACGTCTGTACTCTCATCAAGTTGCAGCGAAAAATATTCACTTTGTTTCAAAACAGCCATGACAGCTTCTTTCACATTTTCCGACATTTCATCAATTCTTCTTTTCACAGTTGTATTTGATAATGGAATTTCATTAATTTTTTTTGTACATGTTTCATCAAACAATGCATTACTTATTACTTTTGCTGCGGGTATAATAACTTCTTCTCCCATGGTGTGAGCTGTCCCCTTCTTTGCGATTAACAAAGATAGCTCATAAGAAACTCTGGTACTTAGTTTGTTCTGTTTTGAAGATTTTTCCATGGTGGATTTAGTCATAGAAAAATTTCTTTTCTTGATTTGAAAGAAATCGAGAGACTTTCCTACACATTCAGGATGTTTAGTTGATAGATGCCTTTCAAGTTTTGATAGTTTCATATATTCATTGGATAGCATTTCGAAACAAATCACACACTGAGGCATAGGCTCTTCCTCAGCACCAGAAAACACAAACCCGCATTTTAAAAAGTCAGGGTTATATTTACGAAAATGTTTTAGTTTTCTTTGCTATTTTGCTACAACTTGGACTTGACATCGACTTACTAACAATCTCACTACTTGTAGAATCAGATGTGGAAGTTCCTTCATCACTTGACAGCTTCGTCTTACGACAAGACCCCGTCCGAAACCAAGCATCCATATTGACGCGAATTTATAGTAACTCACAGCAGACACAATGCTACAACACATCAACACATAACCACTGACTAACGGGTCAAACAAGTGCGGAACATGGGCGTGGCGGTGAGCGGGGGGAAGAGAGTAGGAGGGAGGAGAGCGTTGACCTTGACCAACGAGCACAGAATTTCGGCACAGAAACTCGGCCGGCAGGCGATGAGTCACCGTACTCGCGCGCACTCAATTAGATGTGTAGGGCCGATTTGTCTTAATAATATTTATCTTGCCTTCGACTCTCGACCAGCGTCCAAGGCCCAGTACCACGCTGCCCGCGGCCTACAAGTGGGTCGCGGCCCATGGGTTGGGAACCACTGCTCTACTGTATAGGTACAGGACGTTTGCACTAGAATTTATACCATCGCATTTAGACGTTTACTATGCACAGTACCCAGTTTATAATAGCATTTTAATTGCAATAAGTGAGTTAAGAGCAAATACAGCATGTTTTGTTGGTGTTGTTTGTATACAGTTAGTGAGAAACTCAAGATAATAAGAAAAGCAGAAGAAAATGGAAATAGAGCAACAGGTTATAAATACGATGTCAGCAAAAGTTATATTTGTGATTGGCAAAAAATGAAAACTACTGTCGAAAAGCAGTGGCTCCTGTCAGGCTTTTTGCAGCCAGAAAGCAAAGTTTCCTCAAGTGAAAGAAAAGCTCTGTCAATATGTTTGTGACAAATGCCAGTATGGTTTCACAATATCAACTGAGATGTATTTTTTGGAAGCCAATAAAATTGCAGCTGAACTTGGAGACAAAAATTTCAAAGCAAATCACAGGTGGTTAGTACGTATGATTTTTTGCACGCAATTCGTTATCTGTCAGAAGATGAATAATTGCTTTACGCCTTCCTGATGCATATGAAGATAAAGTTTTGCAGCTTCACAGGGACAGCAGAAAAATGCAGCATCAACATTTTTACCCACTGCCTCAAATAGGAAATGCGAATCAGACACCGGTGTATTTTGGAATACGTCAGGCTACAACAGTCAACAAGAAAGGTGAAAAAAGAGTGGTTGTAAGAATAGATGGCTGTGAGAAACAAAGATGAACTGTAGTGTTGTGTATCACAGCAGATGGTTATAAATTACCACCTTATGTGATATTCAACACAGAACTATTCCAAGCATTACATCACCTGTAATAGTTATAAGAGTGAACAAAAAGGACTGAGTGGACAACTCTCTTATTGTTGACTGGATAATAAGAGCGTGGGGTTATCAAAATGGAACTTTGATGGCAAGAAGAAATATGCTGATCCTTAACAGTTTTCATGAAGACGTGACAGATGAGGTGAAAAAAACTTTTCAGCGCCAGAAAACTGATCTCATAATAATACTGGGAGGGTTAATAGATGGCAAAAAATGAACAGTCATATACACTTTCAGGAAAAATAAAAAGGCCGGATTTTGAAACTATCTGAGTTGATCAAACATTGGAACTGATTTCACCAGAGTTGGTTTCAATAAATTTCTGAAAATACAGCATTTCAAACGCGCTCAATGGCTCAGAAGTGACAAACTTTGGGACAAAAATTCAGACGCTAGTTCCGACAGCGGCGATAATTATGAAGACAGCAACGACGAAGCCGAGGACAGAGAATTTTTACAGTTCAGTTCAAATACAGGAGTTAATAGTGTGTAAAGTGAGAACTAGTGAATTTTTCAAAGTTGTGAAAATTTTCAATGTGTAAAAATAAATTGGTAAGTTTTAATTTTGTTTTTTTTTATTTTTTATTTTCAGTACCCTAAAAAATCGGGTATATTCAAGTAAGTACGGTATATCCTTTTTAATATGTTACATTATATTTTTTAATAATACATTACATTTAAACAAATGGCAAAACATATGCTTGATATTTAATGTAGTTTATGTGTATCACTTCATATGAAGTGTGAGAAAAAATTACACACACAGTAAATGTTGAGGCTAATAGCCTCTTTAGGTGTTGTAATTTTTAAGTTTACATTTTGTACTGTTAATTTAATTTTTATTTTTGTATAAATTAATACAATGTGAAATGTGATATGTGCTTTTTCTCTAGGTCGACCAAGTAAGCCTCCTCCTCCTCCTCGTAGTCAATCTCTTGACCTTATTCTGGATACACGGCCTGCACGACCTCCGCCACCTAAAGTTGAACACATTCCTGATCAGAGGCAGATACATACAACTATTAAAACAGATGGTGTTTATGCTAATATAGGTACGTTTATGAGGCTTTTGCATGTTGACATGTGCATAATAGCGTAAACATATACCTCTCACTATCCATGATTCTAACAAAATATTATGCTAATGTTCGAGATATTTTGTATATGATGTTATAGTTTAAGAGTTCTTATTTATTATGGACCTATTAATCTATGATGTAATGAAGAAATCAGATTATTTAACCACACACACACACACACACACACACACACACACACACACACACACACACACACACACACACACACACACACACACACACACACACACACACACACACACACACACACACACACACACACACACACACACACACACACACACACACACACACACACACACACACACACACACACACACACACACACACACACACACACACACACACATTAAAGTTAAAACAATTAAAAACTACAAAGAAATACCCATTTATTGTTGTATTGGAGTGTTAGTGATCTCAAATATTTCTACTAGTAATTTTATACAAACCACTATGTTGTCTTTGGTATTGACGAGTGCTTTCGGCAGTCAAGCCATCTTCAGGTCATTTACCAACAGAGAAATATGAAACCGTTCACTTCTTATATTCCGTTTTACCGGACCACCTATCTAGCCCCGCCCCCTGACGTAGTAACGTCTTACTTAGCTCCACCCATAGTGGGTTGGCTTACATTACCAATTTTGTAGCCGTTACAATTTACGTTAACTTACTCTTTTTTGTTGTCTAATAAGCTGCTAAATATTTCTTCATTTTCAAATGTGGTTTTTATATTCATTAGTCGTTTTTCGTCTTTATTTCTTATTTTTAATATTTCCACTTCTTCCTTTAATTTCCTTTCTCTTTCTTTACTCATCACTTTTATTATCTTATAATTTACTATACAGTATATATTATCTTGTATAAAATTACTAGTAGAAATACCCATTTACACACCATAATAGTAACCAAACAGCAAGTGTTCAGTTTTATCTCTATATATTGAAATCTAAAATCAAAACAATATAATGCAAGTATAAAAAGTATGTATATACTTTACATAAATAAGCATTAATTGTCAGTTGACAGCAAGTACTTACTTTTAACCTATTCTTTGCCAAAGGAAAATTATGTGACAATAGGTACAATATAAGTTTAGTAATTTGGATTACTATTTATTAATTTATGAATTTAATATAAATTGAGTCAATGGTTTTGAAAAGGGCATGAGTCCACAAGACCTAAGTTTTGGAAAATGATAAAGAACTGTTTTACGAGCAAAATTTTAGCTTTACTCCTACGATTATTTTTTTTGTTATTACGTATAATAAATTTGCATGATTACTATTTTTTTAGGTTGCTATCTCTTATGGTGTGCCTATTAAAAAAAATTAAAACTATTGGACTCATGACCTTTTCAAAATTTATGAAATAAAAACGTCAAATACATTGTAAATTTTTTTTATTACACAAATAATTACTAAAAAGAACATAACTAGTAGTATTTTATAAATGTTTAAAATTGAAATATGCTATAAGTAGATGGTGAATTTCTAAACATAAGGTGAAAACTTATTTGATTTCTTCTCCATCCTTTGTTGGCCAGTTACATATCTCATCATAAAAGGGTAAGTGCTCATCAGGAATGTATTTTTTGAGTTTTTGATGTCCTCTACTTTCTTGCAGTTCATTGAACACTTATCATTGTATGTTTTTGTAGTTCAAATAGGTATGGCTTCAGCTGATTTTTAGCAAGTCTAAAGTGATGGGAAGTCAAACCTTCAATATAATCATAGACTTTCAACATGCCTGGATTCTTTTTTTCACATTCAAACATGTAGTACTTGGAAATAGTAAAAGCTACTTTTTATTTTTAGGGATTTCCTTTCCCAAAGATTTTATGGATAAAACATTTATCTTGTAGAAATTTGTCCACCACGCTTTGTAATCAACATAAAAGTTTTCCTTGTGTAATACACTTTTAAATTTGCAGCTTAAACTTGATTCTGCCACCATCTTTGCACAGTCTGTAGGCGAGTAAATGAAATCCTTTTGTATTATGTATCTCTTGATAACTCCAAAATTACGGCCACAGAGGAGAAATGAGTGTCCCCTTATGGGATACTATTGGTTGTCCAGAAGAAACCAGGGTCATCAAATAGCGGATAACAGTACCGTTTCTGTTTTGGTCTCCACAGGCATCCGAAAACAAATGAAGAACTTTTGTAGTTTGTAGAATATTATTAGAAATATAATCATGAAGGAAAGTGCAAACTTCATTTGGATCTCTTTTACCCAAACCTTCGTGGTATAAGTGATACTGTAATGTTCCTATTTTTATATCGTGAATACAGAAAACATAAACCCACAGTTGCCTTGAGTAGAAAACATCCTGAAAAGGTATGTGGGGTAGAGTGTGATTCTGCGTATAATCAAAACAGCTACAGGTAATATTATCTTAATTCTTACACATTTCACTAACCTCCTGCAGTTTATTGTAAAATTTATTTGATTTGTGCTTCACTATCAACAACAAACAATAACTGTACTGTGTAGAATTGTAGGATTGACAGCGTTTAACAATATGACCTCCCAGCAGCACCAGACTAATTGTTTTGAAAAGGACATGAGTTCAGGACTGATGCCCTTTTCAAAACAAACACAATATTGAATGGCATAGCGTAGCCATACTGAGCATTGGACTGGTGCCCTTTTCATGTAAAATGGTAAATCTAGGCTTATAGAACGCAAAACAACTCATATGTCATTTTCTAAAAAAATGTGACTGATACCCTTTTCATAACCACTGATTCAGTTGTGCTTTGTATTAATCCTCCCCTTCTTTTTTTCTTTTTCCATCTTTTCTGGTAGTATAGGATTTCATGTTGCCGGAGACTACCAACAGTTCTCCTACCTTCTAATCTATAAGCAACAATTTCCCTCAGCAGCTTTCCTCTCTCCATGTATTCTTGGCCTCCATCACTGAACATATTTCCAGTTCATTCTTTACATCCTGACTCCTCACACTGTCCCTCCCCGTGAAACACTTCAATGAAAATGCATCTCAACTGCAGTGACTCTCCTCAAATCTTTCTGTGAAAGCACTCACATTTCCAAATCATAAAGTAACATTGGGACTTTGTATAGTGTAACGTCACAAAACGTTCCATACTCTTAAAACAACCAGAAGAGTGAATAATACCAAAATAATTATGAGTAAGAACCAAGTATAGGTAACAAGGAAGAATATAATAGAATTAAAATCATAAACCATCAAAGAAGGAAAGGAGATAAGACCAGGAGAGTGACTGACGTTTGTCTGCAAGTGAGGGGGGAAGTGGTGTTTAGAGCGGTCTGATTGGCCGAAACTATACAGCACAGCGTTGTCAACTCATACTTGTTGTTTCGCTGTTTGTGCGTTACCACGTGCGCGTAGTAAATTGAACAGCAGGCCTAGTGCGTTTACTACGGTTTGATGTGAGTGAAATTTAACAGTTTTAAAATTTACAATATTATCATATTTTAGTGCATTTGCATGATTGAGTGATACTTTTTAAATTTAGTGATTATTAGTCTAATATTCAGAAGTGATTTTGTGGTAAAATTTAAGTATTTAGTGGACTAAGTGATAGTGATTGTAAATATTATCCATTCAGCTATGTCCGACGCCAGTACGAGTGCTTCAGCTATACGCAAGACAAGAAAAAGGAAAGTATTTAATGGACAGGCAAGACAACTTATCTGTTCAGTACGTGAATATTTTGAAAAAGAAAAAGCAAACGGGGGGCCGTTAATTTCCTTTAATAAAGTTTTAGAGCGTACAGCTGCCGCATGCGAAGTAGGGAAGAATCTTATAGTACGTATAGGAAAAGAGAAAGACGATCTTCTTACTGATTTTAGTGATACAGAGCCCAAGTTTCATACACCTAATAAAAAAAGAAATACCGGTATAGACAAAAAAGTTAGATTCTTTCCAAGAAAATGCAATTCGACAGCATATTTATAGCTACTATTGTAGAAAAGAGCACCCAACAATAAATAAACTTCATAAGTCGTTAGCAGCAGCTGATCTTTTTGCCGGTAGTAAATCATCTGTTAGGAAAGTATTGCAAAATATCGGTTTTAAGTTTACAAACATTTCGGGGAGAAAAGTTCTTATGGAAAGTGAAAGTGTAGTTGCTTTACATTGTAGATTTCTACGAGAAATTCAAACTAAATCTATTGAAGACATAGTCTGGTTAGACGAAACATGGGTAAGTATAGGTCACAGTTTACGAAAAGGCTGGACAGATGATACTGTGGAAGGAACAATGAAAATACCTTTAGGACGAGGGGGTAGATATATTATTGTACACGCTGGGACATCAAAAGGTTTCATACCTAACTGTTTTTATGCCTTTAAGTCAAAGAAAACGAGTGACTTCCACGAAGAAATGAACTCTGAAAACTTTACCAAGTGGTTCACAGACTCGTTATTAAAAAACCTCACAGTGCCGTCAACTGTTGTAATGGATAACGCCCCTTATCACTCGGTTATATACGACAAAGCGCCAACATTAGCTACACGTAAAGAAGAAATTATTCACTGGCTTCATGAACATAAACATTTCTACGACTGTTAGCATGAAAAAAGCAGAGCTATTGGAGCTGGTGTCAGGTTGTAAACCCCGCTTTCCGGAATACGTAATTGACAAAGTAGCGCAAGAACATGGCCATAAAGTAGTAAGATTACCACCGTATCATTGTCATTTTAACCCCATTGAGTTAATTTGGGCACAAGTAAAGGGATATGTAGCAAGAAATAATTAGACTTTTATAGGAACTGAAGTAGAAAATTGATACGCGAGGGCATTACGAATGTTACTGCAGACGATTGGAGAAAAGCAGTGATGCATACAAAGAAAGTAATTGACGAAGCATGGAGCAACGAAGGCATGTTAGAAGACGCCGTGGAACAACTGGTAATAAATTTGGGGACAGAATCCAGTGACTCGAGTGACTCTGGTAGCGACGTAAGTGGTGTAACACCTTTAGATTAACGGCACAGGCAGAAAACTACAGACAGGTACAGTAGTATTAAGCAGACATGAATCAGCGCGCAGGTTGTAGTGGGGAGAAGACGGCAGCAGTGAAAGGCACGAGAGAGGAAAATGTCTACTAAGGCAGTTGAAAATATTGGTCTACTCTCTGAATTGTTAATAAGACGCGAATGTGACAAGAGTAATCTATTTTGACACGGGTTGACTTTTTATACCTAATGTGCCGAAGTTACGGTTCTTTAATAATTAAAGATGAAAGATAATAGTTAAATTTACGTTTTTCTCTGTAAAAGTAGTAAAATTTGAAAACTCATATCGCTTATAATGACAGCTGAAATAAAGCAGTTACACTGCTTTGTCAATTCACAATTGTTTTTGTTTTATTATATTTATAACTTTATTTATTTAGTTTTCTATTGTCTATGATTCTTATAGTGTTTTCAATTGTTTATTTTTAATTTTTAACGTTTTTATGTATTTATTGTTTTTTACATTTCATTAGCTACATTTTTAATTATATTACTAAATACTTTACCAAACTAAATTTTACAGCCCTACCAAAACACACACATACACACACGCACACTCGCACGCATATATGTAACTTACTTTTTACTAACTTACCTAACTTTTTACTAACCAATTATTCTTATAATTTGAAAATTCTTTTGTTATTCTTTTAATTGTTTTTAAGGTTTTTACCTAAAATATGGTTACCTACAAAATTTGGTTGTAGGTAAGTTTTGATTTCGATTACGACAGTAAACGAGGACATTTTGTAAGACGAAACAAGCGTCAGACACAACAGAAAGAGACAATGTAGGCCTAATAAAGATTTCCATTATTTTGTAAACAGTGACTTGGCGTGTTGTGTCTGTTGCAATGTTTCTCGAAAGTCGAGGCTAGACATCAACAATCGTTGTATATTTTGTAATGTGTACACTTTGTGTACATGTTACGATTCACGAAAAACGTAATAATATATGATCCACATTGCTCTGGCATCTTAATTTGTTTGAATAAGTAACATTAATAACAGCCTCGTACGTGAAATGATTGTGTGTGTGTGTGTGTTTAAAAAACAAGCAGATGTAAACTATCCGTAAAGAACCGGAGAGACAATATTAATGCAACAATTAGACTGAAACTATTTAAGTACCATAGAGCACATTTACTTACATGCAATTACAATAATTATTTAGGTCAGTTCTTCACCCGACTAATATTTCCGTCACTGTTATCACCGTTAGCCTATTATCACTATCACTCAAGTTGCCTTCACTGCTGCTATCTCGTCTTACATTATTTTCTAAACGATCTGTTACAGTATCCCTTATTATTTTTTGGTTCGATCTCACGTAGTCATTTTAAATTTTCATTACGTCACGTCTTGATCTCTAGTCTGCAGGAGAAATACAATAAAATTCCTTTGACACTGTCCACAGAAAAATGCACGGTTTTTCTTTCAACATGCTTCTTCACGGTTGCCAAGTCAGTTCCATAGGATTTCCGGCTGATAGTGTAGAAGTTATAAAACAGAATGTCCTTGGGTTGCCAAAATAGCATCTATTTTAAAAGTTTTGTAAGTTGGTTTGTTTTGTTTAATTAGTGCATACAGCTCAGGCTTTAACATAGATGGACTACAAGGAATGTTATTGTTTTTTAACCAGTTAATCATGTATGCCTTTTTTTGTTAATGATGTTGGAGGTGGATTTATTTGTACATTGTGGTAGGAGGCATTATTTATTACTATTACGCTGTTCTTATTAAAATGAAATGAAACTAAACGCTTCATATTTGATGAATACTGATGTTTTTTGAAAAGTACTCACACAATAACCTCCACAGCGTCTCAGAGAAAACTAAGCTATGTTTCTCTGTTGACGCATGCGCATTACATAACCTGCGCTGTTAGTACGAAAACGGTTGATTCATGTCTAGTAAACTTTACTGTAATAATAATTTCATTTTCAGTTTTGTTTTTATGGTAAAAGTAATAAAAACAAAACATTGACTCTTATTTTGCTGTCTTATATTTTTTATTATTGTTAATTTTTACTTTATTTATACACTAAGTTGATTATTGCACATTTGCACATTGTCACATTTATCGTTAAATCAAAAAATTAAAGATTCTGAACATTTGAAGTTAATTTAAAAAAAACACTGAAGTTAATTAAGTTCTCGTTTATTATTCTCGTAAGAATTCACATTTTTAGTTTATGAATTATCTGTAGTTACAACTGAATAAATATTAGTTTTTAACTAATGTAACTAGTCGTGTTTGTGTGGTTGTAAAAATTTAAAGTTTTGGTGTTGTTTGGTGTTAAACGTGTCAAAATGTATCTTCTCAGTCGTGTACGGGTAAACCGTATTTTGCTCTGCTGCATTCAAATGTTGCCGCCTCGCCACCTGATTGGCGCACAGCTTTCTGCAGTATGACCCAGCTTGCGTCTCGCTTTAACGCCTTCACTTCAATAATTATTAGTCGTTATTCTAAATTAACTGAATCAAACATACAGAATTGCAGATTGAGAACATTTATTAATCCTTTAGAATATTTCACTTGATTTATTATACATCAAAATTTGTTTTCTGCACCGGCTATTACAATTGTGCGGTTGGTATTGGCTCAGTTCAGTTTGTATACAACCGTCAGTAATGTTAGTTTACAGTAAATATATCGTTTTATCTCAGGGGTGTTAAGTCCTTTCGGCTACAGAAATATATACTTACGGCTAACACACACAAAGTTATAACAATTCTTAAGACTAATTACATAAATAAATCGGTATCTCATTACATTTAATTAAGTAATCACCAATGAAAACTTGTAAAGCAATTTTGGGTTAGGTTTCGTTGTCAAAGTTCAGTTATCGAAAGGTTCATCAATTATTTTATTATATTTTACTTTCTTAATAATTGTTAATTGATTAAAGTTAAATAGTGAATTTAAATAAGCATTTATTTTGACTCGGAATAGTGATCAGTGATTTGAAATAGTTATATTTAATTCAGACCAAAAATAGTGAATTCGATTTAAGGGATAATGTTTATACTCATCGGTTAATTGTTGCTGATTCCTGATGTCGTCTTCTTCTATGGATAACTCCTGGGCTGTCGTCTTCTTCTACTCTCCCGTCGTCTGTTTCCCTCGTCTCGGCGCTTCTCCTCGCTGACTCAGGCCTCGTATCTCTTCAGTTGATGTCGTCTTCTTCTTTCAGGATGTTCCACTGATCTTCATTTAGTGTCCGTGGTAGTCTTTCTTCGTCACGGCGTCATTTCGTCTTCTTCGGATCACTACGGTTTGTTATTTAATTTTTATAAATAAAGTTTCGTTCAGGATTCCCTGTACTGTTGTCATTGTCTTCCACTGGTTTTAATTAGTTTCGAAATTACTTGAAGAATAACAATTTTAATTTTAATATGAGAGCTCCTCGGTCCACTTTCTGGCGTTGGTTAATAATGACTACTGAAAATCTAACGGTTTTTTGGCGTTATTTTTCTTGTTGCTATGGTTACTTAATAAATTATGCTAATTTTCATTGGTTATTAACTTAGTTCATTGTTATGATTTATCGTCTTTTTTCGTCTATTTTTACCAAAATATCTTCAACTGAAGATTACTACTTTATACTAATAGCTAGAGTTATTACATTAGCACCATTCTTCCTAATTTTTCATGATGAACATTTTGATATCCCTCATGCCCACTCTTGAATAGCTAATTACATTTTTACTATTTTCCATATTTATATCTTACATATATTTTATTCAAAATTAGTTGTTAATCACATACTTTGGTACTATGAATACTCACTTACATGGTTTAATCATTTGGCACATTCTGCCTTAACTTTGGATTATTATTCGTTCTCAAATTAATAAATTTATATTCAACAGTTTGGCCTAGAGCCTAGATTCCATTCTACTTCCATCTAACATTTCTTACTAACAGTTCTGGTAATTCTAATACAATTTATAAACAAAACAAACAATAAACATCAGTATCCCTAATTCTAATTCTTACTATGAAATATTCCTTGTCGGGTTCTAGCCTGAAATAACTTTTAACTACTGTTCTCTGCTTACCCTATAATTTACTCTATGCTATGATTTTCTGAACACTAACAAAACTCTTTAATACTTACTTAAAGAAACTCTTATAATACTATTGACAAACTGTTACTTGCATGATATGTCCTATCTACTATTCCCTTCACTTAAATACAGTGTCAGTCCTTCTTAATTTGCTATTCATTCTAATACCTTAACTCTTACCTTAATATATAATCCTGATATCTTATTACTTAAATTAATAATATTACAATTAGTTCAGTCTTACTTACTAACGCACAGTTTATCAAAAATTGTTTATCTGTTTAACATAGTTGGCTTACATAATATTTTGTTCTACACCCCCACTGCACTTTTCCTTTCATTAGAAAGTTTCTTTAATTACTACCCTGCTCACTTTGTTTCATTATTCTATACCTATCACTTCACTACTTATTTAGTTTTGCACACACTTTTGGGCTTATTCACTTGTTTATTCAAGGGTTGTCTAATTACTTTATATCACTGTGTGATTATGGTCATGAATAACTAAGTTACCTCCAAATCACACTGATCACTTTTGGTCATCATTCTAATATTGCTTTTGTTTTGGCTCAAAGTATTGTTTATTGTCTTTGGCCATTATCATTACAAATGGTTTGGGGTATGGTTAGCTTCTAACCCCCTACATTATATTATACAAGTACATTCTTTTAAAAACAAGATACATGTGATACTATTACCCTCCATTAATCTTATTGTCCTAGTTACATCTCATATACTACAGACATCAATTCATTATTAAATTTACAATATTCTGTTCACTTTTTTGGGATGACTTGATTGTACTTAGGTTTTAAACTTCTTCTTCACTGTCTCTTGGTTCCTTTGTTTCTATCCGATCTATTGTGTCAAGTCACTGTCAGGTTAATAGTCATTTGTTATTTATTGGGTTACTGGGTTATTGATCTTTAAGTTTATAAGTTTTTGCCTCTTACTCTTATCTTCAGCTGTTTATTTTATAATTAAATACAATTGAATCTTCGCTACCTTATGTCATGTTACACTAAATATAATTATTACACTACGACTCGGAACACAAAACTTTAAAAGGCGAGACTTCTGAAGAAGCCTTTAAAAGGCGAAAGCCGGTTCAGGTTGTAAGGTAAAACTTTTTCGTTTTTACCTATAAAAAGTTTTGTGTTCCGAGTCGTAGTGTAATAATTATATTTAGTTAATTAACGGACACGTCATGGACAACGAAATCGAAGATTAGTTTTTAAGTAGGGGAATACATATTTAGTCTGCGTGTACTGGATTTGTTTTGTCTGCGAGAAGCATGTTTTGAGTGAATGCAGTAACGAAAGTTACACTTGCGTGACATTCAACAGAAACACGTGGTTACGAAGTGGCAACATGGCGATGACATCATTGCAAACGTCAATCTCTCTCCTGTAAAAATTTTAGTATAGTTCCCAAATAGACTGTTTAAGTGAGCCTAACAAAACATTAATAAACCAAGTCAAATAGCATAAGTAGAATAAAAGATGACAGAAACGATATTTATAACATGTATTATTAGAAACAGCACATTAGCTGAATAATGGCAAAGTATTAATTTGAATGACAAACATAAAGAAATATATTATTGATAATCATGAACTATGAAAGCTAATGAGAGAACAAATTGTATATGTTATAATAATGATATGATCTCAATGTAACCATCAATGTAACAACTAAATGTATTTAAATAATGTTATAAGAATATAAAGTATGTAAAAAAATGTATTATCAGTAAAGGAACAAAACCTTATAAGGAAATATGTAGACCAAGAGAATGGCTTAAGATGAGTTGAGATTGTGTAATACGTTTTATTTATTATGGTATTTATTATTTATTATAAAATTAATTATATTTAAAAGTCAATTTATTACATTATTATGAATTACTCGGGCGCCATCTGTGTAATTACATATTAATACCAACTAATAAAAGACACAGAATAAATTCTTAACAGTAATTCTTACCATTGAACGGGTTCAGGATCCTTTTATGCGAACTCGCAATCTGTAAAAGGAGCTAATGGTTTCGTTACGTAATAACAATGCTCTTTGACTATATAAATTAAGTTTGTTTATTATTCCATCTCAACATTAGATTTGATTTTCTTTTAAATTTACTCACTGTTCATTTTGTCTAAAACATCATTTTTGTTACTTTTATTTCTCTTTCTTTTCAACAAAATACAGACAAGAATTTAGATTATTTTAATATTCTTAACGCCCTTATACTAATTCATATCTTAATATAGCATCTTAAAATTTATGAAAGCAACCCAGCAATTGCTCACACACAACATTCATTCATATTTAAATTGACCAAAATTTATTTTGAGCGCTCTTTTAATGTAGCTTAATCAAATTGGGAAATGGTTGTCTTCTACTTAACTTTCGGCGTCCCTCTCATCACCACGTGCTGCGCTAGTTTGTAGGTCCAAAAGTTTTAATTTATCACATTTTTTGATTCCGATTTAAATACTGCACTCACTGTTCATTTTGAAACACCATTTCACCACTTCTGTTCTTTTCTATTAATAATTAAAAATTTACTTATGACCCACGTGTTGTGGTTTGCCTGGCCAGTTGATGGGTGACTGTCTAGGGCGCTAACAAAATGCCCCACCCCAAAAGTTGGACAAGACGGAAATTACAATGCCTGCTGGTGACAAAATGTTCGTCCACTTACAGGGAACATGGGTTGTTAATGTGTGTTCTGCGGTGACTATATTGCACTGGCATTCGTCACGTGACTCTGATAGGCGTGGTTTTTGTCAGATTTCCGCCAGCAATCGAACACGTGCTGATAAAAACTTTACAGTTTTGACATCTTTGTTAGCATCGGTTGAGGCTGCTTAGTGTCCTGTCCGTGCGCGTGCTCAAGTTGCGCGCTTGAGTGCGTAACACACCACTGAAATTCCCGGAATGGTAATGCGTCTTGCCACGCCCGCTTGCAAAATTACAACGTTGTTCTTTGTCTGACTGAAACCGTTTTCTGCGTGGGATTACAATTGAAATGAAATAAATAAAATAAAATAAAATACCCCATTCTGTCCCATTACAAGATGACTCGATGAGTAATAACTAATATAATAAACACTCAAAGTAAAGACACACACCTTATGTGGAGTCTATAATAAAGAGAAAATTGAAACAATAACAAACCAATGATGACCCAAACAAATTATGAAAATCATAATCATGTAGAGACCCTACAAAGCATAGGAAGATATAGTAATAATAATAACGAAAAAGGTGTAAGTCACCATACTTGAGCAATAGTATAAGTATAGGAGATAGAATAATGTTGAATAAAGAATAGTGAAGTAAGGAAGTCTAAATAATAATCAACAAATGTGTAATGATGATTAATAATGTTCAGCTGGATGCAGCAATTTTAAATAATAATATGTTCATTTCAATAAAATAATTATGTTCAAAATAGAAATTAAGGAGAGTTGAATAAATGTTAAAAAATGTTAAAATCGAATCTGCAACGTTTAGCAGAAGACAGTTGAAAACAATGCATTATTTAGAATAGGCTATTATTAAAATAGAATTGATTAATGAAAGATGTAACCAAACTGGCCTCAATTCATATCAAAATAACAAGAAGGAAACGAGCAATACGATGCTAATTATAGAACCTAATTTGTAATTCATATAACTGAGATAGAAACATAAATATAATAAATTTTGTGAATTTTGGATGAATACAAGTAATAATAATAATAACACCAGACCCACACTAAAGACAATTATGTAAGTGCTAAAAATAGAATGACCTCATCATGACATCATTTTCAACCAATCAGGAATTACCTTAGAAATTAGTAAGCGAAGCCTAGGTCGATCTCAACAGACTATATATACAGAAGCGAGAGTACACAACACACATTTTGTCAAATTCCATCCGAGCAGCTACTACGACTCCAGACCAAAATTATCATCAGAAATTATTAATCAACAGTGAAGAAGTATAAATCTATTAAAGTGCATCGAAACCAGTAGTGTTATCTTTACTAGAGGTGCGAATTAAAAGAATGAGGTTAGGTGAACTACCTAACCAAGTAAATAATTTTTCAAGAAGTCATATTTGTTCATACGCGTAAACAGTGAAATGTACGATCAGTTACCCGATCGTAAAGTGTATTTAATATTGCATTGGAATATGTAATTAGAGGCTTATCAATAAATAGCTCCAATCTGTTAACAAATAAAACTGTACAGATAGCCGCATATGCAGATGACATTAACATCATGTCAAGACGGATCACGGCAGCTAAAGAAATATTTATAGAGCTTAAAAACAAAGCCAAGGAAGTTGGGCTAGCCATAAATATGGATAAAACAAAAATGCTTATCCAAACAAGAAGGGACCAGGTTCATAACAACATCGAGATAGAGGAGGACACAATTGAGGTGGTGGACAATTTCACGTATCTCGGAGTGAATCTAGCAAAGACTGGATCAGAGGAGCCGGAGATCCAAAGACGGATCACCATGGCTAACAAGGCGTACTTCGCATTGCTGCCATCATTTAGGTCTGGGGATGTGCACAGGGAAACAAAAATTAAAATATATAGGACTGTCATCAGACCGGTGCTATGCTACGGGTGTGAGGCATGGGCAATCACACAGAAAACAGTCGACAGAGTAGACACCTTTGAAAGGAAAATCCTCAGACGCATTATAGGCCCAATACAAGAAAATGGCTCATGGAGACTGAGATACAACAACGAACTGTATCAAATATATAAAGAGATACCAGTCTCAAAATTTATAAGAATTCAAAGATTACGTTGGGCCGGACATGTTATGAGAATGGAGGGTGGCAGGAACCCTAAGAGGGCTTTGCTGGGTACATGGGAGGGAACGAGACCTAGAGGCAGACCGAGGAAGAGGTGGGAAGATGGCGTTGCAGAGGACGCGAGAGACATGGGGATAAGAAACTGGAGGAGGGTTGCAGTGGATAGAGTGGATTGGAGGCGGAGATTGGTGGAGGCCAGGGCCCGACTTGGGCTGTAGCGCCATTGGAGAGAGAGAAAGTGTATTAAGAAATAATCCATGCGATTATAATACAGGGAGTACAGTGCCATATATTTACATTGTGTATGAATAATATGTTAGTAGTATAAAAAATAATACACCTGTATACTAACGCAAAAACAATAATACCATAAGTACTAAGCACTGTCTTTATTTTTTTAGAGGAATTATACTATTCTGAATATAATAATTCATGTATTAGGATTACCGTATTTAACCTCAAACTTGTTGAGGTTAGACGAACTTTTCGTCAATCGATTTAAATTATTAAAGGTGTCTAACATATTAAATCCAATTCTTGTAATAGCATCATAACGCAAGGCATAGGTGTTTTGTTCTGTAATTTAAAAGAATTCACCCTTGAGGTATGAAATATTTGTAAACAAACAACCAATTATTATCAGAGTCATCATTGCCAACCCACTGGGTTAGGATAGTTTAAAGCCGGATAGATTGTAATCCGTTAGTATTATTAATTTGAATGTATTAAGTTGAAACAAGCAAATAGTGAGCAATAAACAAGTGAATTGTTAACTAACAAGCGTTGTCAGTAATTATTAAAACAGTGATTAATTATTTTTTTCAATTAAACGAGTTCAAAGCAGTCAACCAGTCAAGTTGGCTATTTGGACGTGTGAAGCGCCAACAGTTAAAATTAAATAAGTAGACCAGAAGGAAATTAATTAATGATATTATTTTAATTACTCGATCAACAAATAAGTTAACATCAATCAAAATTATTTATTTTATTATTTGAATAAATTCTTTTTATGGAATATTAACCAGAAATTCCATATGGCACCCAAGTAAAACCAAATTAGCTCACTTAATAACAAACAGTGCAGTCATACTGTTTTTTTGAAAACTTAACAGTTTACTAACAAACTGAGACCATCTGAACTTCCAGTACTACACAAAAGGTACGTGAAGGTTTTCATTATTCAATTACTTTGTCAAAACTACACATTACTGTACACAGACGATCTAGTTCAACGGAAGTGCTAATGAACTTCAAGAGGTCTCCAAAGCCAATTACATTCAACTAACTGGGATTACAACAATTAATTAATTAAATAAAATTAAAAATTAATTAAACAAAATATCCTAATTAAATAAATTAAATAAAAATAAGAATTATTTAACGACAGATTTAAGTTAAAGACAGCAACGTGTGAATAATATCAATTTTAAACAAGTACGTACGGGATATCTTATTACAATAGTTATATGGGTGTTCATCTACATGTTTTTCTACTCATCCCTGTAAGAGCTTGAAAACTACTAGTTTTATTTCTTACATAATGATCCCTCTCACAACTGATATTATATCTCAGATACTGAAAATGTAAGACCTGTTCAAGCACCTATCACTATTCAACTCCTGATAGGATCTGTTCCTTTAAATGTGATGATGACCTTCCCGTTGAAATCTTAAAATGATACAATGAATACAGTGTACTCACCTAAATGAGCATATGGAAAAGCAAGCTCATTGTATTCAGGATTCATATGAACTGTTCAGATTTGATTACAGAGAACATTATTTAAATCAACACTGTAACACTGATGACTGTTATTATGAAGAGGAAACAGATATAGAAAAGACTTATGTCCCATCGAATGAAGGGAATAGTTAATCTGAGACATAAATGAAAAGTCACTACAGAAATATTCATGGATTTTAAAGACACAGTAAAAAAGATCGCTATGTAGTTAAAACACTATGAGAACAAAGTTATTTGTTTTGTACAATGCACCAAGTTTCTTTCCAAGATAGTTTAGATATTAAGCAGTATGTAATCTGTTGAGGCTACATGTGTCAGGTGCCTCATTGACACAAGTATTCATGTTAGTTAGCTCAGCATTTCAAAATTGTGTGTTGTACATATTATGAAAAGTTTAGCTGTAGTGCATTTGTGTATTAGCCGTTCCTATAGGTTGAGACAGGTTTTTTAAAAATATAAGTCTGATTAAAAAGAAAAAAAGAAAAGAAAGAAGCAATAAGATTATGGTTTTTGAGCCTTTCATTCAACATAATCTTATATCTTGTGATAAATAACATTTGGTAATAAAGAAATACTGTCCTAATTTTTAATTGTACTTTATGGCTATGTTCAAATGATGGTGATAACATTTTTAAACCTTTAAAACGTGTTATATTGAATGTGAGAAGTGGGTTGAGAAGTCTGTTGTTTGATTTTAGGGTGCTATGGGGGGGAATGGAATGCCATAATGGAAAACTGGGCATGCATATTACAGTGCCACACAGCAATTTTGCATCCAGGCCTCATGCCTGCTAAAACGTATTTTATTCACCATGAAGTAGTATTCAGAAATTAATAATTAAAAGTATTTAAATTGTGTTACATTACCTTGTGCGGACATCAACTGAAGCGTTAAAATAGTTTTAAGTCTTGACGTTCGTATGAAAATTAACCAAGATGTCGTCTAGTGTACTCAGCAGAGAATAATAGGTCAATGCAAATAAACAAGTACATATTTATAAATTCATATAAAACACTATTTTATTATATTTTCATCTAACATTCTTGTTAAGCTCCCCTTCACATAAAATACTCCTCTTTTCTCTACATTTTGTATTCTTACTCTCAACACTATTACGGTTCGGTATTGAACATTATTAAAACATTAGATGCCACTCAGATATGATAAACTGTAAAACATTGAATGCCACTCAGATATGATAAACTTTAAAACATTGAATGCAACTCAGATATGATCTGCTTACAACTATTTATTATGATTAAATTATATCTACTGTCTAAGGCAACCCAGTTTGCTCATTCACACATTCTCATAACTTTTCCCCTTTTAATTTAGCGCTTTTATTGTAATTTCATAATTTTTAGTTTATATTATACTGTACTTTACTGGTGTTGTCCTTGCAGACCCCGTGTCACACTTATTACATTTTTGTTCACTTGTTTTCGTCCGAAAAACATTTGTACTGATTAAACTGATTAAAATTTTGTTCACTGGCGGTTATTTGCTATCTCACTGTCGTTTCGCTACTGTATCACATGGTTTAAACACATTTTTAATTATTTTGTTGTATTTCGGCTCGCGAGCCTTGTTACGCTGAACCGGCTGGTTCCAAAGTTATATGATGACAGACGCTGAATTCGACGCTTCCAAGATGGCCAAAACGTTCTCCTGCTCGCCAGCTTGCTTTTTGATAGGCTGAACAGGCGTCACATGATATCTCATTAGTTCACGCTAATTACTGTTAATTTCCCCTGGCTGACTAGCGAACCTCATACGTGACAATTCATCTGTTCGTGCGGGCATACGCGCGCTCTTTCACATTCCACAGCACCTGGAACTGGCGTATCTGGCCGAGCTAACAGACCCAACGTGTAAATGGGTGTTCCTCAAGTGAACGGTTCTCCGAAATCGAAACCTTATCCGGGCGAGTCCCCGTCTTTACCATTTATTATTTATTAAAAGAAAACCCCTCAAATCTGTCCCGTTACAACCACAACCAATGACTTTATCACCACCCCAGGACTGATACAATCAAATAACGTATTATTAGTATTACATTACATTTTTTTAAATCTTCTACACACTATGCGTCAGAACTCAAATAAATGTCATTGGATTGTACCAATTAACGTACAAAATAACATAAGATATTTAAAATATTGTTGATGCAGTCATTTCAGATAAATGTTTAATAAAGGCTATTCACTGATAAATTGTACTGATAATCATATAATGACATGATAACAATTTTTGGATCAAGTTCATTAGCTCTTCTCTCATCTCTTCCTGCTCTCTTTCACACACACACATGCATACATCACTGGTTTGTTTATTGTTTATATTGTGTTATGCATATTACATGTACATTTTACTGAACGTATGTTTAGCCTTTTGTGGATCAGCATTATTTACACTGATCGTCTGAAAGACCCAGGAAATTTTTGCTAGTTTTGCACTGGCTGTAAATTTTCTTTGCCTCTTGCATATACATTATATGCGTCAGTTTAAGTGTTTTTTTTTCTAAAATCACAAATTAGTAGTGCAAATACAGTATTTTGCTCTATCTTAATTAAGTTTTGAATATAGCCCAAACACTAATAAATTATTTAACTAATAATGAAGCAGTTTGTGGAGTAATTTGATATCACCCTATTCCTCAAATAAAAAAAAAAAACTGGCTTACCAAAATACATTTTAAATATACTCACATATCATACTAAATTACTTAATATACAAGGTGTGATTAAAAAAATGAGAATTTCTTAATTTTGTGTGGTATATGTTTTCAATTTACAGTATTTTTTCTCATATTGCTACCACTCTCCCTGATGTATGTGTCAATTGTTGGGAATATTAGACACAGTTTGTGTTTAACAAGCAAACATTGATGACACATTTTTGCGTGCTTGGTGATCTTTCCATTTTCTGAATGATGGAACAAGAATTTGCATTAAATTTGTGTTAAAAGTAATATCAAGTGCAGTGAAGTAGTGGAAACATTGGAAAAGGCTTTTGGTGAGAATGCTAAGTCTAAATCAAGGATTTATGAGTAGTACAAACATTTCCAAGAGGCCTGTGAAGACATTGAAGATGACAAAAGAATTGAATGTCCTAGTGTAGAAAACACGGAAGAAAACATGGAAAAAGTTAAGGATATCATGCTCAGTGATTACCAGATCATTGTAAGAGCAGGAAGTTGGTGTATTATTTGGGTCATTGAAGCAATTTTCACTAACGTTTTGAGCGTGAAATAGTAGCAGCCAGATTTATTCCAAAATTGTTAAATTTTCAGCAAAAGAAGCATCACAAAAACATCGCTGAGCAAATGTTGGCTGAAGTCGCTGATAACCCAGATTTACTCGGACATGTCATAACAGGTGATGAAATCTGGGTGTAAGGCTATGGCATTGAAATAGTGGAAGCTTCCTGAAGATCTGAGACCAAAAAAAGCATGCCAAGTGAGATCGAATTTGAAGGTTCTCCTTACTGCATTCTTTTATTACAATGTTGTAGTTTACTATGAATTCTTACCATCATGCTGTACTGTCAATAAAGAGTACTACCTTTAAGTCTTTCATAGGTTGTGTGAAGCGGTCAAAAAAAAAATTCTTGGATTTTGTTGTCCATGACATGTTTCGTGTCCGTTACTTAACTAAATATAATTAATTCACTACCGAGTGAATTACAAGGCCTTTGTGTTCCGAGTCGGTAGTGAATTAATTATATTAAAAATAATAACAATAATAAAATAAAATAACTCTGGGAAAACAGTCCTTGGATTTTGCACCACGATGATGCAACATTTCACATTTCAGGATGCAAAAATTAACACACTTGCATGTTTGGGACAAAAATTAACACTGTGTAATACCATTGGGCCGCTGCAGATTTTTCTCGTTTCCAAATGTGAAGAACACAATGAAAGGACAATGTCTTGTGACCATAGAGGAGATAAAGGCAAGACCTCTGAGTTAATTGAAGGCTATACAAAAACAAAAGAATTTCATAAATGTTTTATGGACTGGAAAGAACACTGGCATAAGTGCATTGTGTTTGATTAGATTGATGGGAACAGTATTAATTTTGAAGAATAAACAAATAATTTTATAAAAAACAAAAGTTCTCATTATTTTTTATCACACCTCATTCAATACTAGTGTTTACATTCAAGATGTTTTATCTTACTACTCCATAGGTGCTGTATGTGCACTGCACATCCAACAAGTCTTGTAGCTTTAGTTAGAAGATAAATTATTGTAACAATTAGTGAAATATATTTTTAAAGAATTATTACGATTATCTGTGGAATGAAGCATGACACGTGATATTATGAACTGTAATGTGCGTGTTCAAATGATCATGCCAGTCCTTTAATGAAGCTATTGAGAAACAGCAAGATGCCAGCATAGTAGGGATTCTGTCACTCACTATTAGCCTGTGTTCGGTAATGGAATTGCAAAAACTCTGCGTCATTGGAAGCTTGTGATCACTGGATTATGTGCTGCTGTAAAATAAAAGTGGTTTTCATGTTTGTTAACATTTTTTTGTTATTATTGGTCTTATTGTTTTATTTATTTCTGATTCAGATTTCATCAGTAATAATAAAAGTATTTATTTTTCTCAAGTACTAATTTCTACTTAGCTCTATTATAAAATTAACTTTCCAGCATATTTTAAGTCAATAGTATGATGAAGCTTGAGTATGCATATATTGTTTTCTAGCATCTGCTGCATTATAACATTCAGTGGGCATGGTATTGTACATGAGATAAAACCCTAAATATATATATGTAAATATGAACAACTATTCAGGTAATGTTCAGTTGTGAACTGTTCAAGTTCAGGTTTCCTGAAAAATGTACTACTTTGCTGAATAAACGCTTAAGTTTACTGGTTTTCACATATAGGTACTGCCTTCCAGTGATACAGCAATGAAATTCTTCATAAAATAAAGAGTTTTTTTCTTTACCTCTGGGTTCCTCAGTTGGAGCATATACAGAAATCATTGACATATTTCAAAAAGCTTTCTTTCAGATATGTCTTACTGATGTAGCCACTGAGATGAACTTTGTTGAACAGGCAAAATGTTTACTGTTAATAAAATTTGAGTTGATGTACAGTGTTGTTAATAATAGTGAATGTGTATGTTTTCTAATCAGTTATTTAATGAGCCAGAAAACACATTTTCATTGGCACATCATTTTTGTTATATGAATAAAGGTATACAACACCTATTTTTGAAGTTTTTGTAGGACATATTATATTGAAAGTAATATTGTATGTGAGTGTGTGTGTGTGTGCGTGGATGTACGCATGGGCACCTGTGTGTCTGTGGTGCGTAAATATAATAAATATGTGGTGTGTAATTGTAAATATAGTTTGCCAATATCTTATTTTCTTTTTGCATGATTGCTAATATTATCTTTTATATTACTGTATTGTTGAATTGCATGTTTTGGTAAAAGGTGAAGCAAGATCAAGCATTGCTCCAGTGAAACCTCAGCGTACAGCAAGTATACGTGACAGTGTTCATATGGAAGGGGGAACTAACAATACTACAGATTTTCATCAGGCCCTGGAACTTCAGGTATTCTTATGATTCAGATATAGCATTTAAGTAATTAAAAACTTAATGAAATATAGAGTACTGGAATAGGAGATAATTAGTTTGAGGGTGTAGGCGTGTGTTACGTAAGTTCCAAAATTAAATATAAATTACAGGTTAGTTTGGTGACTATGATTAAGAAAACAACAAGGGTTTAATCAAACATTTGAAAATTATATATAAAATGGAGAGAGAATGTTATTTTGTTTAGAAAGAAACGTAGAAGAGGATACGTAGAAAGAAATGTAGGGAAAGTAGATATTATTTTTAGGAAGAGTAGAAAGATAAACCTTATGCTGGAAAAAGAAATGCACAGCACTGTGGTAGATTACAATACGTGAGGAAACGTCAGTTGCAAACTAAAGTGGAGTAGTTGAAGATAGTAGTGATGAGTAATTTCTAAAGATGTCACTGGGTGGCAGCACAATTGACCTTAACGGTACTCAGTTAGCTAGGTGTCAATTGTTAACATTCACTCAAGTTTCAAAATGGCAACCATAGTTGAGGACTGTTGAAGAGCAGCATTGCATTTTTGTGGGCAAAAGGTCTTCCTGCAAAGAAAATTCATAAGGAAGTGTTTCTTTCTGTTTACAGTGAGAAGTGTTTGTCATATAAAGCGATGCACATTGGGTCATAAATTTTCTCAAGTATGTTCAAAAGTTGTTGATCAGGTTGTCCTGATGAAATTGTGAAGGAACCAACAGTGCAACAGGTAGAGTAGATGTTCAAGATGGTAGGCAACTAATGAAAAACATCATTGTGTCTGCAATAGGGTGTTCTCATGGTTTAGTCTACAGCATAATACATAATGATTTGGTTTTTGACAAGCGTGTGCAAGATGGAGACGCTGACAACTGACTGATAAACACAAAAAATGTTGATGGGCCTGTCCTTGGAACATTTATCTAAGTATGTTTTGAAGGAGAAGATATGCATAGCATGTTTGTTACTGGTAATGAATCAAAGGTTAAGTACTATTAACCTGAATCAAAACGTGATTCAGTGCAATGGAATTATCCTTCTTTACCTCCAGCCAAGAAATTCAAGGTAACACCCTCAGCAGGAAAGTTTATGCTTACAGTGTTCTGGGATTCTCATGAGTGCTGCTAGTTCATTATCAGAGGTGAGGTGAGAATGTAAATGCTGCATCATACTGTGAAGTGCTTTTGAAGATTCAGGCTGCAATTTGAAGAAAACACCCACGCCTGCTGACTACAAGAGTACTACCAGGAGTACTGTTCGATCACTCCCAGACCTCGTACAGGACAATCATTCCAGGAGAGAATTGATCAACTATGGTAGTCTTCATCATCCACCTTACAGTTCCAACATAACTCCCAGTGAATTTCATCTGTTTGGTCCAATGAAACCTTAGTGGTAGACATTCACGGATAATGAAGATTTTGAACATAGGTACATATAGAGAAGAGAATAGAGAGGACATAGAGAAGAGTATAAAGAGGAGGCAGGTAAGTTGAGTAAGGAAACTGAAAATACAACTAAAAACGATGAGTTGCAGAAGGGTGTAGAAATATTAAAGATAAACTAGAGAAATTGGATAGAGTAAAGAAGCAGGAGTACTATACTTATGGAAGAACTGCTCATAGGGATAAAAGACCTAAACCTTTGTATTATAAGAATTAAAACAGAAAAGAGAAGGGAAAGCTGCAAAGTTGTATACTATTTTATAGAGAATTAAGTAAGCAAGGGAGAAAAGGAACTGTTTTATTGTCCGTACGACCCTTTTTTAGTCTCCAAGAAAACTTAGTGTGAGTACTGTACAGTTTAAGAGAATTGTAGAATTCTGATGTAAAGCAATGGAATACGGAGTTAAAGTGGAATAAGCAATAGGTTCAGATGACATGACCAGTGAAATGATAAAGGGTGGAGAAAATAAGCTAAACAAAGTATTCATCCCTTAAAGAATATGAAAAAAAGGGAACAGCGCTAAAGAGCATAGATGTGACTGAGTAGTACAAATACTAAGAAAAGGAGATACAATGTACCAGAGGAACTGACAGAAAAACTCATAGTTCTTAGTTGTGCAAAGTCTTATGCATATTCAGTAAACTTCAGACTTTTGTAGTGGTAGTGGAACTTACATTTCTGACAGTATACTACTCTCATTTTGGAAAATTGTCTTGAGTATGATTCAGTTATTATATAGTGTTATTATATAAGTAAAACTATATTATATATTATTATTATATTACTTGTTATATAATTATTTATTTATTATAAATAAATATTTTGTTATTATCATTACTGTTATCATGTTACTTATTAAAAAGTTACTATAGGTGTACCACAGGGAAAAATTAGTTCCAGTGTGCATGCACTGGCTTTTACTTCCACCATGTCTGTCAACAACTTTGAAGGCTGTATGAGTAGCATAGTGAGCACTGTGTTGTTCAGTTAGATTCGTATATGAATTTGTGAATAATTTGCAATTTGTTTTAATTTATGGGATAATAAGGGCTCCCATGTATACCACCGAAGTAGCTTAGGAGTAGGCAGGGTAGGCTGCCTAATGGGAGCCGTACTGCATACAAGGAAGGCAGTGTGGCCAGCACTACGCTTCAGCTGCCCATTATTATCCCCAGGATGTTATCCCAGGTACTCATTTTCAACAGGCTGAGTCGACCTTGAAAATGAGTACTGGGGGCTGAAAAATGGACCTTGATTTTATGGTGTGGGCCCGGGAATTGAACCCGTGTCCTCTAGATTAGTAGCCAGGTGCCATACCCACTAGCCTACTGAGCCGCCATTTATGAGATTTATTTACAAATACATTTAGTTTTCATTTAGTGTTTATTATAATAATTAGAACTCATAGTGTGTTGTGTATATTAGTTTATGTTGCTTTTTTTAGCCATTTTATTAAGTGGCTGTTAGGAAAATTACTACCTAATCTCCCAAGCATCTTAGTAATAGTGATGGACATCGTCAAGTATCACTGTGTGGAAGTGATAAAAGACTGACCTTGGGTTCACTGAAGCAAGAAATAATTGACTGACTTGTGAATCATGTTGTTAAAATAGTCATTATATTGATGAAATCTCAGTTGCTAGAAAAATTGAAATCATTTAACTGTGAAAAAACATTTATTATCAATAAAATAATTAGTGCAAAAAGCACTAATCTGATACCATTGCATGTAATTTTAGTGAGTTATCTTTAGATGGAAAAAATATTTGAAAATTTTACAATTAAAAAGTGGAAAGTGTTATGTACATGCAAAAAAAAATTAAAGTGCTTCATTCCTGACTTTACCTTTAGAATCCAGGCGACATCAATAATAAAATTAAAGAAAAAAATCAATACATAGTAACGTACCTGCAGTAGGTAACATAATGTTTGACACATAACGTACCTGCTACATAACGTTTGACATTTTCTTCCAGAATATTTTTCTATGTTCAACATTAAACATCTGTTTAAATATCTACATTAAAAATGAACAGCTACATCAACTGGAAGATTATTTTGTCTTGAAATATATACAAATCTATTGAGAAGTTTAGTGGGACAGAAGAGAGTCAGTGCTGTGGGAATGCTAGCCATCAGCACTGGAAACTTCAGGTTTGTATACAGAACTGATGAAAGAATTTGTAGAGATTTACTCAAGAAAGAAGGATATCTTTTAAAGGATCTGTCTGTGCTGTTCTTTCTGTATATAATGATGTGGCTTCATACTTATATAAATAATCTTTGTAATATGTAAACTGAAACTGTATAATATGTGATACATTTTTGTGTCTGGGACTACTTACAAGTTATGCGCCCAGAAACAGATGGAGTTAATAGCTTTCTTGCTTGCATTCCACATGTCTTCTAGTGCAAGTGGCTGGATTATTTGGGCTGGCCAAGAGATGGTGGGTGTCTTGAAGTTTGCCTTTAAGTTGTCTTGAAGATCTAAACCTTTACAGACTACAAAGGCTTTTTTTTTAAAAGGAAAAAACGTACAAACACTAGGCAAGTTTCACAGTGCATTAATTACCTCTGACCAGTTGTTTGTATGATCTCTTTGAGAATAGCTTAATAGGCTGAAGCAGCTGTCAGAGGTAAATAATAAACTGTAAAACTTAAGTGTTTGTATTTTTTTTGTTTTTAAAAACCTATATAGTAATATGTTTCACCAATTGCCCAACAAGTCATCAATCAATATCTTTATACACTATTTTATCCATGCTTTGGTCTTGTGTAGTGAGATCATGATGTTATATCTTTAAATATCAAAATCTTTTAATATATTAACTTATCTTCTTTGAAGCAAATAAAGCAGTAATTACATGTCTAGTATTGTTTAAATAATATGCTTAATACTAGACTATAATATGCTTAATGTCTGAGTTTCCATATTCCTTGATGTAACAACTCATTTATATAAAAATTTAAGAATACTAAGTACATGCTACACTCTGTCATACTCTCAGATTTGTCTTCATCTTCGTACTTTTGTTTCCAACACTGGCTATTTCTGAGTCTATGTACACTCAGTACAAAAATGCTTCACAGATGGAGCGGTATGCTTTTTATTAAAGAATCCTTTCAGTTTTTCTCTGTTGACTTTATCAAACGCTTTACTATAACTGATGAATATGTGACAAATTTCTTTTGGGCAACATGAGTGTATCTGAATTATTTGTTTAATGATGAAAATGCTGTCAGTGCATGATATTCTTCTTAAAAACAGAATGGTCTTCCAGTAACATATCTCAAAAATTCTCTGTAGACTTTATCCCGTGTGTATTTTGTCCAGCACCTTAATTTTGTCAGAGAGGCACTTACGTTTCTTTGATCTCTTTTCATGCTGTTTGGACATTGTGATTTTTATTTGAAAAACTCTGTAAAACCTACTTTAAGAAGTATGACAAAAACTGAAAAGTAATTACAAGTTATGGAAGGGAACCCAGTCACATTTGATATGGGCCTTGTTCTGAGAAGAATAAATTGCTAGAGAGGCATATCAGTCTTAGAAGTCAGTGTGGTCCCAAAAGAGATTGGAGCTCATGAGATGGCAATTATCATGTCTTTTCAGGAATGATTTAATATTTCTTAATGCACACAAAAAATGTGCAAATATATGTCTCTCATTTCTAGATAAAATCAAAGTAGACAAACCAGAAATAAGTCCTATGATAGCATATGTAGCAGAAACAATATACTGTACAAGTTTTGATGAGCAGTAAATTAAAAATATTTGAAAGACTGTAAAGACTAGTGCCAGAGGATAGCAAAGCATCATAAATGAAGAAATAAATAAAGTCCTAAAAGAGGTGAATGTAGTGAAAACACTAAAATCACAAAGAATTTGTGATATGAGCACATATACAGGAAAGAAAGTGGGTCAATTTAAGAAGAGAGAGAGAGTAGAAACTGTATGGAAATAAAAGAAGAGGCATGAAAGCAACAGATATGGATTATACATATGGACAAGATCAGATATATTATTTGATATAAAAATTATGGCAGCACTGTAATAGAATACGAAGAACAAACGTATGACGAGAATGGATGCAAGTAAGTGAAAACATGTCAGGGTGAGAGAGCAAAGAACTGGACAAAAACTTAAAACACTGGGTGGATACGTTTCCAAGGAATTATACAGATAGGATGGGGTACTACATATTTTTCATCTTAACATTTACCACATTTACAGTAGTTTTTGTATTTGTTTATTATTACATTATTTGTAACATGTAAGGTATTACATATATTTGAATCTGTAATGCTGTATTTACTCGAATATACTGTGCACCTTTTTTGAACAAAATAAAAAAAAAAAAAAGTGCGATGAGCTTTATTTAGAAAAAATTTAAACTTGACCACCCAGCATAATAATCTTACATGTATCAATAAAGCTCTTCCCTCCCTCTTCCAACACGCACATATTTCTTTTGCTAGTCTTTCTGGAAACTAAATTAGAAATAAAAAAAAATTTAGGTTAGGTTTTATTAAATTTTCATTTAGCCAAGCGATAGTAAGTAATCATTAATTTCTGACGCAAAAACAGTTTATGTAGGCCTATGTTGTTCCAACTCTAAATTAATCTAGTGTGAGAAAGCAATCATCACGCCGGATATGACTCATAGCAACTACTTACAAATAGGTTACACTCTCACACTTTTAGAACTTTGTTTCTGGCTATTTATGTTCAGTCAGGTATCAACACCCTACTGTGTAGGTACAGGATGTTTACATTAGAGTTTATACCATCGCATTTAGATGTTTACCATGCAGAGTAGCCAGTTTATAATAGCAACTTAATTGCAATAAGTGAATTAAGAGCAAATACAGCATATTTTCTTGGTATTGTTTGTACACAGTTAACTAGAAACTCAAGATAATATGAGTAGCAGAAGAAAATGGAAATAGAGCAATGGGTCATAAATATGATGTCAGAGAAAGTTGTATTCATGATTGGCAAAAAATTAAATCTACTGTCAGAAAGCAGTTGGTCCCATCGGGCTTTTTGTGGTCAGAAAGCAAAGTTTCCTCAAGTGGAAGAAAAGCCGTGTCAATATGTTTGTGACAAATGCCAGTATGGTTTCATAATGTCAACCGAGATGTATTTTTTGGAAGCCAAGAAAATTGCAGTTGAACTTGGAGCTGAAAACTTTAAAGTAAGTCATGGGTGGTTAGTACGATTCTTTACACACAATTCATTATCCACCAGACGTTGAATGACAATTACTCAATACCTTCCTGACCCAGTTTCATAGGCATATCATAAAAATGCGGGGACAATATTTTTACCCACTGTCTCAAATAGGAAACGCGGATCAGACACGGTGTATTTTGAAATGCTACATCAGTCAACAAGAAAGATAAAAAAAGCATGGTTATAAGAAAAGGTGGCTGTGAGAAATAAAGATGTACTGTAATGTTATAATTATAGCAGATGGCAATAAATTACAACCTTACATGCTATTCGAACGCAAAACTATTCCAAACATTACATTGCCTGGAGGGCGAACACTAAGAGCAAACGAAAAGGGCTGGATGGACAACTCTCTCATTGTCGACCGGATAACAAGAGTGTGGCGTAATCACAATGAAACTTTGATGGCAAAAAGGAGTATGCCGATCCTCAACAGTTTTTGTGGATACACGACAGATGAGGTGAAAAAACTTTGCAATGTTAGAAAACTGATCTTATAATCATACCGGGAGTGTCAACATCTGTACTACAACCTTTGAACGTTTGTATAAATAAGCCATTCAAAGCTGCCATGAAGAACCTACACACTCAGTGGATGTTGAAAACTGAACACTCATATACACCCTCGGAAAAAATAAATAGGCAGGATTTTGAAACAATCTGTGAGTGGATCAAAACCACATGGTTCCAAAAAAGTTCCGAAAATACAGCATTTCATACGCATTCAACGACTCAGAAGATTTCAAACTTTGGGACGAAAATTCAGACACTAGTTCTGACAGCGACGATAATGACGAAGCTGATGACAGAGAAGATTGCAAATAATTATTTTACAGTTCAGTTAAAATACAGCAGTTAATAGTGTGTAAAATGGGAATGTCAGTAACTTAACAAAATCAAGTGTGCAGTATATTCGAGTAATTGCGGTATGTTATACATGTTCTGCATATCACAGTTTGTGAAATCCTAATATTTATGCATAATCAGTTTATATTCTGTATAAACGTTTACTTCCTGTTTTCATAAAATACACGTATATTTATTAATTAATTTTTTGTAGGCAGGAAATGATAATGATAATGTTTATGAATATTTGGCACCTGAATGTGACCTAAGTCGTGAGCGATCTTCTTTACCATACTGCGGCAGTGAGACTGAATCAGATATATATTACCCTTACACATTTGGAAGCAATCAAGAGGTATGTCTGTTACTACCATTTGTGTTTCTGAGTATGTGTGATCAAAGAAAGAAGTAATAGCTTTAAGCCATTACATGTATTAATGTACTTGTGTGTGTTTTATTTATATTTATGTGTATATGCCATAATGGCCATAATGTGATTTTCTCTTGTCAAGTGTATAAATTTGATCAATGTATAATATAATAATAATATATTATACATTGATTATAAACTGTTATCATTCATGCATTGTGGAATGAAATATTTCACTGAACTTGTTTTTCTGGTCATCCAGAACTTAAAATCTTTAAAACTATATTTTTATATGAACAGTAGCTACCTGCAGCATAGGTCTGCTGTATACCTTTCCCAGAAAGTGTTGAACTTTCTGCCAGAATATTATGTAAATTGCCATCGTTTTCACTAGTTTGATGGAATGTTTCCAGACAACTCAGCTTTCCAGTTTCTTTTGTGGTTCTGAATAAGTCTTGTTAATGCATCATGGTCCATATGCATATAAAATTATTTTATAATGAGTGACTCAACACATATCTGTAAGATAGCACAGCAGATACAAAATAAATTAAGCCTAATCCACGTACAGAAATAATGACAACCCTGGTCTGAATGATACACATTTAACATTAGTCTAAAATAATGAAAATTACACAACAGAAAGGTATTAAAATGAATGTTTGGAAAAAATTTATAAATATAAATTTTATTAAAAATGAATTGAAGAACTTTTAAATAAAAACTAAATATATTTTCAACACTAGAAAGGAAATTGAAAAATTCTAAAGGCATAAACAAACAATGAATGAATACTTG
Organism: Magicicada septendecula; assembly: GCA_034769895.1. NCBI lineage: Eukaryota > Metazoa > Arthropoda > Insecta > Hemiptera > Cicadidae > Magicicada > Magicicada septendecula. Next base: position 1,218,066,678 of record CM068367.1, read on the forward strand.
CTCTCTCTTCACACACACACACACACACACACACACACACACACACACACACACACACACACACACACACACACACACACACACACACACACACACACACACACACACACACACACACACACACACACACACACACACACACACACACACACACACACACACACACACACACACACACACACACACACACACACACACACACACACACACACACACACACACACACACACACACACACACACACACACACACACACACAGGGTAACAATGTATATTAATGTAGTTTAACTTTTCTTACTTAAAAATAGTGAGATTTTTTTGCTGTTTGCACTTTGTAGCTGTTAGAAGATGAACCAGACACATCAACAGTAGGGAAGAACAAACTGTATGTACAGAAAGGATGTAATATGATATGTAAGAGCATTGAAGAAAATTACAGTGCTATTGTAGCTGCAAATTACGAAACTCTAACACAGCTACTTGAGCAGGTTTGTATTGTTTACTATCCGACAGCATAAAAATCAAATTGAAACCTTTTATTTAAAGTATATAATTTTATATTATTGTAAAACAATAATAATTTAAAAAATAATTTGTTTTCATTAATTTATTTCCTCCTTTTGTTAACTTTAACAACAGTTAAGCTATCAAACAAACTTTAGCTTTTATGTTACTGTCAGTAACATTCTTTAAACTATTAAAGAAACTGAAACTTATAACGTCGCTCCTGTCAAGACATTATAACATCGGGAACCAGTTTAATTGTTCGCTGTTAATTAAACTAGCTGCCGTAGTTAGTAAAATTTACTTACCAACAAATTATGACAATGTATATATCAGGATTTAGTCCAAGGTTACATAAATTTATTCACTCTCTGGATATTAGCGAAAACATCTCTTTATTCTTGTATTTTAACTAAGTATATAAAAGTAATAGCTTTAATGGTCATCCTTTTGTTTTTTACTTACTATACTTTACCTTTAAAAAGAAAATTCTTATAAATTCTGCATTAAATATTCTTTAAATTTTTACTCTTAGTATCTCAAAATCATTCAGCTGTGTATTATTTCAATTACCACGGATCCGGGCTTTAACTTTGCAATATTCTAACATATCTCAACATCATCCAAACTATTTGAAGAATAGTCTGATGTAATTTTCAGAATTTCTTTACCTTTAAACATCATCAGGTTATTACTATAGCATTACAGAAATTACAAACATTTATATGCTAATCTTTAAGTGATCTAAAAGTCTTTACAAGAAACTTTACTGTTCTTTTTGTTGCGGTTTTTAAAAAACAAGTTATGCACAGAAGTTATGGTTTAATGTCACCTGAATATAACGTGAGTCTGCTGTGGGTGTTCGAGATGATCCTCTTCAGTAGGTCTTCTTGGGTGTAGTTCGTTGTTCATCTGGATCCTCCATTTAGTTGGTTGTTTCCGAATTGTAGTCTAGCTCATGACGGTTGGATTCTGCTACTTGAAGTTCTTATGGTTGCTGTAGTAACTTTTCTCCTGGTGTTGGTTGTTCACTTTTTACATTTTATTTGTTCTCATTTTAGCAGCACTGATGTTTACTTTAACATGGTAAGGAACATATCTTACCACTTACTGTTCGTAAAGAGATGTGTCGGCTAAGTTTTTTTTTTATATATTATTAATATTTCCTCCACGTACTACATTACTTGTTTAGAGACATACAGCTAAGTGTAACTTTACAACACATTTTCGACCTGCTTACATGTCGAAGATTCTCCGGCGACTGGGACTAGTTTAGCGGCAGGGAGTCTGTAAGCTGGCGCGGTTTATGCGCTGAGAGAAAAGTAGTTCGTTCCTTTATTATTATTAATTGTCCATTAATTAACTAGTATAAATTATGCTACCTTTTTTGTTTAGGAGTTAGATATTTCCTTTATTATTAATACGTCTTTTATTTAATTAGAAGAATTATTAGTTTTCGCTTAATAACATTGTACTTTGCATGTTCGTACTGGACAATTTGCACGTTGATACAGGTATCTAGGTACAGATAAGGGTGGATTATACTCTCACTTGTTATAAGAACAAAATAAATTAATTTGTGCTATTTAAATAATTTTTAAATCGTCACAAACTTATAATAAATAAGTAGTGCCAACATGATTTGGAAATAAGTTACTTCTTATGTAACTGTTTGTAACAAAATAGATAGTTTTTTTAAATGAAAAGGAAGGTATACTTTCCAAGTGTGATGGCATACTTAGATTAGAAATATCAAATCCACATAATAATTTCAAAACAATTTACAGAGGCTAAAAAGCAAGGTAACATCTTGGCTCCTAAACCTTTATAAAAAAAATTAACTTCAGGTAATCCTGAAACTAAACCTTTGCCCCATATTAAAGAAAACAACTCTTAAAAATAAAAATAGAAATTATTATCGCACAGTCAAATTAGTAAACAATGAATTCAAAACAATACTGTGTAACTTACGAAGCAAAATTAAAATTTATTTTTCTCTTACATTTCATTTATTACTATCAGCTTCAAAACTGCTGACACGCTGCTTCCAGTAGTTTTACAGTTCTAGAATGTCTTTAAACATGATTTGTGTACTTGCATTGAATTTTATTTTATTCGTCATTAACTGATGCATAATTATATTGCATTTTCTATTTTATATAATTTTGATGTTAATTGTTTAGAAACTATACCAGAATATTTAGAATTAACAAGACTATATTAGAAACATTAATTTTAGTTATTAACTATTATGTTTAAATTATAAACCAATATCTACAAACTCTTGCAACTTAGGAATACAATAATTTCTGCCCAAATAAGCTAGTGCAACTTTACTCTGATGAATCTCAGTCTCACTGTGTCCTATATTAAAGCAATGGATTATAAAATATGCAGAAATCTTTATTAGTAATTTTAATACCTTTGTTAACAAAATGTTTTTATGTCGGTGCTTATTAAGTTGTTTGTACTTAAGGTATGTTTAGAAGTTTTATATAAATTTATTTTTAATACACTTCTTACATCTTGAATCAAAAAGTTTTGTGTGCATGTGTATGTGTGTGTGTTAATACAGCATCATAGAAAAAAGAGGTACTATTTACTGATACTGTAGAAATAGAAGTGTAATGTTCATAATCATATTGTTTACTGTAATTAACTTATTAAAGGTGCACCAAACTCCAATTCTTACTTCATCACTGAGAGCACTGAAGGCTACTACAAGTTTGCAGTGGAGCGACTTTGATGTGTCAGAAGACAGTAGTAGTGTTGTATTTGCAGGAAGAGTATTTTTGAATGCTCGGTGGAATCAAGTACCAGTAACATTATGCCTAACACTTGGACAGTCACGACTTCCACATATGTTGTCTCCACTCGCACAGTTTTTTGATCTCATTGCAAGCAAATACTTAAACAGTGAAAAAACTGAACTAGTTCAAGGTAAAGCATTTACTTATATTTAAATATTTACGTTATATATAATTCTGCATAAATGTGAAATACATGTTTTGGAGAGAGAGAGAGAGAGAGAGAGAGAGAGAGAGAGAGAGAGAGAGAGAGAGAGAGAGAGAGAGAGAGAGAGAGAGAGAGAGAGAGAGAAGTAAAAAAGATTTTAAGGCCTTTTTAAATTTATTATATCTACTAAAAACATATTAACAATCTAGTAGTATTAAATCCTAGAGGTGTGGCGCAGAACCCAGTTCATGTACAGATGAGTTCATTTTGAAATTCTGAGTGGGGGGATGAAGAATCAGATGGTATGCAAATACCATCATGTGAAAGCACTGCCAACATGTGTATTGTGATTTAGTTTCATTGTTATTTAAGTTATGTCTTATCCGTATCTTGTTTTTGCTATTATTAGGCCTATTTCTATTTATTTTTAATAATATTATTAATTTACAGTGATTCATTTTAATCATTCTTATTCATTCAGTAATTCATTTTAATTTTGTAGTTAATAATTCACTAACATGCCTTTCTTGTTAAAATTAATACTTTTCCGAGAAGCTCAACTAGTAAAAAAAGGAAAATTCTTCACAATCAAGCATGGGAAATAATTTTTGATGTTTTACAACTTATGAGGAAGAAGCAATATCTTAATTATCTTAAAGAATAAGTATCTTTTGAACATATTACTGTGGGAACTGGGATATCAGCTTGTACCTTGCAGTGTATTGCAATATTGCAATGGAGGGAGACAAATTAGAAAAGTAGACAAGTTTAAGAGCCCCGGAAACCCAAACCATAGGCTACTTTAAAGATAAATGTTGCCTTCTATGCAGTGATTGAAATAAAACACTCACATCACTGTCAATACGTTTATTTATCGTAATTACAAATAATTTTTCATATGAATTTCGATTCACAACTGTGATATTGATTATTGACACACTCGTCATTTGTACAGACAAAAAGATAATATACAAATATAATACTGATCCACAAATGTGGTATCAAATACACACACTAATTCTGTTACTTAACTCACTAACTCTCAGAATCAAAACTGAACTCTCACTCCCTCTCACTCAGTTCTGTATATACCTAATTGGTAATGATATCATTCACTAGCATACTTTACAGACTAGAACCACCAATGTCATTCCTGGCACAATTTATAGAATTGTGTAGACAGCAAATTTACCTATCAATGTATTGTACAGTTGTTACATAACATTCTACTGCAGTGTTTTGTGATTATACAAACACTCTACCACATAATAATTAAATAAAAACTTCTCTTACCTTTTGTCTGCCAGGGTCCTTCACACGAACTTGTGATCTATAAGCGTGATTTAGGGTTATGTGTTGCAACAATTACTCTCATTTACGGTTAACTATTTCAACTTCATTTATTATTCTTTTTATCTTTCTCCTTTTTATGAATCAATTAAAACATGCTTTCTCCTTCTCTATTCTTTACATTTCAAATGAACAAAATTAAATACTGAGGTAGCGACCTCATCTGACCAAAATCATAAACACATTGAAACACAAAACCATAAGTATCTCATACTTCTTATAATCAGAATGATCAATATTGCACACCACTATATAAAAATTATTCCGATTAGCGCTTTCAAGCTTCACAGCTCATCGTCAGATCAGGAATAGGCAGAAAATATGTAATACCCAACCCTTCACCCCTCTCCCCCACCCTGCTCACCCACAACAAACTAAAAATTAATGACCCTTCCCCACCCCCTAAACTCTGTCTCACCATCTGTACAGTTGTGAGACAGAGTTTAGGGGGTGGGGAAGGGTCATTAATTTTTAGTTTGTTGTGGGTGAGCAGGGTGGGGGAGAGGGGTGAAGGGTTGGGTATTACATATTTTCTGCCTATTCCTGATCTGACGATGAGCTGTGAAGCTTGAAAGCGCTAATCGGAATAATTTTTATATAGTGGTGTGCAATACTGATCATTCTGATTGTGATTTCAACCACTAACACAAATTTCTTCATTAAACATACTTCTTATAATTAACATTAAATTATTATTAACTAATTAAAGAAAAGCAACCCAGTATTTATTCACACACTCACATCTTTTATGTTTTAGCGCCTTTTAATTAAATGGTCATATTTGTTTAAATTTATTTTTTACTGAGATGTAGCTACTTCCCTGTTGCCACCGTGAAGAACCCGTGTTGTAATTAGTCCATTTTTTGGTGTTCACTGTTCTATTCTGAATTAAGTTTGCACTGTTAAAATTTTGGTCACTGCCGAAATTATGTTCTCTCATTGGTTCACTAACGATTAATAGATGTCACACATTGTTTTTACCACTTTAAATTTTTAGTTAAGTCACATTTTGTACTTTTTAAATGACTTTCGGCTCGCAAGCCTTTTACGTTAAACCGCGCGGTTCCACAGCTATAAGACGACAGACGCCAAAAACGACGCTTCCAAGATGGCCAAAAACGTTCGCCTGCTCACCAACTTGCTTCGGGATAGGCTCAAAAGGAATCACGTGACACAGTAATTAGCGACCACGAGGTACTGTATATTCACTCTGGCTGACTAGCGAGCCTTGTACGTGACATTATCGTGAGAAACCTGGCTGACCGGTGCGCGCGTATGCGTGAATGTGCACCCTTGTTGATAACTTTTACATTCCTGTACCATTTTGTACCTGTCCCGGAGCTATAGTTCGTTCACAAAATATACTCGGATTATGAAAAAAACTTTAGATTACCATTCCCCAATTCTGTCCCGTTACAATACCCCCCCCCCATGAGAGGTTTTCTGCCGAAACAGAAAAACTCTCATTGCTAAACCCTAAGAGGATCAGCGAGGATATGGCGCCAACAACCCCCTTTTATTCCTTAATACATCATGGGTAAACTACCCCCCTAGCTCGGCGACTATGGCTGCACTTGGTTGACCTTTCTGGACTTCTCTGTTCGAGATCCCAACACCGTAAAGTCGGACAGGCACTCACCACAGTCTCACCTAACCGTGTAACATTTCAACAAAATCAATAACTAGCCTTATACCATACCAGATCCTCAACCGATTTATCTCCCCTTACATATATACTGGATTGCCTTTAGCAAAGTACTGGGTGCGTACACATATTCATTACTAAATTAAACACACTATCTCCAAATATTCATTATTAATGTAACATTCACATAAATATTTCATTTACCTTTAAATAAAATTTACTCCCATTTCTCAACCTTTAATTGTTTGCTTGACATTACTGGTCAAATCAAATTAAATTATTTAAATTTCGTTCAAGTAGTGAAATAAATCTAAGTCCAATTATCAAAGATTCACGTTTAAGTTAATTTACATCATCTCTTTCAGTTAATCATTTTAATTGCAACTTTCAAAATTCAAAAAAAAATTTTAAATGAATTTACTTTTCCTTATAACTCCTCTTAATTTACATGTTAACAATCATTGTAAACAAAATACAATAAACAACTTATCTCTAGCATCAACTACATCACCACTACATTTGGTTACAAAACATATCATGTAAACACTATTAATCAGCTGATACATTATCAACACCACCTCACTTTATATAGTGAAAATGAAAACACAACACAATCTGTACCTCAAAAAAAATTTAATTTTTTGTTTTTTGTTTTTCAATAATTAAATGAATTTAAATTCCAGAAACATATATTCTGACAATTAATAAAATGAAACAAATTATTAAATTAAATTAAATTAACAAAAGAACCTATGAACTAATTACATGAAACATACTATACATTTCACCAATAATCAGCTGATGTCTTATTCCCAGGTGAATGACCTTACTCTAGGCACACTAAATACAAATAACACAAATACACAACATTATTCAATTTAACTCATAACATGTCCTTGATGATTATACAATCATTACAACATAGAGTCTAGTACTTAAAATCGTTTGTTCTCATAAGTGAATATTCATCACTAATCATTGAATCATAGCTAATAGTAAACATTACTGAACAGGAACTGTGTCATCAACCACCAACTCTCTCTTTACAGTAAGTAAATTTGATTGTCCCGCTGTTACAGTGGTCGTTACCTCTCACTGATTTCTCAGCTACTCCTCCTACTTCATCATTTTATTATTTCCCCCCTTTTACCCAGTTACAATTAGGTAACCACTCGCCGGATAAACTGGATCGAGCGTTTACCTTATGCGCAGATGCGTTATCTGTGTCCCTGGCTTGTAACGGCTAGCACCTTTTCCACACACACTATTATTTCCTGATGGTGGACTGTAGCGCCCATGTGCATCCACAAGAACTGAAGTTTAATTAGGGTATAGACACTGCCTACACCGTTCTTGTTTCAGCGTTATAAAAAATTCGGCATTACTGATGTCCGAGGACACCAGTAATCCTACTAAAATTTACTTATATGCCCTTAACATGGCACTACCACCCCCTTCGATGGTAGCCGCTGTTCCATAGTTGTGGTGATTCCCCTGATTTACCCCCCCCCCCCGGTTGATTTCTAAATTCACCAATTTTGAAAATAATAGCAAGTATGGCTAGGATACAATCTGCCCAACCACACTTGCTACCAATAATCCAAATCCACGGTCAGGGTTCGGTGACTCTGTGACCGCCCGAAAGTGGGGAATCACAAGTAAATAATATATGTTTTTCATATTTAAGATTCCTATCCACTAATATAATACAACATAAACATTCATAAAGAACATAAACATTCCATTTAAAATAAACATCTCATTTGCATTAGAATACAATTTACAAACATTTCAGTTTTAATTTTAATTGAACCTTTAATTATTTGTTATTTATTGTACCATTAAATTCTTCACAAAATTCAAATCTGTTATCAACCTTCATTTACATCACATTTCAAAATAATATTTTACCTAAGTTACCTTCTTTCAAACTCATTTAACGCCATTACAAGACTCTTTTACTTTACTTCAAAGTTATTATCAAATTCATACTTACATATGGCCAATCACTCCATCAAATGAATAATCATCACTTGTCATAGACTCAAACTATAAACAATTCTCACCACAAATATAACGTACCAAACCATATGTACCTTCTGAAACATTATAATAACCATATGACTCCACAACTAAACACATTTTACTATTACTCATTTACTATTTATTCTACCGTTAAAATCTCAGAAACATTATTTAAACTCATTATCAAAATTGTATCTATACAACATTCCAAATTAATTCATTAATTCATCTCAAATCATTTAGCTCAATCAGTCTTTTAAAACACCAAGTTACTTTAATTACAATATTCCAAAACAATTACTATTCATTTATTACAAACTCTCGTTATTTATTTAGTCTGATAAAATAATAATATTATTATTATTATTAAATCCATACATTGTTTACCTTACCTACAAAATGCAATATAACCTATTACATAAACACAATTAACCTCACTATAAATTTATTTACAATTTTTTGTCATTATTATTTTTTGTTTACCACACCTCATTTTATAAGTTAGCCAGGTCATCACCATAAACTAAAATAATTAAATGTTCATTCACTGTTTATTTAACCACCATCATCGTATATTAGTCTTATTTTCACATAACAATTCTCATCTTTATTTATACTCATTACATTATTATTATTTATATAATAATTCTTTAATATTTCAAATTGTTCCATAAAACCCACATAATAATCTACTGGACTATCCCACATTACTATCAAATCATATACCCTGTCTACATCATTAGTTTTGGTCTCGTCACCATCTGTATTATTATCTTAAGCATTTTAACCTCTCAATTTCAGAATCGTCTACTATTAATACTCCACGTCTAAGCACAGGTAAGCTTCCCATATAATTATCAACGTTATCATCATTTATTTCTGCACTATCTTCACAACAAGGTAAGTCTTTCATATCATCTATTTTTTCAAATTTTAACTTCTCTTTTAACTCCTTATAGCTTCTACTTAATGTAAACATCTCTATTATTCTCTCTCTCTCTCTCTCTCTCTCTCAAAATACTTCTCATCATAACATACATAATATTTGTCTCTATCACTCCATGCAAAGGGTAACACAACGTTATCATGACACATCTTGGCTTTTCCAAGGAACTCATGATACACAAAAGGGACCTACTTAGAGACACCTCGTCTCTATAACCACGGGAGGAAACTCTGTCCTCATAACTCATTAATGGAGTCTTTACTCCATTTAAACAACTGGGAAAATTTGCCCTTTGTAAACCTAACTTTTCTTCAACCACTATCTTATTACTAGTCTCTATTTCCTCTAAAACTTCATCTACACGATTATTATTCACCACATTTTTAATCATATCGCTGTTATCACTTTTTATTTTGCTATTATTTGTTAACTCATTATTAGAATTATCATGATTACTCACCTTGTCTACCGCCACCTGTTTTGCATTTAAACTAACACCATTACAATTAACACTAATATATCCGTTATTTTCGCTTGTATTAACCCCGTTTCTTACCTTGTCGTTTATTTCTGCGTTATTTTCGTTCATTTCGCACCTACCTGTATTTATTCTCCACACTCCCATTCTCTCAATACTCTGTTCTAATTCGTTAACTTTAGTTTCAAATATTTCATTGGTTTTATCAAAACGTTTATTGATTTGCTTTATTTCATTTCTAATCTCATTAAAATTGCTTTCGTTTGTATCAAAACGATTATTTATCTTATCAAACTTTTCATCAAAATTATTCTTAATTTCCTTAAAACTACTCTCGCATTTTATTCTTTGTTCGTTAATATCGTTACTTAATTTATCAAATTTGGAATCATTAACATCGAAACGACTATTTATTCTATCGAACTTTTCATCATTGACATCAAAACGTTTATTTACTACATCAAACTTATTATTGAAATTATTGTTGATTTCATTGAACTTAACATCAGAATCACTCTTTTGTTCATCAAATTTATTTAACAGTAACTGCATCATACTCATCATATCACTATTATTCTCTTTCTTAACTGGGGTCGGTGTCGATTGACTCATTACACCTTCCATTATTCTCGATTCAGTCTCGCTTAAGTCGCTATTTATTTGATTTCAGTTTGACTGTCAGTGGAGCTGACTTCATTGTTAATATTTTCATTTGTACTCATTTTTTATATTATTTACTAGATTCTAATCTCACAAAATTTTAATCTTATATGTACTCAGCATTCATTTATTATTATACGTATTACTTAACTATAGTATACACATCACATAACCTTCACGTAATTTATACGTACTCCCAAATCACGCTTATATCCACTTGTAGGTGTGGTTTATATAAAATTGCTTTTATAAAACAGTCCAAGTTCGGGGGCCAATTGTGATTATACTAACACTCTACCACATAATAATTTAATAAAAACTTCTTTTACCTTTTGTCTGCCAGGGTCCTTCACACGAACTCGTGATCTATAAGTGTGATTTAGGGTTACGTGTTGCAAAAATTACTCTCATTTACGGTTAACTATTTCAACTTCATTTATTATTCTTTTTATCTTTCTCCTTTTTATGAATCAATTAAAACATGCTTTCTCCTTCTCTATTCTTTACATTTCAAATGAACAAAATTAAATACTGAGGTAGCGACCTCATCTGACCAAAATCATAAACACATTGAAACACAAAACCATAAGTATCTCATACTTCTTATAATTAACATTAAATTATTTATTAACTAATTAAAGAAAAGCAACCCAGTATTTACTCACACACTCACATCTTTTATGTTTTAGCGCCTTTTAATTAAATGGTCATATTTGTTTAAATTTATTTTTTACTGAGATGTAGCTACTTCCCTGTTGCCACCGTGAAGAACCCGTGTTGTAATTAGTCCGTTTTTTGGTGTTCACTGTTCTATTCTGAATTAAGTTCGCACTGGTTCACTAACGATTAATAGATGTCACACATTTTTTTTACCACTTTAAATTTTTAGTTGTCATTTTTTGTACTTTTTAAATGACTTTCGGCTAGCAAGCCTTTTACGTTGAACCACGCGGTTCCACAGTTATAAGACGACAGACGCCAAACGCCAAAAACGACGCTTCCAAGATGGCAAAAAACGTTCGCCTGCTCACCAACTTGCTTCGGGATAGGCTCAAAAGGAATCACGAGACACAGTAATTAGCGACCACGAGGTACTGTATATTCACTCTGGCTGACTAGCGAGCCTTGTACGTGACATTATCGTGAGAAACCTGGCCGACCGGTGCGCACATATGCGTGAATGCACACCCTTGTTGATAACTTTTACATTCCTGTACCATTTCGTACCTGTCCCGGAGCTATAGTTCGTTCACAAAATATACTCGGGTTATGAAAAAAACTTTAGATTACCATTCCCCAATTCTGTCCCATTACAGTTTCTCAACCTATGGGTCACGACCCAGTGCTTGATCCGAGGGGGCTATGGTGGGTCGTGAAGTGGGGGTCCAAATTTATTTACGTGTCTTAAAAATCTATTATTTACTGTTAGCAAAAATATAATTATAAACCAAGTGCACACTCCTACAAGTAATTCAGATTGCACTCTATGTTTACGGGTCCTATGAAGTGTAATATCCTTCAAGGTGGTTTCCAGACTCAAAAAGGTTGAGAACCACTGTTCTAGTGTATTCTATAAATAGGATCTTTGTAAATAGTGTGCATCAATGTACATAAGCTGTACATCAATTATGGATAATGTAAATACACATGAGTAACATAACCTACATATTCTAATGAGAAACATTGTTAATAATACCACTCACCATAACACTTAACATGTATACAATATTGGTAATATTATTTTGAATGTGGTTGGAGGTTTTCTAATATACAAAAATTACCCCCCCCCCCTTTAACACCTCAAACACATTCAAATACAAAATTTCCAAAGTTCACAAAGACTACAAATCTATTTAGATTTACAAAACTTTGTCTTCTTGGCCAAAAGTTGTACTGTGGCTCTTTGATGTCTGGAGAGTCACCTCTGGATTTATCCTCTTCTATCTATGTGCTGGCCCTCGTGTAGTCAGGTCGTAGAGGTTGTTTTACCACCTTCAACTTGGCTGCATGGACTTTCACTTGTGGAAATGTCCTTAGGGAATACACACCATTTCGCAGGTGCTGATCTACCTCAAATGCTACAACCCACCTCTGGGCTAGCCCTGCATGGTATCCATCTGCTTTGTTGCTGAGAGTTTGATTCCTTTGCAACACCAAGTCCCCTAGATTTAATATCTTCTCCTCCTCAATGTCCTGCTTCTTGGCTTCCTTGAGGTTCCACAGATTCATTTCATATCGTTTCTTATCAACACATAGTTGTTGTCTTTTCAGCCATGCTTCTGGATTTGCATGACCTGCTTCTGTGGGTTGGCTGATCTCCAGTCACTGGTTCCACATAATTGTCAGCGCAGAAAGAGTTCAGCTGAACAGAAACAATTATAAACTGAACAGATTCATCACCACTCTCCTCAGGATGTATCATTTTGAGTAACTGCAATTTGTGGATAACAAATGTGCCTGCTTGCATTCCTGTTGACTGACCCTCAGGAATGTTTGTGTAGATCTGCTCTGACTGCATCAGAGTCAAATCTCAAGATAATTCTTTCTACAAGTCAATACAACTGAGGCTTAAACATTTAATGTTCTGCCACCAGGTGGCTGCTGAACCTTTTAACTGGTGCTGTAAGATCTGAGTATCCTGGGGAAGGTTTGTTCGATTTAGTAGTGTTATACAGCTCGTGATGAATGATGATGGACATTCCTCCAACCTGCTTTGGAATTCTGGTAAACTCTCGCTAATCACTTTTGGATCTACTGGAACCTGATGAGGAAAGTTATAGTTACTACCAGCCGGGCCTGTTTGGAGAAGAGGTAAAATGTTGTCCTTAATTTGTTCTTCTATTCTGTTGACATTCTGGTTGGTGCCACTTATTTCTGTGTCCAGTCTATTAACTGTAGTATTGGTGGTACTTAATTCATGGTCCAGTCTCTGGACAGCCTGAATTACTGACATTAATTTATTGACCATATTGCTTACCTGCATTTCCTTCATGGTAGGCATTTCATCGACAGTTATGAAGAATTTGTCCGTGTTCCCACTTGTCTCTCATATAGCCTGTTCTAAATGCATCTCCACATCGGCCTTAGTTCCCGTTGTGGGAAGCCCTTTTTCTTCTAATTGTTTCTTCAGGTGGATGGTTGTTATGTTCTTCAATTTTACTCTTCCTGTGTTTTCACTTGCACTGCACAATTACTAAACAATAACATAATTTGGTCATTAATTTATAACGTTAACAGAATTAGTCTTATCACGTTCACCAATTTTTTTGTCTTCTAGGCAGAAATTGAAAAATTCACTCTTACTACTGTCAACACCTTGTTTGTTTATCGTTATCACAAATAAATTTTCACAAATAAATGTATAACACAGAAAATACAAATTTCGATTCACAACTATCATATCAATTATATTGTTGCAACCGTAATTTTATGCAAACAAAAAATAACATAAAAATATAATATTGATCCACAAATGTATCAAATACATGCACTAATTCTGTAACTTAACTCACTAACTCTCAGAATCAAGACTGAACTCTCTGTCCCTTACAGTTCTATATTTAATTGATAATGACATCATTCACCAGCATATGTTAAAGACCAGAACCATCGACGTCATTCCAGGTAGAATTTCTAGAATCTTGTAGAACAAATCATGTTTACGTTTCAATGATAGTACAGCAGGTACAGAGCATTGTATTCTATAAATAGCGTGCGTCAATATAAATAAGTTGTAAATCAATTTTTGATAATGTAAATACAGTTGAGTAACATAACCTACATATTCTAATGACAAATAATGTTAATAATACCAATCATCATAACATTCAATGTATATACAATATTGATAATATCACTTTGAATATGGTTAGTGGTTCTCTGGTATACAACAAAGTGTGGATGACTACATCCATGTTATCTGTCGGAATTGTTAATCAGTTTCACATTATACAAAAGAGGCATTGAATGCTAAGGCAACTGTTACACATAATTAGAGAAAATTAACTTCAACAGCTAAATTAGTTCCTTGGATTTCATTGTCCATGACGTGCCCGTTAATTAACTAAATATAATTAAATCACTACCGACTCAGAACACAAAGTTTTTAATGGGTAAAAACATAAAAGTTTTACCTTATAGCCTGAACCAGTTTTCAGTTTTAAAAAGCTTTTTCAAAGGCTGCCACTGGGAATACTGCCCGCCTTGTTTTTGGCGACGGTATCGACGTTTGAAGGATCAATGTTGTGTGTGTGGGGTGTGATATGTTCGAATAATGCATGTGATTTGAATTGTGTCTGTTCGTTTAGGATGTCGTTTTTATGTGTTTGTATATTTCCAATTGTTCAAGAGTGTCTAGTTTTCGGCCTTTTGTGTGTACATGTAGAATATCCATGTTATTTTCAATGTTTTTGTATGTGTGGTTTGCAAAGGTGGATTCAGTAGTGGAGTGTAGTGCCTTTGTATGTTCACTGTATCTTTGTTTGAAGCTATGTCCTGTCTGGCCTATGTAGAATTTGTTGCAATCTGAGCATTATCCATGTTGACATATTTTACAAACAAACGATAACAGTGCACAAATTTTGTTCACTATCACATGTCATACTCACGTGTTGGCTGTACTCAAACTGTTGAGAACTCCTCATCATATCTCAGGGCCATTCTCTTCACATCAGTATTCCCCCCTACACGTAAGGATCTCACATACTTTCGTACCTTTAGTTTTTAATATTACTTACTAATTTACATAGAAGATATTACTAAAATAAAAATGGATAAATTATTATAGAAATATGAGCTGTATACTATTTTGTTTCAGTTTCTGTAACAGTATTAGTAAAGCAGCAAGTGTACTCTCTCAGCTTATATTGTACATTGCTGAAAGACAGTGTTGAAGCCGCCAGAGAATCTGTTCTGATTATGGTTCAAGTTATAAACAACTTGAAAAGTCTTCAGGCAAGGGGAATAGAAGACACACATCTTACACAGTTTATTGTGTCACGGGAAGAAAAAGATTTCAGTCCAAAAGTTTACCATTTACCTCAGGAAAATGAAAAAAAGGTATATGATGTTTAAATCGTGTACAGTAGTATGAAGTACAACTTCAGACATTCTGAAAACTTAAAAGACCAATAATATTATACTAAAAAAAAATTTGAGCTGTGTAGCGTATACTATTTTAGTTGGTATACATCAGTATACATGTAAGGTATTCAGGAATAACTCAGGTCTTTAAATGTTTCAAATCCATTTGCCTATTATCCAATTAAAGTTTCTGTGCTAAATGTCTCATTTGAAATTTAATGACAGATGAATTTATTTTGAAAATAAAATTGTTTATTATCAAAATGGACTGATGTTTAATACCTTTACGAATAAATGTCTCTTAACAAGAACCTAGATCAGTATTGAGTAAAGGTCTAATTTAATCTATTGAGAAAAAGGTTTGGTTGTTATGAAACAAGAAATTGATAACATGTGTAACTATATTTATTCATTCATGGTCATGGAACCATTGTAACTATATTTATTTTTCATAGCATATAATAATTCAAACTTTCACCTACCTTTACTGCTTTTGTGTTGGCCGTTATATGTAATCTCTAGTGTTGGACTCACTCCGCTCGTACGACGAAACTGATCAGTGCAGCAAATGAAATGAAGTATTTGAAATAATCGTTCACACATTTATCAAATAACATAATGTAATGGATTTTTCATTTTATATTGTGACATTCTTTGTTCTCCTTTCTTTTATAATCATTACTTCTCGCTCATAAATCCAACATTTAAATTAAACTGTATTCAATATTGAGGTGAAGCCCCTTTTTACCAGCAATAATTTTAACATATTTTATTACTTATATCTATATTATATTATTAATTAATTAATTAATTAAAGGCGACCCAGCTTGCTATTCTCTCACATTCATTCTGTTTTAACACCCCATTTTAATTAGTTAGGGCCCAAAAAATGAAATTATTTATTTAGTATAATTGTCAGTCGAGTACTTAACCCTTGGCGACTCTGATGACCACGCGCCGCACCGATTATATGTCCGAAAGTTTACCACATTTTCACTTCTCTGTGTGCACTTTACTCACTTCGAGCTGAGATGTTGCTTTGTTTGATTTAACTTACATTTTTTACACTTTGTGGATTAATAAAAAAATTCATAAAATTTTGTAGTTCGCGAACTTTTTTATGAACCCCGGCCGGGGGGAGTATTTCGTCGACTGTGGAGACAACGACTAACAAAATCCCCACCTTCTCTGACTGCTTCCGGTAACACACACTGCCCCTTTGATTACAAAGTTTTTCGTCACTGATTAGGTAACATGGGTTTGCATTGTGCCCAGGTGTTGACAATGCCAACCGGCAAAAATATTGAGGCTGTGGAAGGCGTGGCCTCTCAGTGTATCTGCCAGCATTAGACCGCATGGCACAAAACTTTCGTCGTTTCGCCATTTTCGGCAGCGTCGGTTCGGTCTCTGAGGTGCATAAGCTGCGCGCACGTTGGTATTGCGCATAGTCTGTACGTGACTCAATGCTTAATTACCTTGGAGTTACACCCGACATCGCATTCCATTGCCCCGACTACGTTCAAAACTCCACTCTGCTGTTCTTGGTTTGCATACAACGCTATTTAACACGGGACTGGCCACGCAGATGGAAAATAAATTTATGATTTGAAATAAAACAAAAACCCCTCCTTTTAGCCCCGTTACACATGGGACTCTACTAAATACAATTATTTAGAATGTCTCACTGTCATGTTATTCAAACCTAAGAACACTAATAAACATAACTGGAACTGAGTTGTTTGCTTGTCATTATTGTCTTCTATGAGAAACAAAATTTAAATCAACGTCTGGCAGAATGATTTGACAGTTTTGGAAGGCAAGAAAAACATAAGACAACATAATACAAATTTTATTTATCAGTAATTTTTATAATTTTACTTATAATTCATTTATTTGTATTGAAAAGGAAATCATTCAAATGTTTTCCCTCTTTTTTCATGCACTCATTTAACCTCACTATGAAATTCCTTATTGCTTGGTAGATTATCTGTTGATATTGCAGGAATTTCTTTCTGAATGGTACTTGAGGTCAGTATTTAAAAACTTTATTCTTGAGATAGCCTCAAAGGAAATAATCACAGACAACAAGCTCGTGCGATCATTTAGGTCATGGAATCAGATAGACAGGAATTCTAACTGCTTGCGGATGTAATTTTTTTTAGATGAGAAGTAAGGCAGTTGTGATCAGTGTTAAGAGAAAAGGACATTATAGACTTATCTGTTTTGAGCTTAAATTATTCTCAACCAGCATCTCTGTTTCTTCCAGTTTTGTTTTTGGTACTTTTCTTGGCTAATTGTTCATTTATTCTAAAGTTATCTTCCAGTTAACAGTATCAGTACCTTTTTCTAATCAACATATGTAAGAATGTGGCGGCTCAGTAGACCAGTGGGTATGGCACCTATAACGTCTCTCCTGTCAAGACATTATAACATAGGGAACCAGTTTAATTGTTCACTGTTAATTAAACTAGCTGCCATAGTTAGTAAAATTTACTTACCAACTAATTATGACAATGTATATATCAGGATTTTGTCCAAGGTTACATAAATTTATTCACTCTCTGGATATTAGCGAAAACATCTCTTTATTCTTGTATTTTAACTAAGTATATAAAAGTAATAGCTTTAATGGTCATCTTTTTGTATTTTACTTACTTTACTTTACTTTTAAAAGAAAATTCTTATAAATTCTGCATTAAATACTCTTTAAATTGTTACTCTTAGTATCTCAAAATCATACAGCTGTGTATTATTTCAATTACCACGGATCCGGGCTTTAACTTTGCAAAATTCTAACATATCTCAACATCATCCAAACTATTTGAAGAATAGTCTGATGTAATTTTCAGAATTATTTTACCTTTAAACATCAACAAGTTATTACTATAGCTTTACAGAAATTACAAACATTTATATGCTAATCTTTAAGTGATCTAAAAGTCTTTACAAGAAACTTTACTGTTCTTTTTGTTGCTGTTTAAAAAAAATAAGTTGTGCACAGAAGTTATGGTTTTAATATCACCTGAATATAACGTGAGTCTGCGGTGGGTATTCGAGATGATCCTCTTCAGTAGGTCTTCTTGGGTGTAGTTCGTTGTTCATCTGGATCCTCCATTTAGTTGGTAGTTTCCGAATTGTAGTCTAGGTCATGACGGTTGGATTCTGCTACTTGAAGTTCTTACGGTTGTTGTAGTAACTTTTCTCCTGGTGTTGGTTGTTCACTTTTTACATTTAAATTGGTTTTTATTTTAGCAGCACTGATGTTTACTTCTACATGGTAAGGAACATATCTTACCGCTTACCGTTCGTAAAGAGATGTGTCGGCTAAGTTTTTTTTTTATATATTATTAATATTTCCTCCACATACTACATTACTAGTTTTTGAGTTTTACTAACGCTACATTGAATTAAATCGATTAGAAGAACTAACGTCTTGTTACATCGTAGTTTAGCGACATACACCTAAGTGTAACTTTACAACACATTTTTGACCTGCTTACATGTCGAAGATTCTCCGGCGACTGGGGCTTGTTTAGCGGCAGGGAGTCTGTAAGCTGGCGCGGTTTACACGCTGAGAGAAAAGTAGTTCGTTCCTTTAATATTATTAATTGTCCATTAATTAACTAGTATAAATTATGCTACCTTTTTTGTTTAGGAGTTAGATATTTCCTTTATTATTAATACGTATTTTATTTAATTAGCAGTATTATTAGTTTTCGCTTAATAACATTGTACGTAGCATGTTCGTACTGGACTTTTTGCACGTTGATACAGGTATCTAGGTACAGATAAGGGTGGATTATACTCTCACTTGTTATAAGAACAAAAATTTAATTTGTGCTATTTAAATAATTTTTAAATCGTCACACACCTGGCTACTAATCTAGAGGCCCCAGGTTCAATTCCCGGGCCCACACCATAACATCAAGGTGCGTTTTTCAGCCCCCAGGTCGACTCAGCCTGTTGAAAAAAACCTGGGATAACATCCTGGGGATAATAATGGGCATGTGAAGCGTAGTGCTGGCCACACTGCCTTCTCCTAAGCTACTTCGGTGGTATCCACGGGAGCCATTATTATATATGCAAGAATGTTATGTACATATGTAATACCACATGTGTGCAGAAGAATTGCTTTTCTAGTCACATACTTGATCTAAATTTGTACTGATTTCCTTTAATATATACTGTATTTTCCCTTGTATCGTTTTTAATTTTTTATGTATGTGACGAGGTTGATGTAACTGGAGCGCTCTACAACTTTTATGTGTTTGGAATGACAATTGGTTTGGTTTCTTGAAATCATCTGAAGTATTTCATTTTCATAACTGTATTTATGATTTTAAAGACTTGTTCAGTCTCAGAAGAATATTGATAATTTTAGCATTTCTCTTTTTTAGACTTTGTAAAGCATTTTCAGATTTATATTTCATGATAAAAGGTCCCACATCTTCAGATGTAATGTCACCACCTATGTGTCTTTTGCAAATTATTTTTTCCACTTTCTTTCTCCTCTCTGTATTTTTTGAAATGTAATTCTTCATTTTTGTAATTCTCTGTGGTGTTCTTTTTTCTCGCCTCATTTCATTTCTGTATTAAGTTTAATATCTCTTCTATCATCCAAGTCTTCCTACCTGTGATTTTGTGTTTTCATAGTCATTTGTAGGCTCCATTAATCCTTTTAGTGCTTTCTCCCAATCAGCCAGGTTTTCATTTCTAAGCATTACTTCTTTATATTTCTTTTCAACTTTTTTCAGTATTCTATTACATTTTGCTAATACAAGCTTATGGACACTGTCTACACTACACTGCCCAGTGTTAGTTTATCCTGATTCCTGTATATTTGTGTGAGGTGTGTGGGATTTAAATGTATAAAATATTGTTCTACTTATACAGAATTCAGAAGGAATGTCGCTGTGTCAGTGTGCAGTAACAACAGTTGCTATACTGCCTCTACCAAAAACACTTAGCATGCTGCTTCGTACTCTTCTGAGTCAGGAAAGAGCCACATCACTATCACAATCTAAAGCTGTTCTTGAACTGTGGCTGTGGGGTCCAACAACTGCATCTGTTACTTCTGATGTACAGGTACTATCATGCTACAACATAGTATATATTTGAATAATTATAAAACATGTAGGCCTAAGTTACATAATTATAAAATTTCATAATTTTCAACTTACTTTATCTTCCTATTGAAGTTTTTGAGTGTCTTTGTCAACAATGTTGTAACTGGTCAATAAAATAAAAGTAAAGGAGAAATGATTAAGCCCCGATTATATTCTTTTCTTTTCGACTTACCTTCAAACAGCCAGAAGATTCCCAAAGTCCCAAGTTTGCCACCACATTTTTTGGAGGAAATGTGGAAACCATTTCACTTTCCCGAAGAAAACAATTTTGATGAATAAACAAAAACTCCCTTACAGAAAAAATTCCAGGGCCATCTAGGCGAACTTACTGACACAGAGAATAGGTTAGGTAGATGACGTAAAAATAATCGAATACATATTTATCAGTTTACCCAAATGGAAAATTACGTTCATTGCTATAAATTCCACAAGTTAATATGCATCTTTCAGTATAAAGTAATTTATCCAAACAGTTACTACCAACCCTACATGGTAATCACCAATATCAGTACTTTTCTTTATATTCTCTTTTTCTCTCAACCCCTTCTCTCACACGCTCTCTTTATATACCCCTCTTTCTCTTATGACGCCCTCTCTTTGATACAAATATAGTTTTAGTCCATACTTTTTAGTTTATTTAATTAAATTGGCCAACTTCTTTACCCACACTCGTTTAATTTAACTTTTTTGTCTTTTTACTTATCTGTTACCTATCCGTCGTAGCTCCGCCATGTGGTTTCTCTCGTGCATGATACTACGCACTAATTAATTTTGTGTGAATTCTAATTCCTTCAGTTTAGTGTTCCACTATAGGTTTCTTTTATGTCTGTCCGAAAACTGGTAAAGGTGAGCCACTTTGTAATACTCCAATGATGTAATTACAGTGTAATTGTAGGCCTACATCTTTTATGCCAGCGGGCACCGAATCACTGTAATTATGATGCGCGCACTGTTTGGTGAGTTAACTTTTTAATTTTAAACTGAAAATTTAGTATTTCATGATTTCACAATTAGCGCGGCCTCCTTGAGTCACTGCCCTGGCCATTTGACTGTACTGCTCAGCATTAAAATTGTGACTGCCCGATGCCATGCCAGAGCGTCCTACCCCCACTTCTCTTCTTTGTCCAGCTGGCTGATGCAACACTCCAGGAATGTGTGACATCGCTCAAAAGTCATGTACACTTGCCGATTGCTACAACACTTCCCATACCAAAAGTCACGTACCGTACACTAAATTCCACACTCGCTTTCTGAGGTCTCTCGCACATGAAAATACGTTTTTGTAATGCTTAACACTTTGAGTGCTAACTCCGTCAATTGACGGACTAGCGAAACTTCCGTAAAATGCGAAGTCCGTCAATTGACGGAGTCGTGTTTTCAATGCTTTTATATGGGTTAGTCATTCATATGACGGTTTAGCAGCACCATACAGAGTTGGTAATGCACAAGCAGTTCACATTTTTACCGCTAGATCTCATATGCGGCCACATAATAGTCAACACTTTGAGTTGAATCCAGTAGTTGTTTGGTGCTCAAAATGTCGGGACGCGGCTTGACCGTAGACGAAATTCTTGCTGAATTGGAACGCGATTTTAGTGAAAGTGATGGTGATTGTGGTTTTTCTGATAATACAGACGATGATCCAGATTATGTTCAAGAAGATTTGTATTCAGGTTAGTATTTATAATCATACAATTTATAACCTTTGCATTTGTTGTGAACGTATTTTTTATAAACGTAATTTTTTTGTGAACGTATTTTATTTTATTTTTTTATAAATACTTGTACTATTTTGTTTTTTGTGTTGTAGATACTGAAAATGAAGAATCACAGTCTGAAAATGAAAGTGAGCAACAACATTCTGCTCCTGTTCAAGTGAGAGGAAGGCCAATAAATAGTCATACAGGCAGAGACAGAGCCAGAAGAAGTGACTCGGCCAATGGTTGGACAGCAACTGATCAGGTACCAACTATTGATGTATTCACAGGACAATCAGGTATAACCGATATTACAGAATTAGACAAAAATAGTTCCATAACAGACTTTTTCTGTTACTTCATTGGCAACGCGTTTTTGCACCATATCAAGGAACAAACAAATCTGTATGCCCGACAATGTATTAGAAAGATGAGAAGTACAAATTCGTTATCTCCCAAGTCTAGAATGGCAAATTGGAAGGGTGTGACGATTACTGAATTATGTAAATTTTTTGGCATTATTTTTCATATGAGTGTTAGCCAGAAACCACACCTTTCAGATCACTGGTCCAAGAAGGCTGTAATATCATGTAACTTCTGTCCTAATTTGATGAGCCGTGACAGGTTTCTTTTGATTCTTCGCAATTTTCATATAAACGATAATAGTAGCGAAAAAAAGAAAGGGGAACCTGGATATGATCCTTTGCATAAAATTTGCCCTTTAGTTGACAAAGTCCGCTTGCGCTTTCAGCAGGCATACCAACCAGCTGAGGACATTACACTCGATGAGGGCATGTGTAAATACAGGGTTAGAATTTTTTTCAAGCAATACATGCCTCAGAAGCCTAATAAATATGGCATCAAATTATACATGCTTTCAGAGTCAGATTCTGGCTATATATGGAATTTTTCTATTTTTTGTGGGCAGAGTAAGGTTGTCACTAATATTGTGAAAAATCTATTAGGAGACTTGTGTGGGAAAGGACACACTTTGTTCACTGATAGATACTACACCAGTCCAACTCTTGCAAGTGAGCTGGAAAATGAAAATACTGCACTGGTGGGAACAACAAATAAAAACAGAAAAGGTATGCCTTTGGCATTGAAAAATCCAACTCTTCAACGGGGAGAACAAATGTACAGACGGAGAGGCAACACTCTATATTTGTTGGAAAGATAAAAGAAATGTATATATGATCAGTACCAGACACTGTGCTGAGATGGTCACATATGTAAACAAAAGAAGGCAAGAAAAAACCAAACCAGCGTGTGTAATAGATTACAAAAAAAAAAAAATTGGTGTAGATCTGTCAGACCAAAGATTGTCTTATGGTGTATTTGAACATCGGACAGTAAAATGGTGGAGAAAACTTGCTTTCCACATTTTGCTTATGTGCATTGTACACTCAAGTATTTTGTATAATAAAGTGAAAGGTCTGAAGATTCCTGTGACACAATTTATGCAGAATTTGAGTGAAGATCTTGTTGCGGTTGAAGATGATCCACCTATGGCAAGTACCAATGGAAACAGTGGAAATCAGCTTTCTCGGTTGGCTACAGGAAAACATTTCTTGGAGAAGATACCACCACCACCTGGTAAGAAGAGACTACAGAAATGCTGCAAAGTATGTGGAGATAGAGGGAAAAAAGAAACGGGAAAGTTTGTGAGGAAAGACACCAGTTACCAGTGTTGTGAGTGTAAGGTAGCATTATGTATAAACCCTTGTTTTAAATTATTTAATTCAAAAAAAACTATAAAGTGTGAATTTATTACATACTATATACATATCTTTTTAATTAAATTGAATAAAGTGTTAAAACTAAGTGTAACTGATTAATAAAATTGTAAGTTTAACGTGGTCAAGTTTTAAAAACAACTAAATTTGAAATTTGAGAAACAGCTTAAGCTTTTCCTGTACAATATTCACGATACAATCACTATAAAGAAGAAAGTATGACCTTTAAAATAAGGTAAGTTATATTTTTCTATCTGTTCTAGTTTATGAGTTACATTAAAATGAAAAGTTCGAAAAATGGCCAGCATTCTTCGCATATTATGAGTAAAAACACACAGCACTATAAGTGTTAAGGAAATGTACCATTACAATGTGATAAATACAGCTGAGGAAGTTGGCTGTTTCAAATAGGGCCTCTGTCAAATGTCTTACTGTAAAATAAAAATAATGATTCACTGTTCATGTGCAGAGAACACACCCAGTTGGGGACACATTATTTGTCCAGCTTGATAGCAACAATGAGATAGCTTGGGTAATGTTGGTACAATCATACATTATAGTTTTTAACCCATATGTGTTGTTATGTAGCAACAGAGTGCAAGGCAAAAGGTTACTTGAAGTGGAATGGTGACAGTTAAAACTAATCTAATTTGCTTAATAATGATTATATGGTTTCTAACCATTATCCAGTGGATAATGATTGGTTTGTAAGCAAAGTCCCAGGTTCTCTTGCTCTCCTGCACAACTTATGGGAGTCATCCCAAAAGATGCTCCCCAAGGGAATTAGTTACTTGTCGAAATAAGTACTCAATCTTTTTTCCTACTCAGGGTGCAGAATGTTCTTATGTAGAAGTCTCAGTTGTGAGAGGGGACTCTGGGTTTTGATTAATATCCACTCTCAGGAGACCTTTTCTCTCCTAATCAACATATGTAGGAAGAAAAAAGATAACTTGAAAAAAGTACCTAATGAGGTCCATCAATGAGACAGACCTTGTCATTTTAATTGTACAATACATTCTTTCATTGTAAGCCTACCAAACTAATTCCTGAAGACATTGTTACTTTATTAAAAGACTGTGTTATGGAGTTTACAAACAAATTATAGGTTTTATTTATTTTGATGCAGGGATGTCTTCAACGATGGCTAGACTTTGAACGAGCTACAGTACTTAACACTTTTGCAATTAACCATCAGTCTCGAATGAGTGTATCAGAGTATTGTCGCTTGTCATTTCTAGTTGGAACAAATGCTAAAATTATGGCTGAAGCATTCACTCTTCTTGAGTCTACAAATGCATCTGCAACAACATGCTGAAGTCTGGTAAGAAATTATTTTTCTTTTTGTAAGTTAAAGCACTACAGAATAGACAAAATATAAAATACAAAAAAAAAAAAATGTACAAAATATAAACACTGAAAAACAACTCACTTTATGGAGGTTCACATAATGAAACAAAATAGTGATGGTATCAAATGCAATAGTCCTTCAATTTGCTGGAGTAATCGAGACAACAGTGTTTAAGGCTGAATGTTATATTGAAAATTATTAGAAGAGTATAGCTCATTTAAAAATGTGTTGAATTTTTAAAATTTGTCTTTTAAGACTGTATTAATAATAATAATAATCTACTTTAATAATTTTTATTGTAAATTAATAATATCATTAAGTAACTTCTAAGGGTTATACGCCTGGAGTCAATGTTGTTAAAATTTTGTGATTCCGGGCTGGTTGGCCGTGGTCCAGTGCTATACATGTTAGCAGACGTTTCAGCCATGCCATTGATGGCCATCATCAGTGCAAGTGAGTTTTGTCTAACGTTGATGTTACACGTTAATGACCACAGTACTGGAAATATGCTTCTGTCATCAGTGAGTGTGTATTTCCCTCACCTGCATAACTGCATACAGAGTCCATCTAGATTCAGAAGCATGCTGCGATTGCAATGAATCGCGGGGTGAAAGCCTCTCGTTAAGTACTTTGTGGCATAGCCTGTGGCAAACCAATAGCGTGCTGCCTTCTTCCTGATTGGCTGGTGGCATTTGCACTAAAGCTTCATGATACTTAGAAAATTTATAAGTACAGGTGCCTTTCATGGGGCCGCTAGTCATTAACACAGTACTGTGGTCACTAACGTGTGACATCTACATTAGACGAAGCTCACTTGCACTAATGATAGCCATCAATGACATGGCCGAAACGTCTGCTAACGTGTATAGCACTGGACCACGGCCAAACAGCCCGGAATCAGAAAATTTTAACAACATAACTTCATTATTATACATTAAAGAAATGTTACAACAACTGCACAGATCATCATGTGGGTAAGTACGTCTTTGGCAAATGATGAACAGGTATATTCTTGATATCAACATGTTACGTTAAACCTTTAAATATTTCTGATTTTTCCATATCTAGGCTATTTTTAAGCCCAATGAGTTAATAAATTTTGCCTAACACGAAAAAATATGTCACTACAAGCAAACACAAATATGTGTATTGCACACCTAATTACTTATATTAAAAAAAAACTCAATTGAATTTATGACATTCAATTCACATGGTTTTTAATTCATGATAGGATATAAATGTAATAATTACTTATAATGTAAGTAAAACCCTTGAACACAAACATTAACAGAAAATATTAGCAAATTAGGAATCGTTATGCTTAAACTCTCACTGTAAACTTGAGGAATGCACAAAATATGATTGAATTAAGTAAACAACACAATATTCATTTAACACATATGTGTGATGTCATCATTAATTGTCGCATTCATAAATTTTGTTTTGTTTACATTAGTTACTCCACAATCATTTATCTTTAAAATTAAAATGAAAAACAGTAGTAAATTAGTGTTAGTTGCTTTTTCATATTATTACCTCCTACAATAACAGTGGGACATACCAAAGTGGCAGTGCTGTTAACTGTAGAAAAATAATTTTGCTTCTATGTTTATTTTTTAATACACAACCTTCACATATGAGGTGTGACTATTAAATAACTGGACTTGTTTGTGTGCGGTATGGAGTACATGTCAGTGATTGGTCATTAAACCCTGAGCCATCATGAATTGGATGAGTCTATTTGTAAAAAAAAGCATCGTTTGCAGCTGTGTTACCAGAATAATCGTTAACCTGAAAATTGAACAGTGTGTTAACCTGAAGTTCTTAGTAAAAAAAAAAACACAAGTGAGTGTTCTAGTTAGTTGAAAGAAGTGTTTAAGGATAAATGTATATCACGTACCCAAGTTTTTAAGTGGTTACAAAAGATCTAGTGAAGGTAGGGAATAGGTGGAAGATGATGAGCATCCAGGTCAGCCAATCACATCAAGAACTGATGAAAACATACAAAACAAGAGAAAAAGAGGAAAAGGTAATTCGGTCCTTCATCAAAACAGTGCTCCTGCTAACAATGGCATTTCTATAAAGAGGTTTTTAGCAACAAAACATATTCCAGTGCTGCAACACCCCACCATATTCACCTGATTCAGCACCTTGTGACTTTTTTCTGTTCCCTCTGATCAAGAGTAGCCAGAAAGGAACCCACTTTCATTCCGTGGAAAAAGTTAAAGCAAAAAAGACTAAAGCAGCTTACAGATGGATCATCTACAACACTGCTTCCAAAAATGCAAAGAAAAATTCGAATGGAAGGTTGTATGAAAAGGGAAGGGGATAAATGAATAGTGAAGAGGATAAAGGTTATATTTTGTAAATCAACCACATTCAGCAAGCCGGTCTGGTTATTTAATAGCCACACCTCTTATTATACAGTTACAGAGTAGTGTAAGTTACATAATTCATACTGTTATGTTATTCTGTTAATACAGTTAATACTTTACCACTTAGTTATTGTATTTTAACTGTGCGTTTTGTAGAAATCAAAAAACATAATATGTGCGTGTATCTGGGTTACACTTCTAAAATTTGAAAGTAAATTTATAGTAAAACTTCAGTATAACTCAAGGTTCTACTATTTATTATAATTTGATAATAAAAGAACATTATATTAGTTATGATATAAATAACGTAATAAAAAAACGCAATGACTTTTGCCAAATGTTATGTTTATTTTTGCAGCCCTACATTTTTAATGCAGATAATGAAAACTGTTCTCCTGATGCTCTATGACACTGAACACCGTCTAACAGTTATTGGACTGAGAACCTGGAGACTGCAGCATTATCTTGGTTGCAAAGATGCCCTACCGTCTTCGCTAGTCTGTGGCATCTAAAACTACTACACCAATCAGACATCAGTACATCTACTAATGCTATTAGTACATCAATGAGACACCTATTAACACTAAGAAATCATTTATACAGGGTGGTATTTCTGATAATTTTGAAGAAAATCTGGGTTTTTTTCAAGTCTTTTTCAGCTGTGCCATTTGCATGTTGTAACAGTAAACCATGGAAAACTCAGATTGAGCAGTACTACAGGAGCAGCCCCTTACATACCGGAAATAAGGATAGGAATTTTGGAAATGCAAATTATATTTAAACTACCTACCTTGATTCCAGCAATTTGGAGTCTTAACCCACAGTCTAATGAGCTTTGCTTCTATTTTCACTCACAAATTTGAACCTATCTTACATTTTGATTTTGAACAATGGTACAAAGCAGAATGTTATACAACTTTTACAAACAAATAGGAAGCTTGTATATTTTGCATTCTAACATTATATGTTAATGCTCAAGTTCATCAATGCCCAGTATATAAACCTTAAACCTATCTACTCTTATTTTTATTGGACTAACTTTTATATCTAGCACTATTTTATTGACTCATTACATTTCTTCTGTTCAGTAATGAGGTCACTGCAGATACAAAATCATATTTCTTTAGTATTGTGGGCAATACAGGTGTGAAAATGTTAGGTCTAAGATGAGAGTTGTGACTGGGAATTTATGTCCAGGAGATTGTATTATATTGGACTAATCTAGAAGCTGAACAACTAACATTTACTTGTAGGAAAGTTATATAAAAAAATATTCAGGGAGGATTCTTGATACTCCCGTCGGATCTTTATTTCGTGAATGCGAAATTACATACGTTACTCTCGTTATTGGGAGATTCTTTTGTTTTGTTTGCCAGAAAGAAAGTTGAAATGAAAGAAAGAAAATTATGCTATACATAACATTTATTCATCGAAATCATTAGTACAAATGGCTAACCTATGAACAATTGGTCGATGGTAACTAAAATATGAAACGTAGGGCATAATCGATGGACTAAGTTGACGTACAAACGTTAAGTCGATTGTGGTGTTTCCAAGTGTAGTCGGAGAGGTTTGTACAAGTTGTAGATCGTATTCTTGTTGCATATATGGAACCAGCCAATCATTTCTCGGATCGTTGGGATTGACATTGAAATCACCAGTAAGAAATATTGGCATTGTAATGTCGGGCTCAATTTCCTCAATGACCTTAGATATTGAGCGCCCAAATCTACAAAGACTTCGAAAGAGGAGAAGTTTAATGTATTTTGTTTCTGCATTTGGATGAATATACAATGAGGCAGCAATGAATCTGAAAGAATTGTTGACTGTGATTTGTGCCAATGCAATATCGCCTGTGCCAGGTTCCACGTATACACCAAGTCGTTGGGTTATATTGTTTGGTATATTGAAAGGCATAGCACATAGCTTGTTGCTACGATGTTGATAAATTGCAACACCGCCAGCCTTTCTCTTTTGTTGTTGTTGTTGTTCAGTGGGGTTATTATCCATGGCTTCATGTTCATATGAGATGAGATTATAATTTTCAAGCTGCACAGACTCGCCATTTGTAATCCATGTTTCTGAAACCATAAGAAAATCAGCTCTCGTTAAGACAGGATCCGTTTCAATGTCAAGTTTGTGTGCACGAGACTTTGCGCATTCATTCCAACGAAGAATATTACAATCGTGTCGTCTTCAATCAAACTGTCGGAGCAATTCATAAACAGTTCAACATGTTTGGTAAGTGTATTAAGTGGATAGCTCTCGAATCGCAGATATTCATTTCACATTTCTCTAACAGTTGAGCTGTCGCAACCAAGTCCGTGATAGAATTTAAAGTCGTTGCGCGAGTTCGTAATGTAAAGACCTTGTTACTCGACTCATTGCAACATAGACCAATTGTATTTGCTGACTTTTGCTGTAGTCATACACAACCGTGTCAAATGTGCCTCCCTGACTTTTGTGTATGGTTATGGCACAAGCGGGTACAATTGGAAATTGCATTCGTTTACAACTTATAGAACCACCGAGTTTGATGTTAGCGCTACGCATACAGATGGGTGTCCAAGTTCGATCTGTTAGACCATTGCTGCAAATTACTCTTGGTGCTGCTTTTAGTCTTGCCATTTTGCTGATGTGGGCTTGTGGAAAGTGTAGCCACAATCTGATATAAGGATTGATTTGTGTAGACTCGTCGCGTTGTTGGACTAATTGAACTGCTGTCTCATGAGTGACTTCTTCGATGTACTCAAGTATTCCTATTGCACCATTAACAATTCCATCGTCCACATCAATGTTAGTTGTAATCATATAAGGTATACCACTCTGTAAATTAAGCAGATACGGCAAACCGCCAGTTTCCATCACACTGAGCTCGTGTAATTTGACTCGTGCAGTGCCAAGTTGAGTGCTGTTATTGTAGCCAGTGGTCAAATCGGAGGCACTGCTACAAATTCTGTCTGATATTGTAAGTCGGTTGTAAGCATCCACATCATGATTTCTATGGAAGAGATGTATTGCATTTGGTTCGTGTTCCCTACACCATTCAACTGTTCTGAAACGAGACTCGATCGCTGCCATTTCTTCAGAGTCTAAACGTTTTCCATCACCAATCTTCGTCCAAATTTTAGAGAATAAGAGGTCGCTTTGTCGCATAACCTGAGTGAGTGGATAGAAATCAACTGATTGCCACAATACGCATCCACCCAAGTTGTTTCGTGGTGATTTATAAACGGGGGTAGCATTTACAGGCGGTAATTGCCGAAAATCTCCGGTCAGAATGATATCCATGCCGCCAAATGGTTGATCATATACGCCCGTAATTTCATTCAGTCTAGAGTTGATTTTATTGAAAACATCGGACCCAACCATACTTATTTCGTCAACTATTACACATTTTACTCCAACGAAGGCAGTTCGGAAACACTGCAAAGCTTCATGGGGCAATGAAGTTGATGTTCGCATTAGACTTATACAAAGCGCAGAGTACCCTGCAAATTTACAGCGGCCTTTCCAGTCGACGCACAAGCAATGTAAGCATCTCGTCGTGTAGTGTGTTGTTGAGTGTATCGATTATAGGTCTCCATGGCTACACGTAACACATAAGTTTTGCCACTACTGGCTGGCCCAGTGAGATACACTTGGATTGGCGGCGAACCGAATGTATGGATCCGATGTATAATTTCCAATATGAATTCTCGCTGGCGTTTATTAGTACTGCGTAACAGTTTACAGTAATCTTCTTTTGAAAGCACATTCGATCGTTTTCGTACAGCAGATATGCCCACAGACGAAGCCTGTGCTGCATCGATGTCATCATTATTCTCTTGGTTGCCATCATTCAACACTCACAAAATTATCTCGATTTTTTTGCTCCTCATTTGTCGCATTTTCGTCTATATCGTTATGAATACATAATTCTTGAATTTCTCACATCACTTCTTCAATATTTATGTTGGACTCATATTCACGACGTTTAGTAAGAATTGCGGATTCGTTGGTGTCATAGATCTCGACAAACCTATTACGGTCGAGTATATCAACTGTCTCATTTCGAAACGGATAGTATAGCGTAACCATTTCCCGTTTGTAATTGACCACATCACTTATATCATATTGTCTGTAACGTATAACACATGGAACTGACCGCTTCTTATTAATAAATTGAACCTCATCATTCTGATCGGCGTTTGGATCGTCACATTCATCTGGCTGCTGTTGTACTGACTTCTTTCCAGAATACCAAGCTATGAAATCAGCGAGGCATAGATCTTTTAACGATTCATCGCGTTCCTCATAACGTTCGATTTTAGTTTTGGTCCACACATCCGTACTATCATCAGCCAAATTTTCCAAGTCCATTTGACATTTCAATTTCCTTGATCGTTGTCGTTCTTGTGGCCACACCGTTGGAATATACACAACTTGACGACTACAATGGCTCATCGATTGACGAAGCAAATACCAGGCCGCCTCCTGTGCCGACATTTCGACCGAATTAAGAACTTTCACACCAATCTTGCGTACTAACTCGGTGAAGTCCAACTCCGGATTCTCTTCTTGTAATTTTATGAGTTCTCGTTGCAAATGACTTATTCCACGTTATGCCTTGTTAACATATGCATTTACTTATGCCTTGTTAACATATTCTACAACATATGTTGCACAACTATATTCGTCCAGTATAAATTGCAAGTCACTATTTGAGCCCAACACTCTGGCTAACCACGGATTGAAAGTATTGGTGTAGATTTCAGACATATTACGTTTGAACAACATCGTCGGCCGTCGCAGTGAAGCTCGAATTGTATTGCGCTAGAGGTATTTGCGCTCTGTCAAATGGTTGTCTAAAAGAAATTCTTCAACACTGTCATACACTTTCTGCTCCAGTATTGTTTTTAAACGCTCAGCTGATTTCTGCATGGTAGCTTTTCTCGGATCACCTTTAGCGAGCGGCAACAGTACCATTGTCTTTCGCATTGGCCAATACGGGATTCCAAAGCGACACGTTGATTCTCCACGCTTGGTACAAGTAAACGTATGCTGGTGCGTTTGATTGGAGTACATCTCTGCAGGCAAATCTCCCCTCGATACGCTCGCCAATGTATTCATCAACTCAATTGTACGTGGCATATCTTCACTGATTGATTCTTTTGGATCATTGTTCAACCACAAGAGTATATGCGCATGTGGACTGCCTCGATGCGCTTAAAGTAATCAACGACTCGATACCGATCACCAAATGGATTCGCCTTTGTCTTACTGCACAACATACTCATCAAAATGTCGACCAGTTTGTTAAACACAATGCAACACGTAACTGGATCTTCATTCACCAAATGACACCGCATTGATCTGCTAAGTGCCTCAACATTTTGCACATCTTTATACG
This sequence comes from Magicicada septendecula, assembly GCA_034769895.1. NCBI lineage: Eukaryota > Metazoa > Arthropoda > Insecta > Hemiptera > Cicadidae > Magicicada > Magicicada septendecula. The sequence goes on from CM068367.1 coordinate 1,218,099,997, forward strand.
AATCACTTAGGCGATGCAACACCGACAGCAAACCTGGCCAACGAATTTCATTTGCACTCAACGTAAGAAACACAGTAGGCTTCCCAAGCTGGCGCATCATTGCAAACAAGTCACGCTTACGATCCTGCCAATACTGCATCGAATTTGGAATGGATTTAAGAAATGACAAATTCTTTTCCATGAAATCATGTATGAACTTCTTATCATTTAACATAGCACGAGTCACATTAACTGTGCTGGACGTTTTGAAAGTATGAAACATTCCCTCGACGACTCTCATTCTCAAGATTTTCATCGCCATATACAAGATGTGTTGTGGGGTCACACCTCGCCGATCTTTATATCTAATTTCACTCGTGGCCATCATATAAGGAGTCACTCTTACACCATTTTGTAGCGACGATCTATACCCAAGTAAATATTTGGAAACGACAATTCCTCGGCGTGTGTATCGTACACAATATTCAACGGCATACTGTGTTGGCCGGGCGCTATATCAAGACAGTTCTCCTCGTTCCACAGAAGTGTATGTTGCCTGGCCACAATGCAAACCGAGTCTAACACTGGTGCCTCTTCTACACAATCCCCATCATTGTCAATTCTGTCGACACATATATTGTCCAACAAAGTTCCATCGATGGTAAGTACATACATACGGTACAACGGCTGTTTCACCAAGTACTGCAGCCATTGCATTACATTGGATTTCCGAACATACCCGCTCAAATATGACGATTTGTGCATTAATTTCCTCTTGTTGTTAACATTTATCGCATAATCGTCGTCCAACTGTCGAGGCAATTGTTTCACCATATTGTTCACATCAACTGGAACATTTATTACTTGACCAATGATGCCATAACTGCCCTCGTGTTGAAGTCGGCGAATTTGCATGAAAGGCAGCCTAGGTGATATCAACCGTTCCTCTACCAGACTCAACACTGCAAAGTTTTAGGCTGATCAGGATATTTGAAACCATTAGACACACTCATGGATGGGATTTTATTAGTATCCAAGCATCGACGGCAATTTACACATGCTACCATAGCCTCCACTACTTGGTCAGGAAACTCGCTGTGCAAAATGTTACAGTGTTTAACTTTAACGAGCTTAAGATCCTTCTTGAACCAAAGTCGATTACAAACATCACAACCAAGTCCAAATTCATTGTCAAAGAACATTTTCACAAAGTGGCGATCGCATGCAGCATACTTATTTGTCAAATCGAGCGAAAGGTCTGAACGCGCCATTGATGGACCGATGTTACCGTCCGTACGAGTCTCAGTATTGTCATCCTGCATATCAATGGAATCGTCGTTGCTTTCTACGTCTATTGGACCACTTTCCATATCCATTCGACACGATGACGAAGTGCTAGGTTGCTCCAAACGTTGTACGCACTCGCTACTTGTACTGGGCGCTCCACTTCCACCATCCAAATTTGAATTCTGGCGTCTTCTTTCCAATTCCTTTTGTTGCAATCGACGTAGCCGACAACGTTCTATATTTGTAAGTCGTGGTGCACGCATTTTGTTCGGAGTTCCAGATTTTACAGCCTTCTTTCTCTTCTGAGGACGCGGCATTTTCACAATATCTCAATATTTTCTGCTTTCCAATGTTAATTTTATATTTCTTGTGTTATTAACGTCTAACTCACGCTCTCCGTAGACACCTCGATCACTAAAATCGACCAACTCGTTCCGGAGATACAAGTGAACTGACCGCGCGCCATGCCCACACAAGCCCAAATTTAGACCCCCACGTGCAGTGCTGTGACGTCACCGCACAACCCCCCCTCCGCTCGCGACAAACCATTTCCGGTAGTCGAAGAAACGGGCTATCCAGTCATAGTTTTAGATATTCTGTAATCCTTATAGTTTTTGCACACGAGGCCCTCGAAAGTACACAAATATTGGTCGCGGCAAAACCTTACATGACACTGAGAACGAACCATAAGATGTTCATTCGCATTCACATAAAAAATTACTGTATTTTTCATGTTTGTAAATTCTTCTTATGTTTGTTTACTTGAAAAAAAAAAAAGGAATGTGTACATGCACATGGTGATTACAACTGAGTATGTCTGTACAAATCTTTTATAAAATCTTAAAACTCATTTATAGGTAATTTTTAAATCTGCATAGGCCCACCCTACATTGCTGCATTTGAGTTGATATGACTGAAAGAAAACATTTTTTAATTTTTCAAAAGATTTTTGCTTATCATTATGTGTTATCAAAATTACATTTTTCAAATTTTTTAAAGATTTTATTCTACAATATGGAAATTTCCACATTTCATGAAAGCATAATTTTGGGGGATTTTGAGGTAAGCTTCCAGAATTTTATTAGTACTGTTGCAGACATAACCGTTTTATATTTAAGAAATTGAAACTTATGGATCTTCAACAGCATAAATGTTACAATGAAACATTTTGTACTCTAAACTTTTTTACCTAATTTTTTTAACAATTTTGACATAAAGAGGAATATTTTGGAACAAGCATTGTGGCTTAATTTAAGCTAAATTTAATATTCTTATCAGAAGTCTGTAATTATTAAAAATTGAGAAAACAGTAAATTAGCAACAAATTTTTCTTACACTGGAAATCTTCAAATGGAAAGAATGATCTTATTGAAGTTATTCATTGTGTCGCTGTTTTACACATAAATTTTCATTAAAAAAAAACAAAAAAAAACAGCGGTTGGTTCTTAACGATTTTCCTACACTTGACAGTTGGTTTTTGAATCTTGACTTTAAACTGAATATTTTATTTAACAAAATTCATACTTTGTGGCAAAACCATTAAGTCTCTCTTTGAACATTTAGCATGGAAACAATGACATATACAACTGTTTTGTATTCTGAGTTCTGATAAATATGCATGCAAGATAGAATGCACCCCAGACCAGTCCATGGGTATGTGCAGAATTTCATTTTGAAGGGGGTTCAACAAAAATTGGAGGTGATAAAAATTAAGGTCACCCATCTCCTAATAACATATCTGTAAACCCACACACAATGAATTATTATTGCTTATTATACATAATGTTTAGACTACTTTAAAAGGATAATAAAATAACATAATTTATATCATTTTTTAGCTGAACGGGTCATTTAACACATTCACGGCTAAGGTTTTCTTATGTCTCATACCCTAGGTTCTCAAGTGTTTTGTTCTTTTTTATAAATGCATCTTTTTTAACAATACACAAAAATTTTATAATGGTTTCACTACGTCCTAACAAAAATCCTAACATCAGCAGCTAATGTGTTGTCGGGGGTTGAACTCCACCCTTCACCCATTCACCTGTTCCAAACAAAGTATCGTTCATTCAAATAGAAGAAATTTTTATATTTTTTCTTCTATTTGGTGATTGGTTATAATTGAACCAATATCTGGTATTGAAAAACAGCAGCTTATCAAAACTGGTCTGACCATAGTTTTCTAAATTATACCACTAGTATCTTACCATTTTATAGATATTGCAGGGGCAATATCTGTTGATCTGTGGTGAAATGCTAGGTCATCAAAACTGATCTGACCGTAACACTGTCTTTTTCTATCAGCCTCTTCCCAGATGATAGATATTAACAAGAACATTTTAGAGAAATGTATCCCAAGATAACCCAGATGATATGGTAAAGCAGATGATTTCAACTAGAACATAATGCCTGTGTTGACTCTCTGTGTCCACAGAGTTTTTTTACATCAAGGTAACAGAGTATAACTTTATTTCTCTGACACTCATTAATGTATGAATAATTTTGAGATTCTTCCAGTTATTTTTATGTTGTTTTCACTTGAGAACTCAGCAGTCACTGCTAAATAGCAACACAACATTATTGTCATAACACAAAACTTTATACAGTTTCCTCATTTGTCTCTTAAAAATTCTTTTCAAAAACCATTGACTGTGTTATATTTAGCAGTAACCCATTATAATATTCTTTTCTTACTTGTAATATCATGCATTCTAAATAAAGATAGGTACAGTTTTTAAATATTAGTCTTTAACTTTTTAGTGTTTAATGATTTTATTAACATTACCATCAGATCATATGCAGATGAAATGTATAGAACATTTATACCAGTGGTTTTACTTATACACTTTGGAAGTACCTATTTGTTCAAGCTTGGTTTCATTTCTCTCAGGTAGCTCATCTGCATTTACTTTCATAAATGTTCTTGTTGTGAACGTCGTTCTGTGATTTCTAAGAGACATTGCTTACTCTACACATTATCTCTGTGAATAAGATAGACAATATATTCTATATAATATATCTACAACACAGACAATAGGTTCTAGATGGAAATAATGCAGTCACTGGAATTACCAACTGTGGTTGATGTGAGGAGTACTTCCTTAATAATTGTTCGTGCCAATATGCATGATCTGGAAAAAGGTCTATGATAACCAGTTTTGATGAAATTGCATTTTGCAACACCAGTCAGTGCTGCTATTACAACCAGTCTAATCACTTAATGAAATGAGAATTGCTAACTGTGATAAATCTACAATTATTGTAATACTTTGGTAACACAAGTTCCAGTAATATTAATCTTAATATTAGTGAATAATCTTAATTGATGTTACACATGTATGTGAATATTTCTACAAAAAATTGTGTATATTAATAAAAGTTTCAACATTTTGTATTATATGTATCAAAAAATCACATTTAAGAAACTTCACTGTCCACTGGTGATCCAACACAATATTTTATACAGCAAACACATTTGTTGCCTCCCACAAATTTATCTTTTTCTGGGATATATTATATTATAATGTGTACTGATTAATGCATTACCACAAACCACAAAACCAAACATTTTTATGAAACTCATCCAAATAGCTGCATCAATGTAAGCTTGTGTATATATTGGTAATTTTTTCTTTTCTTACTAATCACACACACACACACACACACACGCGCGCGCGCGCGCGTGCCCATACATGTAACATGTTCATGAGTCAAAATATATAATACTTAGGCATTACACTACACTTATTCCAATGGAAATGATAACTTATGAGTGCAGAAATACATACTGTAATTAGTGTTTAAATATCATAATTTATTTTATATGAGGTATAAATTTTGATGTTTTGTATTTTTTTTTACTTGTGGGGCAGGTTTTAACACAGTACAAATTTATTTCACCTCTAACTCTACACGCGCGCACGCACGCGCGCGCGCACACACACACACACACACACACACACACACACACACACACACACACACACACACACACACACACACACACCTGAGTACAGTACTATATAATTATTTTCATATCAGTATGTACTTAATCATTTTAGTTTTTATATTTCATCATATGCATGCCACTATAAAATGTAAATTGCAAACATTTTTATAAGATTTGTAATTTATGTGTATAATAGTAACTATTGGTGCATGTGTATGTTACACCAATCATGTGAGTAAGTCTATATGTAAGACTGAAGTTTTACATAAGGTGATATTTTTTGTAATAGTGCTGTTTTATATTCTTTATTTTTACTATGTAAAATAAACTTTTGTATACTCACTATTGCATATTATTTGTCAGAACTCCTTATTGTGTACAGACAAATTAATTTTTGAGTTTTGTAACAAGAGACATTGAGTTGTATAAGAGTCATTCAGTTAAATACCTGATCTCGACAAAACAGCACAGCATCCCATTTGTAATCATACATTTGGAAAACGTGACAGGTAAGATCGATACTGAGATCAGTAGATTGATAGAGAGATTGTGTGTGACTGAGAATGTATATATAAGTTGCAACAGTGATGTAGAAAATGTTTTTTATTGTGTATATATTTTGCGTGATATATAAACTAAAGAGCAATGAACGATATTAACTTCAACAGTAAAACGGAAGAAAATATTGAGAGTCTAGTACTATATGTAGGTAGGTACTGTATGTGGGCAGTGTCGAAAGTAGTGTGGTTATGCACCAAAAAGTAGTTTATGAAGTAATATATTTTTATAATATGAAATATAAACAAAGAGATGATGAAATGTGTAACAGCGAAGACAATCTAAGAAATGGGGTGTTATGGAAATTTCATGGGTGCACAAACCATAATTCACCAGGTCGACAGCAAATTACTTTTTTACTCGTTCGTCAGCCATTATATAAGTGGATCGTCTTCTTAGTGGGTGGTACACGAAATCCCATATAAATTCTTAAAATTTCAAAATTCAGAAGTGTGTGTATCTATTCAAAACCGAGAAACAGTTATACCCAACATGAACAGTGCAAATTCCATGGAAATAATTGACATTTAAATATAAAACTGGAGTAAAAAGTTAAGTGACCACACAACGCATATTTTAAAAACTGAAATTGTAATGTGAGCATGTTTTGTAAGTAATGAGAACACAGTTGAGGCATAAAAATTTGGACATTTGGATAACAAGTTGAAAAATAAAACACTATGTAGTACATGATTGCACAGTGTGGTGTAACACCACATGCCAGCGCATTGTGGCTTGTAGTAATTTTGATTTTACAATTATGTAAATTAAAGAATTTAAAATAATTGTGGGTGATAGTGAGGAACATTTTGAATTGCAAAGTTAACAATAATTTCCACTATTCAATTGTATAATCCGTCGAATCTGACGATGTCGGTGTCTGTACATCAATTGAAGACATAGCTCATGGGAGCGTAGGAGTTGTGGGATTTCACACACATCCAAAATGATACCACCAAATCCAACTTGCCTATATCAGCATTGTCAGCGTATAAGGTAGGCAAACAGCCGATGTTTGTATAAAGAATACCTGTGCGCATAGCAGGAATTGTAAGGGGTTACAATTATAAAGTACATATGTGAATGTGCGCATGAGGGAATATCTAAGGGAAGATTTTACACAGAATTAATTATATAATTGAAAGTGTTGGTTTTTCAACTTAAGAAATAGAGGGATTGTAATACCTGTTTTTCACTTGAAATCTTTCTTTAATTCAGTTAAAATAATTAAAGAAGTAAGAGTATAAATTGTTTGATTGATAATTAAAAAATTAAATAGTATAAATTGTTTCATTCAGTTGATCTAATAAATTGCAAGAGTTAAATTCAAATTAATTGGCCAATTCAACTTCTCAAACTGACAAAAGATGTTTAACTAAATAGTTACCATTATACAATTTTCTGGTAACATGACTATGCTTTAAATGTTTTTTACTGTCACCTCACCCTGACCTAACCTGTGCTCATCACGGACTCGCTTAAACAGATGTCAGATGTGGACCTTGTATTCTTCTGTAAGCGCTGGTATAAGTAATTTAGTGTTTCAGTTTTATATTGTGGGACAGTGTTGTGGTTTCCACATTCCGCATATCAAAATGCGGTGGTGACCTGGAGTTTTGTATGTTTTGGAGTTGTTTTGGGGGGGGGGTACTCTTCTTTGGTAATGTCACAACAACACTAACATGAAATTATGGTTGTAATCTGAGAGTTCTAATCTTCATATGAATTCTGTGAAATCTGCACACGTCTACTGACAGTTTTTTCAAATTAAACAATGAAAAAGTTTATTATTGAGCAGTGATAAAGTTCTACATTTGAAATAAAAGATAAATGATGAAATCAAAGCTAAATTAGACTCAGTAGGGGTGAGTGAGCACATTCAATATCAATAATAAAAAACTGTCGTCAAAAATATCTTTTAGGGATACAATAATCTTGTTAAGCCTTTCAGTGTATAATATTGGTGAGCAGTGTTTGTTTGCCATGCATTCAGTGGTAGTAACTGCATAAGCTCAGAGCACTCAGCTGCTTTGAGAAGTAGTTCCAAATTATTTAAAATTACTCATACCTGTCTGTATTCAATAACTGTTCAAAAATACTGTCCAGACTCACTGGGCATACTCGGCTTATGTACCAAAAACTTAAGATAAGAAAAGTCTGACCTTACATCGTAATAGTCACTAAGAAAACTAGAAAAAAGTCAGAAGTAATGGACATAATATAATAGCAAGCTCATGTAGGTGATTTTTTTAAGTCTCATAATTTCGGCTTTTTGTTTCATAGCTAAAGTTTTGTACGTTACAACTGCTGATATTTTTAAGTAAACCGAAATTACAGTATGCTACAACAACAGAAAAGTAAGTTACATTTAAGGTAAGTTAGAATTTTTATATTGTCATACTTTCAGTGCACACAAAAACGTCCTGGACCGGAGAAGTCAACACACTGGAATACATGCAGAATTGTATATACTAGGCCTGTTGTTAAGATAATAAAATACCCTGTTCCTTCCATGGTACCATATACATTTTAGTATATACTCAGTGCCTAATGTCAAATAAAACAAATCATTTAAACTACGGTAATTAATATTTTTATTCCTAAATTCTGAATTACAAAATTCAATTTACCAAGCATTTGTACTCAAAAGTGATTGGAAGAAGTCATTTCTTTGAATTAACAAAAATTTCATATTACATCGATTCGAGTTAGCGAGGTTTGATTGTAATAACAGTTATAGTTGTTTTGATGGTTCATCTTCTTCATTCACAGCACTTAATGAATATTAATTGTTAAACTTTCACTTATGAACTTACTTTGTTTTTTTCCCGTACGCGTTTCGGTATCACGCCGAAACGCGTACGGGAAAAAACAAAGTAAATTCACAAGTGAAAGTTTAACAATTAATATTCAACAATTATAGGTCACATTATATGTCATTAGGTTTTTGATGCCACACAAAGGCTTCCACAGTGCTGATGACTTTTTTTTATTCCCAACATTACAAATGAAGTCAAAGGTCGATACTTTCAGTCGATAAATGAAATTCACTAGTTGAACTGTGCAGTACTCCCAAATAAAGCGTTCCAGAAATGTTTTGAAGGATGGAAGAAATGTTGGGAGTGCTGCATTCAAAGTGAAGGCAACAAGGCTGAATATACCTTCTTTAAGGTAAGCGAACATTTTTGAATTTAAAACGTTTGGAAATTTTATGGACAAACCTCATATGCTGTACAAAAGAAATCTTAAAAAGTTAAAAAATTATGTTTACAGTTTTCAACACTGTTTTATAAAGGCACTTTGAAGGCAATCCCTAGTTGTATCAAACTTTACAAGATGTTCTCTAAAGCTGCCAGGAATGGTGATGAAGTGGTGTGTTTTCCCTCATCTTTTGTACTTTCCTGACAAATATTACTATCACCACATGTCAATTTCTGTAGAAGAGACACTATAACTTTTGTGTCCACATTGTCTTCCTTCACTGTGTCCTGAAAAATACAAATATGTACGTATGTAATACAGGTGGTGGCAGTCTCCCATTAAAGATAAAATAACCTGTATATCATGTTTACAAAAATTTTCTTGCAAACATTAAAAAAAGTTAGTACTAATATATTGGTTTCTGTATATACAAAAATATGTCACAAATAAATTTAACCACTCACTATGTATATACAGTGGAACCCCTCAAATCCGAACTAATTGGGGCTGTAGCCTGTTCGGATTCGGAAAAGTTCGGATTAGCCGAAAAATCTGCATACATAGTACTCAACACTAGTTACGGTGTACGCGCCGCCCGGTAATGTTGCGTAGGGGTGAGACGAAGCCGCCGGAGGTTGCTGACCTTGACTGCCCGTGAATCACTTGCTGTCGGGCGGAAGTGCGCTAAAAATAGCCCAGTCCTACTACAATAGCATGGTGTCTACAAAAAAATTTTCTCGCGATTCCAGAATTTTTCCAGAATTTCCATAATCCACTTTAAGAAATTTCCAGAATATTTTTTACGGGTTTTTGAATTTTATTTATAATGAAATATTGTACCGAGTAATCCTAAAAAAATCGAATTCAACACACTTAAAACCGTTAATGGTAAATTTAAACCCAAGAACCTAGGATAAATCAAGTTAAATGTTTTTAAAACTGTAGACAGTTAAACCCAAACCTGAAACTTGAAGTAGGTAAGTTCATCTTGTCTCAAACCGAAGACGGTAATCTTATACAAGTGACCAGACCATGCGATTTATCGCAAAATGTGATTTTTGAACGATAACGGGCATTAAATCAGAGACAGGTGAGTTAAATCCAAAATGCCCGGGGGAAAGTGAGTTCAACGCGGATAAACCAGAGAAAGACAAGTTAAACCCCAGATGCCCATGGTAAAACGAGTTCAACGCAGCTAAACCAGAGACAGGCGAGTTACATCAGAGATGCCCAGAGGAAAGCAAGTTCAACGCGGCTAAACCAGAGAAAGGCGAGTTAAATTCCAGATTCCCGGGGAAAAGCGAGTTCAACGCAGCTAAACCAGAGACAGGCGAGTGAAACCTCAGGTGCTTGGGAATGGTACTTGAACTACACTCAGGTGCTTGAACTCGCCTGTCTGTGGTTTAAAATTTATCTGCCTTCTTTACCTATTGAAATATTTTCCATGAAAAAATAATTATTTTTAGAATTCAAGTGTAACATGTTTTAGCTGCATGAAAAAATTCTTTAATTAACAGTGGTTTTGTAGTCATTGATAAAAAAAGTACATTTTTTAAATTATTTTATTTTTATTGAATTGTATGAAATAAAAAAAGCTGCAATTTTTTGGTTAAATATTCAATAATAATCTTTGCATTTAAACATTAAATATTCAAAATTCAGATATAAAAAATGTTAAATTTTATTAATTAAATTATAAATATATTTTACATGCAAAAAATAAAAGGAATATTTATTATGTAATTACATTTTCTAAGCCAATACTGTATAAAATTATAATCTAAAATAATTATTTTCAAATTTTTCAAAAAATGACATTTTTTATTATATAAATTTTTAAAGAATTAAAAATTCCAGTATTCAAAGATTTTGAAATCCTATTCCAGAATATTTCAATAATTTCAAGAGTCAATTTTCAATTCCAGAATATTTCCAGAATTTCAATAATTTCAAGACCGTGTAGACACCATGAATAGGTCTAGAAATTTTTGTATTCCAGTTAGTCCTCTGGCGTTTGTTGTCCTGTGCGTTCGTCTGCTGTTACTGTTTCCATCCAGTGTACATAGTTTGTTCGAGTTTTTGTTTAAGGTTTATTGTTTTTGCATTTGAAGTGAGCAGTGTAGATCAGGTTTTTTAGTTTTCTTAAATTATGGCAAGCAAACGAAAACATAGTTCTTGTACTTTACAAGAAAAACTCGAAGTGTTAATGCGACTAGACAAAGGGGAAAGTTTGACGAAGTTGGCTGTTGAATTTGGTGTTGGTAAGGCAACAATCAGTGACTGGAAAAAGAATCGTGCGAAAATTGAACAGTTTTGCAGTGCAAGAAGTGAAATAACTTTGAAACAACGCCATCACGCAAAGTTTCTGTAAATGAAGAAATTGACGAAGCAGTGTTTTTGTGGTTTACACAAGAGAGGCAGAAAGGAGTTCCTATTAGTGGTCCATTAATTCAAGAGAAGGCATTGCGGCTGAACAAACTAATGAACGGAGATTTGGCATTTACTGCTAGCAATGGGTGGTTGGATCGATGGAAGGGAAGGCATGGAATCAGACAACTGACGATAAGCGGAGAGAAGTTATCAGCTGATAATACTGCTGCAAAAGAATATATAGATGAATTCGCCGATTTGATTTCGTCGGAAAATTACTCACCCCAGCAAGTGTATAATGCGGACGAGACTGGATTGAATTTTAAAGCACTTCCCACTAAAAGTCTTGCTTCTAAAGAGGAATCTTCTGCGCCAGGCTTTAAAATGAACAAACAGCGTCTCACAGTTTTGGCCTGCAGTAACGCCACGGGAACAAACAAGCTACCATTAATGGTGATTGGAAAATCTGCCAAGCCACGAGCCCTTAAAAATATGAACATGAATTCTCTCCCTGTTTATTACAGAAATCAGACTAAGGCGTGGATGACTGGTAATCTTTTTAAGGAGTGGTTTGAAAAGAAATTTGTTCCTTCGGTAACAAGATTTAATGAAGAAAATGGACTGCCACCTCGAGCTCTACTTTTGATAGACAACGCTCCGTCACATCCTTCAGACATGCAGTTGGTGTGCAGAGACATAAAAGCAATTTTTCTACCACCTAACGTGACATCGCTGCTGCAGCCTATGGATCAAGGTGTGCTACAGAACATAAAACTAAGCTACAGAAAAATGCTTCTGCAAACTCTTATTGAAGAAGATTGTTCTCTTTCTATTCTTGAGAAGCTAAAGAAGATAACAATAAAAGATGTGATTTACTGGGTTGCAGAATCCTGGAACAATACCAGTAAAAATTTACTGCAGAGATCTTGGACGAAGCTTTGGCCCAGCCTCGAATTTGTGGAAACACCACTTACAACACGAGATGATGAAACTGAGCTCCTTCATCTCTTTCAAAAAGTACCAGGATATGAGGATGCTGAAAAAGGTTGTCTGGAAGAGTGGGCAGCACTAGACGACAATGAAGAATGCACCGAGCATGACATAGTGTCTGTGGTCCAGGATCAACATGACAATGTATCAGGTAGTTATAGCGAGGGAGAAGATGCCTCAACAAACGTGACTCATCTGACGCTGCCGTCGCTCTCGACATCGCGTTGCGCTATGTAGAACAACACGCAGCTGCTACACCCAATGATGTCATGTTTATGCGACGCTGGTGCAACATCGCATCCTCGGGAAGGTTTATGTCACTTCGCCAGATGAAGATCACTGATTTTAAGTGAAAAAATGTAGTGTAGTGTTTGTGTGTGTTTCTTTTGTGTTTTTCCTTGGCCATTCATCTCTGATGTTAATGAAATGCTGTATGACGTCGTTGTTTTTATACAGTGTTAATTCCAATATTTTTTACATTTCAATCCTGTTTTACGTAAGTAGCAATACTTGTACATACTTTATTAATTTTTCAATGATTCTTTATGTAAAATTAGGTTACATATGATAGTTTTATGTAATAATAAATGTGTTTCTTATGTCTTTATGTGTTTTTTTCAAATGTTGTTTTTCCTCAAAATCATGTTCGGATTTCCCGGGATTTCGGATTTCTGGGGTTCGGAATTGAGGGGTTCTACTGTATTACTATTGCTATTCCATCGAGAAAATGGGATAATGCTCACTCTTTAACTATTGATAAAACATTTCCACACAGCTTCACTACAAAAACTTGCCTTTTTTTTTTTTCTCTCTCAACTTTACCAATATACCACAAGGGTACAATACATGAATTATATATGGATTCAAAGGGAAACGTCTATGAAATACAATGGTACACTCACTAAACAAATCAAAAATTTTCAGTTTCTTTTAACCTTATATTTTGTGCACATCTGAAGAGAAAATTTTTGACTTAATAAAAAGTAGAGAGGATTTTTTAAATTTCTGATCAGAGACAAATTTACAGTAAGTTGTAGACAAATGGATTATATATTACATTTTATTGTTTGCTTCCAGACCTTTTGACAATTCTTTAATAATGAGATCATTAAAACCTCAAAAATAATTTGTGCCACCACTTTGGTGTCTTACTCCCGTTAGCTGTTAAACTAGTATTATTAAGTAACTTTGACAACTACTTATTATTTAGTTTATGTAAGGAAACAAACCACATGTCAAATTCACTACTATATAATTAGGTCATTTACTATATCAATGGCAAAAATAATTTATATTTTAATGTTCTGCCATTTGATGGAATGTCAGTGGGGCTTACGTTTACGGTGGCTATAAAGAAATAGTTCAAAATACTTTTGGTAATCAATTATATGAAAAATTCACCACCCTGTCTGTGAAGGCAAGACACCTGTTGCTTTAGTATATCGCCTATTATGTATCAAAGTACTTACATCTGTCACAAGAAATATAGCAATATTGGAATACTGAATTCAGTATATCTGTTGACTCAGAACATTATGTGATTAAATGCACATTTAAATCCACTTTCCATACCTTAGGGAAAGGAGTAAGAGAAATGATTTCTACTAAGTCATACAAGAGAGTATAGCATTGTGTAAACCTTAATAGGAGAGTTAGGCAAAGGTAACTAAACATCTTCCATTGGTTACCCTTTTTCATTTCTTACACACACAACTTGGAAGAACCTAAATATTGATGCCTGAATTGTAGTAGCCACACATTTTATGAACAATGAAATTCACATTTTACTGAGATCAGTTTTTTTTTTATACTCAAACATATTAATTACAGGTTAGATGTCACACTGCAAATTGACTTCCCTCTTTTACATTACCCCATACTCATTTCAAACAAATTTTACAGCTCTTAAATAATTTAATTTCAGTTTAACCATTGTTATGAATTATATAACTGTTAATAACAGTGCCTTCTAATCCATAGAATTTAACTGAAAGTTATTTTTTTTGTAATTAGTAAATCTGTAACACAAGTTCACAAAACATCACCACTGTACTACATTTGAGATAGCCTAAATGTACACTACTTGCGATCATATAGACAATTGGCCACAGATAAGTTATCCCACATTAAACAATCCTAAAGAAGTGAATGTTGGTTGACAGAAAAATAAATGCATCCCTTTTAACGATTTTTTTCAAGTTCCCAGATAACTCAACAAGTACTGTCTTTGGTCAATCACTACTGAAACAGTAGTGTATACTACTACTATATAGCTTGTATATACAGCCATTATGAAAAACCCCGTTTATTATGATCAAATCCTGAATAATAGGCTTTTTTCTAATAACATAGTAAAACTTGTTCAAAGAAGATTCGCACAGAACCTATTGTCAAATACAGTACTTTACTGCGACTGAGAACATTTACTTTCCTCAGCCTTTATATGTTTGCATGATATAAATGAATGCCACTTGATGACTAGAACACCAATACAGGATGTATAAACATTTACTCTATCAGCATATTTAATGGATGTAAAATTTTGATATTGACAACACTGTCTGTGATGTTTGCCGAGAAGTCAGTAGTGACTTCGATGACATGTTATTTTAACAATTTATGTTAAACAGCCATCCTGTAAACATACATTCCCGCTTCCTACTCACAATGATGTATATTGCTGGTCAGTGTCCAGTTGTGCTTGGTGTAATATGGCTGTGACTTACTGTGTTCAAGTGGTTGTGAGTGTGACTACAATGAGTATTAA
Source organism: Magicicada septendecula (assembly GCA_034769895.1). Lineage (NCBI taxonomy): Eukaryota > Metazoa > Arthropoda > Insecta > Hemiptera > Cicadidae > Magicicada > Magicicada septendecula. The sequence goes on from CM068367.1 coordinate 1,218,115,098, forward strand.
ACAGAAAGCACTTTCTGTATCAGATAAATTCGAAATCCTGCAAAACACGTTGAAAACATTATTCTAAATCAGAAACAACTTGCTGATTTATTAGGAATCCAACCGTCGGCATCAAGGACAATAACAATGAACTGCGACTCGATCATTGCAGCTGCAATGGCACGTGTAAATAAGCGAAGAAAGTGAAATGCGGGAAACACAAAGACCTGGACTCAGAGGAGTCAGAGTCTTCAAATGAAAGTGACGTTAGTGAATGGCAAAATGGAGTGCTGTCTAATTATTTGTGGTATTATTTCAATGCTGATGAATATAGTTTGTTTATTTCAGCTAATGCCAAACAAACATAGATTTTCAAAGGAGAAAAGTGTCACAGGGGAAAATTAAGTAAGGACAGAATCACAGTGCTTGTTACTGCAAATTCTGATGTTTCTAATCATAAATAAATAATAAACCTCCGCTCCACAGTCCGTTAAGGACCAAGGCGTACCGCGCAGCTTTTTGTGTTAGTGTGACAGTGTATGGCTAGTACTACGCGCCACCAGCCGCTAGTTGCGGTATTCACGGCCAGGAGGCGGCGCTGTTATCTCAGCGCCTACTCAGTTTGCCTCACGATGCTGAGTGTACGCCGTATGGAGCCTCCGCCGGGAATTGAACCCGGGACCACGAGCGCATCAATCGCCCGCGTTAGCCACTAGACCACCTGGAGGCTGATGTTTCTAATCATGGTGAGAAAATCAGCTAAACCATGATGCTTCAAAAAAAGTATACAAGCTGCAATGTGATTTTAAGATCCAGGCATGTGCATGGATGATCGCCGATTTGTTTGTCACGTGGTTAAAGGATTTGGAGAACAAAATGCTGAAAGCCAGATGTGCTAGATTCTGTTGTTCACAGACATCTGCCCCACCCACCCTAGTATTGTGGATCTCAACAATGTCGAACTTACCAGTTTACCTCCATGTACAACAAGAAAGCTTCAGCCTATAGACAAAGCTGTAATAAAAGTGCTTAAGCAACTGTATCACAAGTGGCTTGTCCTGCCATATCTCCAAGACACTGACAATGGAGAATCAAATTGTGTCACTCTTATGGATGCTCTAAATTTTGACAGTGCTGCATGGGAATGAGTCTAGCCTCCCACAAATGCAAACTGCTTCAGAAACATTGATTTTAATACAGTTTATGTGAATGGTTTATTTTTTTGTTCCTGCAGTTACTATCCTTTTTTTAATTTATAGAGTTCCGATAATTCAGGACCTCAATCTCATCCCTCTTCTTATCTAATCCATGATGACAAGGATTGGATTGCTGTGTACTAAAAGTTGGGATACATTAATTTGGAGGATTTTGTGTCTATAGACAATGCGGTAGTGACTTCAAAAATACTTGCTGTATTTTATGATATCCTGATATCAATGATATCATCGAAAACCATGCTGCAGGTGACAAAGATGAGAAATGAGCAGATAAATGTCACCTCTCACATGGGAGGAAGCCCTTGTAGCACTAAGCGTGATATTATACTTCTTCTGATGAAATGCCAGTTGTGAATTCATACTTGAATTGTGTAGAAAACATGATTATGATTGCACAGATTCGTGTATCAGGTAAACAACTAATAAATGAATTTTTTCGAAAGAAATAAAACTGAATATTTAATGTTAAGCAAAAGAAGTTAGTAGTGAAACAAGTTACATGAAATAAGTTACTGAAACAGATTTGAACTCTGTGTTTAGAATATTGTACTTAAATGCAGTATTTTGATAAAAGTGCTAATTTATTTGGTCATCTCCCATTTATTATGTGGTCCTGCTTAATACGTGGTTTTCACATGGTCAACTGTTGAGTGTTATAACAAAGGTTTACTGTATTTATTTTTAATATAAATGTAATTTACTTTTTAATGTGTGTAACTGAAGTGGGCATATACTCGTAAACACTATGTGGGCATTTACCAAGTTCCAAGAAGTTTTATTATTACTTTACGGTACCACTTCAATGATCAATGAAGGGCTGTACCATAGCTGGGTCCAAAATACCAATTCATGACTTACCAGCATTGTAATCTATTACTGCATTTAATTTATTTACTTTTTTATGTCTTATTAACAGTTACATTTATATTTCTTTATTATTTACAATTTTCTGTGTCTGCTTAGAAAATATACTCATTGTTAACACGCACCTTCACAAAAACTCACTTGTGAACAACTCACTTATAAACAACTAACCAATTGTAGCTTCTCCATGGATGCAGAGTCAAACAACACTGGTAAAAGTACTGTACACTAAGGAAAAGCATGTCTGCCAGGGTTCTACTCAGTCCATGAAGACGTCAGTGTCTACTATATGTTTTTTCATTATAATTATTTAGTAAATAGAATTTTTAATTTAAACTACTGATACTGAGTTGTTTCTTATGTCACAAGTGACCGAAAATTTACTTTGGCCTACAGGGAAAAATTTGGCTTGGCAGTTAACGTGTTAATATAGGGAGATAAAAACAACCAAATTCAAGACATTAATAATCTATAAAAATGCTTTCAATACACAGGTATTACCAGAATTATTTCTGGAATACATGATGACAATGATAATGATGATGATGATGATGATTATGACTGGAATGACAATGAAGCATTTAATGCATTTTTCCATAAATTAAGACTAGTTATTTGCAAAAATCCATCATAAAATCAATGTTTAAAAAAAAACTGTACTCTTTAATTATCATTTAAGTAATCAAAAAACTTACAAAGTAAATTATCATTTAAATAGTTATATCAAACATCAAATTAAAAATTATTTAATTTCAAGTCAGAAATAAATTTACTAACCTTATTTCTAGTCAGTTTAAAATGCTGTTTAAAAAATTCTTTAATCTGTTAAATTAAAAATTGTCACCCCAAAATTCAATTGACTGTTTCTAGAGTAGACACAGGACTGCTCAGGTGCATATATAAAAAGATAAAAATTTTAAATATATTATTAGAACTTACAGTTTTATTTCTTATTGAAGCTATGTCATCGTGCCCACACACACATAGAATGGCTGAATATTTTTTCCGTGCTTCAAGAAGATGTTGCAGAACTTTACTAACAAGACCCTGAAAGTCAAGAATAGTGAATTATGTAAATGATTTAATTAAGCGATTTTTTAGAATCTTCTAAGAAAACATTATGTTAGCTATATGATTAGCTTAATAACTAAACTAAATTTGTGCACAATCACTTATGTAGTACGCAAGGGGTATAATATTTATAGTAAATATTTCATATGTTACCAGCAAAGTACAAAATCAGACATTTTATAGAATGCCTAGGAATTTCATACTATGTCTGAATCCAGCTGGCAAAGTATGAAATAAAACACATTTTGTACATTGTGTAGGCACTGTATAGAATGCCTAATAGAGGTGGGCCGATATACCTGTAACAGGTATTTTGGAACGATATTTTTGTGGAACGGATGTAACTGTGACTGAAAAGTTGAAATACCTGTTATTCGCGGCGATGCTGTTCCGAGTCGAGGCATGCCCCCTACACTCCTATACAGACACTCACACACAAAAAGTATGCAAGTATCATGTAAACGAATACGCCAAGGCCAAATACTAGGCGTACAAAAATATCGCTGGTACGCAAGGAACTGCCAGTATACGCGTATTTAAAATACTAGGTATTTCAAATACTAGTGGTATCACCGATACACAAGGAACAACGCGTATTACAAATACTAAGCGTATCAGAGGAACAGTAGTATTTTAGGAACCAGTAGTGCCATCCGTATTTCGAGTAGAAACTAGTACAAGCCACTTTTTCGTACTGAATACTTCATTCTGCGCAAAGAGACGAAGCTGTTTTTAATAAAGGAAAAAATTCATCCTGATGTTACACTTATTCTAGTGTGATATGCAGATATATAATACAGAGTATATGCTAATAAATTATATTTATACTAATCACCAACTTGGTAAATTTTGAAATAACGATTATATTGTGTTATAACCTATAGAGTGGCTGATGTTGATAGACTGTAATTATACTTTTTATTAATGTGATTTAACTGCACTACACATCTCACAAATGATGAGATTGTTGTAATGGACGTTTATGCACTTTATCAAGTCCTGTTCCTTAAATCTAATTCCTTAAGTGTAATCGGTTTAAATTATGTCCGATAAAAATTTATTATTGTTTTTAACATAAATTTGTATTTATTTATTTTTTAAGTAAATACTTTCTTCCTAGCTAGGTCTTCTTGCTTACCACTGGTGGTATGCCTACCACTGATCGGGAACCCCTCCCCATACTATGGGAAGCCCGTTTAAGTATTGCTGTGACTGTGTGGATTGTGTTAGGTTAGGTTCGCATACTTTTTTTTTTTAATTTTGGTGACATGGATCCAAGAAGAAAAACGAGTGACGTGTGGAGTTTTTTTGAACCAGTTAGTAACTATATTGCATTGTGCAAGATTTGCAAAACAAGTCTATCATATAAAAGTTCAGTTAGTAATTTAAAAAAACATTTACAAACATGGCATCCAACTATATCCACCCAAAATGCTGTACAATCTTTGCCAAGAACAGAAACTTCTTCATGTGATATATTGCAAATAGGACCAGATGTGCAAGAAAACTTAGTAGTTGAATCTTCCTCCCATTTTTTTAGTTCAGAGAGACCAACCACTTCAAGAGCTACTGACACCTTCCAAAATCAACCGTCTTCATTTCAGTCGCCTGTTCCAACAAGTAAAAAACAAATGTCAATATCAACCTACATACCCAAAAAATTAGCAGTATCTGATAAAAACAAAATTGATGAGGCCATAATGAAACTTTTTATTTGGGATCTTCAACCATTTACAGTTGTTGAAGACAGAGGTTTCCAAAATTTGATGAATACTTGTGCCCCTAGTTATCAAATTCCTTCTAGAAAGTATTTTGCTAACACACTGTTACCAGCTTATTATGAAACAAAGGTAAATGAAACGAAAGAATCTATTAAAAAAGATGCACCAAGTGTTTGCTTAACAACTGACACATGGTCTTCTTCAACAAATGAAACTTTTAATGCAATTACTGCACATTACATTAATCAGGATTTTGAAATGAAACATATATTATTAGACTGTTCAGTTATCAAAATAAATAAAACATCTCAAAATTTAGCAGATGAAATTTTGCGTATTATAAATGAATGGGACTTGTCTGGAAAAATTTCAACTGTTATTACTGATAATGCCATAAATATTACTAGTGCTATACAAAGCATACTTAAGTGGAAGCATTTTGGATTGTACGCTCACCTATTAAATTTAATTGTTCAAGACTGCCTGTTAATTGTAAATGACAATCAAAAAAGTAAAAACAATTGTAACATTTTTTAAGAGAAGTAATATTGCACATTTAAAAATCACAAAATATCAAGAACAGATAGGTGTTCAGCAACCTAAAAAACTTCTGCAAGATGTTGTAACACGCTGGAATTCTGTTTACTATATGCTTAAACGATTTGTTGAACTGGAGGATGCTGTAAAACACTCTCTGGCATTACTAACAACAGACATAGAAACATTAACAGCTGAAGAATGGGGAATTTGTAAAGAACTGTGTGCTATTCTGCGACCTTGTGAGGAGGTAACAAAAGAAATGAGTGGAGAGAAATATATCACCGCCAGCCAGATAATACCTATAACCCAAGGATTAAAATTATCAGTACAAAAGGTAAGTGTGAAATTAACTAAACCACTTGTCAGAGAAATTGCACTTAAACTTCTAGAAGGAATTTCTGTAAGGTTTGCTAATTTGGAAAAAAGCAAAACAATTTCACTTTGCATGATGCTTGACGCCAGGTACAAACACTACTTTTTTGAAGACAATACTTCTATAAAAAATACAAAAAAATATGCAGCTGAACTAGTATCTTCACAAATTACAAAAAATTCAAGAACCAATACAATCATTGAAACCAAAGTAAATCTACAACCTAACATAACAGAGGAGGAAACTTTTTCAATTTGGGACCATTATAAAAACCAGATACGCAAAGTTAAACAAATAGGGACATCTTTAACAATGGCTATACAAGAAGTAGATAAATATCTTCAAGACACACCAATAGAGAGAAGCGAAAATCCCTTACTGTGGTGGAAAGATCACCAACGTGTATACCCTAATCTTGCACACTTGGTCATAACTAGATGTAACATGGTTGCAACATCCGTTCCCTGTGAAAGGATATTTTCCAGGGCGGGAATAATTTTATCTGAACGAAGAACACGATTAACTTCAGAGGAAAGTGCAACAGCTGATATTTTTTAATACAAATTTGAAATAGTGTTTGAATAACTGAAATTCTAGTATTTTAAAAACCATTCAGTAGTTTAATTTTACCTATAATGTGTTATTTGAGTGAAGCAAATTGTAATGTGAATAGGTGTGACAAAGATTAGTTCATGACTTGTATATTCTGTGTACACTGGTGAATGGATCTGAAGATTATCCAGGTATGTAATGTATTTAATTTACTTTTGTTGTTGCTTATTATTTATAAGTTTTTATTTATTTATTTATTTTATTACAGTTGTTTTTATTATTTTTATTTGTAAAATTTTGTTTATTCACTCTTGTGGCTTACTGTTATGTTTTTATTATATGTTTCTGATGTTTTTTTCACATTATTTGTTGTGGTATTACGTGTACTCTAAATTATTTCATTGCCTTGAGTTTCGCAACTGATTTGTCTAACCAATGTTAGTTTGTTCACTCCTAGTAAAAACTTAAATTGGTATTCCCAAAGGGAGATAGGCCTATAAATTATCTTGTTTCTTATTTTCTTTTAAACAGTAATAGTTTAATAAAGTCACAGTGTAAAGTAACATTGTTAATACTTTTAGTTTCAATTTATTTCTTATAACAAATTATATAGTATAGGTTATATAATATCTTCAAATAAATACACTGCAAGTAGGTTTATTAATATATTAATAGGTTTATCTATGTGAAAATAAACCTACTTGCAGTGTATTTATTTGAAGATATTACATACGAGACCTGCAGGAAACTCAAAACGACTTAATGTACTTACAAAGGATAATATAGGTTATGTATAATTAGTATGTAATAACAGGTATTTGTACCTGTTATTTTTTTTGGAATGGTATTTTCATACCTATTATTTTAAAATAACAGTTTAGCCCCAAAAAAACCTAACGTCTTCTAGGTAACGTTGTAGCATAACAGAATTATCACCTTAAAATTTAACTTAATACAACATGAATAAAGAAGAAAATGTCAATAGTGAGTGAGAAAAAATAAATGGTTAAAAAATAAACTAAAGAAGCTGATCATTAAGTCGATGAAATGTTAATAAAATTAAACTGAATAACAAAGAAAACTCTTGGTCCATATATAAATAACCAACATATAAAACCCCAAACCCCAGTACAACAGCAGTATACCCAGTAGATTGGGGAGCAGTAAATGAAAAGACAAAAGTAAAAAGTAAACAAAATATTAATACGGGGAAATTTATTTTGGGAAAACCCCAAGATACAAAACCAACAACAAGTTAATAAGGAGCTGTAAATGAGAAAATAAATGAAACCGAATAATCAAATCAGATTCATTGAATTAATGATATAAGGACATGAAACCACAAGATAAGGAAATACTAATATAATAAGAAAGAAGAGACAAAATATGTCAAGGTTCATAAAAGGAATATATAAACAAGAAAGGATATTCACTAGAACATTATGATGAATGAATATACCCAATTTTTACATAATTGAAACCAATGATAAATGTCAGACCAAATAACTCAAGTTACAGGATACAATGCAATTAAAATAAAATTGTAAACTAAAATGTAAGCCTAATTTAAGAACAGAGTAAAAACAAACCAAAAGACTACCAATAGTGTAGAAACCAACCAAAACTTACCATAGTATAAAAAATTATTTAAAAAGACTACCATTAGTGTGGGAAATGTAAGGTGAAATACCGTAATAAAAACAATACAAGTTAGAGACTACAGTGAGTGTAGAGAATAACAAGTGACACAATATAATAACGAATAGTGTAGGAAATAGAAATCATTTAAAAAGACTACCATCAGTGTAGAAGAGAAATACCCTATAAAAAAACCTAAGAATAACAGACAGTCTAATAACTAAGAATAGTTTTAATGATAAAAGTGTTTTAAAGATTAGGCATAATGAAAATATAATAGTTATAAGATGTTTTTATTTAATTGTTTTATCAAATTAGGTATAGTGATTACAAGAGACAGTTAATAACTGAAAGTGGTATTAGTAATAAGATGTTTTAATATGATTAAATTTGTTATAAAAGGAAACAAAAAACAAAGGACAGTCAATGACTGAAAATATTGTTAATAATAAGATGTTTCCATTATAGTTCAATGATATATAAAAAAAAATAATAATAGGCATAAGATATTTTTGTTATGATTAAGTGATATAAAAAAAAAATTTAGTAGATATAAGATATTCTGTTGTATTTGAAATAATGTTCAATACTTTCCAAGTTTGTTAAGGCAGAGAAGGCAAGTAGGTAATATGAATATTGTATTATTATTAAACTATAAACCATGTAAAGAGTAATAAGGCAAAATAACTAACAAATCCCAATAGAAAAACAAAACAGCATTTTAAACCAAAATCAACTATCATAGAGTCAAACCCAAATAAATAAATTCAATCAAACTGTATATAATGAATAGAAAATAGTCCATGCAAAACAAAGATATGAAAATGTAATCAGTACAGAAACAAATATTAGCAAAAGTAATGACAAAAGAATAAAATTAACTTTATTTAGAAATATGTAATACTAGGCCTAAGGGGTACTCAACTCAGATAAAAAGTAAATTAATCAATATTGGAGTATTATAACAACAATTTATTAACAACAAGCAATAATCATGAAGTGAGTAAAATTATTTAAAGGAAATTTTAACATAAAATCACTTGTGAATTTATTAAAATTGTAAAAAATACAAGGCCTATAATAAATATAAAAAACTGTAAATTTTAGGCTTATCTGAACTTAAAACAGACCCAGTTATATATCGAATTATGTAAAATTAGCTTAAGAATATTACTGAATAGTTAGATTTTCATAAAATTAATAAATAATTAAGTTACAGCGATAAATAGAAAAACTTGTCATGTAATTTTATGAGTTGAAATCAAATCCAAGACATGTAAATTTGTAAAAAACAATGGGAAGAGGAATAAGACATTTTATAAATTACCACCGAAACGACGACTTTAAGTGATCAGTCTATTGTTACTCGTGAATGTGTACAGATCAGAATTTACAGACAGAAGATCTAAAAAAAATAAAAATAGTGCAAAAACTTTGAAGTACAACCTCAAAAAATGTTACAGAGGTTACAACATGGAAAATAACACCACCACATCATAACTAACACCAAACGGAACCAGGACAACAGGAATAGTAATATCCATTACTAGCACGAGACATCAACTGCCATTTTGAGCAAAATTCAACAAATATTACCCGGACACGAACTCAACAGTTTTGAACATAGAACACTGCACCAACAAACTATCACAGAACAACATCGCCGAGGAGGGAAGAACACTTCACACAATTTTCCAGAGGTAATATGACATCGCAGAGGAAGGAATACACATTTATATTTGAGGGAGCAGACCAAACATAGCATCAGCAGTGTGTAGCAGAATCCGAGGTGACGGCAGCCATTTTTCATTTGCACAGCGACCAGCTTGGGCACAGCCTCCACGAGCCAGTGACGTCATTCTACGAATTGGTTCGAATCTTTACTTAATAATTGACAATTTTCAGAATCCTGTTATTTTTTAGCAAATAATAATTTAGATTAAAGTATTTGTAAGTATTGTATCTTGTTCCTTGCCCTCTCTGACCATTTCGACGGTTAAAAGAACTCGAAATAATTAATTTTATAACATTATAGTTTGTCATTTTTTTACAATCGACCTGAGCGAATCTCAACCAATGCCATAGTCGATGTGCGTAAGATTGGTGCACAAATTCAAATTTTAAGAAATAAACATCAGAATTACTCAATTACTTTGTGTTCATAATTATTTGTATGATAAATATTAGCTTTTTCTTTCTTCTAACATAATTTAGAAATATTAGAGAAATATATCAAGAAGAAGAAGAAGAGGAGCTAAGTTAGAAAAGAGAATATTTGATCCGACTACATAACAAGATTATCTCTAGTGAACAAATATTTTAAAAACACAATAACTAATTTACTCACTTGGAAGTAATTAAAAATTTACAATTAATTAATTAATCACATAGAAAAAAAAAGATTTTCTATAAAACATTAATAAAATTTTTTTTTATTAAAATTATAAACACAACAAAATTTTTTCTTATCAACATAATAAATTATTTATTTGTAATTGGGTTTAATTACAAATTGGCGCTCACAACAGTGGGGCATCATCATCTTCTATTTACACGTTTTATTACAAATAGGCGAGCTCAACAGCGGGACTTCAACATCATTTATTTGTAGTAAATTATCATTTATTAATTTAATTACAACGTATGAAGACAATGTGTGTGCTATGGTTTCATGTCACAACATGAATCTCCCCTCCCTCACCCTGTACCACTGTGCGTGCCTACGTGCCCTATCCCGCTGACCTTCAGTAACGTTCGAGATGTCACAACCACAAGCTGAGTGTAGTGCTAATGACCGTGATGCTTTAATGTGAGTTCGATTTGATGCTGACATATCTCAGCTTCGCAGTTCTAGTGTTAAAAACAGTTTTTCTCAGTGATATTGACTATCATAAGCTAGTGTTGGACGTGCATGTTGCTAAGAAGAAAGAACAGAAGGACCTATGGGATTACCGGCTACTGAAAAGGTACAATATTATGCTTGTTGAATATAAAAGCAAACTAATTCATACCCTCAAGCAAGGAGATAGTGCTATTCAGTATTATGTCAGTAATACGGAGTTGTTTGATGTACTGCATGAAGCCCACTTAGCGACAGGCCATGGAAGCAGAGACAGAATGTTAAAAGAACTTTCTGTTAAGTATAAAAACATTACACATCATGATGTTGAACTACACCTTCACTTATGTGAGCCTTGTAAAAAAAAAAAAGCAAAAAGGTGTAAAAAGTCATAAAACCAATAATTTCATCCGAGTTTAACTCTTGTTGCCAGGTTGACCTCATCAATTTCCAATCCCAGCCAGAGATTTTAATTCTGTTATGGTTTATCACGACCATTTGTTGCCCTTTGGGCCTTCAAAACAAAGACTGCTGAAGAAGTTGTGTACAACCTCATTGATATTTTTATGCTATTGGAGTTCTATTTTACAGTCTGATAACGGTAGAGAATTTTCTAATAAAATTGTAAATAATTTGAAAGAATATTGGCCTCCATTGATAATTGTTCATGGTAAGCCCCGTCATTCACAAAGTCAGGGCAGTGTTGAACAGGCAAATCAAGACATTGAAAATATGATTCCAACTTGGATGCAAGATGAGAAAACTGACCAATGGAGTAAGGGCTACTCCATTCAGTTGATGAAAACTAGAGCCTTACACTCTGGTATCAAACGATCACCCTATGAAGCTCTCTTTGGATGTAAAGTTCAGGTAGGGCTTACTGCATCCTCAATTCGCCATGATGTGTTAGAAACTCTTGAAAGTGAAGAAGATCTAGAACAAGTCATCAACAATATACAGACTACACAAAATACCAATACCAGCATAACTGAATCTATCGACCCTACCATGCCTAACCTAATTAAGGCAACAGAACATGCAAGCACTAAATCCTGTAGAGCATTCTAGTGCAGCCAAAACTACCGACCCAAATCACCCTTTAGACACAGCCCAAGAATCCCACCCAAATCCGACAATGGCTGTGTTTGTTCAAACGAACCTTTTGATTCTGAAAAGTGTGTAGAGTGCTGCAGAGATATGCATAGTACGTGTGGACACTTTTTGAACACTAATGGCAATAGTGGAGATAAGTGTGATGATGTCAAGAAGCTGTGTACTCTTTGCGTCAAAGCAAAAAATGCAACTGAAGAAAGAAAAAGGTAAAAATCATAGTTGTCTTGATTGTTCATCATCTTTTTTCACAGCACTACATTTTATATAATAATGAAACTTTCACTTGTGAACTTACTTGTCTTTTCTCGTCGAACGCGTTTCGGCGTAGTGTTCACCTTCGTCAGCTTAGAGACAGACTGCCAGACTTTGTAATGGTTATTGCTTGAAAGGTATAGTGGGGATGGTGTGTGGAGGAAGGGGATTGGCGCGGGGATCCAAATTATTGTTTGTTTTTTGTATAATTGTGTCAAAAAGTGTATGTGATTTATATTGTAATTGGTCGTTAAGTATGTTGTTTGGTTGTGTTGTGTGGTGTTTGTATATTTCATATTGTTCTGCTGTGTTCAGTTTTCGACCCTTGGGTAAGTAGTGTAATATTTCAAGATTAGTATCTATGTTGGTGTAGCTGTGGTTTTGTGTGTGTATGTGTGTGGCAAACTCTGAATGTATATTGTTGTTGGATAAAGCTTTTAAGTGTTCAGAGTAACGGGATGAAAAAGATCTTCCCGTCTGGCCTATGTAGAAACTATTGCAGTTATTACAATTTAATTTGTAAACACCTGTTTTGTTGTATTTGTCTATGTCCGTGTTTGTATCATTGATGTGTTTTTTGATGGTATAGTTAGTTCTGTACGCTATTTTGTACTTGTGTTTTCTGAATGTGTTGGCGAGTTTGTGTGTGTTGGAGTTATGGTATGTGAGTGTGCTGTATTTATTGTGTTGTGTGTTGATGGTATTTTGTGTTTTGTTTTTGATGCGTTTGTGTAATTTGTTTATTAAATTAGGGTTGTATCCGTTTTTCATTGCTATGTATTTGATCATGTTGAGTTCGTCAGTATAATCTTGTTTACTTAAGGGTATTTTAGTTAGTCTATGGGGCATATGGTTGAAGGCCGCATGTTGATGTTGTGTTGGGTGGTTTGATGTGTTGTGTATAACCATGTCGGTTGTGGTTGGTTTCCTGTATATTTTGTACATGTGTGTATTGTTAGTTTTGTTAATTGTTAGGTCTACAAAATTTATACTATTGTTTTGTTCAATTTCCAGTATAAATTTTAATTAGTGGTGTATTGTGTTTATGTATTTGTGGAAGTTTTCAACTTGTCTTGTGTTGCCTTTGAATAAAAGTAATATATCATCTACATACCTGTGCCAGTAAATGATTTTGTTGGTGTATTTGTTGTTGTTTATTATGTGGTTCTGTTCTATGTTGTGTATATATATTTCTGCCAGTATTCCTGATATGGGGGATCCCATCGGGAGACCGTCTGTTTGTGTGTATATCTTGTTATTGTATGTAAAGTAATTTTGCTCAGTTATTATTTTGGTAAGTGTGATGTCTCTTGTATGTGTGTTTCAGGTGTGTTGTTTTGTCTGAGTAATTGTTCTAGTGTTTGTATGGTTTCTTGAATTGGGACATTGGTGTATAAATTGGTTATATCAAAAGATGCCAGTGTTGAGTTGTGTGGGATGTGGATGTGTTCAGTTTTCTTGACTAGGTCGATGTTGTTTTTGATAGATGTGTTGTTACTGAGATTAATGTTTTCTCTGATTATTTTGTCTAGGTGTTTTGCGATTTTGTGGGAGGGAGCTTGTGTGTTGTTTATTAATGGTCTGATGGGAATGTTAGGTTTGTGTATTTTTGGTAATGCATTTAGTTTAGGGGGGTTAGGTTAATCAGTTACAACTCAACACAATCAAATACATAGCAATGAAAAAACAGATACAACCCTAATTTAATAAACAAATTACACAAACGCATCAAAAACAAAAACAACAAAACACAAAATACCATCAACACACAACACAATAAATACATCACACTCACATACCATAACTCCAACACACACAAACTCGCCAACACATTCAGAAAACACTAGTACAAAATAGCATACAGAACTAACAATACCATCAAAAAACACATCAATGATACAAACACGGATATAGACAAATACAACAAAACAGGTGTTTACAAATTAAATTGTAATAACTGCAATAGTTTCTACATAGGCCAGACGGGAAGATCTTTTTCATCCCGTTACTCTGAACACTTAAAAGCTTTATCCAACAACAATATACATTCAGCGTTTGCCACACACATACACACACAAAACCACAGCTACACCAACATAGATACTAATCTTGAAATATTACACTACTTACCCAAGGGTCGAAAACTCAACACAGCAGAACAATATGAAATATACAAACACCACACAACACAACCAAACAACATACTTAACGACCAATTACAATATAAATCACATACACTTTTTGACACAATTATACAAAAAACAAACAATAATTTGGATCTCCGCGCCAATCCCCTTCCTCCACACACCACCCCCACTATACCTTCCAAGCAATAACCATTACAAAGTCTGGCAGTCTGTCTCTAAGCTGACGAAGGTGAACACTACGCCGAAACGCGTTCAACGAGAAAAGACAAGTAAGTTCACAAGTGAAAGTTTCATTATTATATAAAGTAAAAATCATTTCTAGAACTTCAGGCAAAGAAAATAAAATCTGATTCTGACCAAAAATTTCCTCCAGCTCCTGTGGGCGCGTATGTTCGTGTTCCAATTCCTGATGTAGATAAGGGGCGGGAAGATCTTGAAAATATCCTAGCAATCATCATGAGTGTGACAGAAGATGGATTTTACAAACTGGGAACCACTAACGGATTGTTAAACCAGCTGTACACAAGATCACAGTTCACTGTATGGCCAAGACCACTAATGGGGGTTGAAGATGTTCCTGAACAAGAATCTGCACTTTATTCTGCTGCTACAGCCGAATCATCGGAATCTGGATAAAGGTTCATTAAATGTGTGTGCAAGACTAAATGTCAAAAAAAAAATGTAATTGTGTAAAAAATGAAAGGAATTGTATTTCAAAACGTCACAGCTGTCTGTCTTGTTGTAATATGTAGAGTATATTCCATATATTTAGAATTAATAAACTCCAATAATATCTAATGTATTTTTTTTTTAACCATATTTGTTCAAAAAAGTTCTTATTCAGTACATAATTTTAATAAAATAGTATCTGAACATAATTTAGTAGAGAACAGATAATCTCGAAATGTCATACGAAGTCCTCCTCTGTGTAAAATCAAACAATTATGTGTGATTTTATAATCAAATGTTTTCATTTTGAACGTAGTAAGCTTATTTTACACTTTGCCTAAAGAATCACTTGCATTATATAGAATGCCTAGGCAATGTACAGAATACCTGGGAAAAGTAGAAAAAACATTTGAAAATTATTCTATTCTATACTTTGCCAAAAAACTCCAGGGATTGTATGAAATGCCTAGGTATTCTATAAAATGCCTGGATTACATACTTTGCCGATAACACATATTTTATAGAAAAATGTACCTGTACCTTAATATACTGTTTTACCTGTTACAATGTGAAAGCATACACAATGAACAAACTATGGTACTGCTTCAAACAAGATTACTCAGCCAAATGTTAATGTGATCAAACTTTTATGTTATTTTATTCAGTTAGATTATTTTTCCATTACAAGGAAATAAATTTATAGGAAAGAAACATGATTATGTCAATTAAAAATGGAATTTTACCTTATTTAAAATTAAAATATGGTTTTGTGATGTTATAATTTTACTTTAAAATAACCATTAGGAGAGAAACACACTGAGTACGATGCCATGTGTCGTAATAGTGGACGGACATATGCGATCCCCTAAGTCATCGCAACGAAAGGGTCCACACAGACTACGATAAAGTGGGGCTCCATCACATTTGATTAGTATAGTTTCTGTTTTCTGTAAGGAATGTTGTCTAGGAGGCCAAAAATGCATTAGCTGCCTATTTACTTTTAAAAAGAGTGCACAAATTAAGTAGTCGTATACAATGATCCTATAAATCAAAGGCATGAGGTGTATGGATATCATAAATTTTGCAAGGAACTGAAAAGTTTTCCTGAACGATATGTAAACTATTTTTGCATGTCAGAAAATCAGTTTGAAATTCTTCATGCTCTTATTGAGAACAAAATACAGAAAGAAAGTACAGATTACAGGTGAAGTATTTCAATGAGAGAACGCTTAGCTGTAACACTGAGGTAAGTATAGGATATCCTAAATAATTATATTTACAAAGCAAAATCATTTGAGGTGATTTATAATTTTTACTTTGTAGCTTACACGAATGTTAATGTTGTATTTAACATTTTGTTTTAATTTTTTCTTTTAAATTATGTGTGAAAATGAAAGCCACTGGAATGAAAAATAATCAAAAGTACCAATGAATCCTTCAATACTTTATTTAGAAATGAATAATAAAGTCTGGTAATTAACAGAAAAGTACACCTACAGTTACAAAAATGTAGAATAATCAAAAGAATAATGTACATTAATACAAAGATATTACTTATAATAAAAGAAAACAAAATACTAAAAACACTATAATAATGCATCAGCTGTTATGATACACTTGACCACTGTATTGGTGCATGTATGATTTATCACTATTGGAAGATACAACAGATCTGGTGAAAATTACCAGATTTGGTACAGTGGTGGGGAAATCATCACAGAGGAATGAATCTGAAGGTGGTGCTGAGATGGAGAAATTAGATGAAAATGAATAATTTGAGCAGGATTGTATTTCTTGAGTGGAAAATTCTATTTCGTATAAAGTTTGCTGCAGTTTGATTCTGGCTTCTGCATTTTTCCTTGGCTTAAGTCTTTTTATAGAAGGCAACAAACTAAGTAAGAAATGTTCATCTGGATCATATTTATCTCTGAGAACTTGCAAAAATTTTGCCTCCATATATTCACTGCTAATTGGTTTTGATCTTTTCCTCTTGTGTGTGGCATGTGCTCCCATAATATCTCTCTCCTGTTGGGAACAGCTGCCTCCTGGTTGGACTGGCACATCTTCCTTTTCTGCTCCTGTAACACTTCAGTTTGGGGTTCTGATTCTTCCTGGGTCTGAACAGGGCTCTGGCATGCATGGTTATCCATTGTTTCCTTGAACTCTACATAAGGAATAAAAAATTCCATGTTGCCATAAAAAGGCCATGGCTTCTCTTTATCTCCTGCTGATCCACTAGCCTGAGATTTCATTTGCTTTTATTGCTTTTTTATCCTCTTTTTTGTGTGGAAGTTGTATGAATTTTTTTTTAAAGGGTTACTTAATATTTAAGACTAGGCTGAAGGCCTAGAAGGAAGCATAAAGTGTGCTGGGCCCAATGAGACGGGACTTGCAATTAATATTCTCTATTAACAAGCTAGATAACAACTTTATTGGGGCCTAGACGATTACACATAATTTAACATACACGATACATATAAATCACAAATACCATTATATATATATTGTATTGAGACCGGTGTGTACAGTTTAAGCCACACTGTTGTGATCATCACTTTGTAATAAGCCTCTTACGTATCCTTTCTATCTTTCCTCTCCTTGTTTATTTCAATATGTTAATTTCTTAAATATCTGGGTTTATTAGATATAGTAATATCGTTAATTATGACTATCTTATCTCTATATTTAGTCTAAAAGTGTTGGTGTCAATGAAACTTGTGTATGTAGGGTGTTATTCAAAAATTCCGCTCAGGCCTAGTCTGCCTTGCAGAGATTTATATAAAATTCGTGTGTAATTCTCTTCTCTTTGGTATCGGAGAATTCCGCAACAAGCGCTGCAGTTCCAAAACAAACGGAATTTAGAGGTTAACCCACTGCGTACGGTGATTAATTATTATACACTCTGTCTGTTTAATTCTTATTCCCACTTCATTAAATAATACCCAAATAATAAGATCTCGAAATTATACAATGTTTCTTTATTAGATCAAATATTTTAACATTCAATAAAATGGTTTTTACTTGATATACGAAAGGCTATACGTTGGGTTAATCGATTATTAAAAGATACAAGATTTTATTTTAAATTCAGTTATAGTTTCTTTTTTTTTATAATTAATTTAGATTCAGGGTGTGAAGGTTCTTTTAACTGCGGGGAAGATTAAAAATACATAAATAAGAATGCAAAATATTACAAAATTGAAGTGTCGTTGTGTTTAATATTATTTATATAATTGAAATTTACCGTGCGAAGTACCATATGACTCAGGAAGGCTGTTGCTGCTAATCTCGGTAGTAATCGTTCCGTATCAAATACAGATGAGATGATGTTCTCTATTCTTATCTTCAAAGTTGTAATAAAGTGGAATCCTTGGTCCTGGTTGATGCAGAATACCACTCCCTTTGTTCACCAACGGCCAAACTTGTGATTACGTGCTTCGGCAAACTCTGGATCCAATTACGTTTTTCAACTGTATGACGTAAACTGCGATGTCCAATGTTTTAATGGTTATGATATTTTCGCTTGGTTGTAGGATTAACTCTTTACAAGGTAGTTCTTTGTCTGGTTTTATTATTTCATTAAATTAATATCCGTTTCATGATCTGATATTGGGCAATCCACGTCATTACTTTGAATTCAATTACTTCTGATCGTTTTGTATTCTACAATTATACAATTTGGTTACGGTTTACTGGCCCAAATTCTGACAATTAGTCTTTCATATATTGTGACTGTTACGAGATTTAATAAGTGAGATTAATTTATTTTTTAATTGACCGTCTCTCTTGGTTTAATCTCTTCTCGATCATGTCATAAATTCCAATAATCAAAATCAACAACTTATACAAATTTTTGTCATCCCTAGCAACTAATTTTTTTAAAATTCTTATTCAATGTTTTGTCATATAGTGATAATTTCATATATTAATTTTCCACCCATCAAAATAATTCCTTATTAAACTTCCATTATTAAAATATAATCTTATTTATTGCTTGTTTACTAATTTCTATATATTCTGCTGGTTTTTTACTCTTAGTCTGTTTCTTTTAATAATTATTATTTTTTCTGATACCAAACGTTATCAATTGATATCATTGCACTCTGGCATTATCATAATTTGTTTATATTGCATTTGTTTATTATTTATTATTGGGTTTTTTCTAACTCACTGAATTATATTCATTAATTATTATTAACTTATTTACCTAACCTTTCTATTCTGAGTTGTTATATAGTGTTATTGGCTGTTAGGCCTTTTATTATATTTGGATCTACTTTTGAATTTAGCTTGTTAACAACTATAGCCTTTTTATACAAGTTTACAAACGTAATCAACCTTTAACTACGTACATGTACACAAATAATTATCTTTATGATATCTAACAACAACTTTATCTTGACCTATGGATCACACATAAGCAAAATTGAAATTAATTAATACTAACTAACTGATTTCCATCACCTTTCTACAACAGTAAACAAATAATACATATTGCTTCATTATTTGACATTACATCAATAAGTAAGCTTCATAAGATAACATCAACTTTAACATAATATTTATGATAACAACATAACATTATACAATTCAGAATCATTATTTTAAATTAACTTGTAATGTGTATTATTGACTCATTTTTATCTATTTTCACCGTCATTTACTTTAACATAGTCGATATTAGTTTCTTTCTTATAATTCTCATCAGTATTTTTGATTTATTTACTTCTAACTAAACATTGAGATTTCTCACTATTGTCTACAGTACATGTTTATTTTTTATTACTATTACTACCTTGCATTCTTATTATTTTCATATAATGATAAATTTATTTATCTGACCCTTGTATTAATATGGGATATAGATATTTATTTCTCTATTCTATTTTAAATATTTTTATTTATGTAACGTTGAGGACCG
Organism: Magicicada septendecula; assembly: GCA_034769895.1. NCBI lineage: Eukaryota > Metazoa > Arthropoda > Insecta > Hemiptera > Cicadidae > Magicicada > Magicicada septendecula. Next base: position 1,218,134,994 of record CM068367.1, read on the forward strand.
CATTTCTGTTGCGTTACAATATATATGTATGTATATATATATATATATTATAACATTGCTAAACCCAGATCATATTTGATATCAATAAGTATGTAAAAAATGCTAAGAAATAAGATATTTTAATAAATAAATAATAAAGAGAACGAAAATAGTAAATATAATTAAGAGAAAAGGAGGAAGAATAGTAAACCAAAGGTGATTATTAAATAAGAAATACAAACTAGACTGACAGACAAATGACATTGACCCAACCCCAGAGATTGGCCAGATAATAACCAAAATAAAGCGAAACAAGATGGAAGGGAAGGAGAAGAAAAATTAATTTAAAAATGGAACAAACCAACTATAAAGAAAATAAAGTGAACCAAGGTGATAAAACACAGACAAATAGTGTAGAATAGGGAAGGGGGAGATGATACCATCAAATATCATAAAGGAAACGAAATCGGTGAATAACCAATATAAAAAAGAAATATTAGTATTGTCTAAGTGACAAATGTAATTCATAATTAATAAAAACCCATCAAATAAAAATACACTAACCCACGAATTAGTAGTATATGTAAGTAAGAAATCTAGAAAAAGACATGAACTTATTAGATATAAATAAAATTTGTAAAGATAGTGAGATGGTGAGAAATATAATGAAAGTAACTAAGTGACAAAGAAAAATAATAATAGGGTTTACCCACCAATAAACGTTTAAAATAAAAAGTGATAATAGTGAAAGTGTAAATACACTAAAAATAGTGAGGGTGTATCAGTGATAAACCTCTGTTAATTAAAGGTGAAGGTGATACATGGAAATAGATGTTTTAAGTAATAAAGATGTAATAATAAATAAGAAAACACTTTATAAAGCATTGATAAACAGTCAATGATTTGAGTGATCTTCTGAACATTCATATGATTAAGAATAATTAAAAATAATCTTTCAATTAGAGATAAGTAAAACATATGATATTATTCAGGGTGAAAGCCCAGGTAAAAACAAGTTGTATTAACATGGAATGGAGGAGATAGTAATAGTGAAATAAGGTTTTGTTTTAAAATTAAGTATACAATGAATAAAACACCCCATGTTAAAAGGGGAAATAACTTTAATAAGTTTGCAAGAAGTGAGGATGTATATCACTCAAAGTAGTAGCAAAGAATGAAATTAATGTTAAAACCAATAGTAACTAATAACTGGTAAAGAATTGTTTGTTTCAATGTTATGAAGAGGATATGGCTGAAAGGAACTTACAGTCCATAGGCCGAATTGTTATATTTTAAGTAAGACATAGAAAATAATCTTGACATATGATCAGAACAAAAACAAACTCAAGACACAACAACCACTAAACAAATCAATTATAACAACAGAACAAAACACTTTGTAATGAAATGAAATACAATTAGAATAAATTAAATAAAAATAATCAATAGCTACTAAGGCCTAGGAAATGTACAACTGTCAATGACAAATAATTGCAAACTGTATAAAAACAATCAGGAAATTAAGAAATTCAAGGCAAGTAAATAGCTGAGAATAATTTGTAAATCAGTTTAAAGGAAAAATATTAGAATAAGAACTTAGTTTAAAGGAGAAATGTAAATACCAAATATTAACAGATATGTACAAACATTGATATTACATAAAACCATACATTATGTGATACCAAATTAATCTTTGAAAGGAAATAATAACAGTGGTGATAATATTTAATATGTAGGGAAGAGGACAGAAGAATATAATCAATAAGAAGATATACAGCTATTTTGAATAAAAATTCAAAATTTGATAACAATAGGCTACTTCAGAATTAACCAATCGGGAATAATTGGTTACTATGACAACAGTCGTTTGGTTGCTAATTACCGTTAGATTTCTTTACTCGATATATGACGCTTTTGTTGAATAGACGCTAGTTTTGGAACGATCAAAATTGTTTATTAAAACGTCAAAATATCAAATGAAATTACTAGCAAGTGAACCCCAAGAAAGAAGATGATGGCTGAAACCATATAACTAATGTCGAAGCCGAATTAAAGAAAAAAGAAAATAATATCCTGCCGATTAACTTGGAAAAGATGCCCAAAGTCCCAAACCAAAGAAAATTAAAGATGATTGCAGCCTAACTCCTTAATACCAGATCAAATGAGTTCGTCCTGTCTACTGAAGTGTTAAGTATCTATTAAATTACCCAAATTTCTGAATAAACTCACGTTAATTATTTCTCACTAAAGGCCGAACTCTCACTAAACTGAACATAATTACTTTCAAAGATTAAAAAACTAAGTCACTGAAAATTTATAAACTGGCAAAATTAACCTGTTATTAATTACCGATAGCTTGTAACACTTTTACTACACTACAATAAACAAATTATACCTACACAGTATATTATTTAAGTTTAACTGATGTAAGGGTGTGTATTTTTATTGTTTTAAACATTAGTAATCCTTTTAACGCAATCTCAAGAACCCGCGACAAACGAACAATAATAATTTTGTGTATAATTTCCACAGACGCCATTACTGAAAGTCTGTTAATCAGTTCAGATATCGATTTGTCAAACCCTGTAGAGGTGTCTCATATAACCGGAGCAATTGTATTACAAAAGGAAACATAATTTGTATTAAATGAATAATTAATCGTTAACCAAAAAAATAAATAAGTATTGAGTGGTAACCACGGTGTTATAATTTCATTAGGAGGTAGATAATAATTTATGTACATTTTAGCAGACAAGTAGTGTTGTTGACGACTAGCGACCGCACAGCCAACGCAACGAACTACTGGCCGATACAGACGGCCGAGACAGGCGGAAACATTTGAATTATTCAAACCGCCTGAGCGGCGCTGGCCATACACATTTAAATTTTTTAATTGTTTTAATACAACAATTTGGCGCCACCGGGATTTTCACACCCCTAGTGAACAACAGGTAAGAACATAGAGACCTGGTTATTCGTACGTTCGCAACGGACGAGATCTGCGGAAGTTGCATTCATTTGAACGACGGATAGAGTAGACACGTTACACACAGTATACACATACAAAATTTGATTCACATTTTACAGAATAAAACGGTAGCCATACACACGACTACATTAAAGATTGGCGACCAACCGGTGGGACTAGAAGAGAGGGAAATACGAAATTCTAGCGGCGATTGCGAAAGGTAAACAAAACTATTAAAAAATGTAACATTTGGCAAAAAGTAAAATGCAACAATTCAAAAAAGGAGGGTATGATGATACCTATAATATCAAGTCAGAAATTAGAAAGGGTATTCCTTGATATATGTGGTCCGTTTCCTCGCAGTGGAGGAAGACACAGATACAAATTGTGATATAATTACAAATATAAATATAAAAATAAAAAGATATAGATATGTGTTATGTGTAGATTTGCCCTGACTGTAAGCCCCACTGTTTAGGCTAGTCAATTTGTAATATAATTTCAAATATAATAATAAATAAAATATAAAGATATTGATGATAAGAATTGTGTATGTTGTCTGGATCTCGGTATTGAACTCACCGATGATACAGCTCCACTTTGGATTCACCAAATACAAAGAATAGATTTAATATAAATATGTTATAACTAGGTGTGATTGATTGATAAATAACAAATAAATCAAACTTTATAAATTGTGAAAATATTTTTTTTTCTTGTATTGAGTTTTGATTTAATTATTTAATTTAATTAATTAATAATTAATTAATTAATTGAGTGTGTAATTTCCTTAGATATCTATTCTCTCACTGTAAATTATTTTTTTTTTGTTTAAAAAAAAATAATAGTAACATTAATTATAGAAATAAAAACAATTCTGGTAACTGAGTAATGATTTGCGTTTATTAACATTCAAAATTATGCGCCAGTCAAACTGCGCATGACCAAGGCATTGGCTATTATTTGCTCCAGTCGGTAGCGAAAAAATCAACAAATATATTTTTACAAGGTTAAATTTGTGGTTCTTTTAACGAGTCGAAATGGTCAGAGGGCAAGGAACAAGATACATTCTTAACAGGTATTCTTAAACTAAATGGTAATAGCTGAAATAGAACAAAATTATTATTGAAATTGTCAATTAAAAAAAATTGAATTGCGAACCAAATCGATGAAATGACGTCACTCCCTTCAAGCTGGCAGTGCACCGTGCTGGTGAGAAATCCAGTATGGCCGCCGTCTCCTCGATTTTAACCGCTATGCTGTTGGAATTGGCTGAGCTTCTCCCGCAGAAATAAAATGATATTCCCTTTTCTGCGAAGTGGTGTTGGTCCAGGAATGTAGTGTAGAGTGTCCTCTCGTCTTCTGCGATGTCGTTTTCGTGATGGGTTTCTTGTGAAGTGTTCGGTGTTCAAATATGTGTATTGGTGTTCTGTGAATCTTGTCCCAAAATTGTTCAAAATGGCTGTTGATTTCTTGTGTTGAGTTTTATGGTGTTATTACTGTGTTTTGGAAATTTGTGAAGTGTTAGTAATTGATAGTTAAGGTTATTTTCACTTTTTAGATCATCTCCGTTACACGCCGCATAACCACACTTGGTTTTACACAAATTATTCTGTTTTCAGTACTCTGCTAACACATTTCCAACTATTCGGCTTCACGATTAACAATAGACTAATAGACGCAACGTCGTCGTTTTAGGGTAATTTGTGCTATGTCTTTTTCCTCTTTATATTGTTTAACTATAAAAATATCTGTCTAAGACTTGGTTCACCATCTAAATATACATAATAAGTTTTCTTATTTTTTACTGTATTTCAAATATTTCTTAATTTTACATAAATCTAACTACTTAGTAATATTGATTAGTTAATTTTACATCTTTTGATATATAGCTGGGTTTGTTTCAAGCTCATTTAAGCCCAAACATTACAATTTTATATAATGATTGTATGCCTCATATTTTGTACAAATTCGGTGTTTTAATGGTTTTTATTTGTTTTTTCTTATAATATTTCCATGGAATATACTTAATAACTCCGTGATTACTTTGTTGTTAATAATTTGGTTGTTAAAACATTTCAATATTGATTAATTTACTGTTTAGTCTGATTTGATTACTATTATAGGCCTATTATTATCTGTTTCCAAAAGAAGTTAATTTCCTTTCCTTTGTCATTCTATTTGCTATTAACTGTATCTGTATTAATTATATTTTCAATTTCTGTATTGTATATATTGAATTCTATTCCTATTATATAGATTGATTCTCTGATAGATAATTTTTTGGTTTATATGCCAGTCTGTGTTTACTAAAATGGTGTCTTAGCTGGTCTGTTTGTACATTATATATGGTTTACTGTTTTGAATAAAATTATTACATTTTTATGTCCTACTTGCCTCTCTGACTTACACAATGGAAAATTAAATGACATGATCTTAAAATACAATGAAATATCTTGTATCTACTAAACTTTCTTTATAATAATAACATCATTGAACCATAACATAATAACATAAGATATTAAGATATTAATAGCATAAGAACCATCTTATGCCTAATTTTCTCTATACTTAGAATTATAATGAGAACATATTATTATCAGTCTTTGGCTGTCCTTTGTTTTTATGTTTCATTTTATCACAACCTTATTCTATTAAAATATCTTATTCTTAGTAACAATTTCAGTTATTCACTGTCTCTTTTTATTTACTATAACTATTTTGCTAAAATATTAACATAAAAACACCTTAGAACTACTGACACTTTCAGTGATTAACTGTCTCTTGTGTTACCTATACCTAAATTGTTCATACAATAAAATAAAAACATCTTATAACTACTGACACTTGCAGTTATTGACTGTCTTTCGTGTTCCCTATACTTAATTTGTTCATACAATAAAATAAAAACATCTTATACCTATCATATTGTTATTATGCCTAAACACTAAAACACTTTTATTATATAAATTACACTCAGCCATTAGACTGTCTCTTTAGTTTTTATCCAGTATTTCCTACACTAATGGTAGTCTGTTTTAATATATTTTTTATATCACACTTTATTATAAGGTGTCCTTTATTTTGGCTACACTAATAGTAGTCTGTTTTAATAGTTTTTTGACATATTATTCTTACAACTAGTATACAATTTGGTTTTCTGGGATTGTATCTTGTAACTTGTTCTGGGTCTACATATATCAGTTTTAATTTTGTTCCATGGTATGTATTACATGACTATCATTTTTTGGAATATCTCTTCCTGGTTCTGGTCTCTTTGTGGGAATCTTGACATATTTTGTCCCTTTTTCAATATCACATTAGTAGTTTCTGGTCTTGTGGTTTCTCTGCATCTTGACCTTATTATTATTCCCTTATTAATATGGTTTCATCCTTTTATTTCCTTTTTTTATGGTCCTTCCCTTTTTACTGCTTCCCCAATCTACTGGGTATACTGCTGGTTTAACTGGTTTTTACATAGTAAGTTATTTTAATCAATGTTTTTCTTTGTTATTTTTCATTTTTATTAACATTTTATTGACTGAATATACAGTTTCTAGTGTAATCCTTAAAACAATTTACTCTTCTCACTCACTATGGAACTTTTTCCTTTATTTATGTTGCATTAAGTCAAATGTTTAGCGTGATAATTTTGTTATGTTACAAAATTCATAGTCATCATGTTCGATCACTTCACCAAATATACAAAGTTGTACTCCATTAACCGTGCAACAACAAAGAAAATAATTGAGATCATCTTAACCAAGTTTATACCTGAAGTGGGAAAACCGACGGCCATAATAACCGATCATGGAAACCCAGTTTAAAGGGAATTTGTGGAAAAATAAACTCGGGGAACATAATATTAAAACTTACAAAACATCCGTTTATCACCCCAGCAGTAACCCAGCTGAGAGAGTGCTTAGAGAAGTGGGTCGAATACTGAGGACCTACTGCCATGATAAACAAAAAGAGTGGCACAATTACGTAAAATCCACTGAAGAATTTATAAACCTAGCTTACCACAACTTCACTGAAGCCACACCATACACAATGATTGTTTGAGCGGCCACCGCCTAGAGAGATAACTGATATGATTCTATTTCCCACCAACACTGAATATCAATTCGAGAAAAGAAAATTCTACAACAGAATAGCCGAAAAGGTAGAGCAACAAAAGAATAAATACTCTAAGAACCAGAAAAAGACTATTAAATACGATGTAGGAGAAAGGGTACTCATAAAAAACAGAGAATTACCCAGCTCCCTAGAAGGCATTACTAAAAAGTTACTATTATTATACGTAGGACCATACACTATAACAAGAGACAAGGGCAATAACACTTATGAGATCACTCACCCGTCACTAAGAAAATAAAGGGTGTATACAATCAGGCATCAATCAAGAAATATTATGACGATCAACAATGACTGAAAAAACTTAAAGCAAAAAACCAACAGAAATACTTTAAATAAAGAAAAATAACGTAACAAACGAACAAGTTTGCCAATATCATAAAGAAAAAGATATCAAATGAATTTCAAAATTCAAAAAAAAAAAAAAAAAAAAAATTATGTAAGAACAGCTTACACAAATATTTCGAGAATATTTTAGAACAATTAAAAATGGAGAGATAAAAGTTACAAGGAATCCATATAAAGTAATAGCAACCAACTTACTACAATATTTAAATAAAAAATAATAATAGAGGAGTGAAGTTACAAAACATTCCTACAAAATAAGATTAAGTTACCATAATCTTTAGCAAAAAAATGAGGCATAAAAGGCAAAACATACTATATAGGAATAAGCTACAAAAATTCCTAACTAGTAAGAAGCACTAACTTACTATGATATTTAAAAAATTATGAAAAAAAAAGTATCAATCAAAATGATCAACTTCCACCACTATTTAGAAAAGATGGGAAGTAAAATTACACAAACCAATGATCAAAAAACGAAATAAATAAAATAAACATTCTAAGAGTTATAATGTGAAATGAGATGAAACAAAAAGTAATTAAAAATGAATAAAAATGTGAATTGTATCAATAAAAAGCAATGCTTCAAGTATTATCAAGTAGTATCTATAAAGAAAGATGAAAAAATATATGACTCGAACTGAGCAATAATGAAATATAAAAGTAAAAGATTCCCAACAAATATTATGATTATTATTATTATTTTGAGTCACAAGATGACTGTATTTAAGAGTCATTAATTGAGATTGTCTGTTGAATGAGTCCAGCAATCATTTAACTGAGCAGGGATGATGTTCCCCTGATCTCAGGATAAGAGTAGTGTTGAACGACGGAGTTAGGTAAGCCAATAGAGCCCATCCGAATCGATTGCAACTACAAGGTAGAGATAGTTGGGGAAAATAAGATTTATAGGGAATAATTTATAATAAAAAATCAATAAGCCAGTTCGCAATATGAGAAAATAATGAAGAAAAGACTAAGAAGAATGGAAATAAAAGATACAGAATTAATCATAAAAAATGAATGAGAAGCGGGAGAATTTGAAAAAAAAAAAAAATTATACAATACAATTGATAATTTCATCAAACTTAGAATCACGTTTTATAAAATGATCAATTTTGGTGGAAGGGCATTATATAACATTGCCAAACCCAGATCATATTTGATATCAATAAGTATGTAAAAAATGCTAAGAAATAAGATATTTTAATAAATAAATAATATGTAACAGTACATAATGACCCAGTATCATAATTATGGGATTTAAAGGTATTTTTTCAATGTTTTATATTGTTTAATCATTAAAATGCAGAATGGTTAGGTCAATTGTCCCTATATAGCGAAGGAACAAAGTAAATTCAGCAAGAGTACCATACCAAGGTCACCGTTGGACGTGCTGGAGCCGGTAAAAGCCATGGCGGTGTTTGTGACGAATGACTGTAAATATGCATTGTGAGTGGATCATGACACTGTTCCGTCATAACCAAAAACAATGACGCACTGACTACAATACGTGCAACGAGGTGTTGTCCAGTATGACAAAGCTGGATGACGTAAAAAACACACACACAAGCGCAAATTTACATTTGCCTCGTTCTCAATTCAACACAGTTCTTCAAGGGAGCAACAGCGATGTATCGCTGTGTGATCAATTTTATAACAAAAGTTTATTACAACTAGACTCAAAATTACTAGTATAATGGTGGAGCAATAAAGGCTTGAATTTAGTAACAGTATGAACTAAAACATGTAGAATCAGTGCTTATATTTACTTAATTAAAAAACTCAGCAGAACTTGAGGCGAACACCGGCCATCAATATGGGCGTCAACCAACAACAGCGAAGGGACAACACCGAACAACACTAAGAGAAGTCCAATTTTACCATCTTTCTTTATATTTTAAATGAGCTCATTAATCAAGAATAATTAATTAAACGAATGTACCGGTAACAGGGTGAATGTGTGTGAGAGTGAGTGGGTGAACTCATGGCCATAAATATATGCCGAGGGCATTGGTTTGTGTGTAACTTAAGTACTAATGAATAAATGATTAAAGCTGCAGCAATATAAAAGTTACAATGATTTTGATTTAGAAACCAAAAAGGGGAGTATTAAGAATGATTTTGGCAATTAAACTAACCACCATTTTGTTTTGGTAATCTTGTATGACGCCATTTTGACCGCATGGTCGTGTATGTAAAACATATCTGGGAAATTAAAATTTTGATAGTTATTTCAATAATACAGTGTTATCATTTGTGTCATCTTCTGTGTATCAAAATCTCACTGTAAATGAATCCTGGCTCCTTAGGTAAAAGCACATGTAAAAAGAAGAATATGAGCCCGGCAGTGACTGAAATTGGTAAGTACGCATATGTACCATATTATGGTACTGTATATACATATAAATATCAGTATATGTATGTAGTAATTAAAAATAAAGTGGGTAAAATCACAAATGGCGCCTGAACTGTGGACATTATATAAAAATTAATTTATATAAAACAGACCAGATTGAGAAACACAGAAGGTGATATAAATAAGACGGAACATAACCTAATACACAAGAGGTTATGTTGATGAAACAAAGCAACCAGTAATTGTATAATTAAAAAATAAATAGTCATTTAAATAGTTAAATTATGGCAGAAAGAAATAATAGTATGGAAGTAAACAATACAGACACAGAATCTATTTTATTAGACAAAATAAGCGCGAATTCTACGCCTAGGGCAGTCGAAAATAAAATATCGTTAGAAGATCTGTTTATATTAATTAAAACACAAAATAGTGTATTAAAAGAAACTGACGAAAAGTTTGATAGCCTTGAGAATGAATTAAAGAAACAAAACAATGTACAAGATGTAAAATTGAACCAATTAGATGAGAAACTTAAAAAAGTTGAAAACGAAATACATAAACAAAATTCCAATGTTAATGAGAAAATTAATACAATAGAAACACAATATGTGGATATTAAAAAGCAAACAGATATTGTAAATGAGCAAGTTAAAACTAAGATAAGTAATTTAGATGATAAAGTCGAACAAATTAATGAAACAGTTCAAAATCAGATAGAAATCCAGAGTAGAGAAGTAGAAAATAAATATGTAGAGACAGTAGAACAGTTAGAAATTAAAACTAAGAATGAAGTAAGTAAACAGTTAGAATTGAGAACTTATGTTTTACAAAACAAATTAGAACAATGTGAATTAAATGTAGTAGACCTAACAAAAGGTATTCAGACAATAGATAGCATTATATCAAAACATGAAACCATATATCAATACAACCAATAGAATAAGTATGTTGCAGAATAGAATTGAAGAAATAGATAGTTTACATATACAAAATTATAACGATGTGCATGATAGATATAACCTAGTTGAGAGTGATTTAACAAAAATGAAAAATGAGTTGTGGGGGGAGATTAGCAGAAATTTAATGGGAACAATGGAAAGAGTTGTTATTACGAGAGATCTGTACAATGAAATAGAGTTAGAATTATTCAGTTACGAAAACCACACAATACACCCCATGCGATTTATTAACCAAACCAGGGAGTACCACCATTTTAGTAATAGTAATTGGGAAATACAGTTAACCAAGATAATCAGGTGTTTCAAGGGTAGTGCAGCGGTATGGGCGGAAGCACACAGAATAGACTGGAGTAATTATGAGATGTTTGAACAAGCTTTTAAGGGAAAGTATTGGCCAGAAGAGGAACAGGAAGCGTTGAGGAGTAGAATAATGGGAACGGGTAGTTTCGGGAGCCACTCAAATAATAACATAACAATATATGTAACACAATTGTACAATGAAGTTAAATATTTAGAACCTCAAATTCCTTTTAAATCATTTGTAAGGTACGTTAGTAAACACCTACCTCGAGAAGTACAAATAACGTTAATGACTAAAGAAATAGCAAATTTAAGCGAACTTGAGAAAGTCCTTGATATTTTGCAGAGTATTAGAGATATGGAAGTGAATAGGCGATTAACACCGGGTAATTATAAACCAAACCATGTAGAATATAATTCACAAAGAAACAATTACAATGAACATAATGTGACGAATAAAGATAATCATTATAAACCAGGTGAGTGGAGATGTTATAGGTGTCAGCAGGAGAATTTCACATTCCGTCGACAGTGTTTTAAGTGCAGAATGCCGAGAGAGGTACAACGAAGGAGGGAGGAGACGAGACAAGACAAACCACAAGGCAGAGAGACACCGGACACAAGAGGAGCCGTGAACAACAACCAGAGGGCAGATAAGGGACACCGAGGCCCCACCACCAGCAGACACCAGGAAAACTAGAAACGACAGTGGTAGCCAGGACCCGACCACTGTTCAGGGAAACGCAGGAGGTCCAACCAGTCGAGGAGATTCACAGCCATGTAATCAAAGCAGATATTGTAGCTGACCTGATGGAAGAAGAAAGCAATGCCAACGACGAGGTGAGAGCAGGACTGACAGAAATTCAGGTAACTGTAGGAAATAAGAATTTTAAAACATTGATAGATACGGGTAGCGAAATTTCCGTGATAGCAGAGAACATTTTAGCAGAATTAAGAGAGTTTAACAAAGATATTCCAGTTTTGCCAGTAGCAGGAGTCACGGTGATAGGAGTCACGGGTGTACGCAGCAAGCGAGTAACTAAACAGATACATTTGAGTTTTCTAATAGATAATATAGAATTTGTAAACACATTTTTGGTAGTAAGAGGGTTGAGTTTAGATGTCACACTGGGTAATGATTTTTTGCAAAGGATGAAAGCTGTTATAAATTTTAGAGAGAAGGTGATAGAATTAGACGGGGGTGACCGGTCGGTAAGAGTAAAATTTGAGCAAATAATAGATAGAGTTAGAACGTGCGGAGTTAAAATACTACAGAAGGGTGTAGGTGAGAATAATTTAGATACCAAGGTAAGTGCATGTATAGAGGCAGAATATATGAGTGAGTCGGAGAGTGAAAAGAGTAATATTAATGATGCTGTATGGGAGTTAAGGGCGGATGAATTTTGTAGTGAAGGTGAGGTGGTAAGGAGTGACCAGCGTGCAGCGTTATGGCGAGTGATAGAGCGGTATAGAGGAGTGTTTGCCGAGGTTCCAGGAAGGGCAAGAGAGTATGAATGTGTATTACAAATAAGGGAACACACACCGTTCATGCAAAGGAGCTACCCCGTCCCTTACTCAAAAAGAAGAGCGGTGCAGAGAGAACTCGACAGGATGGTGGAAACAGGTATAATCGAACGGTCAGTATCACATTATTCTAATCCACTAGTAGTAGTAATCAAGAAGGACGGACGAGTACGTTTATGTTTGGACGCTAGGAGAATAAACCAAATCATAATTCCCGACCGAGAGTCACCAGAGCCTATAAATGAGATCTTCCAGAAGTTCAGTGGAGTAAAATATATGACATCGTTGGATTTAACATCTGGATATTGGCAGGTTCCGCTAGCAGAGGTTAGTAGAAAGTACACAGCATTTTTGTTTAATGGCAAGAACTACCAGTTTCGATGTCTACCCTTCGGATTGAACACCAGCGTCGCCAGCTTCATAAAGTGTTTAGATAAAATTTTGCGGCCCAAGGACTTAGATTTTTTGACTGTCTACGTGGACGATATTTTGATTGCATCCAGGACCTTCGAGGATCATTTAGATCACTTGGAATATGTATTGGATAAACTAGAGGCAGGAGGACTTACAGTAAATTGGGACAAGTCGACATTTCTGCAGACACAGGTCCATTTTTTAGGGTTTATTATCACGCCTGAAGGAATCTCAGCGAACCCCGACAAAGTCGAATCAATTATGCGTTTCCCTGAACCGAGGAATGTGAAGCAATTACAAAGTTTCCTTGGGTTATGTAATTTCTACCGAAAATTTCAGCAGAACTATGCAGATCTGACAGCAAGATTGAGCTCAGTACTCCAGAAAACCAAACAATGGAAATGGGGAGAGAAGGAGCGAACCGCATTTGAAGAGATTAAAAAGAAATTCAGTCAAATGGTAATGATGAACCACCCAGACTTCGAGAGAGTGTTTTATTTACAAACGGATGCGAGCAATGTGGCCATCGGTGCGGAATTATACCAAGAAGGTGAGGACAAGGAACATAGGGTAATAGCATTTGCGAGTAGGTCATTGATCCAGGCAGAGAAGAACTATACGACGACGGAGAAGGAGTTATTGAGTATAGTATTCGCCGTTGGAAAGTTTCGAACATACATTCTAGGAAATTGCACAGTAATTAGGACGGACCACAAAGCTTTGTCATTTTTAAACACATGTAAACTTGCTCATAGCCGTCTAACCAGGTGGGTACTGATATTGCAGGAATATAATTTTGAGTGGGAATATATCAAGGGATCGGAGAACAAGGTACTGGACACTCTGTCAAGGATAGACATGCTGCACAACAAAACAGGTAGAGATTTAAAGGAAATCGAGATTTTTCAGATCAGCCGAGAGGATAGAATTTTTGGGGCGGAGATGAAGGACATCCAGACCATGCAGCGAGCCAATGGCAAGTCAGGTAAGGTTATAGAGAGTCTAGAAAAGGAGGTAAGTGGATCAGAGTATAGTCAGTATTTTCAAGTTCATAATGGGTTATTGTTTAAGAGGATAGTAGGGGGTTAGCGTGTTTGGAAATTAGTAGTTCCAGAAGGGTTAGCTGAGAAGGTTATTTGGGATTGTCATTTAAGGTATGGTCATTTCGGAGCGAAGAAGTGTGTGAGTGTATTGAAAGAGTCATGTGTTTTTAGAAATATGGAGAGAAGGGTTAGAAAGTTGTTAAAGAGTTGTGATTTATGCCAGAAATCAAAAGTAGTCAACTATAGAGTCGAAGGGGAGATGAATTTTATAAAAGTGGAGAGACCGTTTGATCTGGTTGCAGTGGATTTGTTTGGACCGTTACCAAAGGGTAGAGGCGGAGTGCAGTATGTGTTTGTAATGTTAGATACATTTTCTAAGTATGTGAGGCTGTATAGTATTAAAAGAGCTACCAGTCGGGTATTGAGTGAGAAAGTGACTAAGGACTACATGATACAAGTGGGTAAGCCGAAAATAATTTTATCGGATCACGGACCGCAATTCATCAGTGGTAGATGGCGTCAGACGTTAGGATGGGAAGGAATCATCACGAAGCATACGGCTGTGTACCATCCCCAGTCCAACCAGGCTGAGCGTGTAATGAGAGAGATAGGCAGGATCTTTAGAGCCTATTGTCACGCTAAACACAGCGAGTGGCCGTTGTACGTCAAGAAGGTAAAGAGTTGGCTGAACAGTACCACCCACGAGTCCACCGGCTATACACCTCACGAGCTGATCAAAGGAACACGCCCTCCGAGAATATTGGAACAGTTGTTTGATTACCCACCTGAGAGTACACCTGTGGACATGAGCATCAAGATTCGTTTGGCAAATGAGAACCTGTTGAGCAAAGGAGAAAGACGGAAGCGTAGGCACGACACGAGAGGTAAGTGGATGAAATATGAAATTGGACAGTTGGTATTGGTGAAGAGACACGATTTATCAAATGCACAGGAGAAGGAAATTAAGAAGTTCTTCCTGCTCTACGAAGGACCTTATGAGGTAATTGAAGTTAAAATGCAGAATGCCTATGTGTTACAGGATAGGGAGACTAAAGAAATAGTGGGTACACAAAATGCTAGTAATTTGAAGTTGTACTGGACAGCGTAGAAAGGAACAATGGATACTTGATTAGATGTGTGAATGGGAATTAATTTTGTATTGAAGAAAAAAAAAATGAAGAAAAAAAAATGTATTCCATTAACAAGTAGTTTATTTGAAGATGTGAAGTAAAAGATGTCAAAATTGTTGTAATTACAGAAATAAGTGTTGCTTGTTTTCCCTCTGAAAACAAGGAAGTATGTGTGTGTAAGGTGAGCAGAGCAGGTGATCCATTGTTGTAGTTCCTATCTTGTTATAGCAGTGAAAATAGTTGTGAAAAAAGGTAAAGCTCGAACTTGTAAAGTGTCTATGTGAAAATTTTGAATAATTAACGAACTTGTTTTTGAGCAAGGTGAAGAGTGTTTTGTAGTTATTTGGTGTTAGTAAATTATAAGTCGAAATTGGACTGTGAGAACAGCTGATGTATGAGAAGCTAAAGTATAAGTAATGGGCTAGAACAGTAGTGACATGTACTACTGTGGCTAGCGAAAGGGGTTGATGAGCAACACATAGAATGCTGCCATCATCGGAGGCCTCATGGGGCGTAAATACACTGTACACCTTTTAAAATAATGTATATTGTATGTGCTTTTAACTGTGCAGTGTATCAATATTGTAAAAGCGTAAAACATGAAAATGAAATTGATTTCCCCGACTTTTCGGGCGATTACTGCCTTACCAGCACTAATCGTGGTTTTGACGAGCGGTCAGTTATGGCCATAATTTAAGTCCCTTGACCATAGCTGTCTTGAAATTGGTGTATAGTAGAAATTAACAGGGGGGTACACCTAGGGGAAATTCCCCAGAACTATGGAACAGCGGCTGCCACTCTGTTCGAGGAGGAACAGCAGAGCCAAGTGGTAGACCCGTTTAAGGGCGTGTGATTATATAAGTTTAGATATTATGATATCTTGTTGTTTAAATGTAAAGCCAACACAAGGACAAAGGAGATGACAAATTCCTCCACAATTACAGTCCTTGCAGCGGCACCCGAGCGCTACAGTTTGGTTGGGGGGTGCAATAGAGTGTGTGGTTAGGAGGTCATTACAGGGGTAATGACGTTAGCGAGTGTCAAAGAATAGTAGCTTTTAAAAGATTGAAAGTCTCAAGGTACAAATGAAGTTGTACAAAAACATAGTAGAAGGCCATTTACAAAATAGAGAAATGATTATAAGTTGAGTAATAAAATTTGAATAATAAAAGTGTCTGCCATAATAGTTGTAGGCTGAATTGGTAGTAATAAGTAGGTGAAGGTATTTTGGGGAATATTAGAGAATTGTTTATGTATTGTGTTATTTGTAGTTATATATAGTTTGTTTTCCTTACAAGGAAGAAATTGAGTTTGGTGGTGGTAAAAGAATATACATTTTAAAGTCTTGTTGTTGTTATGTTAAACTTTTAAATTAAAACAAACCAATGCCCCAAACACAAGCCAATGCGTCTAAAAGGGAACATATTAGTTGTAGATATGGAAGTGTACTAGACCACTATTTTAAATTTTTATATTCAATGTTTCAGAGTTTTGTGGTGTTGTGACCGCGGTCCTGGGCTGGCTGGAGCTTCAGAACAGGAGCGTAGAGTGCCTCATGGCCTTATGGTGTAGGGATCTCTACGGAGAAGTCCAGTAAGGTCAGAGGGTGCGACCGACATCATTGGACCAAGGGTAAGTGATGTCAAAATTTTTTTAGTAACGTTACAGGGGGTTGTGGTGACATATCTAGACTGATCCTTTTAGGAAAGTGTGAATGAGTCAATGAAAGTTTATGTGTCTCGACACAAAATCTTTCATTGAGGGGGTTTGTAACAGTACATAATGACCCAGTATCATAATTATGGGATTTAAAGGTATTTTTTCAATGTTTTATATTGTTTAATCATTAAAATGCAGAATGGTTAGGTCAATTGTCCCTATATAGCGAAGGAACAAAGTAAATTCAGCAAGAGTACCATACCAAGGTCACCGTTGGACGTGCTGGAGCCGGTAAAAGCCATGGCGGTGTTTGTGACGAATGACTGTAAATATGCATTGTGATTGGATCATAACACTGTTCCGTCATAACCAAAAACAATGACGCACTGACTACAATACGTGCAACGAGGTGTTGTCCAGTATGACAAAGCTGGATGACGTAAAAAACACACACACAAGCGCAAATTTACATTTGCCTCATTCTCAATTCAACGCAGTTCTTCAAGGGAGCAACAGCGATGTATCGCTGTGTGATCAATTTTATAACAAAAGTTTATTACAATTAGACTCAAAATTACTAGTATAATGGTGGAGCAATAAAGGCTTGAATTTAGTAACAGTATGAACTAAAACATGTAGAATCAGTGCTTATATTTACTTAATTAAAAAACTCAGCAGAACTTGAGGCGAACACCGGCCATCAATATGGGCGTCAACCAACAACAGCGAAGGAACAATACCGAACAACACTAAGAGAAGTCCAATTTTACCATCTTTCTTTATATTTTAAATGAGCTCATTAATCAAGAATAATTAATTAAACGAATGTACCGGTAACAGGGTGAATGTGTGTGAGAGTGAGTGGGTGAACTCATGGCCATAAATATATGCCGAGGGCATTGGTTTGTGTGTAACTTAAGTACTAATGAATAAATGATTAAAGCTGCAGCAATATAAAAGTTACAATGATTTTGATTTAGAAACCAAAAAGGGGAGTATTAAGAATGATTTTGGCAATTAAACTAACCACCATTTTGTTTTGGTAATCTTGTATGACGCCATTTTGACCGCACGGTCGTGTATGTAAAACATATCTGGGAAATTAAAATTTTGATAGTTATTTCAATAATACAGTGTTATCATTTGTGTCATCTTCTGTGTATCAAAATCTCGCTGTAAATGAATCCTGGCCCCTTAGGTAAAAGCACATGTAAAAAGAAGAATATGAGCCCGGCAGTGACTGAAATTGGTAAGTACGCATATGTACCATATTATGGTACTGTATATACATATAAATATCAGTATATGTATGTAGTAATTAAAAATAAAGTGGGTAAAATCACAAATAAAGAGAACGAAAATAGTAAATATAATTAAGAGAGAAGGAGGAAGAATAGTAAACCAAAGGTGATTATTAAATAAGAAATACAAACTAGACTGACAGACAAATGACATTGACCCAACCCCAGAGATTGGCCAGATAATAACCAAAATAAAGCGAAACAAGATGGAAGGGAAGGAGAAGAAAAATTAATTTAAAAATGGAACAAACCAACTATAAAGAAAATAAAGTGAACCAAGGTGATAAAACACAGACAAATAGTGTAGAATAGGGAAGGGGGAGATGATACCATCAAATATCATAAAGGAAACGAAACCGGTGAATAACCAATATAAAAAAGAAATATTAGTATTGTCTAAGTGACAAATGTAATTCATAATTAATGAAATCCCATCAAATAAAAATACACTAATCCACGAATTAGTAGTATATGTAAGTAAGAAATCTAGAAAAAGACATGAACTTATTAGATATAAATAAAATTTGTAAAGATAGTGAGATAGTGAGAAATATAATGAAAGTAACTAAGTGACAAAGAAAAATAATAATAGGGTTTACCCACCAATAAACGTTTAAAATAAAAAGTGATAATAGTGAAAGTGTAAATGCACTAAAAATAGTGAGGGTGTATCAGTGATAAACCTCTGTTAATTAAAGGTGAAGGTGATACATGGAAATAGATGTTTTAAGTAATAAAGATGTAATAATAAATAAGAAAACACTTTATAAAGCATTGAGAAACAGTCAATGATTTGAGTGATCTTGTGAACATTCATATGATTAAGAATAATTAAAAATAATCTTTCAATTAGAGATAAGTAAAACATGTGATATTATTCAGGGAGAAAGCCCAGGTAAAAACAAGTTGTATTAACATGGAATGGAGGAGATAGTAATAGTGAAATAAGGTTTTGTTTTAAAATTAAGTATACAATGAATAAAACACCCCATGTTAAAAGGGGAAATAACTTTAATAAGTTTGCAAGAAGTGAGGATGTATATCACTCAAAGTAGTAGCAAAGAATGAAATTAATGTTAAAACCAACAGTAACTAATAACTGGTAAAGAATTGTTTGTTTCAATGTTATGAAGAGGATATGGCTGAAAGGAACTTACAGTCCATAGGCCGAATTGTTATATTTTAAGTATTAAGACATAGAAAATAATCTTGACATATGATCAGAACAAAAACAAACTCAAGACACAACAACCACTAAACAAATCAATTATAACAACAGAACAAAACACTTTGTAATGAAATGAAATACAATTAGAATAAATTAAATAAAAATAATCAATGGCTACTAAGGCCTAGGAAATGTATAACTGTCAATGACAAATAATTGCAAACTGTATAAAAACAATCAGGAAATTAAGAAATTCAAGGCAAGTAAATAGCTGAGAATAATTTGTAAATCAGTTTAAAGGAAAAATATTAGAATAAGAACTTAGTTTAAAGGAGAAATGTAAATACCAAATATTAACAGATATGTACAAACATTGATATTACATAAAACCATACATTATGTGATACCAAATTAATCTTTGAAAGGAAATAATAACAGTGGTGATAATATTTAATATGTAGGGAAGAGGACAGAAGAATATAATCAATAAGAAGATATACAGCTATTTTGAATAAAAATTCAAAATTTGATAACAATAGGCTACTTCAGAATTAACCAATCGGGATTAATTGGTTACTATGACAACAGTCGTTTGGTTGCTAATTACCGTTAGATTTCTTTACTCGATATATGACGCTTTTGTTGAATAGACGCTAGTTTTGGAACGATCAAAATTGTTTATTAAAACGTCAAAATATCAAATGAAATTACTAGCAAGTGAACCCCAAGAAAGAAGGTGATGGCTGAAACCATATAACTAATGTCGAAGCCGAATTAAAGAAAAAAGAAAATAATATCCTGCCGATTAACTTGGAAAAGATGCCCAAAGTCCCGAACCAAAGAAAATTAAAGATGATTGCAGCCTAACTCCTTAATACCAGATCAAATGAGTTCGTCCTGTCTACTGAAGTGTTAAGTATCTATTAAATTACCCAAATTTCTGAATAAACTCACGTTAATTATTTCTCACTAAAGGCCACATAATTACTTTCAAAGATTAAAAAACTAAGTCACTGAAAATTTATAAACTGGCAAAATTAACCTGTTATTAATTACCGATAGCTTGTAACACTTTTACTACACTACAATAAACAAATTATACCTACACAGTATATTATTTAAGTTTAACTGATGTAAGGGTGTGTATTTTTATTGTTTTAAACATTAGTAATCCTTTTAAAGCAATCTCAAGAACCCGTGACAAACGAACAATAATAATTTTGTGTATAATTTCCACTGACGCCATTACTGAAAGTCTGTTAATCAGTTCAGATATCGATTTGTCAAACCCTGTAGAGGTGTCTCATATAACCGGAGCAATTGTATTACAAAAGGAAACATAATTTGTATTAAATGAACAATTAATCGTTAACCAAAAAAATAAATAAATATTGAGTGGTAACCACGGTGTTATAATTTCATTAGGAGGTAGATAATAATTTATGTACATTTTAGCAGACAAGTAGTGTTGACGACTAGCGACCACACAGCCAACGCAACGAACTACCGGCCGATACAGACGGCCGAGACAGGCGGAAACATTTGAATTATTCAAACCGCCTGAGCGGCGCTGGCCATACACATTTAAATTTTTTAATTGTTTTAATAAAACAATTTGGCGCCACCGGGATTTTCACACCCCTAGTGAACAACAGGTAAGAACATAGAGACCTGGTTATTCGTACGTTCGCAACGGACGAGATCTGCGGAAGTTGCATTTATTTGAACGACGGATAGAGTAGACACGTTACACACAGTATACACATACAAAATGATTCACATTTTACAGAATAAAACGGTAGCCGTACACACGACTACATTAAAGATTGGCGACCAACCGGTGGGACTAGAAGAGAGGGAAATACGAAATTCTAGCGGCGATTGCGAAAGGTAAACAAAACTATTCAAAAATGTAACATTTGGCAAAAAGTAAAATGCAACAATTCAAAAAAGGAGGGTATGATGATACCTATAATATCAAGCCAGAAATTAGAAAGGGTATTCCTTGATATATGTGGTCCGTTTCCTCGCAGTGGAGGAAGACACAGATACGAATTCATAGTCATCATGTTCGATCACGTCACCAAATATACAAAGTTGTACTCCATTAACCGTGCAACAACAAAGAAAATAATTGAGATCATCTTAACCAAGTTTATACCTGAAGTGGGAAAACCGACGGCCATAATAACCGACCATGGGACTCAGTTTAAAGGGAATTTGTGGAAAAATAAACTCGGGGAACATAATATTAAAACTTACAAAACATCCGTTTATCACCCCAGCAGTAACCCAGCTGAGAGAGTGCTTAGAGAAGTCGGTCGAATACTGAGGACCTACTGCCACGATAAACAAAAAGAGTGGCACAATTACGTAAAATCCACTGAAGAATTTATAAACCTAGCTTACCACAACTTCACTGAAGCCACACCATAGACAATGATTGTTTGAGCGGCCACCGCCTAGAGAGATAACGATATGATTCAATTTCCCACCAACACCGAATATCAATTCGAGAAAAGAAAATTCTACAACAGAATAGCCGAAAAGGTAGAGCAACAAAAGAATAAATACTCTAAGAACCAGAAAAAGACTATTAAATACGATGTAGGAGAAAGGGTACTCATAAAAAACAGAGAATTACCCAGCTCCCTAGAAGGCATTACTAAAAAGTTACTATTATTATACGTAGGACCATACACTATAACAAGAGACAAGGGCAATAACACTTATGAGATCACTCACCCATCACTAAGAAAATAAAGGGTGTATACAATCAGGCATCAATCAAGAAATATTATGACGATCAACAATGACTGAAAAAACTTAAAGTAAAAAACCAACAGAAATACTTTAAATAAAGAAAAATAACGTGACAAACAAACAAGTTTGCCAATATCATAAAGAAAAAGATATCAAATGAATTTCAAAATTCAAAAAAAAAAAAAAAATTATGTAAGGACAGCTTACACAAATATTTCGAGAATATTTTAGAACAATTAAAAATGGAGAGATAAAAGTTACAAGGAATCCATATAAAGTAAGAGCAACCAACTTACTACAATATTTAAATAAAAAATAATAATAGAGGAGTGAAGTTACAAAATAAGATTAAGTTACCATAATCTTTAGCAAAAAAATGAGGCATAAAAGGCAAAACATACTATATAGGAATAAGCTACAAAAATTCCTAACTAGTAAGAAGCACTAACTTACTATGATATTTAAAAAATTATGAAAAAAAAAGTATCAATCAAAATGATCAACTTCCACCACTATTTAGAAAAGATGGGAAGTAAAATTACACAAACCAATGATCAAAAAACGAAATAAATAAAATAAACATTCTAAGAGTTATAATGTGAAATGAGATGAAACAAAAAGTAATTAAAAATGAATAAAAATGTGAATTGTATCAATAAAAAGCAATGCTTCAAGTATTATCAAGTAGTATCTATAAAGAAAGATGAAAAAATATATGACTCGAACTGAGCAATAATGAAATATAAAAGTAAAAGATTCCCAACAAATATTATGATTATTATTATTATTTTGAGTCACAAGATGACTGTATTTAAGAGTCATTAATTGAGATTGTCTGTTGAATGAGTCCAGCAATCATTTAACTGAGCAGGGATGATGTTCCTCTGATCTCAGGATAAGAGTAGTGTTGAACGACGGAGTTAGGTAAGCCAATAGAGCCCATCCGAATCGATTGCAACTACAAGGTAGAGATAGTTGGGGAAAATAAGATTTATAGGGAATAATTTATAATAAAAAATCAATAAGCCAGTTCGCAATATGAGAAAATAATGAAGAAAAGACTAAGAAGAATGGAAATAAAAGATACAGAATTAATCATAAAAAATGAATGAGAAGCGGGAGAATTTGAAAAAAAAAAAAAAAAATGATACAATACAATTGATAATTTCATCAAACTTAGAATCACGTTTTATAAAATGATCAATTTTGGTGGAAGGGCATTATATAACATTGCCAAACCCAGATCATATTTGATATCAATAAGTATGTAAAAAATGCTAAGAAATAAGATATTTTAATAAATAAATAATAAAGAGAACGAAAATAGTAAATATAATTAAGAGAGAAGGAGGAAGAATAGTAAACCAAAGGTGATTATTAAATAAGAAATACAAACTAGACTGACAGGCAAATGACATTGACCCAACCCCAGAGATTGGCCAGATAATAACCAAAATAAAGCGAAACAAGATGGAAGGGAAGGAGATGAAAAATTAATTTAAAAACGGAACAAACCAACTATAAAGAAAATAAAGTGAACCAAGGTGATAAAACACAGACAAATAGTGTAGAATAGGGAAGGGGGAGATGATACCATCAAATATCATAAAGGAAACGAAACCGGTGAATAACCAATATAAAAAAGAAATGTTAGTATTGTCTAAGTGACAAATGTAATTCATAATTAATAAAAACCCATCAAATAAAAATACACTAACCCACGAATTAGTAGTATATGTAAGTAAGAAATCTAGAAAAAGACATGAACTTATTAGATATAAATAAAATTTGTAAAGATAGTGAGATAGTGAGAAATATAATGAAAGTAACTAAGTGACAAAGAAAAATAATAATAGGGTTTACCCACCAATAAATGTTTAAAATAAAAAGTGATAATAGTGAAAGTTTAAATGCACTAAAAATAGTGAGGGTGTATCAGTGATAAACCTCTGTTAATTAAAGGTGAAGGTGATACATGGAAATAGATGTTTTAAGTAATAAAGATGTAATAATAAATAAGAAAACACTTTATAAAGCATTGATAAACAGTCAATGATTTGAGTGATCTTGTGAACATTCATATGATTAAGAATAATTAAAAATAATCTTTCAATTAGAGATAAGTAAAACATGTGATATTATTCAGGGAGAAAGCCCAGGTAAAAACAAGTTGTATTAACATGGAATGGAGGAGATAGTAATAGTGAAAGAAGGTTTTGTTTTAAAATTAAGTATACAATGAATAAAACACCCCATGTTAAAAGGGGAAATAACTTTAATAAGTTTGCAAGAAGTGAGGATGTATATCACTCAAAGTAGTAGCAAAGAATGAAATTAATGTTAAAACCAACAGTAACTAATAACTGGTAAAGAATTGTTTGTTTCAATGTTATGAAGAGGATATGGCTGAAAGGAACTTACAGTCCATAGGCCGAATTGTTATATTTTAAGTATTAAGACATAGAAAATAATCTTGACATATGATCAGAACAAAAACAAACTCAAGACACAACAACCACTAAACAAATCAATTATAACAACAGAACAAAACACTTTGTAATGAAATGAAATACAATTAGAATAAATTAAATAAAAATAATCAATGGCTACTAAGGCCTAGGAAATGTATAACTGTCAATGACAAATAATTGCAAACTGTATAAAAACAATCAGGAAATTAAGAAATTCAAGGCAAGTAAATAGCTGAGAATAATTTGTAAATCAGTTTAAAGGAAAAATATTAGAATAAGAACTTAGTTTAAAGGAGAAATGTAAATACCAAATATTAACAGATATGTACAAACATTGATATTACATAAAACCATGCATTATGTGATACCAAATTAATCTTTGAAAGGAAATAATAACAGTGGTGATAATATTTAATATGTAGGGAAGAGGACAGAAGAATATAATCAATAAGAAGATATACAGCTATTTTGAATAAAAATTCAAAATTTGATAACAATAGGCTACTTCAGAATTAACCAATCGGGATTAATTGGTTACTATGACAACAGTCGTTTGGTTGCTAATTACCGTTAGATTTCTTTACTCGATATATGACGCTTTTGTTGAATAGACGCTAGTTTTGGAACGATCAAAATTGTTTATTAAAACGTCAAAATATCAAATGAAATTACTAGCAAGTGAACCCCAAGAAAGAAGGTGATGGCTGAAACCATATAACTAATCTCGAAGCCGAATTAAAGAAAAAAGAAAATAATATCCTGCCGATTAACTTGGAAAAGATGCCCAAAGTCCCGAACCAAAGAAAATTAAAGATGATTGCAGCCTAACTCCTTAATACCAGATCAAATGAGTTCGTCCTGTCTACTGAAGTGTTAAGTATCTATTAAATTACCCAAATTTCTGAATAAACTCACGTTAATTATTTCTCACTAAAGGCCGAACTCTCACTAAACTGAACATAATTACTTTCAAAGATTAAAAAACTAAGTCACTGAAAATTTATAAACTGGCAAAATTAACCTGTTATTAATTACCGATAGCTTAAAACACTTTTACTACAGTACAATAAACAAATTATACCTACACAGTATATCATTTAAGTTTAACTGATGTAAGGGTGTGTATTTTTATTGTTTTAAACATTAGTAATCCTTTTAACGCAATCTCAAGAACCCGTGACAAACGAACAATAATAATTTTGTGTATAATTTCCACAGACGCCATTACTGAAAGTCTGTTAATCAGTTCAGATATCGATTTGTCAAATCCTGTAGAGGTGTCTCATATAACCGGAGCAATTGTATTACAAAAGGAAACATAATTTGTATTAAATGAATAATTAATCGTTAACCAAAAAATAAATAAGTATTGAGTGGTAACCACAGTGTTATAATTTCATTAGGAGGTAGATAATAATTTATGTACATTTTAGCAGACAAGTAGTGTTGACGACTAGCGACCGCATAGCAACGCAACGAACTACTGGCCGATACAGACGGCCGAGACAGGCGGAAACATTTGAATTATTCAAACCGCCTGAGCGGCGCTGGCCATACACATTTAAATTTTTTAATTGTTTTAATAAAACAATTTGGCGCCACCGGGATTTTCACACCCCTAGTGAACAACAGGTAAGAACATCGAGACCTGGTTATTCGTACGTTCGCAACGGACGAGATCTGCAGAAGTTGCATTTATTTGAACGACGGATAGAGTAGACACGTTACACACAGTATACACATACAAAATTTGATTCACATTTTACAGAATAAAACGGTAGCCGTACACACGACTACATTAATATATATATATATATATATATATATATATATATATATATATATAATTTACAGGGCCTATGGGCAACCTGTATAATTTCATCCAAAATACAATAACCCCCAAAAGTAGTCAAAAGGCAATTGGCCATCATAATAAGAAAATACAATTTATAAGTTTAAAAGCCTTGTGAACAGCCTGTATAGTTTTATGAAAATACAACTTACAAATTTAAAATGCCTGTAAACAGCCTGTATAGTTTTATCAAAATACAATAACCACCGAAATTACTTAAAAGGCAACAGGCCATAATAATAAGAAAATACAATTTATAAATTTAAAGAAAATAACCTGGATTGGCCCGGCCGCTGACATGTTCCACACGGCATCCGAAAAAGCAATTAACCATTACAAAATTTAGGAAAACCCCCCCAAGCCAGACAGGGTAGAAGAAGGCTGGACAAGAGCCAGACCCAACATAAGGTAACATGTCCGGAAGCTTGCATAGATTTGAACAAACAGGTAACTACCCCTGATTTTAAAATGTAACCTGACCTAATTGCAAATTAAGGAAAACTCCCAACCCTTTTATGAAATAAGAAAATGATTATGTGCGAAAAGACCCATGATTATAATCGATGCTAGACCAGCCGGTGGTTCAGATCTGCATGTTACATACTGCACCTACCTACTTAACTAACATACCAGCCCCCCTAAACTTCTACCCACCCATTCAGTACCAAGGTAAAAAAAATGTATAGCATAAAAAAAATTAATGAGCGCTGGACACATGTCAGCGAACGGGCTTACAATTGCTCTCGAGACTAATTACATTATCAAAGCAAGATTACATGAAAGTTTGCATGCAAAATTATGTCCAGCAGGGCACACACACAATTAAAATGGTTTTATGCTGTAGTAAGTCAATTAAGTAGAACTTGAGTTTTTGTAGATGGTTAACGCACGATATCTGTTGTTTTATACAGAGGCCAAATTTATTTAAACATTGGATGAATATCACCTGGTTTATGCAGATGATTCCCAGGTGGACTTCTGCCTTGCTGTACTGTCAGTCGGTTATGATGAGGGTGGTTACAGTCGTATCCTTACTGTTTTTACTCCTCCGGCAGGGGAGAAACGAGAGTCTGTGTGTGTGTCGTCAGTTCAGGACATGGTAGAGGATGGAATTTCTACCATGCTAGGATCAAGTCTCCGTCGCTCCAGGACCCTGGAGGTCTGTAAAAGTCTACCTACTCATGATAGGATAGAAATTACAAGAATTAACCAAAACTCTGTCTGCCGAAGGAAAGGCTGTTTACGCTTCTGTAGATGACGGCCGACTGGTCAAATTTTGCCAACAGGTGCTGGAGTCGGGGAACACCATTACCTGCTTCCGCTAACAGATGGCGCGAGCGTGCAGTAACGCAAAATACGGTGCTTGTTGAACATCGTGAAATAATAAATTCGCAATTTATATTAATAAATTATATTTTTATACTGTCGCCTGGTTTCTTTAAGAAACCGCGGCACACCCCCACCCCAAAAAGGCAACATGGTTGCCAACTACTTGAAACTGGGTACCCCGGCATAGTACCCCCAATCTTCTAGACCACAGAGCTTCTCTGGAGAATCTCAAGAAAACTCGCACTTAGGAGAACAGAGGCTCAGAAGGAAAACGAAAGAGATGGAAAGAAGAAGTGTAGTGGGTATACTTGTGTGCATGTAAGTACTTGTGTAAGGGTGCGGGCACTGCATGCTGACTTGATCAGGGTCAGCATACAGCAAGAAGGGACAGAAGAAGAAAAGAAGAAAGAGAAGTTTGGGAGCTCCCTGAGTTCTGACCTCCTAAGGCCTCACAACTTACATTTTGAGACACCGAAGACTTACCAACTTTAACAGGGCCTTATGCCACATAGTTACGGGGGGGGGGGGGGAGCTAACCAAACAACTGAACAACTCCACACTATCAATCCATCATACACTCTCAAGACGGGGGGAAAATGACAGCCTCCATGAGACTATAATCTAAGGTAAATGACCAGAAGGTGTGGTAAAGGACCACAGATGGCTTGACTGCCGAAAGCGCTCATCAATACCAGAGGCAAAATAGTGGTTTATATAACATTACTAGTAGTATAATCCAAGGGCATGCCAAAACGTACAGACTGGACGAAGTTCACAACCGACCTCGTCAAGCCTGTAGGCTTCACTCTTCTCTTTAACTCCTTTTTTTTTATTTTACATTCCTTTTCTAATTTTTTTTTCTAAGGGGAGGGTTAGGAAGATCGGGAAGATGAAAAGGACAAGGATCATTGAAAGGTCAAGAACTAGGACTAAAGGTAAGGACATGGCTCCCTCCGAAAATAAGGATGAATGGAGAAAACCAAGGCTTGCGCAGGCAGGGGGGCGTCCCTGAAGTAGACGAACACCACTGGGACTGTGGGGGACATCTACTCGCTACCCGTTTCTCTCACTTCAAGGCACCCTTGTATGACACTCTACTCCCTGAATGATAACTTCCTCTACACACAACGGAGACCATCTAAATTCCCCCCCCCCATACCAGCCTGTCTATCCCCTGCGACAGAGCTTCAGTTTAGAGATGTGAGTTGTTATCTTTTCCGAATCGCTCCCCGGTTCTCCCAACCTAGCCGTTACCGGCGATGCGAAACCCAGGATGCGATATGGCCCCGACCAGCGATAACAGTTTTGCGGCTCTCTTGTTCGCGGCCGAGCTGATCGGATGACTTTGGCAGTAGACCCAGTCCCCCGGCTGGAAGGGGTTAGGAATTCGCCCCCGATTATATCGATGACGGACACGCTCGTGCGCTCGCAGCAAATTCTTCCGAGCCTCTTTCCACCTCTCCGCTGTTCCACTATCTGGCTCCCGTGGCAGAAGATCTTCAATGTCCCACAAGTTAGTCAGCGGGAGTGCGGGCGAGAATCCAAACATGATTTCAAAGGGAACGGCCTGGTGACTGTCATGTAGGGCCGTATTAAAGGCTAGCTGTAACCACTTAAGATTCTGGTCCCAGGTGTTCTGTTGCTCAGCATGATAGGCAATAAGCGCGGACCTGAGATTCCTGTTGAATCTCTCCGCGTGGGACGGCTGTGGGTAATAAGGGGAAATGGTTACATGCTTGATTCCACTGGCAAAACACATTCGCCAAAATTCACCCGAAATAAACTGCGGACCATTGTCCGAGACAATGATGGTCAGAAGACCAAAATGCTGAAAGACATGGTTCTGAAGCGCGAGAACGGTCAAACGAGCCGTTGCCTGCCATAAGGGCAATAGCCAGGCAAACTTTGAAAAAGCATCCACACAGACAAGTAGGTAAGCATTACCAGACTTGCTACGTGGGAAAGGTCCCACGTACTCGATGAATAGCTTCTCCATCGGTCTGCTCGCCACATCCGATGACAACAACCCTAACTTGGTGTTCTGGGCAGGCTTACTCAAGCCATAGAGATGACAATTCTTAACGCGAGTCGCAATATCCCTATCCATGCCCTTCCATATGAAATGTCGCCTAACACTGGAAATGGTCTTCAAAATTCCCTTATAACCCCCTACCGGTGAATGATAGTAACTGAAGACCATGGGCATGGGTTTGCTAGGCAGCACTACCTTTGGGGCACGTCCTTTCCTTTCTCTGCAACACAGGATGCCCTTGGACAAGAAGTAAGGGTCTGTACGTTACCCTCTTTGAGATTTTGGATGATCGGACCCAGCTCTTCATCCTCTAACTGATGGGGTAACACATCAGTGAAGGCTAATTGAAAATCTAGTAGAACTGCACAGGGTTGCTCAGATTGGGCTTCACTGGGCTAGGAAACATGCGTGACAAAGCATCTGCAACCACATTTTGAGTTCCCCGGATGTGTTGCACCTTGAATTTGAAGGATGAGATCTTGACCACCCATCTACCAATTTTACCCAGTTGCCGGGGATGAGCAAGAAGCCAAGAGAGAGCCTGATTGTCGGTCTCGAGTAGGAACTCAGCATGTTCCAGAAAACGCCTGAATTTGTCTAGAGCGTACACTACTGCTAAACACTCTAGCTCATACACTGAAGATTTTCTTTCTTGCTGGGTCAAAGTTCTAGAAATAAATGCCACAGGCTGCCTAGCACCGTCAACGACCTGGGATAGAACCGCCCTGAGTGCCACTGAACTAGCGTCCATCTGAAGAACAAAAGGTTTAGAAAAATCGGGCATCCGTAACACCGGTGGAGAGATGATGGCTTCCTTGAGGGTGTCGAAAGCCGTCTGTTGGCTCTCACCCCATGTGAATTTAGTTCCTTTTTTCTCAGTTCGTTCAAGGGTGCAGCGATTTCCGCAGCATTAGGAATGAATCTGCGATAGAAATTGACCATTCTCACGAATCTAGCTATCCCCTTTGCATCCCTAGGAGGGGGAAAGTCACGGATACCCTGGGTCCTCTCGGGGTCGACAGTAACACCCCGGTGTGAAACTAGATGCCCTAAGAAAGAAATGCTTTCCTGGGCAAAACGAACTTTCTCTGGATTGACAGTGAGGCCAGAACTTCTCAATCGACACATCACCTCTCGCAGATGACACAGGTGTTCCTTGAATGTTTTACTGTAGAGCAGCAAGTCGTCCAAGTAATTGAACACGAACTTGAATTTTACGTCGTGAAAAACGGTGTCGAATAGACGCGTGAGTGTTTGGGCCCCCACAGCCAAGCCCATGGGAACCCTAGTATATTGATATAGATTCCAAGGTACACAAAATGCTGTGTACAGTCTACTCTCCTTTGCCAAGGGAATTTGGTGATAAGCAGCGTTAAGATCAATAACCGTGAAATACCTGGCTCCACTGAACCAATCAAAAGCCGAATGTAGATCCGGAAGGGGAACGGAATCCACCTCAATATTGGCATTTAATTTCAAATAATCTAGCACCATATGGTGCTTACCCCAGGCTTGGGTACCAGAAACGCTGGACTGGCATAGCTGGAATTAGAAGGTTCAATCACCCCTTGCTCTAATAATTCTTGAACCTTCTCTCTCAGAACGGCCATTTCCTGAGGTGCGAATTTGTATGGGTGTGACCTCACTACTTTGGAGTCTGTAAGGCGGATTTTATACTCCAACAAATGTGTGAGCTCCAAGGTAGGAGTTAACACAGAGGGAAATTCTTCACACAGTTGGTCTAGGGCCTTCTGCTGGGACTGAGTGAGATGGTCTCGTGAAGAATCGGGACACGCCACCTCTTGGATACCTTCCTTAGCTCCCTGATATCCAAGGAAAGGAATAACGACTCCCCGATTGAACTTAAAATAGCATTGGTGTCCATGGATGTCTAACACGAGACCACTTTTAGCGATGAAATCGGCACCAACAATGCAATCTACTCCCAGAGCCGGAGAAACCAGGAAAGGCAACACCCAAGAAAAACCATCAATTTTGAATTTGAAGGAAATCACCCGGGAGATGGGCAGGATTTCCTGTGATGCAGTCCAGCATACCACCGAAGACAGATCCGATCTCTTTATTAAGCCCTGTTTCTCAAGATCCGCACATACTCGAGATGAGATGATAGATTGGGCTGAACCGGAGTCAACCAAGGCTCTGAGCTGACTCCCCTTTAACTCGAGTGATAGAAAGTGGCATACGGAAGTATGTTGAGGGATGGTAGTCAGGACCTTGATGCCAGAAGAGTCGGGTCCTATCACTGGCCTGGAGGTAATAGGATAAGGAAAAGACCTAGCTCGAGGGGAAGACATCCTCCGACATATCTTCCCCTGGTAGCCTAGTTTTTTGGGGAGGGTCCCTGCAATGGAGGTGTTGGATGTGCACGCCCTCGGGGACAGAATCGAGCCACCTGACCTGGCTGATTGCAATTATAGCATATAATGCTATCCCCGTTTTTGCGCTCTCTGTGGGACTGGACCTGTTGGGGGTGAGAAGGGCCGCAGCGTCCTTCTCGGCTCTGAAATTCCGGGATATCACGACTACTACCTCCCCTTGCCTCATCGTTAGTTTGAATAGCCTTCGACATCACACATAATTTGTCTAAATCGATAAACCGGCGCGGGCGCTCAGCAAATACCAGCCTTAATCTCTCCTGTGGTGACACTCCTTCAAGAATTATTTGGGCCACCTCCTCCTCCGACAAGCCCAGACCAAGTATCCGCGCCGCGTCCCTTATGCTATGTAGAAATTGGGCCAAACTCTCACCCCTGGACTGCACTCGGTAGAAGTGTCTATGTCGTAATTGATCAAGAAGCCTCCCAGGCACGAACGCCTCCAACACCTCCCGGTGGAACTCCGCCACGCCACCCCCACATCGCATTATGCCAGCCACCCTCTCAGCCATGGGGCCACGACAATATGGATAAATGAGCTCGAGGAGAGCGCAATCCGAAATTCCCAGAAAATCAGCAATCTGAAATATTATCTTGAAAAACGGTATCAATCTGTCGACGTCCAGACCATCCACAACTGGCAGTTGCTGGATGATCTGGGAGAGGGGATTGGGCAGCTTGTGGTATGATGCCGCCACCATACCGGAAAAGACTGGAGCACTCATTGTGGACTTCCGAGAACAATCTAAACCCGGGCCGCCGGACGCAGGAACTGCCTCCGGGGTGTGTACCTGACTAGTTTGAGACACCTGTAAGGCCGAGGTGACCTGTTCAATTACTGCTTTAATCTCGTTTACATGTTCCAGAGTGCCCCATTGATCGCAAAGGTTTTGTAGTCTCGTACTTAAATGGGTCAGGCGCTGCTGAATCCTCTGGGCACCCCTGCAGGAACCCAGTCCTGACTCAAAACTTTCGACACATCCGGCTAACTCTCTCAATTCCTCCCACTTCTCCAAACACAATTCTAATTCTTGGGTTTTGTCTTTTATACCGACAGCAGAGGGCATGTCGCCGGCGGACAGTGCCTCTCTCAGCTGTTTTCTTAAAACCGTTACCACCCCTTTTGGGCCCCTGCCCCGGGCTCGTAATTCATATTCTAATTTGTCGCAGAGAAATAAATCCGGATCCACGCCACCCATCCTCGAGCTCCGTGGCCGACCAATGAAATCCACAATACGTAACAACGAATCACAAATCACAAAATCAGGAAAAACTTGCCTCACCAAGTGACCCCGGGCTCCCTAATGTTGCGAAGACTTGACTGACTATCCCGAACTAGCTCCCGTTAACACCACACAAGAGGACAAATAATATCTGACACTAACACAATACATAAAAATCAACAACACCTAACACCTATCACAACATGTCAAATTTCACAAATACATACGCAACAACCACCAAAGACCAACATTGCCATTCCAAAAAAATTTTTCAAACAATTAACATACCTGCCAACTTTCCAACAGGCCAATCAGTAAAAATCCCGCGCGTCAAAATACGTCCGAACCCGCGTGTCGAAACACGCAAGAACCCGCGCGTCAAAATGCAGTTTAACAACACAAAATGCATGCATATTTTTCACTTCAGATAATTAGAGTTCTATAGCATTAATACAATATTCTAAAGGACAAAATATTTAACGTGAATTAAACGACCACAAGTACTTGTAAAATTTATCAATGAAATCCACTTACCCAACGTTATTCGTAGGCTATGCACACAACCGAAGAAAATTTTTGCAGAAAAGAGTATCTTGCTCCACTTCAAACCAAAAAGATAATTATATACAGTACACTGAAGTTATTTATATTATTTACAATCACATGCACTTCCTTTAGTCCGATTTAAGGGATAAACTTGTAGCTTGTTTAGCTTTCTTTAAAAAGTCTTTAGAAAAAGTGCTTTTATGACATGGTTCAAAACTGTTCGTCTTCAAAATGGAAATGGCTTCCAGAGTGCATTGGACATAGATGACCTGAACTGAGTCCTATTCTTCTTAACTAGGCTAAAAATCCGCTCGCATTCTGCATTACTATGCGGTATTGTAAGAATAGACAACATGAATCTAGAGATTCTGTCGAATTTATGATGTCCATCAGCTTCAAGGATGTTTGACACCTGAGCCCATTTAGAAACAACCGAACCCTGTTTACCTTCAACAGAAGACAAGTCATCTATCTGAAGGGCTGCAAACTGCCTTTGGAGTTCATTGACAGCATCATCTCTTGTTTCATTTCCTTTCTGCAACAGAATAATGGGAAACTTCTCCAAAAAGAAATTAACGGAAGAAAACTGAGCTTCTTCGATGCTGCCAAGTTTTGCAACCTGTGCATGCTTCAGGACATCACTCCTGAAAGGGAACTTATTGACCACGTAATCACAGGCAGTACAGAAATAGTTTCTGACAGACGAAAAAAATAGAGATTTGTCTTCATCTTTCAGTGTCTTAACCAAGTTCTGGGTTTGAATGCCAATAATCAATTCCTCGTCAACTTTCTGGTTCTGGATAGGGTGATACTGGACATCAAGCAATGCAGAGCCTTTAATTACACTTGGTTTCACAAACTTAGTGAGCGTCTGTTTCAACAGATCCATCATTAAGTCGAATAATATGTGAATATGCGGGGAAGCACTCTGAAGGACTGTATTAACTCTTTCAAATGATGGGATAGTCACATGCAGAAAAGTGCAAATAGCCTTGTTAAGGTCCGAAGAAAGAAACATGAACAGCTTTTCTTCGCGAGATGTAGTGGGATTCAAGTTTCGCAGAACTGGTGTGTCACATTTGGAAGAACTCTTTTGGCTTCAGATGAGGAGGAGCAATCGAGAAGTCTCTTTTTCTGGTTGTCATCAGATCTACTGCGGCCTGCTTTAGGAATGGTGAAGAATGACAAACTGGCAGAAACGTTTGGAGCACTCACTACTTCATCCTTGAAAAACGAAAGAAGTGGATCCCACTGATCTAATAATCTGTCTAAACACCTGCCTAAGGATAGCCATCTTGTGCATACGTGCTTCAACAATTTCTTTATTTCTTTTCCATGCAAACTTTGAAATTTCTGAACCCGTTCTTTTCTCTTGGCACTCTTCTCCAGGTAATAGAAAAGGTCAACAAGAATCTCATCAATTCTGAGTGGTAAACTTGCTGCAGCTTTCTCAGCAGCCAAATTAATGAGATGGCAGCTGCAACCAATGCCAAAAATATCTGCATGAGCTTCTTTCAGAACTGCAAGAACTCCATTTTTCTGTCCAATCATAACAGGAGCATTGTCCAAACAGAATGCAAGACAGTTTTTAATTGGTATTTTGTGGAATTCCAATTGCGATAGTAGCAGCTTACCAATGTTGCGTCCAGTCGAATCTCCTTCCAATGCTGGTACCGATAGTACACTACTTGTAAGATTTTCTTGCACAGCATCATAAAATGTAACCACTATCGGATACAGCTTCGAACTAGTGTCATTGCTTCCATCTGTGGACAAACAAAATGGTCCATTCTGTAGACGTGTGACAATTTCTTGGGTTGTACAATGTGCCATTTCGTTCAAAACACACGTTGTTTTCGTGCGACCACAGCCATACGTTTTAGCAATTTCCGATGTAGGGAACATCCTTCTGAACAAGGCTCCTGCATGATCAGCTGCAGCCAGTGGTATGTTGTGCTCTATTCGAAAAGAAGTAAACAAACACTCGGCTTGAATAACATCATAATTACTATCTCCAGCTTTGGTAAAGAAACTATGTATTTTCTGATTCTCTGCCTTTGACTTCAAATTACTGAGATGTTTCGCACACTTAATATGATTTGTAATGTCGTTTTTGCTGCCAAGTGCTATATTAATATCACACGCACACACGGTACAAAATGCAAATTTTTCTCCTTTTCTGGATTTCAAGATGCATGGGAATTCCAAAGAATAGGATTCCCTGAACACCTGAAAATACTGTTTTTTCGTGGATTCACTCATGATTTCTGATAAAATCAGACAACACAGTCATAAAGCGACAAACACAATTCACGTTATCCCACAACTCACAACATAACCTTTGTATCGAAATAAGTGAAGACAAAAATGAAGCAAAAATAGCGACAAGCACAATTCACGTTTTTTTCAAACTTGCAGCATAACCTCGACTTCCCAACGCGTTGAGAAAAATACGACGCAAAAAAAACGATGAGCACGATTCACAAGGTCTTTCCCCAATTACAACACAACATATTCTCAGCTTCCAAACACATGGTGCAAATAAAATGAAGGTAAACAAGCGACGAGCACAATTCACGATTTCTTTAAAAACAATTCCAGCACAACCTTGACTTCCCAACACGTTACGTAAAACACGAAGAAAATGCAACGAGCGCAATTCACACGTTATTCCGTAACTATAATATACAATCTCAGCTACGTAACTTGCACCCAACCATGCCAAGTCAGCGAAACAAAGAATACTTTAACCACGCTTCAATCGGAGCGGCTTGCGAACCAACTAGTCGATCTTGCAACTCAAATATATCGATATAGAATGACTGCATTTCAGCCGGAAAGCATTGTATTCATATAGGAATGTATTCATGGTCGAAAACTGTAATGACCGGAAAATGCGATGTATCGAATACTCACGGGTCACACACATCGAGATAATATATTATATTGATGGTCACACAACATGTACCGGTAGCATGCGGAAGCTCGTTCTGGCGCGAATTTTGAAAATAAGGTCTTCGTACGTAAAATCGTAAAATATCGTAGTTCATCCGTAAAGCCGTAAAACACACGCTATTCCGTAAATTTTACGGAAAACCCGTAAAAGTTGGCAGGTATGAATTAACTATCCGTCAGTATGCCCTACAATACCGACTCCCGATCTGGCCATACCGCATCCCGCCAAACCAACACGATATTATTTTAATATCAATTAATAATAATGTCTATTCAACATCTCAACGCCCCAGATCTCCGGTAATTCAAAAGTCTCAAACGACCCCAAAAATATTTCAACTAATGTGCATGCATGGCTCGTGGCGGCACCCAGTTTACCATGCCTTACTCTCTATAAAAATTCAAAACAGGCTGACAAATCATACATCAACAATAATAATCACTATTCAAATCTTAACCTAAACATTGAACATAACACAAACATAGACATGTATGATGGTGCCTTGCTTCTAAGTCCCTCTTAATTTCTCTAAGTTATGATTTTTTTTTCTACACTGTTTCCAAGTTTACAAGTCTCGTCACAACAAAGGACCCACGTGTTCAACCATAGATGCTTAACCACGCTCTGCTACCATTTGTTACCCTCTTTTCTTGTGTGGGGTTGTATGAATTTATTTTTTTTTTAAGTGTTACTTAATATTTAAGACTAGGCTGAAGGCCTAGAAGGAAGCATAAAGTGTGCTGGGCCCAATGAGACGGGACTTGCAATTAATACTCTCTATTAACAAGCAAGATAACAACTTTATTGGGGCCTAGAGGATTACACATAATTTAACATACACGATACATATAAATCACAGATACTGTGGGGTTCTTTTTGATTTGCAGTGGACTGTATATTGTCAAACTAAATAGTTAAAAGGCTTTATTCCCATGTAATCAGCAATGCATAAAAATTAAGCGTTTACTGACCTTGTACTTGTGCGTTGTAAATGTCCTGTTGTAAGCAACACTTTGGTGTTTTCTAGGCAGACCTAAACTTAACAATAATATTCCAACAAACGTTAAACACATGAAATAAGCACATGAAAAAAAAGCACAAAGTAAAATAACAAGAGCGTTGAATAGTCTTTCTATTCTTGCGGTATGCGTGTATAAACGAAAAGAACTGAACTGCACGATATACCGTACACTACAGGAAAGAAAAACGCTCTAACTATGACTGCTGATTACAATGTGAATTGAACTTTGAAACAGGTAATGGGAGTGCATTCTATTAGAGATAATGAAATATAGATAGGGTGAGTTTAACTATTGTTATAAAAACAAAATATCTGACATACCGGCCCCTTTGAACTAACTGGTTCAACAAGAAACATTAAAAGAACATAAGAACAAATTTGATCCTTTGGAAGAGTATAATAAAACTAAATTATAAGGGGCAGTAGCCAATTGACTGGTCGAGGATTTTAGTAAATGGGAAGACGGGATACCTTAACAGAAGGACGGGTCAAGGTTCCACCGGCAGTCTTCATGTTGACGACACGTACCACTCCATCATTCCCTGGAGATACGGAGATGACTCTCCCGAGCTTCCACTTGAGGGGTGGCAGGTTTGTTTCATGAATAACGACTAAATCTCCTATTTTGAGATTTTCTTGAGGTCTGATCCATTTGGACCGTTCTTGAAGTGTGTGGAGGTACTCCATTTGCCATCTTTTCCAGAGATGTTGTGTGAAGGCTTGAACCAATTTCCAGCGTTTTATGTGATTAAGTGGTGCATTGGTTAGTTGAGGTTCGATCAGGGCATTAAGAGGTCCTCCAGTTAGAAAATGTCCTGGTGTAAGAGGTTGAAGATCTGAAGGGTCATTCGAGAGAGGAGCTATCGGCCTCGAATTAAGGATAGCTTCAACACGCACAACTAAGGTGGTAAATTCTTCGTACGTTAAAATGTGTTCACCTATGACTCTGGTGAGATGATATTTTGCACCTTTAATGGCACGTTCCCAAAGTCCACCTTGGTGAGGTGCACGCGGAGGAATGAAATGGAATGTGATACTGTTGGTCGTAGCAAAATCTTGCATCTCTGGTTGCTTCATGAGATCTTGGAAACATCTTTTGAGCGAAGAAGCAGCTCCTATGAAATTAGTCCCACAATCAGAGTACAGGTCTGATACAAGACCTCTCCTAGAGATGAATCTCGTAAGGGCTGCAATGAAGGCGTCTGTAGTTAAATCAGTAACCACTTCCAAGTGTACAGCTTTTGTTGCAAAACAGATGAACAGACAGAGGTACACCTTTATAGGCTGTATCCTGCGAAGTGTAAAAAACTTGACCGTGTAAGGGCCAGCATAATCAACTCCAGAAGCGTTGAAACAACGAGTAGGGGTAACACGACCGGCTGGTAGATCACCCATGAGTGGAGACGTGTTTGTTGATTTTGCACGAAAACATCGTACGCATTTAAATATTCTTGAGCGTATAACACTGCGGGCGGAGAGGATCCAAAAGCGTTGAGATAGTGTTGCTTGGAGGAACTGGGAACCAGCGTGCAGGTACATGCCATGATAGTAATCAATGAGTAAATGAATAGCGACATGATTTTTTGGCAGAAGAATAGGATGTTTGGCATTGTAAGTAAGCGCAGAGTTTTTCAGTCCACCTCCGACACGGACTATTCCTGCATCATCAATAAAGGGTGCTAGACGTTGGATGCGGTTTGAGCATGTCCTTTTCTTGGAGAGTAGATCTATGTCTTCTGCAAAGTGAAGTCTCTGAATGAGCCAGCAAATGCGGTTACAGGCGTTATTTAATTCAGTTACTGTAAATGATCCACTTATGGTGGTTTTAAATTTCAAACGGGTTATAAAGCGAAGGACATAAGCCATTACATGAAGAAGAGTCTTCCAAGAAGAAAACTTTGTAAGAAATCCAAATGTTGGGACTTCTTTTGTGGTCATCATAAGATTAAGCACATTTGGTTTCATTTCAGGAATAGACTCCTCCGAAATTGGATGAAGGATAGATTGTGGCCAGGTCTGCGTTGATTTAGCAAGCCATGGTGGTCCTAGCCACCACTGACTATGTTTCATCAGAACCGTGGGTGTCAAGCCTCGAGAAGCACAATCAGCAGGATTGTCAACAGTTGAAACATATTTCCAGATGTGCGGTGAAACTAAGTCTTGTATTAGTGCCACACGATTAGCAACATACACCTTGAGACGAAAAGATAGAGTGCGTATCCAAGACAGAACTACTGTCGAGTCGCACCATGCTGAAATGTTGTCAATCTTGTGATGTTGTGAGAGCTGTTCTGTACAGTAATGTAGCAATTTGGCTAACATGTGCGCACCACAAAGTTCCAAGCGGGGAATAGTCACACGCTTCAGTGGAGCTACTCTTGATTTTGCGATCAGCAGTCGTATGTTGACATCTCCTTCTGCGTCTTCTGTGCGCAGGAAGACACAAGCTGCATATCCGGATTCACTTCCATCTGAAAATCCATGAAGCTGGATATTGACTGCAGTTGCTAAGGATATGAAACGTGGTATCCTTAGCTTTTCTATTTCTGGAAGTTCTTTCACGAATCGTGACCACTTCTTGGAAATATGATCAGGTAATGGAGAATCCCATTCTAAGCCTAAGGTCCATACATGCTGCATTAAGACTTTAGACCAAAAAACTATTGGGGATATCCAACCACAAGGGTCATAAATCTGAGCAATTGATGAAAGTAAAGTTCTTTTTGTGTAATTACTTGAAGGTGTGTGCATCACATATGAAAAGACATCAATATCTGGGATCCATTTTAGCCCTAATACACTTGAAAATGGCTGTTCCGATGTGCGTAACATGAGGGGTGTCTCAGGATTATCTTGCATGACATTTTCTAAGAGTTTAGGATGGTTTGAAGACCACTTGCTCAGTTCGAATCCACCCTTTTTCAAAAATAAAACAACATCCTCTTGAAGGTGGAGAGCTTCTTCCAGAGAATTGCTCCCTAATAGAGCATCATCAACATATATTTGCTGTTGGAGTGCTTCAGCAGCAAGTGGATGATTTTTTCCTTCGTCCATAATGAGCTGTTGTACTACTCTATTAGCACGGTAAGGCGAGGACGTCATACCATAAGTGACAGTAGTCAATTGGTAGACCTTTAGCGGGACTGAAGTGTCTTCTCTCCAGTATATTAACTGAAAGATCTGATCATCTTCATGGATGGATATCTGCCTAAACACTTGTTTGATATCACAAGAGAAAACAAATTTATGTTGACGAAAGCGAAGAATTATATCAGTAATGTCATTGTGCAACTTTGGACCCTGATGTAGAATGTGGTTCAGTGAGACACCTGAAGAAGATGGTGCTGATGCATTGAAAACAACACGGATTTTCCTATCTTTAAAAACGCCATGATGAGGCAAAAAGTAATGCGGCTTGTTCAGAGATGGCACAGATGTGCACAGTTTCATGTGCCCACATGCTAAGTAGTCATTCATAAAATTGACATACTTCTGTTTAAACTCAGGTTGAGATTCAAATTTGCGTTCCAGTGTATTAAACAGGCGTTTTGCCAAAGTTGTAGAGTCACCTAGTTGAGCAGGGTTTCCGCTGAAAGGCAAGTGACAAACATATCTGCCGGAGGCATCTCTCTTATGAGTAGAGACGAAGTGAGCTTCACATTTTTCATCTTGTGGAGCGAGTTTTGTAGTGTGAGGTGGTTCCTCTATGGACCAAAAACGTTGCAATGTTGCGTGCAGATCACGATCATTCGTCGATAAAAGAGTTACTAAGCCTGAGTAAGGATTAGACTTAAGTGAAACAGGTGTCGGACCAAGCACAACATAGCCAAAGATTGTATTGACAGCGTATGGCATATTCTTGCCGAGATTGATAAAGGTACCATTAAGAGTCAATGCAAATAAATCTGCTCCAATCAGAAGGTCAACTGGACCCGGAACATCAAAAGTTGGATCCGCTAGCATATAACCTTTGAGTCGCTCTTTAATTTCTGGTGGGAGCTGAACACGAGGCAGATTGCATGATATTTTATTAAGAATCATGACTGGGTGAGATTTTGCTAAAATATTCCCACTGAGCGAAGACAATGTCACAAAGGTAAGTCCCTTTGTTTTCACTGGGGCTGTAGAGATGCCACTAAGTTCTGGAACATCTGTTTGAGAGCGGTACAAACACAACGTCTTTGCACAACTTTCTGAAATAATTGTTGTTTGGGATGCACTATCAAGCACAGCTCGTACAACTGCTGCATTTCCATTGGCAGATGTGATATGCACCAAAGCGGTTGCGAGTAACACAGTGTTATTCTGGTTGCAAGAAACACCTATCAAGGTAGTATCCTGGTGACACTCTGCAGAGTGGTTTTGCTTATTCATCGTCGTTTCAACAGAAGGGCACAAGGTAGGTTTATTTGACTGAGTCAATTTTTGTTGCGGTTGTGCGGAGCGGTTCTCAACAAAAAAATGTAGTAGGCTATGGTGACGCCTATGACATACATTGCATGTGTGGACGGACTTACAGGTGACTAACTTATGTGTTCCAAAACAATTTTGACACAAGTTCTTATTTTTAACAAAAGCTTGTCTCTCTTGTACAGTAAGTGCGGAAAAATCTGCACATCTATATATGCTGTGTGAATTTGATGAACAGAAGATACAATGCTGAGTGTGAGTAGTGACCATCGCTATTTTGTGCGGTTTAAACTGGTTTGTATTCATTTTAAAGCCACTGATTTTTTGAGAGGTTTGAAGAGAAGGTTCATTTTTTGAGATGATATTAGTTAAACCCGCTGCCTCTTTGCAAGAACATTCATTTTCTAAGAATGTAATTACTTCTGTAATGGTAGGAACATTTTGTAAATTATCTCGCGAACGTTCAAGTTTGGTCCTGAATTCCGTGTCAAATCTACGCAAAATATATGAGGTCAACAACAAACTTTCACTAGCAATATCATGTCCTAGTGCTTTGAGCGCTTGATAATTTTCATTGTAGGTCGACAGAAAATTCCTCATTTGTTTAACTGAAGGATTATGCAATTGTGGTAACTCAAATATATTGTTTACGTGAAGTGTTATCAACAATCTAGAATTTTGATATCTTTTTAGCAAAGTTTGCCAGGCTATGGCATAGTTTGTATTAGTGACAGGCAACGATTTAATTAAATTTAGCGGCTCATCAGTCAAACAAGAAAGCAAGTATGTAAATTTCTCCACATTAGAAATGGTTTCATTTTTGTGCACTGCATTTTCAAACAGACTGTGAAAGGCTACCCATTTCTCAGGTTGTCCAGAAAATGTTCCCAAGTTTAAGCGAGGTAAATTTACGGTGGGAGTGGGTGCAACTAGTTGTGGTGCACCAGTGTGAGACTGATCCAAGGTTTCCTGCGGTTGCGATGGTAGAAGAGGAGCACACGAACTTTGTATAGATATATTTAAGTCTGATATAGAATCTTGTAATCTTGAAATCTGTTCATTATCCAGATCTTCTGGTAAAGGTGTTGTACTAAATAGTTTATTTATAAGCCTTTCAAATTCAGCATATTTATTTTCTGCGGTGGAACTAAGCAAACTAACTTTTTGTGTTTGCTGTTCAGTTAAATTACCTATACCAATAACCTCAAGAGCAACAATTTGCTTGTTAATATTATGAAGCCTACTCTCAATCAGTTCACATTGCTTCACAAAAGAAGAAAATCTCATTTTGGTAATTTATGAATACACTCGGTTTAAAAAACAGATTCAGATGTAAATAACAAAAGAGTTCTGAGTAAAAGTTGTAATTCACAATGTTCTTCCACTATTCAGTAATTTCCAGTCCAAATAATTTTAATTTATTTATTTTTTA
Organism: Magicicada septendecula; assembly: GCA_034769895.1. NCBI lineage: Eukaryota > Metazoa > Arthropoda > Insecta > Hemiptera > Cicadidae > Magicicada > Magicicada septendecula. Next base: position 1,218,178,714 of record CM068367.1, read on the forward strand.
TCACTCTAATACCAATAGCATAGATGACAATAATAATGGTAATATGGTAATAAAGGAATATGGCTACTGTATTTTAGAAACTAATACAGAGGTCGGTTTTGAAGAAACACACTACACTTCAGAACTATGCTTGCTAGATAAAACATGAAATAACACACGCTGCACAATGAATCAATAAAACTATGCTTGCATGAAAAAACAAGAGAAAATCATAACAAAATGAAAAGAGCACTGAGTATTGGCAATACTTGCCAGTAGTAAATAATTTTTTATTTAAGCGTTACAATAATTCAATAAACATAATAATAAAGAGCGTAATAATTAATAAAAATCTTGCTTTCCAACGTGCTGGATTCTGAATGAAAGATGCTATCCGGCCCGGAGGACCAAAATGTGGGGTTCTTTTTGATTTGCAGTGGACTGTATATTGTCAAACTAAATAGTTAAAAGGCTTTATTCCCATGTAATCAGCAATGCATAAAAATTAAGCGTTTACTGACCTTGTACTTGTGCGTTGTAAATGTCCTGTTGTAAGCAACACTTTGGTGTTTTCTAGGCAGACCTAAACTTAACAATAATATTCCAACAAAAGTTAAACACATGAAAAAAAAAGCACAAAGTAAAATAACAAGAGCGTTGAATAGTCTTTCTATTCTTGCGGTATGCGTGTATAAACGAAAAGAACTGAACTGCACGATATACCGTACACTACAGGAAAGAAAAACGCTCTAACTATGACTGCTGATTACAATGTGAATTGAACTTTGAAACAGGTAATGGGAGTGCATTCTATTAGAGATAATGAAATATAGATAGGGTGAGTTTAACTATTGTTATAAAAACAAAATATCTGACAGATACCATTATATATATATATTTACAGGGCCTATCGGCAACCTGTATAATTTCATCCAAAATACAATAACCCCCAAAAGTAGTCAAAAGGCAATTGGCCATCATAAGAAAATACAATTTATAAGTTTAAAAGCCTTGTGAACAGCCTGTATAGTTTTATGAAAATACAATAAGCACCAAAATTACTTAAAAGGCAATTAACCATAATTATAAGAACATACAACTTACAAATTTAAAATGCCTGTAAACAGCCTGTATAGTTTTATTAAAACACAATTTATAAATTTAAAATGCCTGTAAACAGCCTGTATAGTTTTATCAAAATACAATAACCACCAAAATTACTTAAAAGGCAATTGGCCATAATAATAAGAAAATACAATTTATAAATTTAAAGAAAATAACCTGGATTGGCCTGGCCGCTGACATGTTCCACATGGCATCCGAAAAAGCAATTAACCATTACAAAATTTAGGAAACCCTCCCAAGCCAGACAGGGTAGAAGAAGGCTGCACAAGAGCCAGACCCGACATAAGGTAACATGTCCGGGAGCTTGCATAGATTTGCACAAACAGGTAACTACCCCTGATTTTAAAATGTAACCTGACCTAATTGCAGATTAAGGAAAACTCCCAACCCTTTTATGAAATAAGAAAATGATTATGTGTGAAAAGACCCGTGATTATAATCGATGCTAGACCAGCCGGTGGTCCAGATCTGCATGTTACATACTGCACCTACCTACTTAACTAACATACCAGCCCCCCCTAACTTCTACCCACCCATTCAGTACCAAGGTAAAAAAAATGTATAGCATAAAAAAAATTAATGAGCGCTGGACACATGTCAGCAAACGGGCTTACAATTGCTCTCGAGACTAATTACATTATCAAAGCAAGGTTACATGAAAGTTTGCATGCAAAATTATGTCCAGCAGGGCACACACACAATTAAAATGGTTTTATGCTGTAGTAAGTCAATTAAGTAGAACTTGAGTTTTTGTAGATGGTTAACGCACGATATCTGTTGTTTTATACAGAGGCCAAATTTATTTAAACATTGGATGAATATCACCTGGTTTATGCAGATGATTCCCAGGTGGACTTCTGCCTTGCTGTACTGTCAGTCGGTTATGATGAGGGTGGTTACAGTCGTATCCTTACTGTTTTTACTCCTCCGGCAGGGGAGAAACGAGAGTCTGTGTGTGTGTCGTCAGTTCAGGACATGGTAGAGGATGGAATTTCTACCATGCTAGGATCAAGTCTCCGTCGCTCCAGGACCCTGGAGGTCTGTAAAAGTCTACCTACTCATGATAGGATAGAAATTACAAGAATTAACCAAAACTCTGTCTGCCGAAGGAAAGGCTGTTTACGCTTCTGTAGATGACGGCCGACTGGTCAAATTTTGCCAACAGGTGCTGGAGTCGGGGAACACCATTACCTGCTTCCGCTAACAGATGGCGCGAGCGTGCAGTAACGCAAAATACGGTGCTTGTTGAACATCGTGAAATAATAAATTCGCAATTTATATTAATAAATTATATTTTTATACTGTCGCCTGGTTTCTTTAAGAAACCGCGGCACACCCCCACCCCAAAAAGGCAACATGGTTGCCAACTACTTGAAACTGGGTACCCCGGCATAGTACCCCCAATCTTCTAGACCACAGAGCTTCTCTGGAGAATCTCAAGAAAACTCGCACTTAGGAGAACAGAGGCTCAGAAGGAAAACGAAAGAGATGGAAAGAAGAAGTGTAGTGGGTATACTTGTGTGCATGTAAGTACTTGTGTAAGGGTGCGGGCACTGCATGCTGACTTGATCAGGGTCAGCATACAGCAAGAAGGGACAGAAGAAGAAAAGAAGAAAGAGAAGTTTGGGAGCTCCCTGAGTTCTGACCTCCTAAGGCCTCACAACTTACATTTTGAGACACCGAAGACTTACCAACTTTAACAGGGCCTTATGCCACATAGTTACGGGGGGGGGGGAGCTAACCAAACAACTGAACAACTCCACACTATCAATCCATCATACACTCTCAAGACGGGGGGAAAATGACAGCCTCCATGAGACTATAATCTAAGGTAAATGACCAGAAGGTGTGGTAAAGGACCACAGATGGCTTGACTGCTGAAAGCGCTCATCAATACCAGAGGCAAAATAGTGGTTTATATAACATTACTAGTAGTATAATCCAAGGGCATGCCAAAACGTACAGACTGGACGAAGTTCACAACCGACCTCGTCAAGCCTGTAGGCTTCACTCTTCTCTTTAACTCCTTTTTTTTTATTTTACATTCCTTTTCTAATTTTTTTTTCTAAGGGGAGGGTTAGGAAGATCGGGAAGATGAAAAGGACAAGGATCATTGAAAGGTCAAGAACTAGGACTAAAGGTAAGGACATGGCTCCCTCCGAAAATAAGGATGAATGGAGAAAACCAAGGCTTGCGCAGGCAGGGGGGCGTCCCTGAAGTAGACGAACACCACTGGGACTGTGGGGGACATCTACTCGCTACCCGTTTCTCTCACTTCAAGGCACCCTTGTATGACACTCTACTCCCTGAATGATAACTTCCTCTACACACAACGGAGACCATCTAAATTCCCCCCCCCATACCAGCCTGTCTATCCCCTGCGACAGAGCTTCAGTTTAGAGATGTGAGTTGTTATCTTTTCCGAATCGCTCCCCGGTTCTCCCAACCTAGCCGTTACCGGCGATGCGAAACCCAGGATGCGATATGGCCCCGACCAGCGATAACAGTTTTGCGGCTCTCTTGTTCGCGGCCGAGCTGATCGGATGACTTTGGCAGTAGACCCAGTCCCCCGGCTGGAAGGGGTTAGGAATTCGCCCCCGATTATATCGATGACGGACACGCTCGTGCGCTCGCAGCAAATTCTTCCGAGCCTCTTTCCACCTCTCCGCTGTTCCACTATCTGGCTCCCGTGGCAGAAGATCTTCAATGTCCCACAAGTTAGTCAGCGGGAGTGCGGGCGAGAATCCAAACATGATTTCAAAGGGAACGGCCTGGTGACTGTCATGTAGGGCCGTATTAAAGGCTAGCTGTAACCACTTAAGATTCTGGTCCCAGGTGTTCTGTTGCTCAGCATGATAGGCAATAAGCGCGGACCTGAGATTCCTGTTGAATCTCTCCGCGTGGGACGGCTGTGGGTAATAAGGGGAAATGGTTACATGCTTGATTCCACTGGCAAAACACATTCGCCAAAATTCACCCGAAATAAACTGCGGACCATTGTCCGAGACAATGATGGTCAGAAGACCAAAATGCTGAAAGACATGGTTCTGAAGCGCGAGAACGGTCAAACGAGCCGTTGCCTGCCATAAGGGCAATAGCCAGGCAAACTTTGAAAAAGCATCCACACAGACAAGTAGGTAAGCATTACCAGACTTGCTACGTGGGAAAGGTCCCACGTACTCGATGAATAGCTTCTCCATCGGTCTGCTCGCCACATCCGATGACAACAACCCTAACTTGGTGTTCTGGGCAGGCTTACTCAAGCCATAGAGATGACAATTCTTAACGCGAGTCGCAATATCCCTATCCATGCCCTTCCATATGAAATGTCGCCTAACACTGGAAATGGTCTTCAAAATTCCCTTATAACCCCCTACCGGTGAATGATAGTAACTGAAGACCATGGGCATGGGTTTGCTAGGCAGCACTACCTTTGGGGCACGTCCTTTCCTTTCTCTGCAACACAGGATGCCCTTGGACAAGAAGTAAGGGTCTGTACGTTACCCTCTTTGAGATTTTGGATGATCGGACCCAGCTCTTCATCCTCTAACTGATGGGGTAACACATCAGTGAAGGCTAATTGAAAATCTAGTAGAACTGCACAGGGTTGCTCAGATTGGGCTTCACTGGGCTAGGAAAACATGCGTGACAAAGCATCTGCAACCACATTTTGAGTTCCCCGGATGTGTTGCACCTTGAATTTGAAGGATGAGATCTTGACCACCCATCTACCAATTTTACCCAGTTGCCGGGGATGAGCAAGAAGCCAAGAGAGAGCCTGATTGTCGGTCTCGAGTAGGAACTCAGCATGTTCCAGAAAACGCCTGAATTTGTCTAGAGCGTACACTACTGCTAAACACTCTAGCTCATACACTGAAGATTTTCTTTCTTGCTGGGTCAAAGTTCTAGAAATAAATGCCACAGGCTGCCTAGCACCGTCAACGACCTGGGATAGAACCGCCCTGAGTGCCACTGAACTAGCGTCCATCTGAAGAACAAAAGGTTTAGAAAAATCGGGCATCCGTAACACCGGTGGAGAGATGATGGCTTCCTTGAGGGTGTCGAAAGCCGTCTGTTGGCTCTCACCCCATGTGAATTTAGTTCCTTTTTTCTCAGTTCGTTCAAGGGTGCAGCGATTTCCGCAGCATTAGGAATGAATCTGCGATAGAAATTGACCATTCTCACGAATCTAGCTATCCCCTTTGCATCCCTAGGAGGGGGAAAGTCACGGATACCCTGGGTCCTCTCGGGGTCGACAGTAACACCCCGGTGTGAAACTAGATGCCCTAAGAAAGAAATGCTTTCCTGGGCAAAACGAACTTTCTCTGGATTGACAGTGAGGCCAGAACTTCTCAATCGACACATCACCTCTCGCAGATGACACAGGTGTTCCTTGAATGTTTTACTGTAGAGCAGCAAGTCGTCCAAGTAATTGAACACGAACTTGAATTTTACGTCGTGAAAAACGGTGTCGAATAGACGCGTGAGTGTTTGGGCCCCCACAGCCAAGCCCATGGGAACCCTAGTATATTGATATAGATTCCAAGGTACACAAAATGCTGTGTACAGTCTACTCTCCTTTGCCAAGGGAATTTGGTGATAAGCAGCGTTAAGATCAATAACCGTGAAATACCTGGCTCCACTGAACCAATCAAAAGCCGAATGTAGATCCGGAAGGGGAACGGAATCCACCTCAATATTGGCATTTAATTTCAAATAATCTAGCACCATATGGTGCTTACCCCAGGCTTGGGTACCAGAAACGCTGGACTGGCATAGCTGGAATTAGAAGGTTCAATCACCCCTTGCTCTAATAATTCTTGAACCTTCTCTCTCAGAACGGCCATTTCCTGAGGTGCGAATTTGTATGGGTGTGACCTCACTACTTTGGAGTCTGTAAGGCGGATTTTATACTCCAACAAATGTGTGAGCTCCAAGGTAGGAGTTAACACAGAGGGAAATTCTTCACACAGTTGGTCTAGGGCCTTCTGCTGGGACTGAGTGAGATGGTCTCGTGAAGAATCGGGACACGCCACCTCTTGGATACCTTCCTTAGCTCCCTGATATCCAAGGAAAGGAATAACGACTCCCCGATTGAACTTAAAATAGCATTGGTGTCCATGGATGTCTAACACGAGACCACTTTTAGCGATGAAATCGGCACCAACAATGCAATCTACTCCCAGAGCCGGAGAAACCAGGAAAGGCAACACCCAAGAAAAACCATCAATTTTGAATTTGAAGGAAATCACCCGGGAGATGGGCAGGATTTCCTGTGATGCAGTCCAGCATACCACCGAAGACAGATCCGATCTCTTTATTAAGCCCTGTTTCTCAAGATCCGCACATACTCGAGATGAGATGATAGATTGGGCTGAACCGGAGTCAACCAAGGCTCTGAGCTGACTCCCCTTTAACTCGAGTGATAGAAAGTGGCATACGGAAGTATGTTGAGGGATGGTAGTCAGGACCTTGATGCCAGAAGAGTCGGGTCCTATCACTGGCCTGGAGGTAATAGGATAAGGAAAAGACCTAGCTCGAGGGGAAGACATCCTCCGACATATCTTACCCTGGTAGCCTAGTTTTTTGGGGAGGGTCCCTGCAATGGAGGTGTTGGATGTGCACGCCCTCGGGGACAGAATCGAGCCACCTGACCTGGCTGATTGCAATTATAGCATATAATGCTATCCCCGTTTTTGCGCTCTCTGTGGGACTGGACCTGTTGGGGGTGAGAAGGGCCGCAGCGTCCTTCTCGGCTCTGAAATTCCGGGATATCACGACTACTACCTCCCCTTGCCTCATCGTTAGTTTGAATAGCCTTCGACATCACACATAATTTGTCTAAATCGATAAACCGGCGCGGGCGCTCAGCAAATACCAGCCTTAATCTCTCCTGTGGTGACACTCCTTCAAGAATTATTTGGGCCACCTCCTCCTCCGACAAGCCCAGACCAAGTATCCGCGCCGCGTCCCTTATGCTATGTAGAAATTGGGCCAAACTCTCACCCCTGGACTGCACTCGGTAGAAGTGTCTATGTCGTAATTGATCAAGAAGCCTCCCAGGCACGAACGCCTCCAACACCTCCCGGTGGAACTCCGCCACGCCACCCCCACATCGCATTATGCCAGCCACCCTCTCAGCCATGGGGCCACGACAATATGGATAAATGAGCTCGAGGAGAGCGCAATCCGAAATTCCCAGAAAATCAGCAATCTGAAATATTATCTTGAAAAACGGTATCAATCTGTCGACGTCCAGACCATCCACAACTGGCAGTTGCTGGATGATCTGGGAGAGGGGATTGGGCAGCTTGTGGTATGATGCCGCCACCATACCGGAAAAGACTGGAGCACTCATTGTGGACTTCCGAGAACAATCTAAACCCGGGCCGCCGGACGCAGGAACTGCCTCCGGGGTGTGTACCTGACTAGTTTGAGACACCTGTAAGGCCGAGGTGACCTGTTCAATTACTGCTTTAATCTCGTTTACATGTTCCAGAGTGCCCCATTGATCGCAAAGGTTTTGTAGTCTCGTACTTAAATGGGTCAGGCGCTGCTGAATCCTCTGGGCACCCCTGCAGGAACCCAGTCCTGACTCAAAACTTTCGACACATCCGGCTAACTCTCTCAATTCCTCCCACTTCTCCAAACACAATTCTAATTCTTGGGTTTTGTCTTTTATACCGACAGCAGAGGGCATGTCGCCGGCGGACAGTGCCTCTCTCAGCTGTTTTCTTAAAACCGTTACCACCCCTTTTGGGCCCCTGCCCCGGGCTCGTAATTCATATTCTAATTTGTCGCAGAGAAATAAATCCGGATCCACGCCACCCATCCTCGAGCTCCGTGGCCGACCAATGAAATCCACAATACGTAACAACGAATCACAAATCACAAAATCAGGAAAAACTTGCCTCACCAAGTGACCCCGGGCTCCCTAATGTTGCGAAGACTTGACTGACTATCCCGAACTAGCTCCCGTTAACACCACACAAGAGGACAAATAATATCTGACACTAACACAATACATAAAAATCAACAACACCTAACACCTATCACAACATGTCAAATTTCACAAATACATACGCAACAACCACCAAAGACCAACATTGCCATTCCAAAAAAATTTTTCAAACAATTAACATACCTGCCAACTTTCCAACAGGCCAATCAGTAAAAATCCCGCGCGTCAAAATACGTCCGAACCCGCGTGTCGAAACACGCAAGAACCCGCGCGTCAAAATGCAGTTTAACAACACAAAATGCATGCATATTTTTCACTTCAGATAATTAGAGTTCTATAGCATTAATACAATATTCTAAAGGACAAAATATTTAACGTGAATTAAACGACCACAAGTACTTGTAAAATTTATCAATGAAATCCACTTACCCAACGTTATTCGTAGGCTATGCACACAACCGAAGAAAATTTTTGCAGAAAAGAGTATCTTGCTCCACTTCAAACCAAAAAGATAATTATATACAGTACACTGAAGTTATTTATATTATTTACAATCACATGCACTTCCTTTAGTCCGATTTAAGGGATAAACTTGTAGCTTGTTTAGCTTTCTTTAAAAAGTCTTTAGAAAAAGTGCTTTTATGACATGGTTCAAAACTGTTCGTCTTCAAAATGGAAATGGCTTCCAGAGTGCATTGGACATAGATGACCTGAACTGAGTCCTATTCTTCTTAACTAGGCTAAAAATCCGCTCGCATTCTGCATTACTATGCGGTATTGTAAGAATAGACAACATGAATCTAGAGATTCTGTCGAATTTATGATGTCCATCAGCTTCAAGGATGTTTGACACCTGAGCCCATTTAGAAACAACCGAACCCTGTTTACCTTCAACAGAAGACAAGTCATCTATCTGAAGGGCTGCAAACTGCCTTTGGAGTTCATTGACAGCATCATCTCTTGTTTCATTTCCTTTCTGCAACAGAATAATGGGAAACTTCTCCAAAAAGAAATTAACGGAAGAAAACTGAGCTTCTTCGATGCTGCCAAGTTTTGCAACCTGTGCATGCTTCAGGACATCACTCCTGAAAGGGAACTTATTGACCACGTAATCACAGGCAGTACAGAAATAGTTTCTGACAGACGAAAAAAATAGAGATTTGTCTTCATCTTTCAGTGTCTTAACCAAGTTCTGGGTTTGAATGCCAATAATCAATTCCTCGTCAACTTTCTGGTTCTGGATAGGGTGATACTGGACATCAAGCAATGCAGAGCCTTTAATTACACTTGGTTTCACAAACTTAGTGAGCGTCTGTTTCAACAGATCCATCATTAAGTCGAATAATATGTGAATATGCGGGGAAGCACTCTGAAGGACTGTATTAACTCTTTCAAATGATGGGATAGTCACATGCAGAAAAGTGCAAATAGCCTTGTTAAGGTCCGAAGAAAGAAACATGAACAGCTTTTCTTCGCGAGATGTAGTGGGATTCAAGTTTCGCAGAACTGGTGTGTCACATTTGGAAGAACTCTTTTGGCTTCAGATGAGGAGGAGCAATCGAGAAGTCTCTTTTTCTGGTTGTCATCAGATCTACTGCGGCCTGCTTTAGGAATGGTGAAGAATGACAAACTGGCAGAAACGTTTGGAGCACTCACTACTTCATCCTTGAAAAACGAAAGAAGTGGATCCCACTGATCTAATAATCTGTCTAAACACCTGCCTAAGGATAGCCATCTTGTGCATACGTGCTTCAACAATTTCTTTATTTCTTTTCCATGCAAACTTTGAAATTTCTGAACCCGTTCTTTTCTCTTGGCACTCTTCTCCAGGTAATAGAAAAGGTCAACAAGAATCTCATCAATTCTGAGTGGTAAACTTGCTGCAGCTTTCTCAGCAGCCAAATTAATGAGATGGCAGCTGCAACCAATGCCAAAAATATCTGCATGAGCTTCTTTCAGAACTGCAAGAACTCCATTTTTCTGTCCAATCATAACAGGAGCATTGTCCAAACAGAATGCAAGACAGTTTTTAATTGGTATTTTGTGGAATTCCAATTGCGATAGTAGCAGCTTACCAATGTTGCGTCCAGTCGAATCTCCTTCCAATGCTGGTACCGATAGTACACTACTTGTAAGATTTTCTTGCACAGCATCATAAAATGTAACCACTATCGGATACAGCTTCGAACTAGTGTCATTGCTTCCATCTGTGGACAAACAAAATGGTCCATTCTGTAGACGTGTGACAATTTCTTGGGTTGTACAATGTGCCATTTCGTTCAAAACACACGTTGTTTTCGTGCGACCACAGCCATACGTTTTAGCAATTTCCGATGTAGGGAACATCCTTCTGAACAAGGCTCCTGCATGATCAGCTGCAGCCAGTGGTATGTTGTGCTCTATTCGAAAAGAAGTAAACAAACACTCGGCTTGAATAACATCATAATTACTATCTCCAGCTTTGGTAAAGAAACTATGTATTTTCTGATTCTCTGCCTTTGACTTCAAATTACTGAGATGTTTCGCACACTTAATATGATTTGTAATGTCGTTTTTGCTGCCAAGTGCTATATTAATATCACACGCACACACGGTACAAAATGCAAATTTTTCTCCTTTTCTGGATTTCAAGATGCATGGGAATTCCAAAGAATAGGATTCCCTGAACACCTGAAAATACTGTTTTTTCGTGGATTCACTCATGATTTCTGATAAAATCAGACAACACAGTCATAAAGCGACAAACACAATTCACGTTATCCCACAACTCACAACATAACCTTTGTATCGAAATAAGTGAAGACAAAAATGAAGCAAAAATAGCGACAAGCACAATTCACGTTTTTTTCAAACTTGCAGCATAACCTCGACTTCCCAACGCGTTGAGAAAAATACGACGCAAAAAAAACGATGAGCACGATTCACAAGGTCTTTCCCCAATTACAACACAACATATTCTCAGCTTCCAAACACATGGTGCAAATAAAATGAAGGTAAACAAGCGACGAGCACAATTCACGATTTCTTTAAAAACAATTCCAGCACAACCTTGACTTCCCAACACGTTACGTAAAACACGAAGAAAATGCAACGAGCGCAATTCACACGTTATTCCGTAACTATAATATACAATCTCAGCTACGTAACTTGCACCCAACCATGCCAAGTCAGCGAAACAAAGAATACTTTAACCACGCTTCAATCGGAGCGGCTTGCGAACCAACTAGTCGATCTTGCAACTCAAATATATCGATATAGAATGACTGCATTTCAGCCGGAAAGCATTGTATTCATATAGGAATGTATTCATGGTCGAAAACTGTAATGACCGGAAAATGCGATGTATCGAATACTCACGGGTCACACACATCGAGATAATATATTATATTGATGGTCACACAACATGTACCGGTAGCATGCGGAAGCTCGTTCTGGCGCGAATTTTGAAAATAAGGTCTTCGTACGTAAAATCGTAAAATATCGTAGTTCATCCGTAAAGCCGTAAAACACACGCTATTCCGTAAATTTTACGGAAAACCCGTAAAAGTTGGCAGGTATGAATTAACTATCCGTCAGTATGCCCTACAATACCGACTCCCGATCTGGCCATACCGCATCCCGCCAAACCAACACGATATTATTTTAATATCAATTAATAATAATGTCTATTCAACATCTCAACGCCCCAGATCTCCGGTAATTCAAAAGTCTCAAACGACCCCAAAAATATTTCAACTAATGTGCATGCATGGCTCGTGGCGGCACCCAGTTTACCATGCCTTACTCTCTATAAAAATTCAAAACAGGCTGACAAATCATACATCAACAATAATAATCACTATTCAAATCTTAACCTAAACATTGAACATAACACAAACATAGACATGTATGATGGTGCCTTGCTTCTAAGTCCCTCTTAATTTCTCTAAGTTATGATTTTTTTTTCTACACTGTTTCCAAGTTTACAAGTCTCGTCACAACAAAGGACCCACGTGTTCAACCATAGATGCTTAACCACGCTCTGCTACCATTTGTTACCCTCTTTTCTTGTGTGGGGTTGTATGAATTTATTTTTTTTTTAAGTGTTACTTAATATTTAAGACTAGGCTGAAGGCCTAGAAGGAAGCATAAAGTGTGCTGGGCCCAATGAGACGGGACTTGCAATTAATACTCTCTATTAACAAGCAAGATAACAACTTTATTGGGGCCTAGAGGATTACACATAATTTAACATACACGATACATATAAATCACAGATACTGTGGGGTTCTTTTTGATTTGCAGTGGACTGTATATTGTCAAACTAAATAGTTAAAAGGCTTTATTCCCATGTAATCAGCAATGCATAAAAATTAAGCGTTTACTGACCTTGTACTTGTGCGTTGTAAATGTCCTGTTGTAAGCAACACTTTGGTGTTTTCTAGGCAGACCTAAACTTAACAATAATATTCCAACAAACGTTAAACACATGAAATAAGCACATGAAAAAAAAGCACAAAGTAAAATAACAAGAGCGTTGAATAGTCTTTCTATTCTTGCGGTATGCGTGTATAAACGAAAAGAACTGAACTGCACGATATACCGTACACTACAGGAAAGAAAAACGCTCTAACTATGACTGCTGATTACAATGTGAATTGAACTTTGAAACAGGTAATGGGAGTGCATTCTATTAGAGATAATGAAATATAGATAGGGTGAGTTTAACTATTGTTATAAAAACAAAATATCTGACATACCGGCCCCTTTGAACTAACTGGTTCAACAAGAAACATTAAAAGAACATAAGAACAAATTTGATCCTTTGGAAGAGTATAATAAAACTAAATTATAAGGGGCAGTAGCCAATTGACTGGTCGAGGATTTTAGTAAATGGGAAGACGGGATACCTTAACAGAAGGACGGGTCAAGGTTCCACCGGCAGTCTTCATGTTGACGACACGTACCACTCCATCATTCCCTGGAGATACGGAGATGACTCTCCCGAGCTTCCACTTGAGGGGTGGCAGGTTTGTTTCATGAATAACGACTAAATCTCCTATTTTGAGATTTTCTTGAGGTCTGATCCATTTGGACCGTTCTTGAAGTGTGTGGAGGTACTCCATTTGCCATCTTTTCCAGAGATGTTGTGTGAAGGCTTGAACCAATTTCCAGCGTTTTATGTGATTAAGTGGTGCATTGGTTAGTTGAGGTTCGATCAGGGCATTAAGAGGTCCTCCAGTTAGAAAATGTCCTGGTGTAAGAGGTTGAAGATCTGAAGGGTCATTCGAGAGAGGAGCTATCGGCCTCGAATTAAGGATAGCTTCAACACGCACAACTAAGGTGGTAAATTCTTCGTACGTTAAAATGTGTTCACCTATGACTCTGGTGAGATGATATTTTGCACCTTTAATGGCACGTTCCCAAAGTCCACCTTGGCGAGGTGCACGCGGAGGAATGAAATGGAATGTGATACTGTTGGTCGTAGCAAAATCTTGCATCTCTGGTTGCTTCATGAGATCTTGGAAACATCTTTTGAGCGAAGAAGCAGCTCCTATGAAATTAGTCCCACAATCAGAGTACAGGTCTGATACAAGACCTCTCCTAGAGATGAATCTCGTAAGGGCTGCAATGAAGGCATCTGTAGTTAAATCAGTAACCACTTCCAAGTGTACAGCTTTTGTTGCAAAACAGATGAACAGACAGAGGTACACCTTTATAGGCTGTATCCTGCGAAGTGTAAAAAACTTGACCGTGTAAGGGCCAGCATAATCAACTCCAGAAGCGTTGAAACAACGAGTAGGGGTAACACGACCGGCTGGTAGATCACCCATGAGTGGAGACGTGTTTGTTGATTTTGCACGAAAACATCGTACGCATTTAAATATTCTTGAGCGTATAACACTGCGGGCGGAGAGGATCCAAAAGCGTTGAGATAGTGTTGCTTGGAGGAACTGGGAACCAGCGTGCAGGTACATGCCATGATAGTAATCAATGAGTAAATGAATAGCGACATGATTTTTTGGCAGAAGAATAGGATGTTTGGCATTGTAAATAAGCGCAGAGTTTTTCAGTCCACCTCCGACACGGACTATTCCTGCATCATCAATAAAGGGTGCTAGACGTTGGATGCGGTTTGAGCATGTCCTTTTCTTGGAGAGTAGATCTATGTCTTCTGCAAAGTGAAGTCTCTGAATGAGCCAGCAAATGCGGTTACAGGCGTTATTTAATTCAGTTACTGTAAATGATCCACTTATGGTGGTTTTAAATTTCAAACGGGTTATAAAGCGAAGGACATAAGCCATTACATGAAGAAGAGTCTTCCAAGAAGAAAACTTTGTAAGAAATCCAAATGTTGGGACTTCTTTTGTGGTCATCATAAGATTAAGCACATTTGGTTTCATTTCAGGAATAGACTCCTCCGAAATTGGATGAAGGATAGATTGTGGCCAGGTCTGCGTTGATTTAGCAAGCCATGGTGGTCCTAGCCACCACTGACTATGTTTCATCAGAACCGTGGGTGTCAAGCCTCGAGAAGCACAATCAGCAGGATTGTCAACAGTTGAAACATATTTCCAGATGTGCGGTGAAACTAAGTCTTGTATTAGTGCCACACGATTAGCAACATACACCTTGAGACGAAAAGATAGAGTGCGTATCCAAGACAGAACTACTGTCGAGTCGCACCATGCTGAAATGTTGTCAATCTTGTGATGTTGTGAGAGCTGTTCTGTACAGTAATGTAGCAATTTGGCTAACATGTGCGCACCACAAAGTTCCAAGCGGGGAATAGTCACACGCTTCAGTGGAGCTACTCTTGATTTTGCGATCAGCAGTCGTATGTTGACATCTCCTTCTGCGTCTTCTGTGCGCAGGAAGACACAAGCTGCATATCCGGATTCACTTCCATCTGAAAATCCATGAAGCTGGATATTGACTGCAGTTGCTAAGGATATGAAACGTGGTATCCTTAGCTTTTCTATTTCTGGAAGTTCTTTCACGAATCGTGACCACTTCTTGGAAATATGATCAGGTAATGGAGAATCCCATTCTAAGCCTAAGGTCCATACATGCTGCATTAAGACTTTAGACCAAAAAACTATTGGGGATATCCAACCACAAGGGTCATAAATCTGAGCAATTGATGAAAGTAAAGTTCTTTTTGTGTAATTACTTGAAGGTGTGTGCATCACATATGAAAAGACATCAATATCTGGGATCCATTTTAGCCCTAATACACTTGAAAATGGCTGTTCCGATGTGCGTAACATGAGGGGTGTCTCAGGATTATCTTGCATGACATTTTCTAAGAGTTTAGGATGGTTTGAAGACCACTTGCTCAGTTCGAATCCACCCTTTTTCAAAAATAAAACAACATCCTCTTGAAGGTGGAGAGCTTCTTCCAGAGAATTGCTCCCTAATAGAGCATCATCAACATATATTTGCTGTTGGAGTGCTTCAGCAGCAAGTGGATGATTTTTTCCTTCGTCCATAATGAGCTGTTGTACTACTCTATTAGCACGGTAAGGCGAGGACGTCATACCATAAGTGACAGTAGTCAATTGGTAGACCTTTAGCGGGACTGAAGTGTCTTCTCTCCAGTATATTAACTGAAAGATCTGATCATCTTCATGGATGGATATCTGCCTAAACACTTGTTTGATATCACAAGAGAAAACAAATTTATGTTGACGAAAGCGAAGAATTATATCAGTAATGTCATTGTGCAACTTTGGACCCTGATGTAGAATGTGGTTCAGTGAGACACCTGAAGAAGATGGTGCTGATGCATTGAAAACAACACGGATTTTCCTATCTTTAAAAACGCCATGATGAGGCAAAAAGTAATGCGGCTTGTTCAGAGATGGCACAGATGTGCACAGTTTCATGTGCCCACATGCTAAGTAGTCATTCATAAAATTGACATACTTCTGTTTAAACTCAGGTTGAGATTCAAATTTGCGTTCCAGTGTATTAAACAGGCGTTTTGCCAAAGTTGTAGAGTCACCTAGTTGAGCAGGGTTTCCGCTGAAAGGCAAGTGACAAACATATCTGCCGGAGGCATCTCTCTTATGAGTAGAGACGAAGTGAGCTTCACATTTTTCATCTTGTGGAGCGAGTTTTGTAGTGTGAGGTGGTTCCTCTATGGACCAAAAACGTTGCAATGTTGCGTGCAGATCACGATCATTCGTCGATAAAAGAGTTACTAAGCCTGAGTAAGGATTAGACTTAAGTGAAACAGGTGTCGGACCAAGCACAACATAGCCAAAGATTGTATTGACAGCGTATGGCATATTCTTGCCGAGATTGATAAAGGTACCATTAAGAGTCAATGCAAATAAATCTGCTCCAATCAGAAGGTCAACTGGACCCGGAACATCAAAAGTTGGATCCGCTAGCATATAACCTTTGAGTCGCTCTTTAATTTCTGGTGGGAGCTGAACACGAGGCAGATTGCATGATATTTTATTAAGAATCATGACTGGGTGAGATTTTGCTAAAATATTCCCACTGAGCGAAGACAATGTCACAAAGGTAAGTCCCTTTGTTTTCACTGGGGCTGTAGAGATGCCACTAAGTTCTGGAACATCTGTTTGAGAGCGGTACAAACACAACGTCTTTGCACAACTTTCTGAAATAATTGTTGTTTGGGATGCACTATCAAGCACAGCTCGTACAACTGCTGCATTTCCATTGGCAGATGTGATATGCACCAAAGCGGTTGCGAGTAACACAGTGTTATTCTGGTTGCAAGAAACACCTATCAAGGTAGTATCCTGGTGACACTCTGCAGAGTGGTTTTGCTTATTCATCGTCGTTTCAACAGAAGGGCACAAGGTAGGTTTATTTGACTGAGTCAATTTTTGTTGCGGTTGTGCGGAGCGGTTCTCAACAAAAAAATGTAGTAGGCTATGGTGACGCCTATGACATACATTGCATGTGTGGACGGACTTACAGGTGACTAACTTATGTGTTCCAAAACAATTTTGACACAAGTTCTTATTTTTAACAAAAGCTTGTCTCTCTTGTACAGTAAGTGCGGAAAAATCTGCACATCTATATATGCTGTGTGAATTTGATGAACAGAAGATACAATGCTGAGTGTGAGTAGTGACCATCGCTATTTTGTGCGGTTTAAACTGGTTTGTATTCATTTTAAAGCCACTGATTTTTTGAGAGGTTTGAAGAGAAGGTTCATTTTTTGAGATGATATTAGTTAAACCCGCTGCCTCTTTGCAAGAACATTCATTTTCTAAGAATGTAATTACTTCTGTAATGGTAGGAACATTTTGTAAATTATCTCGCGAACGTTCAAGTTTGGTCCTGAATTCCGTGTCAAATCTACGCAAAATATATGAGGTCAACAACAAACTTTCACTAGCAATATCATGTCCTAGTGCTTTGAGCGCTTGATAATTTTCATTGTAGGTCGACAGAAAATTCCTCATTTGTTTAACTGAAGGATTATGCAATTGTGGTAACTCAAATATATTGTTTACGTGAAGTGTTATCAACAATCTAGAATTTTGATATCTTTTTAGCAAAGTTTGCCAGGCTATGGCATAGTTTGTATTAGTGACAGGCAACGATTTAATTAAATTTAGCGGCTCATCAGTCAAACAAGAAAGCAAGTATGTAAATTTCTCCACATTAGAAATGGTTTCATTTTTGTGCACTGCATTTTCAAACAGACTGTGAAAGGCTACCCATTTCTCAGGTTGTCCAGAAAATGTTCCCAAGTTTAAGCGAGGTAAATTTACGGTGGGAGTGGGTGCAACTAGTTGTGGTGCACCAGTGTGAGACTGATCCAAGGTTTCCTGCGGTTGCGATGGTAGAAGAGGAGCACACGAACTTTGTATAGATATATTTAAGTCTGATATAGAATCTTGTAATCTTGAAATCTGTTCATTATCCAGATCTTCTGGTAAAGGTGTTGTACTAAATAGTTTATTTATAAGCCTTTCAAATTCAGCATATTTATTTTCTGCGGTGGAACTAAGCAAACTAACTTTTTGTGTTTGCTGTTCAGTTAAATTACCTATACCAATAACCTCAAGAGCAACAATTTGCTTGTTAATATTATGAAGCCTACTCTCAATCAGTTCACATTGCTTCACAAAAGAAGAAAATCTCATTTTGGTAATTTATGAATACACTCGGTTTAAAAAACAGATTCAGATGTAAATAACAAAAGAGTTCTGAGTAAAAGTTGTAATTCACAATGTTCTTCCACTATTCAGTAATTTCCAGTCCAAATAATTTTAATTTATTTATTTTTTATCACTCTAATACCAATAGCATAGATGACAATAATAATGGTAATATGGTAATAAAGGAATATGGCTACTGTATTTTAGAAACTAATACAGAGGTCGGTTTTGAAGAAACACACTACACTTCAGAACTATGCTTGCTAGATAAAACATGAAATAACACACGCTGCACAATGAATCAATAAAACTATGCTTGCATGAAAAAACAAGAGAAAATCATAACAAAATGAAAAGAGCACTGAGTATTGGCAATACTTGCCAGTAGTAAATAATTTTTTATTTAAGCGTTACAATAATTCAATAAACATAATAATAAAGAGCGTAATAATTAATAAAAATCTTGCTTTCCAACGTGCTGGATTCTGAATGAAAGATGCTATCCGGCCCGGAGGACCAAAATGTGGGGTTCTTTTTGATTTGCAGTGGACTGTATATTGTCAAACTAAATAGTTAAAAGGCTTTATTCCCATGTAATCAGCAATGCATAAAAATTAAGCGTTTACTGACCTTGTACTTGTGCGTTGTAAATGTCCTGTTGTAAGCAACACTTTGGTGTTTTCTAGGCAGACCTAAACTTAACAATAATATTCCAACAAAAGTTAAACACATGAAAAAAAAGCACAAAGTAAAATAACAAGAGCGTTGAATAGTCTTTCTATTCTTGCGGTATGCGTGTATAAACGAAAAGAACTGAACTGCACGATATACCGTACACTACAGGAAAGAAAAACGCTCTAACTATGACTGCTGATTACAATGTGAATTGAACTTTGAAACAGGTAATGGGAGTGCATTCTATTAGAGATAATGAAATATAGATAGGGTGAGTTTAACTATTGTTATAAAAACAAAATATCTGACAGATACCATTATATATATATATTTACAGGGCCTATCGGCAACCTGTATAATTTCATCCAAAATACAATAACCCCCAAAAGTAGTCAAAAGGCAATTGGCCATCATAAGAAAATACAATTTATAAGTTTAAAAGCCTTGTGAACAGCCTGTATAGTTTTATGAAAATACAATAAGCACCAAAATTACTTAAAAGGCAATTAACCATAATTATAAGAACATACAACTTACAAATTTAAAATGCCTGTAAACAGCCTGTATAGTTTTATTAAAACACAATTTATAAATTTAAAATGCCTGTAAACAGCCTGTATAGTTTTATCAAAATACAATAACCACCAAAATTACTTAAAAGGCAATTGGCCATAATAATAAGAAAATACAATTTATAAATTTAAAGAAAATAACCTGGATTGGCCTGGCCGCTGACATGTTCCACATGGCATCCGAAAAAGCAATTAACCATTACAAAATTTAGGAAACCCTCCCAAGCCAGACAGGGTAGAAGAAGGCTGCACAAGAGCCAGACCCGACATAAGGTAACATGTCCGGGAGCTTGCATAGATTTGCACAAACAGGTAACTACCCCTGATTTTAAAATGTAACCTGACCTAATTGCAGATTAAGGAAAACTCCCAACCCTTTTATGAAATAAGAAAATGATTATGTGTGAAAAGACCCGTGATTATAATCGATGCTAGACCAGCCGGTGGTCCAGATCTGCATGTTACATACTGCACCTACCTACTTAACTAACATACCAGCCCCCCCTAACTTCTACCCACCCATTCAGTACCAAGGTAAAAAAAATGTATAGCATAAAAAAAATTAATGAGCGCTGGACACATGTCAGCAAACGGGCTTACAATTGCTCTCGAGACTAATTACATTATCAAAGCAAGGTTACATGAAAGTTTGCATGCAAAATTATGTCCAGCAGGGCACACACACAATTAAAATGGTTTTATGCTGTAGTAAGTCAATTAAGTAGAACTTGAGTTTTTGTAGATGGTTAACGCACGATATCTGTTGTTTTATACAGAGGCCAAATTTATTTAAACATTGGATGAATATCACCTGGTTTATGCAGATGATTCCCAGGTGGACTTCTGCCTTGCTGTACTGTCAGTCGGTTATGATGAGGGTGGTTACAGTCGTATCCTTACTGTTTTTACTCCTCCGGCAGGGGAGAAACGAGAGTCTGTGTGTGTGTCGTCAGTTCAGGACATGGTAGAGGATGGAATTTCTACCATGCTAGGATCAAGTCTCCGTCGCTCCAGGACCCTGGAGGTCTGTAAAAGTCTACCTACTCATGATAGGATAGAAATTACAAGAATTAACCAAAACTCTGTCTGCCGAAGGAAAGGCTGTTTACGCTTCTGTAGATGACGGCCGACTGGTCAAATTTTGCCAACAGGTGCTGGAGTCGGGGAACACCATTACCTGCTTCCGCTAACAGATGGCGCGAGCGTGCAGTAACGCAAAATACGGTGCTTGTTGAACATCGTGAAATAATAAATTCGCAATTTATATTAATAAATTATATTTTTATACTGTCGCCTGGTTTCTTTAAGAAACCGCGGCACACCCCCACCCCAAAAAGGCAACATGGTTGCCAACTACTTGAAACTGGGTACCCCGGCATAGTACCCCCAATCTTCTAGACCACAGAGCTTCTCTGGAGAATCTCAAGAAAACTCGCACTTAGGAGAACAGAGGCTCAGAAGGAAAACGAAAGAGATGGAAAGAAGAAGTGTAGTGGGTATACTTGTGTGCATGTAAGTACTTGTGTAAGGGTGCGGGCACTGCATGCTGACTTGATCAGGGTCAGCATACAGCAAGAAGGGACAGAAGAAGAAAAGAAGAAAGAGAAGTTTGGGAGCTCCCTGAGTTCTGACCTCCTAAGGCCTCACAACTTACATTTTGAGACACCGAAGACTTACCAACTTTAACAGGGCCTTATGCCACATAGTTACGGGGGGGGGGGGGAGCTAACCAAACAACTGAACAACTCCACACTATCAATCCATCATACACTCTCAAGACGGGGGGAAAATGACAGCCTCCATGAGACTATAATCTAAGGTAAATGACCAGAAGGTGTGGTAAAGGACCACAGATGGCTTGACTGCCGAAAGCGCTCATCAATACCAGAGGCAAAATAGTGGTTTATATAACATTACTAGTAGTATAATCCAAGGGCATGCCAAAACGTACAGACTGGACGAAGTTCACAACCGACCTCGTCAAGCCTGTAGGCTTCACTCTTCTCTTTAACTCCTTTTTTTTTATTTTACATTCCTTTTCTAATTTTTTTTTCTAAGGGGAGGGTTAGGAAGATCGGGAAGATGAAAAGGACAAGGATCATTGAAAGGTCAAGAACTAGGACTAAAGGTAAGGACATGGCTCCCTCCGAAAATAAGGATGAATGGAGAAAACCAAGGCTTGCGCAGGCAGGGGGGCGTCCCTGAAGTAGACGAACACCACTGGGACTGTGGGGGACATCTACTCGCTACCCGTTTCTCTCACTTCAAGGCACCCTTGTATGACACTCTACTCCCTGAATGATAACTTCCTCTACACACAACGGAGACCATCTAAATTCCCCCCCCCATACCAGCCTGTCTATCCCCTGCGACAGAGCTTCAGTTTAGAGATGTGAGTTGTTATCTTTTCCGAATCGCTCCCCGGTTCTCCCAACCTAGCCGTTACCGGCGATGCGAAACCCAGGATGCGATATGGCCCCGACCAGCGATAACAGTTTTGCGGCTCTCTTGTTCGCGGCCGAGCTGATCGGATGACTTTGGCAGTAGACCCAGTCCCCCGGCTGGAAGGGGTTAGGAATTCGCCCCCGATTATATCGATGACGGACACGCTCGTGCGCTCGCAGCAAATTCTTCCGAGCCTCTTTCCACCTCTCCGCTGTTCCACTATCTGGCTCCCGTGGCAGAAGATCTTCAATGTCCCACAAGTTAGTCAGCGGGAGTGCGGGCGAGAATCCAAACATGATTTCAAAGGGAACGGCCTGGTGACTGTCATGTAGGGCCGTATTAAAGGCTAGCTGTAACCACTTAAGATTCTGGTCCCAGGTGTTCTGTTGCTCAGCATGATAGGCAATAAGCGCGGACCTGAGATTCCTGTTGAATCTCTCCGCGTGGGACGGCTGTGGGTAATAAGGGGAAATGGTTACATGCTTGATTCCACTGGCAAAACACATTCGCCAAAACTCACCCGAAATAAACTGCGGACCATTGTCCGAGACAATGATGGTCAGAAGACCAAAATGCTGAAAGACATGGTTCTGAAGCGCGAGAACGGTCAAACGAGCCGTTGCCTGCCATAAGGGCAATAGCCAGGCAAACTTTGAAAAAGCATCCACACAGACAAGTAGGTAAGCATTACCAGACTTGCTACGTGGGAAAGGTCCCACGTACTCGATGAATAGCTTCTCCATCGGTCTGCTCGCCACATCCGATGACAACAACCCTAACTTGGTGTTCTGGGCAGGCTTACTCAAGCCATAGAGATGACAATTCTTAACGCGAGTCGCAATATCCCTATCCATGCCCTTCCATATGAAATGTCGCCTAACACTGGAAATGGTCTTCAAAATTCCCTTATAACCCCCTACCGGTGAATGATAGTAACTGAAGACCATGGGCATGGGTTTGCTAGGCAGCACTACCTTTGGGGCACGTCCTTTCCTTTCTCTGCAACACAGGATGCCCTTGGACAAGAAGTAAGGGTCTGTACGTTACCCTCTTTGAGATTTTGGATGATCGGACCCAGCTCTTCATCCTCTAACTGATGGGGTAACACATCAGTGAAGGCTAATTGAAAATCTAGTAGAACTGCACAGGGTTGCTCAGATTGGGCTTCACTGGGCTAGGAAAACATGCGTGACAAAGCATCTGCAACCACATTTTGAGTTCCCCGGATGTGTTGCACCTTGAATTTGAAGGATGAGATCTTGACCACCCATCTACCAATTTTACCCAGTTGCCGGGGATGAGCAAGAAGCCAAGAGAGAGCCTGATTGTCGGTCTCGAGTAGGAACTCAGCATGTTCCAGAAAACGCCTGAATTTGTCTAGAGCGTACACTACTGCTAAACACTCTAGCTCATACACTGAAGATTTTCTTTCTTGCTGGGTCAAAGTTCTAGAAATAAATGCCACAGGCTGCCTAGCACCGTCAACGACCTGGGATAGAACCGCCCTGAGTGCCACTGAACTAGCGTCCATCTGAAGAACAAAAGGTTTAGAAAAATCGGGCATCCGTAACACCGGTGGAGAGATGATGGCTTCCTTGAGGGTGTCGAAAGCCGTCTGTTGGCTCTCACCCCATGTGAATTTAGTTCCTTTTTTCTCAGTTCGTTCAAGGGTGCAGCGATTTCCGCAGCATTAGGAATGAATCTGCGATAGAAATTGACCATTCTCACGAATCTAGCTATCCCCTTTGCATCCCTAGGAGGGGGAAAGTCACGGATACCCTGGGTCCTCTCGGGGTCGACAGTAACACCCCGGTGTGAAACTAGATGCCCTAAGAAAGAAATGCTTTCCTGGGCAAAACGAACTTTCTCTGGATTGACAGTGAGGCCAGAACTTCTCAATCGACACATCACCTCTCGCAGATGACACAGGTGTTCCTTGAATGTTTTACTGTAGAGCAGCAAGTCGTCCAAGTAATTGAACACGAACTTGAATTTTACGTCGTGAAAAACGGTGTCGAATAGACGCGTGAGTGTTTGGGCCCCCACAGCCAAGCCCATGGGAACCCTAGTATATTGATATAGATTCCAAGGTACACAAAATGCTGTGTACAGTCTACTCTCCTTTGCCAAGGGAATTTGGTGATAAGCAGCGTTAAGATCAATAACCGTGAAATACCTGGCTCCACTGAACCAATCAAAAGCCGAATGTAGATCCGGAAGGGGAACGGAATCCACCTCAATATTGGCATTTAATTTCAAATAATCTAGCACCATATGGTGCTTACCCCAGGCTTGGGTACCAGAAATGCTGGACTGGCATAGCTGGAATTAGAAGGTTCAATCACCCCTTGCTCTAATAATTCTTGAACCTTCTCTCTCAGAACGGCCATTTCCTGAGGTGCGAATTTGTATGGGTGTGACCTCACTACTTTGGAGTCTGTAAGGCGGATTTTATACTCCAACAAATGTGTGAGCTCCAAGGTAGGAGTTAACACAGAGGGAAATTCTTCACACAGTTGGTCTAGGGCCTTCTGCTGGGACTGAGTGAGATGGTCTCGTGAAGAATCGGGACACGCCACCTCTTGGATACCTTCCTTAGCTCCCTGATATCCAAGGAAAGGAATAACGACTCCCCGATTGAACTTAAAATAGCATTGGTGTCCATGGATGTCTAACACGAGACCACTTTTAGCGATGAAATCGGCACCAACAATGCAATCTACTCCCAGAGCCGGAGAAACCAGGAAAGGCAACACCCAAGAAAAACCATCAATTTTGAATTTGAAGGAAATCACCCGGGAGATGGGCAGGATTTCCTGTGATGCAGTCCAGCATACCACCGAAGACAGATCCGATCTCTTTATTAAGCCCTGTTTCTCAAGATCCGCACATACTCGAGATGAGATGATAGATTGGGCTGAACCGGAGTCAACCAAGGCTCTGAGCTGACTCCCCTTTAACTCGAGTGATAGAAAGTGGCATACGGAAGTATGTTGAGGGATGGTAGTCAGGACCTTGATGCCAGAAGAGTCGGGTCCTATCACTGGCCTGGAGGTAATAGGATAAGGAAAAGACCTAGCTCGAGGGGAAGACATCCTCCGACATATCTTCCCCTGGTAGCCTAGTTTTTTGGGGAGGGTCCCTGCAATGGAGGTGTTGGATGTGCACGCCCTCGGGGACAGAATCGAGCCACCTGACCTGGCTGATTGCAATTATAGCATATAATGCTATCCCCGTTTTTGCGCTCTCTGTGGGACTGGACCTGTTGGGGGTGAGAAGGGCCGCAGCGTCCTTCTCGGCTCTGAAATTCCGGGATATCACGACTACTACCTCCCCTTGCCTCATCGTTAGTTTGAATAGCCTTCGACATCACACATAATTTGTCTAAATCGATAAACCGGCGCGGGCGCTCAGCAAATACCAGCCTTAATCTCTCCTGTGGTGACACTCCTTCAAGAATTATTTGGGCCACCTCCTCCTCCGACAAGCCCAGACCAAGTATCCGCGCCGCGTCCCTTATGCTATGTAGAAATTGGGCCAAACTCTCACCCCTGGACTGCACTCGGTAGAAGTGTCTATGTCGTAATTGATCAAGAAGCCTCCCAGGCACGAACGCCTCCAACACCTCCCGGTGGAACTCCGCCACGCCACCCCCACATCGCATTATGCCAGCCACCCTCTCAGCCATGGGGCCACGACAATATGGATAAATGAGCTCGAGGAGAGCGCAATCCGAAATTCCCAGAAAATCAGCAATCTGAAATATTATCTTGAAAAACGGTATCAATCTGTCGACGTCCAGACCATCCACAACTGGCAGTTGCTGGATGATCTGGGAGAGGGGATTGGGCAGCTTGTGGTATGATGCCGCCACCATACCGGAAAAGACTGGAGCACTCATTGTGGACTTCCGAGAACAATCTAAACCCGGGCCGCCGGACGCAGGAACTGCCTCCGGGGTGTGTACCTGACTAGTTTGAGACACCTGTAAGGCCGAGGTGACCTGTTCAATTACTGCTTTAATCTCGTTTACATGTTCCAGAGTGCCCCATTGATCGCAAAGGTTTTGTAGTCTCGTACTTAAATGGGTCAGGCGCTGCTGAATCCTCTGGGCACCCCTGCAGGAACCCAGTCCTGACTCAAAACTTTCGACACATCCGGCTAACTCTCTCAATTCCTCCCACTTCTCCAAACACAATTCTAATTCTTGGGTTTTGTCTTTTATACCGACAGCAGAGGGCATGTCGCCGGCGGACAGTGCCTCTCTCAGCTGTTTTCTTAAAACCGTTACCACCCCTTTTGGGCCCCTGCCCCGGGCTCGTAATTCATATTCTAATTTGTCGCAGAGAAATAAATCCGGATCCACGCCACCCATCCTCGAGCTCCGTGGCCGACCAATGAAATCCACAATACGTAACAACGAATCACAAATCACAAAATCAGGAAAAACTTGCCTCACCAAGTGACCCCGGGCTCCCTAATGTTGCGAAGACTTGACTGACTATCCCGAACTAGCTCCCGTTAACACCACACAAGAGGACAAATAATATCTGACACTAACACAATACATAAAAATCAACAACACCTAACACCTATCACAACATGTCAAATTTCACAAATACATACGCAACAACCACCAAAGACCAACATTGCCATTCCAAAAAAATTTTTCAAACAATTAACATACCTGCCAACTTTCCAACAGGCCAATCAGTAAAAATCCCGCGCGTCAAAATACGTCCGAACCCGCGTGTCGAAACACGCAAGAACCCGCGCGTCAAAATGCAGTTTAACAACACAAAATGCATGCATATTTTTCACTTCAGATAATTAGAGTTCTATAGCATTAATACAATATTCTAAAGGACAAAATATTTAACGTGAATTAAACGACCACAAGTACTTGTAAAATTTATCAATGAAATCCACTTACCCAACGTTATTCGTAGGCTATGCACACAACCGAAGAAAATTTTTGCAGAAAAGAGTATCTTGCTCCACTTCAAACCAAAAAGATAATTATATACAGTACACTGAAGTTATTTATATTATTTACAATCACATGCACTTCCTTTAGTCCGATTTAAGGGATAAACTTGTAGCTTGTTTAGCTTTCTTTAAAAAGTCTTTAGAAAAAGTGCTTTTATGACATGGTTCAAAACTGTTCGTCTTCAAAATGGAAATGGCTTCCAGAGTGCATTGGACATAGATGACCTGAACTGAGTCCTATTCTTCTTAACTAGGCTAAAAATCCGCTCGCATTCTGCATTACTATGCGGTATTGTAAGAATAGACAACATGAATCTAGAGATTCTGTCGAATTTATGATGTCCATCAGCTTCAAGGATGTTTGACACCTGAGCCCATTTAGAAACAACCGAACCCTGTTTACCTTCAACAGAAGACAAGTCATCTATCTGAAGGGCTGCAAACTGCCTTTGGAGTTCATTGACAGCATCATCTCTTGTTTCATTTCCTTTCTGCAACAGAATAATGGGAAACTTCTCCAAAAAGAAATTAACGGAAGAAAACTGAGCTTCTTCGATGCTGCCAAGTTTTGCAACCTGTGCATGCTTCAGGACATCACTCCTGAAAGGGAACTTATTGACCACGTAATCACAGGCAGTACAGAAATAGTTTCTGACAGACGAAAAAAATAGAGATTTGTCTTCATCTTTCAGTGTCTTAACCAAGTTCTGGGTTTGAATGCCAATAATCAATTCCTCGTCAACTTTCTGGTTCTGGATAGGGTGATACTGTACATCAAGCAATGCAGAGCCTTTAATTACACTTGGTTTCACAAACTTAGTGAGCGTCTGTTTCAACAGATCCATCATTAAGTCGAATAATATGTGAATATGCGGGGAAGCACTCTGAAGGACTGTATTAACTCTTTCAAATGATGGGATAGTCACATGCAGAAAAGTGCAAATAGCCTTGTTAAGGTCCGAAGAAAGAAACATGAACAGCTTTTCTTCGCGAGATGTAGTGGGATTCAAGTTTCGCAGAACTGGTGTGTCACATTTGGAAGAACTCTTTTGGCTTCAGATGAGGAGGAGCAATCGAGAAGTCTCTTTTTCTGGTTGTCATCAGATCTACTGCGGCCTGCTTTAGGAATGGTGAAGAATGACAAACTGGCAGAAACGTTTGGAGCACTCACTACTTCATCCTTGAAAAACGAAAGAAGTGGATCCCACTGATCTAATAATCTGTCTAAACACCTGCCTAAGGATAGCCATCTTGTGCATACGTACTTCAACAATTTCTTTATTTCTTTTCCATGCAAACTTTGAAATTTCTGAACCCGTTCTTTTCTCTTGGCACTCTTCTCCAGGTAATAGAAAAGGTCAACAAGAATCTCATCAATTCTGAGTGGTAAACTTGCTGCAGCTTTCTCAGCAGCCAAATTAATGAGATGGCAGCTGCAACCAATGCCAAAAATATCTGCATGAGCTTCTTTCAGAACTGCAAGAACTCCATTTTTCTGTCCAATCATAACAGGAGCATTGTCCAAACAGAATGCAAGACAGTTTTTAATTGGTATTTTGTGGAATTCCAATTGCGATAGTAGCAGCTTACCAATGTTGCGTCCAGTCGAATCTCCTTCCAATGCTGGTACCGATAGTACACTACTTGTAACATTTTCTTGCACAGCATCATAAAATGTAACCACTATCGGATACAGCTTCGAACTAGTGTCATTGCTTCCATCTGTGGACAAACAAAATGGTCCATTCTGTAGACGTGTGACAATTTCTTGGGTTGTACAATGTGCCATTTCGTTCAAAACACACGTTGTTTTCGTGCGACCACAGCCATACGTTTTAGCAATTTCCGATGTAGGGAACATCCTTCTGAACAAGGCTCCTGCATGATCAGCTGCAGCCAGTGGTATGTTGTGCTCTATTCGAAAAGAAGTAAACAAACACTCGGCTTGAATAACATCATAATTACTATCTCCAGCTTTGGTAAAGAAACTATGTATTTTCTGATTCTCTGCCTTTGACTTCAAATTACTGAGATGTTTCGCACACTTAATATGATTTGTAATGTCGTTTTTGCTGCCAAGTGCTATATTAATATCACACGCACACACGGTACAAAATGCAAATTTTTCTCCTTTTCTGGATTTCAAGATGCATGGGAATTCCAAAGAATAGGATTCCCTGAACACCTGAAAATACTGTTTTTTCGTGGATTCACTCATGATTTCTGATAAAATCAGACAACACAGTCATAAAGCGACAAACACAATTCACGTTATCCCACAACTCACAACATAACCTTTGTATCGAAATAAGTGAAGACAAAAATGAAGCAAAAATAGCGACAAGCACAATTCACGTTTTTTTCAAACTTGCAGCATAACCTCGACTTCCCAACGCGTTGAGAAAAATACGACGCAAAAAAAACGATGAGCACGATTCACAAGGTCTTTCCCCAATTACAACACAACATATTCTCAGCTTCCAAACACATGGTGCAAATAAAATGAAGGTAAACAAGCGACGAGCACAATTCACGATTTCTTTAAAAACAATTCCAGCACAACCTTGACTTCCCAACACGTTACGTAAAACACGAAGAAAATGCAACGAGCGCAATTCACACGTTATTCCGTAACTATAATATACAATCTCAGCTACGTAACTTGCACCCAACCATGCCAAGTCAGCGAAACAAAGAATACTTTAACCACGCTTCAATCGGAGCGGCTTGCGAACCAACTAGTCGATCTCGCAACTCAAATATATCGATATAGAATGACTGCATTTCAGCCGGAAAGCATTGTATTCATATAGGAATGTATTCATGGTCGAAAACTGTAATGACCGGAAAATGCGATGTATCGAATACTCACGGGTCACACACATCGAGATAATATATTATATTGATGGTCACACAACATGTACCGGTAGCATGCGGAAGCTCGTTCTGGCGCGAATTTTGAAAATAAGGTCTTCGTACGTAAAATCGTAAAATATCGTAGTTCATCCGTAAAGCCGTAAAACACACGCTATTCCGTAAATTTTACGGAAAACCCGTAAAAGTTGGCAGGTATGAATTAACTATCCGTCAGTATGCCCTACAATACCGACTCCCGATCTGGCCATACCGCATCCCGCCAAACCAACACGATATTATTTTAATATCAATTAATAATAATGTCTATTCAACATCTCAACGCCCCAGATCTCCGGTAATTCAAAAGTCTCAAACGACCCCAAAAATATTTCAACTAATGTGCATGCATGGCTCGTGGCGGCACCCAGTTTACCATGCCTTACTCTCTATAAAAATTCAAAACAGGCTGACAAATCATACATCAACAATAATAATCACTATTCAAATCTTAACCTAAACATTGAACATAACACAAACATAGACATGTATGATGGTGCCTTGCTTCTAAGTCCCTCTTAATTTCTCTAAGTTATGATTTTTTTTTCTACACTGTTTCCAAGTTTACAAGTCTCGTCACAACAAAGGACCCACGTGTTCAACCATAGATGCTTAACCACGCTCTGCTACCATTTGTTACCCTCTTTTCTTGTGTGGGGTTGTATGAATTTATTTTTTTTTTAAGTGTTACTTAATATTTAAGACTAGGCTGAAGGCCTAGAAGGAAGCATAAAGTGTGCTGGGCCCAATGAGACGGGACTTGCAATTAATACTCTCTATTAACAAGCAAGATAACAACTTTATTGGGGCCTAGAGGATTACACATAATTTAACATACACGATACATATAAATCACAGATACTGTGGGGTTCTTTTTGATTTGCAGTGGACTGTATATTGTCAAACTAAATAGTTAAAAGGCTTTATTCCCATGTAATCAGCAATGCATAAAAATTAAGCGTTTACTGACCTTGTACTTGTGCGTTGTAAATGTCCTGTTGTAAGCAACACTTTGGTGTTTTCTAGGCAGACCTAAACTTAACAATAATATTCCAACAAACGTTAAACACATGAAATAAGCACATGAAAAAAAAGCACAAAGTAAAATAACAAGAGCGTTGAATAGTCTTTCTATTCTTGCGGTATGCGTGTATAAACGAAAAGAACTGAACTGCACGATATACCGTACACTACAGGAAAGAAAAACGCTCTAACTATGACTGCTGATTACAATGTGAATTGAACTTTGAAACAGGTAATGGGAGTGCATTCTATTAGAGATAATGAAATATAGATAGGGTGAGTTTAACTATTGTTATAAAAACAAAATATCTGACATACCGGCCCCTTTGAACTAACTGGTTCAACAAGAAACATTAAAAGAACATAAGAACAAATTTGATCCTTTGGAAGAGTATAATAAAACTAAATTATAAGGGGCAGTAGCCAATTGACTGGTCGAGGATTTTAGTAAATGGGAAGACGGGATACCTTAACAGAAGGACGGGTCAAGGTTCCACCGGCAGTCTTCATGTTGACGACACGTACCACTCCATCATTCCCTGGAGATACGGAGATGACTCTCCCGAGCTTCCACTTGAGGGGTGGCAGGTTTGTTTCATGAATAACGACTAAATCTCCTATTTTGAGATTTTCTTGAGGTCTGATCCATTTGGACCGTTCTTGAAGTGTGTGGAGGTACTCCATTTGCCATCTTTTCCAGAGATGTTGTGTGAAGGCTTGAACCAATTTCCAGCGTTTTATGTGATTAAGTGGTGCATTGGTTAGTTGAGGTTCGATCAGGGCATTAAGAGGTCCTCCAGTTAGAAAATGTCCTGGTGTAAGAGGTTGAAGATCTGAAGGGTCATTCGAGAGAGGAGCTATCGGCCTCGAATTAAGGATAGCTTCAACACGCACAACTAAGGTGGTAAATTCTTCGTACGTTAAAATGTGTTCACCTATGACTCTGGTGAGATGATATTTTGCACCTTTAATGGCACGTTCCCAAAGTCCACCTTGGTGAGGTGCACGCGGAGGAATGAAATGGAATGTGATACTGTTGGTCGTAGCAAAATCTTGCATCTCTGGTTGCTTCATGAGATCTTGGAAACATCTTTTGAGCGAAGAAGCAGCTCCTATGAAATTAGTCCCACAATCAGAGTACAGGTCTGATACAAGACCTCTCCTAGAGATGAATCTCGTAAGGGCTGCAATGAAGGCGTCTGTAGTTAAATCAGTAACCACTTCCAAGTGTACAGCTTTTGTTGCAAAACAGATGAACAGACAGAGGTACACCTTTATAGGCTGTATCCTGCGAAGTGTAAAAAACTTGACCGTGTAAGGGCCAGCATAATCAACTCCAGAAGCGTTGAAACAACGAGTAGGGGTAACACGACCGGCTGGTAGATCACCCATGAGCGGAGACGTGTTTGTTGATTTTGCACGAAAACATCGTACGCATTTAAATATTCTTGAGCGTATAACACTGCGGGCGGAGAGGATCCAAAAGCGTTGAGATAGTGTTGCTTGGAGGAACTGGGAACCAGCGTGCAGGTACATGCCATGATAGTAATCAATGAGTAAATGAATAGCGACATGATTTTTTGGCAGAAGAATAGGATGTTTGGCATTGTAAGTAAGCGCAGAGTTTTTCAGTCCACCTCCGACACGGACTATTCCTGCATCATCAATAAAGGGTGCTAGACGTTGGATGCGGTTTGAGCATGTCCTTTTCTTGGAGAGTAGATCTATGTCTTCTGCAAAGTGAAGTCTCTGAATGAGCCAGCAAATGCGGTTACAGGCGTTATTTAATTCAGTTACTGTAAATGATCCACTTATGGTGGTTTTAAATTTCAAACGGGTTATAAAGCGAAGGACATAAGCCATTACATGAAGAAGAGTCTTCCAAGAAGAAAACTTTGTAAGAAATCCAAATGTTGGGACTTCTTTTGTGGTCATCATAAGATTAAGCACATTTGGTTTCATTTCAGGAATAGACTCCTCCGAAATTGGATGAAGGATAGATTGTGGCCAGGTCTGCGTTGATTTAGCAAGCCATGGTGGTCCTAGCCACCACTGACTATGTTTCATCAGAACCGTGGGTGTCAAGCCTCGAGAAGCACAATCAGCAGGATTGTCAACAGTTGAAACATATTTCCAGATGTGCGGTGAAACTAAGTCTTGTATTAGTGCCACACGATTAGCAACATACACCTTGAGACGAAAAGATAGAGTGCGTATCCAAGACAGAACTACTGTCGAGTCGCACCATGCTGAAATGTTGTCAATCTTGTGATGTTGTGAGAGCTGTTCTGTACAGTAATGTAGCAATTTGGCTAACATGTGCGCACCACAAAGTTCCAAGCGGGGAATAGTCACACGCTTCAGTGGAGCTACTCTTGATTTTGCGATCAGCAGTCGTATGTTGACATCTCCTTCTGCGTCTTCTGTGCGCAGGAAGACACAAGCTGCATATCCGGATTCACTTCCATCTGAAAATCCATGAAGCTGGATATTGACTGCAGTTGCTAAGGATATGAAACGTGGTATCCTTAGCTTTTCTATTTCTGGAAGTTCTTTCACGAATCGTGACCACTTCTTGGAAATATGATCAGGTAATGGAGAATCCCATTCTAAGCCTAAGGTCCATACATGCTGCATTAAGACTTTAGACCAAAAAACTATTGGGGATATCCAACCACAAGGGTCATAAATCTGAGCAATTGATGAAAGTAAAGTTCTTTTTGTGTAATTACTTGAAGGTGTGTGCATCACATATGAAAAGACATCAATATCTGGGATCCATTTTAGCCCTAATACACTTGAAAATGGCTGTTCCGATGTGCGTAACATGAGGGGTGTCTCAGGATTATCTTGCATGACATTTTCTAAGAGTTTAGGATGGTTTGAAGACCACTTGCTCAGTTCGAATCCACCCTTTTTCAAAAATAAAACAACATCCTCTTGAAGGTGGAGAGCTTCTTCCAGAGAATTGCTCCCTAATAGAGCATCATCAACATATATTTGCTGTTGGAGTGCTTCAGCAGCAAGTGGATGATTTTTTCCTTCGTCCATAATGAGCTGTTGTACTACTCTATTAGCACGGTAAGGCGAGGACGTCATACCATAAGTGACAGTAGTCAATTGGTAGACCTTTAGCGGGACTGAAGTGTCTTCTCTCCAGTATATTAACTGAAAGATCTGATCATCTTCATGGATGGATATCTGCCTAAACATTTGTTTGATATCACAAGAGAAAACAAATTTATGTTGACGAAAGCGAAGAATTATATCAGTAATGTCATTGTGCAACTTTGGACCCTGATGTAGAATGTGGTTCAGTGAGACACCTGAAGAAGATGGTGCTGATGCATTGAAAACAACACGGATTTTCCTATCTTTAAAAACGCCATGATGAGGCAAAAAGTAATGCGGCTTGTTCAGAGATGGCACAGATGTGCACAGTTTCATGTGCCCACATGCTAAGTAGTCATTCATAAAATTGACATACTTCTGTTTAAACTCAGGTAGAGATTCAAATTTGCGTTCCAGTGTATTAAACAGGCGTTTTGCCAAAGTTGTAGAGTCACCTAGTTGAGCAGGGTTTCCGCTGAAAGGCAAGTGACAAACATATCTGCCGGAGGCATCTCTCTTATGAGTAGAGACGAAGTGAGCTTCACATTTTTCATCTTGTGGAGCGAGTTTTGTAGTGTGAGGTGGTTCCTCTATGGACCAAAAACGTTGCAATGTTGCGTGCAGATCACGATCATTCGTCGATAAAAGAGTTACTAAGCCTGAGTAAGGATTAGACTTAAGTGAAACAGGTGTCGGACCAAGCACAACATAGCCAAAGATTGTATTGACAGCGTATGGCATATTCTTGCCGAGATTGATAAAGGTACCATTAAGAGTCAATGCAAATAAATCTGCTCCAATCAGAAGGTCAACTGGACCCGGAACATCAAAAGTTGGATCCGCTAGCATATAACCTTTGAGTCGCTCTTTAATTTCTGGTGGGAGCTGAACACGAGGCAGATTGCATGATATTTTATTAAGAATCATGACTGGGTGAGATTTTGCTAAAATATTCCCACTGAGCGAAGACAATGTCACAAAGGTAAGTCCCTTTGTTTTCACTGGGGCTGTAGAGATGCCACTAAGTTCTGGAACATCTGTTTGAGAGCGGTACAAACACAACGTCTTTGCACAACTTTCTGAAATAATTGTTGTTTGGGATGCACTATCAAGCACAGCTCGTACAACTGCTGCATTTCCATTGGCAGATGTGATATGCACCAAAGCGGTTGCGAGTAACACAGTGTTATTCTGGTTGCAAGAAACACCTATCAAGGTAGTATCCTGGTGACACTCTGCAGAGTGGTTTTGCTTATTCATCGTCGTTTCAACAGAAGGGCACAAGGTAGGTTTATTTGACTGAGTCAATTTTTGTTGCGGTTGTGCGGAGCGGTTCTCAACAAAAAAATGTAGTAGGCTATGGTGACGCCTATGACATACATTGCATGTGTGGACGGACTTACAGGTGACTAACTTATGTGTTCCAAAACAATTTTGACACAAGTTCTTATTTTTAACAAAAGCTTGTCTCTCTTGTACAGTAAGTGCGGAAAAATCTGCACATCTATATATGCTGTGTGAATTTGATGAACAGAAGATACAATGCTGAGTGTGAGTAGTGACCATCGCTATTTTGTGCGGTTTAAACTGGTTTGTATTCATTTTAAAGCCACTGATTTTTTGAGAGGTTTGAAGAGAAGGTTCATTTTTTGAGATGATATTAGTTAAACCCGCTGCCTCTTTGCAAGAACATTCATTTTCTAAGAATGTAATTACTTCTGTAATGGTAGGAACATTTTGTAAATTATCTCGCGAACGTTCAAGTTTGGTCCTGAATTCCGTGTCAAATCTACGCAAAATATATGAGGTCAACAACAAACTTTCACTAGCAATATCATGTCCTAGTGCTTTGAGCGCTTGATAATTTTCATTGTAGGTCGACAGAAAATTCCTCATTTGTTTAACTGAAGGATTATGCAATTGTGGTAACTCAAATATATTGTTTACGTGAAGTGTTATCAACAATCTAGAATTTTGATATCTTTTTAGCAAAGTTTGCCAGGCTATGGCATAGTTTGTATTAGTGACAGGCAACGATTTAATTAAATTTAGCGGCTCATCAGTCAAACAAGAAAGCAAGTATGTAAATTTCTCCACATTAGAAATGGTTTCATTTTTGTGCACTGCATTTTCAAACAGACTGTGAAAGGCTACCCATTTCTCAGGTTGTCCAGAAAATGTTCCCAAGTTTAAGCGAGGTAAATTTACGGTGGGAGTGGGTGCAACTAGTTGTGGTGCACCAGTGTGAGACTGATCCAAGGTTTCCTGCGGTTGCGATGGTAGAAGAGGAGCACACGAACTTTGTATAGATATATTTAAGTCTGATATAGAATCTTGTAATCTTGAAATCTGTTCATTATCCAGATCTTCTGGTAAAGGTGTTGTACTAAATAGTTTATTTATAAGCCTTTCAAATTCAGCATATTTATTTTCTGCGGTGGAACTAAGCAAACTAACTTTTTGTGTTTGCTGTTCAGTTAAATTACCTATACCAATAACCTCAAGAGCAACAATTTGCTTGTTAATATTATGAAGCCTACTCTCAATCAGTTCACATTGCTTCACAAAAGAAGAAAATCTCATTTTGGTAATTTATGAATACACTCGGTTTAAAAAACAGATTCAGATGTAAATAACAAAAGAGTTCTGAGTAAAAGTTGTAATTCACAATGTTCTTCCACTATTCAGTAATTTCCAGTCCAAATAATTTTAATTTATTTATTTTTTATCACTCTAATACCAATAGCATAGATGACAATAATAATGGTAATATGGTAATAAAGGAATATGGCTACTGTATTTTAGAAACTAATACAGAGGTCGGTTTTGAAGAAACACACTACACTTCAGAACTATGCTTGCTAGATAAAACATGAAATAACACACGCTGCACAATGAATCAATAAAACTATGCTTGCATGAAAAAACAAGAGAAAATCATAACAAAATGAAAAGAGCACTGAGTATTGGCAATACTTGCCAGTAGTAAATAATTTTTTATTTAAGCGTTACAATAATTCAATAAACATAATAATAAAGAGCGTAATAATTAATAAAAATCTTGCTTTCCAACGTGCTGGATTCTGAATGAAAGATGCTATCCGGCCCGGAGGACCAAAATGTGGGGTTCTTTTTGATTTGCAGTGGACTGTATATTGTCAAACTAAATAGTTAAAAGGCTTTATTCCCATGTAATCAGCAATGCATAAAAATTAAGCGTTTACTGACCTTGTACTTGTGCGTTGTAAATGTCCTGTTGTAAGCAACACTTTGGTGTTTTCTAGGCAGACCTAAACTTAACAATAATATTCCAACAAAAGTTAAACACATGAAAAAAAAGCACAAAGTAAAATAACAAGAGCGTTGAATAGTCTTTCTATTCTTGCGGTATGCGTGTATAAACGAAAAGAACTGAACTGCACGATATACCGTACACTACAGGAAAGAAAAACGCTCTAACTATGACTGCTGATTACAATGTGAATTGAACTTTGAAACAGGTAATGGGAGTGCATTCTATTAGAGATAATGAAATATAGATAGGGTGAGTTTAACTATTGTTATAAAAACAAAATATCTGACAGATACCATTATATATATATATTTACAGGGCCTATCGGCAACCTGTATAATTTCATCCAAAATACAATAACCCCCAAAAGTAGTCAAAAGGCAATTGGCCATCATAAGAAAATACAATTTATAAGTTTAAAAGCCTTGTGAACAGCCTGTATAGTTTTATGAAAATACAATAAGCACCAAAATTACTTAAAAGGCAATTAACCATAATTATAAGAACATACAACTTACAAATTTAAAATGCCTGTAAACAGCCTGTATAGTTTTATTAAAACACAATTTATAAATTTAAAATGCCTGTAAACAGCCTGTATAGTTTTATCAAAATACAATAACCACCAAAATTACTTAAAAGGCAATTGGCCATAATAATAAGAAAATACAATTTATAAATTTAAAGAAAATAACCTGGATTGGCCTGGCCGCTGACATGTTCCACATGGCATCCGAAAAAGCAATTAACCATTACAAAATTTAGGAAACCCTCCCAAGCCAGACAGGGTAGAAGAAGGCTGCACAAGAGCCAGACCCGACATAAGGTAACATGTCCGGGAGCTTGCATAGATTTGCACAAACAGGTAACTACCCCTGATTTTAAAATGTAACCTGACCTAATTGCAGATTAAGGAAAACTCCCAACCCTTTTATGAAATAAGAAAATGATTATGTGTGAAAAGACCCGTGATTATAATCGATGCTAGACCAGCCGGTGGTCCAGATCTGCATGTTACATACTGCACCTACCTACTTAACTAACATACCAGCCCCCCCTAACTTCTACCCACCCATTCAGTACCAAGGTAAAAAAAATGTATAGCATAAACAAAATTAATGAGCCCTGGACACATGCCAGCGAACGGGCTTACAACTGCTCTCGAGACTAATTACATTATCAAAGCAAGGTTACATGAAAGTTTGCATGCAAAATTATGTCCAGCAGGGCACGCGCACAATTAAAATGGTTTTGTGCTGTAGTAAGTCAATTAAGTAGAACTTGAGTTTTTGTAGATGGTTAACACACGATATCTGTTGTTTTATACAGAGGCCAAATTAATTTAAACATTGGATGAATATCACCTGGTTTATGCAGATGATTCCCAGGTGGACTTCTGCCTTGCTGTACTGTCAGTCGGTCATGATGAGGGTGGTTACAGTCGTATCCTTACTGTTTTTACTCCTCCGGCAGGGGAGAAACGAGAGTCTTGTGTGTGTCGTCAGTTCAGGACATGGTAGAGGATGGAATTTCTACCATGCTAGGATCAAGTCTCCGTCGCTCCGGGAGCCTGGAGGTCTGTAAAAGTCTACCTACTCATGATAGGATAGAAAATACAAGAATTAACCAAAACTCTGTCTGCCGAAGGAAAGGCTGTTTACGCTTCTGTAGATGACGGCCGACTGGTCAAATTTTGCCAACAGGTGCTGGAGTCGGGGAACACCATTACCTGCTTCCTCTAACAGATGGCGCGAGCGTGCAGTAACGCAAAATACGGCCCTTGTTGAAATCGTGAAATAATAAATTCACAATTTATATTAATAAATTATATTTTTATACTGTCGCCCGGTTTCTTTAAGAAACCGCGGCACAGCTTGATGAAAATGTCTGTCTCTAAGTGACCACCATCTTCGTTTACATAAATTAACATCTGGAAAAAATTCAAACTACTTATGAAGCATCATGCTGCTACTCCTGGTTATACTGTATCATCAAGTTGTTTCATAACTTGATGGAAGTAGTGCTATATAAACTACATGCCTTGTATCTACTGTTTTGAAATTAATTAGAAGTAGGGTTTTAAATTGATTAAATGGTTGGACTGGTAATACAAACCTTAGAAACAGTAGTGGTAGTAATTGTAGCATATTTGTCACACACACATAAAGGTCCCTTCAAACTAAATATTAAATTTCTCTAAGTTGACTCTAATTCTTCCACAACTGGCACTGGATCCTTTGCTTTATTTCCTAACTGAGAACTCCCTCCAACTATGATACTCTGCTACTTCTTCTCAGGTGTATTTTTAATTAGCTCTTTTCTTTTTTAATTTGAGGGTGTTGGCAACCAGTAATTCTTTCAGATCTATAGCTTTCAATTTCTGGATAGGAAAGTCATGAGTGGCCAGTACTGTTAAGGAAACATGCACTGCATACAGGAAATTGAATGTCAAAATATCTTCCAAAAATTATGAGAACGTGGGAAACAACAGCTCATGAATTTTTTAAAAAGTGGGAAATGACTAAGTGTGTTGGGGCTCTTGATTGTAAGCATATTAATAATTAGTATTATAGTATTATAATTACAAAAAACAATCTGCTTTACTGTTAATTGCTTTAGGAGATGCCAATCACAAATACTTAATGATCAATATTGGTAGTTATGGAAGTAATAGTGATGGAGGAATTTGCTAACTGCCTATTTGGAAAAGTGTGGTTAGAAAGAAGTAAAAGTTTTTTAATATGCGAGGATCGGGATCTGACACTTCTTAAAACAGAAACTAATTTGGATTTCCACTAGTGAATGTAGCTGATGAGCCTTATCTTACTTAAGCTTAACATACTATGCCCTTTTCTGGTAAAAAATTTAACACAATGACAATGAACATTTAACTACCCCTATCTTGAGCTAGGAGGGTTATGGAAAGTACTTTTGGTATCACTTCTCTCGTGTGGAGAATCTTACTAAAAAGAATGGAAGTATCTGTAGACTTTGCAATGTTAATAACTGTTGCATGCTGTACATTGCACAACTTTCTGTGCATGATGTTGTGAACATGGTCTACTGAGATGTCTACAATTCAGCACCCTCATGCATTTTTCACTAACATTGCATTTAACACGGGATTTTTTGTACCTTAGTTGTAGTGATTTTTAGGCAACATGAACATTCACCATCATATGTGGATGAACGATCATATTCAGCAACCCGTTTCTTCACCATTGATGAAGACTCTCCAAATGCAGAATCCAGCTCATTTTCTGTCTTGTTTAAACCTTAAAACGAAGTATTTTATCACTGCATAACATTTGATTTTATACATTTTCCAACCATGTTATATAGCGAACCTTGTTTGCTTTACTTGACCATAACAATCAAATTACAAAATGCGTCTGTGTCTCAAAATTGAACTTGCAAAAAAATTATAACCATTCACTACCCTTAATCATCTCTGTGTTACACCAAGAACATTTCGAATTATCCTCATAATTTTTACCACATCATTATGAGACTTTTAATGTTATAAACTGGTTAGTACAGCTTTTACATTATTTTTTTTATATGAGACATGTCCTTTTTTATAAAATTAATAATAATATCCAACCAAAGACCTCCCTTTTGGAGGTATATCCAACCCAAAAAATAGTACTGCCATAATAAAATTGACGGCAAAAGACAAAATTTGAGCATGAAAATGCTCATGTTAGGTTTAGTTAGAAAACGAATGAATATAAATAACTTCTGCAAGATCAGTAATATAAAAATAATTTTCTGGAAGGATTTTAGTCAATCATAAAGCTTTAAAATCAGTCAGAAAAATCGCATGTCTAGTGAACAGCAGTTCATTATTAAAAAAAAAATTAGAAAATTTTGAGGAGCAAGATATGTGCTCTTAACAAAACGGCCTCTATGTGATTTCTGCAGTCTTCACTAAAGTAGACTGGTTTATATCTACTTTTCAGAAAAATGTTGAAAAGTAGATTACGGTATATCTATGAGTTTGTCAAGTCTACCTGTACTATTCTTTCAGTCCTACTGTCAACAGGGAGGTATTAGGTTGGATATTGTACCCCAGAATACAACCTTACAGATTAAAAGACTCAATATTTACACATTGTAATTAGTTTATTTTAATGCTTTTAAGGGATGTAATTTTAAGAGACTACATTAATCTATATAAATTTTATTTGTTTATTAAGAAAATTTAATTTTGTTATCTCCTATTTGTGTTTCTTTCAAGTAGAGACATATTTAAGTTACTGTTGACAGTGAGAGCAATTTGATTCACTTTGGATGATGTAATTAACTAACTGCTCTGTTCACATGTCAACATTGAATTTATTACACCCATTTTGTGCTTTGTAAACTAACAGAGATAGAGGAGCTAGCCCATAATGTTGCTGTGTGTGTATGTTTTACATATATGCACACAAAAAATATAACTATACAATGCACAATGTATAAGGTAAGTAATGTTTAAATTGTTGCATACATTGTTAACAACTTACTTAACCCAAATGTTAAAAAGATCATGCATGATTCTACATGTTACCTCAGCTCCTTCATAGTTTAAAACTGCTATGCAACTAACAAGAACATTTTTTCTAGAGGATTTTCCTAACTGTTTGCGACTTGGCCCAAACAAATAAGGTATGTGCTGTATTTCTGCATCTTCTTTCAGCTGTTGTATTGTATCATCCAACCCACCTAAAATTAAATTTTAGTAATAACTTACATTGTCAATTTGTAGTAACTTAATTTAGAAATAAGTGTTGATTGTAGTAAGAATTTTTATTAACTGGATTTTGTGTAACAGTTATTACCCCAGAAGGGATTTAATCTTTGTTAGTAGCAACAAAGATTGTGTACTTCATGATTACATGTACAACATTTGGTTCCTTCAGTGATAATTGGGTAAAGGCTTAGATAAGAGAAGTAAGGTATACAGCTGTTCAGCTCCTTGCCACTCTACTGCCAATATATTGATAACAAATTCATACAAAATGTGTATCATGATTTATATACAATTATATGTGCAATTTGCATGTATCATAAATTCCACAGTAATACAGACATAATATGAAAAATAACATGCACAACAAAAATATAAATTTAAAATAGCATTTAATAATATGTATCAACACACTGATGTGGACAGCAGACTCATGACCATCTGGCTAATGCAGTATAAGTCAGGGTTGATGGTGAAACATTTCTTCTGCAGTCAACACCCACTACTTTTTATAACTGAAAATTAGTAGCATTTCTTAGTACATTTAAATTTGAGGTTACAGTGTAAAGTTGTATACTTTAAAGATAATACATTAATTTGAATTTGACTTAGTTACATAGGAAAGACAACTAAAAATTTACAATACAGTATTTACAAACTCAACATTTATTTAAGGAACACTGTAGTATTTTATGACAACAATTATAATAAGGAAATTTTTATTTTACACGATGGTTTCGAATGTTACTTTGAGCAACGAGGCATGTTCACAACAAACTGAGATTTTTACTCATACTGATAAAGTGGTATATCTGGCTGGGAATAAATAAGAGTTTACTAAATTTGCAACACAGACTGATTTAATGTACATTCACAAAACCAAAATAATGGGCATCCATACATTTCTTATGACTAAGTGGCAAAAGAATTTTATACTCCTTACTTTCAAAATGTGCATATTGTAATGTAGCGGTTTGCCGGTGTTAAATTTTATATATGTTTACTTACTTATTTTGTCGTTATTTTGAATATTGTAACGAGCCGCTGAATACTTTTTTGATAGTCGTCTATTTTCGACTCATACAATATAAATACAATAAAACACTCTTGGGATTAATTATTCTGTTTTTTCTTCATATCATGACCTTCTCTTCTCATTGATTTATTTGGATTCCTTCTCTACGTCTGTGGCGATGTTCTTAACATATTTTTGCATTGTTTATTTAATTTACTTCATATGATAGTTGTTTTATTTGTTATCACTTCTCTTCTCATTTATAATTTATGTTAAAATTGTAGCTGTTTTTTGGTTTACTTATTCCATTTTTTCATCATTGATAGTCCGTTTAGTAGTTCATTGTCATCCTTTATTTGGTTGTCTTGTCGGTTCTTTTTTAAAATGATAATCCTTTGTGATCCCCCTTTTGTAATAGGGTTATTTAATGATGTTAAGTAATGTCATCACTTTTGTTAAAATGTTAGTATTTTATGTCAGTTTTTCATGATGCTTCATTATATTTTTTCTTCAAAATTAAATTGTTTTCACTTATTTCGTTTCACACCCTTGGTTGTAAGTTGTTCTTACTTTTATTTTATGAATTTTGGTAAATCTTTCCTTCTCAAAATTCTTTTTTCATAAATAAATCGTTTCAAATATTTTATTTGTAAGTTGTTCTTACTTTTATTTTTTGAATTTTGGTAATCATTTATTCTCACAATTCTTCTAACAGTCTTACACCGCCTCATAATATTTCTTCAAAGAAGACTGGTTGTAAGTCCCTTTGATTCTTTTGGTAGTTATTTCATTTATGACATATGTGTTATTATGGTTATTTTTAACAATGACATAGGGTCCGTTATAAAGTAGTAATAATTTCTTCGTGATGCCTTCTCTAGAACTGGGTAACTCTCTATTCCGTATTAGCACCTTTTCTCCCTCTTGATATTGTATTACCTTAGGTTGGATTTTATGATATTTTTCCTTCCTCTTCTCTATTTGTTCAGCTATCTTGCTGTAGAATCGGGCATTATCAAACTTGTACTCAGGGTTGGTGGGGAAATTAATAAGTTCTTCAATTGCTCGAGGTGGTGGTTTTCCATACATTATGGTGTAAGGGGTATCTCTAATGGATTCGTGGTATGCGAGATTAATGAAGTTTTCTGTGGCTTCAATATAGTCACTCCACTTACGTTGCTGATCGTGGCAGTACGTTCGAAGTATCCTTCCGACTTCACGCAGTGCTCGTTCTACTCTTAAACAATGCTCTTCCCAGTTGGATGAAGTGATTAGTAAATCGTCAACGTACACAGTGGTATAATGCATGATTTCTGGACCCAATATCTGGTCCATGCAGCGGATGAATATCGCTACTGATTTACCAGCCCAAAAGGTAATCGCTTGAACTGGTAGTTCCTACCCTCGAATATAAATGCTACATACTTTCGACTGGCTGGGTGCAACTCTATTTGCCAGTACCCGCAAACTGTATCCCAGGTACTGATAAACTGGGTACCATGAAACTTTTTTAGGATCTCCTCAATTTCTCCAGGAGATGTCCTGTCGTTAATTAAAATTTTGT
The DNA here is from genome assembly GCA_034769895.1 of Magicicada septendecula. NCBI lineage: Eukaryota > Metazoa > Arthropoda > Insecta > Hemiptera > Cicadidae > Magicicada > Magicicada septendecula. The sequence goes on from CM068367.1 coordinate 1,218,223,240, forward strand.
TTATCTCCCTTGCGTCGAGACATAGACGTACCCTTCCGTCCTTCTTTGTAACAGCCACTATGGGACTGGTGTACTGTGAACAACTGTACTCGATTATGTTCCCTTCCAGCATTTTGTTGATCTCCATTCGTACTGCATCCTTCGCCGCGTATGCAATTGGATATGATTTTTTATTGAAGTTAGCAACTTCTTTAAACCTCAAGTCGCATTGATACCCCCTTACTTTTCCTGGTTGGTTGGAAAATACATGGCGGTATTTGTTGTAGATGTTGATTAACTTTTCCACTTCTTGAGTGGTTAAGGGATTTTCGTCCTGAGTACCTCGAAAGTGTCTAATATCTTCCAACTTCTTGTTCCATAAAAGGTCACTATTTATTTGGTCTTCTGTTTTTTCTTCCCACATTCTGTCTGGTGAATAACGGACTGTTCTGATATTATACACATTGTTAACTGGGACGACCCCCCTTGCTTCCAGTTAATTCTGCCATCCATTCTTTATTTTCATACTTCATGGTTACTCTTGATTGCCTCATGTCAATAACTGCAGAGTATTTTCTTAAGATGTCGCAACCAATTAATATTTCTAACGGCAAATTGTGTGCGATTAGAAAGATCATTGATAATGTTTCATTATTGCTTGTCACTTCTAAGGACACTTGTTTCTTAATTGTCTTGTTTTGCCTTCCAGTGGCTCCAATCAAAATAATGTTACTCACAGGTAATGTAGGTAAGCTGACCTTACTTTCTTTTTGAATTTTGTTGTACATGGTTATGTCAATTAAGGACACATTCGCGCCTGTGTCAATCATGAATTTTGTAGACATTCCATTTATACTGGCGATAATATAAGCGATTTCATTGTCTGGATGGTCAATCGTTGTTGTATTCTCTTCCATCAGTTCTTCACGTATATTTTTCAAATAATGATTTTGGATGATCGTTATTGTCTGGTCAGTCACTCTAGTTATGTACCCAATAGATTGGATCAGTGACGGGTCCTGTTGGATTCTCACTGCCGCTGTTCGTTTAAATGTTGGATAGTACCCTCTGCACGGTCCTCTGGTCGATTGGGGTGGTTACCATCCGTTACTTCCATCCTTTCAACCGAGTGGTCGTTGCATGTTACCAGCTCCCGGCTTTTTCTATGTTCTTCTGCGCTTCTGCTCCTCGGTCCTCTGTAATACAGTCTTCCATCATTTCTATTTTCGGCGCTGATGTAATTGACCCGTCGCCTGTATGTTTGATTCTGTCCTAGGTTGTTATTATTATATTGGTGGTTGGGCCTGTTGTAGTGGCCACCATTTTGGTTATTCCCTCGGTTATATGAATTATTATGATGATTATTAATATTGTAGTAATTTTGACTGTTATTTCTTGGATAATTGTTGTTGTTATTGTTATTGAAGGTTAGGAAATTATTGGGATTGTTCGGTGGGTTATTTGCCGGTGCATTGTTTCCCTGGGGTCCATTTTGGTGGTTTCTCATATCGTAGTTTCTATTATTCGGGATGTTCTTCTGTCGATTTAGTAAGTAGTGTTTCTCCCACTCATACTCCCCCAATAAAGCGGCCATATCTTGTATTGTCTTGATCCTCCCACTCAGTCTACTTTTAGTGATCTCCCCATCATAATGGTAAGCCAGTTGTGTTACCAAACATTCTTCTGGGATGTTCGGCTCTAAATTTCTCGCAACACTGACCTTACCCAAGAAATAGGCTGTGGGAGATTGTCCCAAGTACGGGTCGAATCTACCGTTACTAATGTTGTTCCGTACTACGTGTTGCGTCGCTTCAGACCAGTATTTATTTTTGAAAAGTTCCTTAAATTCGGCAAAGTTGTGGATGTCCGGTCGTACTGCCGTCCACCAATTATCGTGGACCTCCTTAAACATCTCATCCAGCATGCACTTAATAACCGTCCATCGTGTCTCCCTGGTTCTTGCTAGGCTCTCTTCCACTCGTTTAATAAATTCAATAGGATTACGCTTGTAGTTTTTAAAATTAACTAATCTCCCTATTTTCGCCGCATGAGACATGTGAACTTAGTAGTGGTCTGTCCTTCAGTGCGTTTATTTCTTCTTGGAGGTGTAACTCTCTTACTCTGAATTCTTCTAATTTTCCTTCCTGGGCTGTTGTGGCACCCTTAACTTCACTTACGGACGCATCTAATTGGTTGTACCTCTCTTCAGTTCTTGTTTGTACTTGTTCGAATTTATTGGTTGTTTCTTGCTGGAGTCCTTCAATCCTCCTTTTGTTTTCACCTTCAGCTTCGTTTACTTTGGTTAATATTTCTTCCCGGACTTGTAACACCAGTTAGCTGGTTCTCTCTATTTTCTCTTCCGTCTCCATTACGTTTGCTTCAATTCTTCCCGGTACTTCTGTTAATTGTTGTTGTAATGTATCTTGGTTGTACTCGATTTTATCGTTCAATGTTTCTATATCTTCTTTCATTCGTCTCAATGTTTCGCTGGTTTTCTCATTACTTTTCTCTATTTTTTCACTTATCAGTTTATTCTCCTCCTTCATTTTCTGTGTCAAGGTTTCATTTAATGATTCAAACTTCTTGTCTAATTCTTCCTTGTCTTCCTTTCTGGTTTTCTTTAATTCCTCATTATTTTTGTCCAATTTTTCATCCATTTGCTTTAAGGTTTCATTAGTTTTCTCATTATTTTTGTCCATATTCTTCTCCATTGTTTTACTGAACTCGCCCATTAGCCTTATCATGTCCTGTAAGGTCACGTTCTCCGGTTGTGCGGGCCTTTCTGACCATTTCTCTTGTTGTGTGGGTTTTGTAGCTTCCGCTGGAGGTAACATTTCTTCCGCATCTTCAATCGAAGTTACTTCCCTTTCTTCCATTCTGACGTCTTTCTTGGTCTCCTTTTTTAACATCTCTGCTTCCTTTTCCACCTTCTTCTCGCGTTGCTTAGCCTGGTATCTTGTGTCGTGCTTTGCCTGTTCCATTTTCTGCAGCCGCCGCTAGAATCTATTTATTTTAATTGTATAGTTTTTTAATTATTCTAGCCCTACTAGTTGGTGCGCCACTTTGTAATATCGTGGTATTTGATGAGTTATAATATGTCACCCATTCTAAGCGTCAATTTGTCATAGAAACGAAGTACTCCCGTTCTTGTCTTTACCTTAAGCCCCACTGTTGGGATCATCACTTTGTAAATAGACGGTTTACCGGTATTAACTACATGTCGCGTACTTACTTTTTGTGTATTTAATATTGTAACGTGCTGCTGAATACTTTTTCTTAATACTTACTAAGTCGACCGTATTCTCGTCGCTCAGTTCAAATTTTCTGCCTCGCTGTCTGGCCGAGTCGAATTCATCAACTACAGTATTTTTATTGTTTATGTCCCAATTCTTATATTACCTTTTTAAATTAATCAAACATACAGCGGTTGGTAAATATGAAGATTTATTTAACACTTTTTTTCATATTATCAGGTCAATTACAGTTGAGAAATGAAACATATATTTATTTTAGCTCCGGCGTTTACAAGTTGCTCAGTTGGCAGCGTCCTGCTTCGTTCAGTTCATACGTAAATGCCACAATGGCGTACAGTTTTATGTTTTATAATAATAATCTCAGGGATAAGTTCTTTGGACTACAGAATGTTGGTTTACAGACTAATAAATGCACATAAATTCATAATATTCCTTATAACTAATACACAATATATGATATCTTAAAATATGACAAGTAAGTTATCGCAAATGAGAAATAGTGTTTGTTAGGTTAAATTTAGTGAGCAAGTTACGTTTTTTAAAATTAGTTAATATAAAATCAAAATCCAGTGATAGCTTTGCTGTATCAAAAGTGATTATTTAATCAAGTTCAGTTCGAAAAATTAATTTAGTGACTGGTGAAGTGAAAGTTTTAATTTTGGGGTGAAGTATTTAATTTATACTCATCGATTCCTTAATGCAGCTTCTCTTGCGATCCTCTTCTTCTTCTGGAACACGTCTAAGAGTCCTTTCTTCTTTGGATTTATTGAGATTCCCGTTCAAATGATTGAATTTCAATGTCCAGCTTCCATCAGTTCTTGTAGATGATATGTTTCCTCAGGCTGGGTTAGGTTACTTCAGTTCTTCCTCCAGAATTAGTCGTCTCTTAATTTGGTTTGCTTCCTTTAATTTTTTGGGTATTTAACTTATTATATTTTGGTTTTAATTGTCCGATATCTCATCAATGGTTAGTTTATATATTCTTCTTGTACTTCTTCATTCAAATTTAGGAAAACTTAATGATTTTAGAATTAATTTGTCTTCAAGGGCTCCATACGTCCACCCTCTATGCTAGTCAATAATGGAATAATTAGATTTCAACGGTCAAGCTATGTAACAAGCTTGAGTTGTCATAGTAACCTTTCAAATTATACTAGTTCTCATTGGCCAACATCTTATAACATTGTTATAATCTAACGTTTTATTTCTGTTTAAATTTATAAAAATCCTTTAAATTATAATTACTTTCTTATGCTAGTAGTCATATTAATTATACTAACACCATTGTTTTGCTTTTTTGCTAAAGATTATTTTGATATCACTCATGGTTACTTTGATTAATTAATAACATATTTCTTATTTTCCTATTGATATTTTCTTATATAATTATCTTGAAACTAAATATTATTTATACATTTTTGTGCCTGATATTCTTACTTAAATACCTAAATATATTTTGTACCTTCATTGACCTTTTGTTATTGTTTTACTTACAAACTTACAAAATTCCTTCCTTTATGCTAGGCCTAATGCCTAGGTTTCACAATACTTCTATTCAACATTCCTTACAATCTTTTTGTATGCATTAACTTTATTTAGTGGTTTTTGACCATTTTCTATAGAAACTGATTAACAAAAAAACATTGGTGCTTTTAACAACACACCTTTTATTATTTAACATCTTTCTTACCAGGTCCAAGCCTGAAATTAAACTTCTAATTATTATTGGTTTCTTACTTTTATCTCACCTATCTTCTAAGTTTATTAATACTATAGTTCTTACAATAACAAAACTCTTATAATAATAATTTTTAACACTACCTTAAACAACATAACTCATTCACAAATTCCTTCACTAAACAACCTAGTGTCTCCTTCTCCCATCTTCCACTCTAATATTTTAACTTTTCATTATTTTTATGTATTTCTTACTTTCGATTACTTAAATTAATAAAGATACACTTAGTTTAGTACTCTTACTATCTAACATGCTTTTAAAGATTGTTTTGCTATATCAATATAGTCTGCTTTTTTACTGTATTCTACACTGTATGCACTCACACTGCACCTTTCCTTTCACATGAGGTGTATTTATCTATTATCACTTTTACTTTTACTCTATGTTATTTACATAGTTCATTGTCATTTATTTCTATTTATGTAGTTCTATACTTCACCTGAAATTTCACACATTGTTTGTTTATTTGGTATATCATCACTGTGTGGTTATTGGTCATTAACATTTGTTTTATTATCACTTAACATTTGTCACTTTGGTATTAATTATTACCTTTGCTAAGCTTGATTATATTTTACTTGCTTTTGGCTAGTTTATTATTTAATAGGGTATTTTTTATTTCTATCTTCCTATCTTATAATTATACATTCATGTTTCTTTTCGTTTCATTTAACACACATAATATCTCTATTTTACTTTTTATGGTTTATATATTTTACATTTTATTTATGCCCTATCTGTTTTAGTGCATTTATTTTACATTTTATTTATTAGCTACATCTTGGGGTTACAATGATTGTGGTACACTTTGGGTTACATCCTGGTTTCTCGTTTCTTCACCTTCTCCAATCTATTGGGTTAAGTCATAGTCAGTTTCTTAGTCAATTGTTATTTCGTAGTTGGGTTATCAATCTTCAAGTTATAAGTTTTTAATTTTTCTTTTACCAAATATTAGTGGTATTTTGTGCTATCTTATGTCATGTTACAATATGCACAAGTGGTTTTTCTGCTTCCATAATGGGTGTATTAATTATAGTACTACTCTTAAGGTTACTGTGTTTAGTATTAAATAACATACAGTTCCCTCACAACATTTCAAGATATATTTATCTCATAATTATGTCTACAATAATAAAATACAAGTATAATTTTCATTATATACATTACTGATCAGTTTTAAGTTTTATGACTGTAACAAGTGGCCTTATGTCATATTAGATTATACATGCAATATTTAAATGTATTGTTGTAAGTCACCAAAAAATACATTGCATAACAGTACATAATACACATATTATTCCAATTATACTTAAATTAAACTTTGTATAAATGAGATCGGAACTCAGTATACACGAGACTATTACTATAATTAATACGGTTGAGAAATAACACTAATATGAATATTAATATTGCTGAGAGCTTAAACATAACTTCCACCAGGGGCTTCTTAGAGTACTAAAGGCATGCACCCCCCTCCAGTTTAAATTGTACTATTACATAATCCATTATAACTACTCTTGGAAAACCATTATATCTTTATACAATACTTCATACAAGAAAATGTTTTCAGATTAGGTAATAGGAGAAAATGTTTTTGAACAGCGTGAATCACAGTACTGATTCAAATGCTCCATTCCCCACTCTAACTGAAGATGATAAACTTGTAAGGCTAAGCAGCATTTCCATTGCCAGTAGGTGTGTGTTTGCTATCAGACCTCGTGATGTGATTCACTCAGTACAATTAATCGTAGAGTATTGTAAATGTGAGATTTGCTCTTTTTTAGTGTTTAGATTTTGAGTTTTCTTTTTTTTTGTAAGTAGCTTCATATTTAATTTATGCAAATATTGTAGTGTCCAGAGATTTATGTTTAGTTTTAACATTTTATGCAACACGAATTTTCAGTGCAGGCGCTTAAAGCAGTAACTTATGCAAGATCAACTTTTGATCAAAAAAATAAACTGAAATCATTAGGTAGGCCAACTCCTGAATTCTGCATGATGCAATCAGAAAATAAGAGAAGAAAGAATCATGTTTTCCAAAGGCAATTGCTTTCCAAAGATGCATACCAAGAAAATACCGGATCTGTGGCTGTAATATTTAGAAATCTTCATTCTGTTTTTAATGTATTTTATTTTCTCCCAGAGACAGTGGTGATTGCTTGTGGACTGCAGATACTGGCCTGCACGCTTAGTGTCTGCAGGGGAGAAATAGAAAATGAGATACAAGGCTTTGAATTTGTGACAATCGAATGTGACAAGACAAATGACAAACCATTGTCATATAGTATTAGTTTTTAGGTACGTGTTTAAGGGATCGGTATACGAAAGGTTTGGGGATTTCTCAGTCCTGAAGGTACACGTGCAGAAACCTTTGCAAAGTGCATAATAGACTACATCAATCCTCTTCTGCACACATCAAAGGAAAAGTTAATAGTGTACCTCAGACTTTTGATGGCGCCAATGTCATGTGTGGTTCTGTAGGAGGTGTTCAAGCACAAATTAGAAAAGTATCTGTTCACTTGTACGCTCATCAATTTAATTTGCTATTAGAAACAGCAACAAGTGTATGCAAACAACAGGGTTACAATTTTTTTCAAATCTGTCTGCCACTCCAGAATTTTTTCATGTCCATTTCTATGACCAAATATTTTGGAGAAAATAGTGCAAGCCAGGTTACCCAGAGTTTCTGTAACAAGATGGAAATACAACATTCGTACAGTCAATGCTGTGTACAAAACTAAGACAAGTTGGAAGAATGTTTTGAAGTTCATGAAGAACATTGTATAAATAAACTTACCATTAATGAGGGGAGTGGTCACAAAAGGACTCTTCACGACCAAGATTTCATGTTCTGGCTAACTTTTTTCCACAGAATTCTACCTCATGTGGACATACTGTACGAAAAACTACACAGTAGGAACAAAGGCAGTGTAATGTGGCAAACTGACATAGGAATTTTTGAAAATAAGATACCGAAGGAGAGGGAGAAATGAAAAGAAAACACGAATAAATGAGGACTTCCCTGAGCAACCAAGAAAAGGAACAATAATGCTGGATACAGTACTAGAATAAGCGATGCAACAGAAGTATGAGACATTATTGGAATTCATATAAAAGACAGATTTATTTTCACACGTCACCTAGAGGCAACTTCGTTGATGTCCAATGATTTACTTTCACTTTTCCTACACATTTACAGAAGAAAAATTTAAGCGAGTGAATTAGAACTATTATACAGATGGCAGGATTTTAATATTAAAGGCACAATAAAACTTCTTAACTTTATAGAAGAAAACAATCTTATGTCTGTTTTCAAAGACAGACTGAATGGCCTTGCGATACTATCTATCAACAAGGAGCTTGTAACAGAAATGAAGTTCTTTGATGATAAGAGTGCTAGGAAAGTTCGTTAATTTAAGGAAAGGCGAATGGACTTTGTCTGTATATAAATGATTTGTTTAGAGTGTAGGTATCACAAAAATAATATAGTATATTATTTTTTTTTGTGGAAACAGTAAACACATTTTAGTGGACACTTTCGACACTAGTGGAGACAGCAAAGAGACTAACCATGTATATGTTTATTAATAAAACTGCTAACTTTCTAAAACAGCTCACAATACTTGAGTGAGTTCAGATTTTTAAATTATCTTTGTATGTTGCATGTGTTACTACTATTCTGATTTTATTAATGAATTATTTGATCAAATATTGGTGGCATTTCTATTGTGCATTAAATTAATATTGATAATTAAGTAAGAAGCCTTAAGGGCTTCGTCCTCCAGCCTCTTAAGTGACGAACCATTACTGACTTCCACTATATTAAATATGGATTTTTATACGAACATTACAAACACACACGGTACGTTTGCAGTCTCACTGAAATTACTTCCAAAATGATATAAGAAACTGGTGCATGAAAACAATAATCACATTTTCTTACTCTGTGTAAAGCCAAAAACATCTCCCCTTCACACATCAATAACTACTTTAAGAAATTACACCAGACTTGTGTACACTATAAATATTTTAAGAAATCTATCAATGCTATCAATAGATTAAAAAAAACCTTGTTAAATTTAGAAATGAGTTGGATTTATAATATTGTTGAAACAGAACGAAACATAGCTAAATGTAGACAACAATGTAAGTCACTTTTACTATCTGCCATAAAAGATGGATCTGAATGTAAACAGAAAATGTACTTTGATAAAGAGCATGACATAATAATAAACTGCCAATTAAGTCAACTACACAAAGAAACATGTAATACCATACATAACAATTGTTTTACAAATTTAACTACAAATGACTTCCTTGCAGATATAAAATGATTTTTATTATTAAGACTGAAAGAAAAAAAATCCACAAAATTCAAGAAGATACATTCATTACACACATCACTGCCATACTATTACAAATTTAATATTGCTAGAAGTCTGGTACATTGTTCACACAAACTTACATCTGCCATCTACATAAAAGAAGTTGAGAACATTGTGAGTGTAACTCTCAAACAATGATCTTGTTATTTATTTTCTCATGTAATAGCATGTTTTAGTTCTTCTGAAGGAGACGGGAGGACGTGAAAACTGCTGTGGGATCTTTAAGAATGGGAAATGTATTTTTCTTTAAAACATGGTTTTGTGGAAAGATCTGCAATTCCAATTTCAAAGCTCTTTCTAAATCACATGAAGAGAAAAGGTCCAGATTACTAGAATTAAATTCATCCTATCTCTTATGAAAATTAACCCACTGTTTGTGTAAGAGGTTATCTTTATCTAACTCCTTTGCTTTGTTATTGTGAAGAAGCCTGAACTGCAAAGCATACAAGTGTTAGTATATAAATATCAGTAGGATATGGAACACAAAACACAAACACGTACTTGTCACAAAACACAGTATAATGAGAATAAAAACTTACAACAACAACATTATACAGCATTACATCAACCTGTCTCAAATGCTATGCTAGCCAATGCTGGGTTCTGACGATATTATAATCTACTGAGCATTCTATTCATGATCCCTACTGGGTATTCTATATACCAAGTCCAAAACTGTACATAAAAATCATAGAACTTATACCTGGTTCCACTGTGTGTTCTTTCCTCCAGGTGTGGCATTATGTTTAACTGCTACATTTTTACTGAATAAAACTTGAAATTATTCAGTCTATTTGTAATTTGGTCAGTACACTAAGTTTTAAGAATTTCTGTAGTTAAAACTAAGCAAAATAAGTTAAATTTATATTATTAAGATGAATTCTTACATCTATCTACAGCTACTGTATTAACAAAGAGGTCATAGACATGGAAACAGATCATTATGCGTAATCATTTTATATCACACCGACTTTTTACAAAAGATAATTATTATAATTCTAAAGCTTCACGTTATATTCTAAAAAGTTTTCTTATGGGTCTCGTAAACCAATCTGTAATAGTTTGGTTTATATGAAACATATTAATGTTTACATTTAAAGTAGTTTTTATATAGTTTTTTAAAGCTTTTATCAAGTTTGTAGGTTCATGGATTATGAAGAAAAGAGAATAACAAGTTAGTCTGTAAAATGTTTAACTTAATTGCCATATTAACAAATCACAATTACCTTTCCCTGGTATATACTCAAGATCAGGAGCAATTATAAGTAATTTGACACGCTTCATCTTTGAATATTTGTTTGCTTCCCTCAAGCCAACTACATATCGCCGTTTAGCATGCGCCTTAATGGGATCACGAGAATACAGTCTATCTTGGTATCGCACAACAGTTTCCACTAACAAGGATGCACTTTGTACCAACTCTGTAGTTAAGCAGTTATTACAGTACCTGTGTTTACAGATAATAAGTACACAATACACTGCAATAGGTAGAATTTGCACATGAAATAGTAATTTAACTCTAAGTGTACGATAGCATGTTGCAATGAAAATTTGTCTAAGTAAAGACTGCAGGTTTGGACATTGTATAATAGACAATATAATATATGTAAAAATTGTTAGTTTAAGTTAATTTTTGACAGAACAAGTAGTGTTGTGAAATGGTGTGAAAATATGCGTAGGCATATGGCGAGTGTGCGTGTGTGGGTATGTAATAAATACATAATAATAAAAAACATATTAAATTACATAACTCTTGTGAAAATAAAAATTCTGACATGAGACTTACAGCAGAATACGCATAAATAAAAGACTTACTGAGTGGTACTATTAGTTCATGAATTAAAGAACTAAATATATGAGTTTTTCTATACATAAAGTTTTATGACCCTGAAGAAAAGTAACAAAATTAAAGTAGTTTTTTGTGCAACTTAGCTTTGTTCACAGACAGTATGGTCCATGAAGTAAGATATCATAACTTAGGCCACAGAGAAAAGGAATATTTCAGTCACTGAAATTGGCTAAAATCTCATTTGATTTTGTTTGTCATATTGTATAATTCAGTCTCTCTCAAAACTAGATAACGCATGGTCACTGCCACTGTCAGTTTAGACAATTGGTCTACAAAAGTGCATGAGTACAAATCAGAAAGTTTGCGAGTTGATTGAATATCGAGTGCTAATCCGGTATAGTACAAGATCTTCTGCATAGGCATTTAAAAGGGCACTTGAAGTTTGCTGGATTATTGTGTATGTTTAATACACAAAATAAATTACAATTCAAAATTGATTCACTATATATTTTAGAAGTACCCAACCCGAGAACGGGCCTCAACGGCAGACGACAGGAGGAGATCGCAATAGTATCCTGAGCAGTATCCAGAAGCAACAACCACAACCATATCCGGAGAGCAACCATGTCTTCTGGACTGGAGCATCGACAATGCATCATCCACCATAACAGGAAGTGAAATTATTTGTTATAAATTTTATTAAAAAACACTATAAACTTAAAGACAAAATAACCCATATAAATAGAATGTTTATGTATTAGAATATAAGAGAAAATTATTTTAAAATTGAAAAAAAAAAGGTCAACAGAGACAGTTTAAGTAGTTTTATTTTGTTATTATAAACAGTATTAAATTATTAGTGCACTTTAAAAAAAAATCATTAATAAATCTGAAGAATTTCAATATATGATATAACTGACTTCTTATTTTATGCAACCCCTGTACATCGCAATATATAAATAAAAACTTCTCTAACTGATTCAGGAGATAGTCAGAGGAATTTAAAATATGCATATTTTGTAAAATTAAAATGTTTTCTCAAATATATTACTGACTTTTAGTTACTATTTTATACAGGTCACTAAAAAATGATTTTAGTATAATCTAACGTAAAAGTTTCTAAAAGGTTACATGAATATGTTAAATAAAAAAAGTATATTAGAATGATTTACACTGTTTCCTTCACAGCTACCTATTTTGCCAATGTTCGTAAGGTTTTTCAAAATATCCATAGTATCCAACTAGGACACTACAATGGATGCTCCAGAGTAGTTAATTGAGCCACGAAAAATACCATTTAACAAACATGGCTTTGTGTATCGGTGCACTGTCATGTAAAAGAATCTGGTTGCCATTATTTGGTGATCTTTCTTATGCTATTCCTTAGACAATAAAGGATATCAATATACATTTCTAGTTTAGCCTGGAGTTAATTTGTGCTGATCAATACATCAACTTGGTTCTACAATCACTGTCTACCTTCCAGCCTCAGATTCTGGGACAATACCTAAGAATACAAAAAAAATCCTATTATGCAAACAAAAATTTATTTCTAGGGAGAGAATAATTATTTCCATTTGGATGATTGATGTTTTGTCTGAACATCATATAAAATTACCATGTCTTTTCTGTTGTGATCATAATTTTTTTAAATAATAATAAAACAGTTTTAAAAACTAGTATACAGCATTCAAAACAAAAACTGTCATAAAGTGGCTATACTTATATCATGTTGTACTTTCTATTATACACATAACTTTCTCTCAGAACAACCAGCGCACTAATACTAGGTCCTGTAGGTTTTCACCTCAAGCTCTTCAGTTGATCTTAATGGACTGAGTTGAAAGATTTCAACACTAGTGTGTTCAATACTTGTTTTTAAATCTTTGTTTCTTGTTTTCAATAAAATCATCTCAGACATTATTAGTAAATCTCCATGTCTGCACACTACCTTGTTTTTATACAGGTTTTATAAATGTTTATCCACTTTTATATGGATAATCCAGGTTTATACATTTTAGTTCTTAATACTGTTACTATTAGACTCAAAACATTCTGCAGATGAGTATAGACTCGACTCATGTATGATTCTATGAGTTCATTGTTTTGTTTTTGTCACTGTAGGAGTTTTCTGTAACTTTTGCAGGTGCTAAATGCAGAAATACTGAGCCTCTTAAATCTGTTGATCCACATACCTGTTTCATTTTTTGTTCTTATAAAAAAAAAGACAACCTGCTGGTAATACTTTTTTCTATCTGATTATACTGTACTGTCATAGTATACATATATTCAATCTAAAAAATATATTTATCAAATTTGTTAACATGACAATACCTGATCTAGACCACTTTTGAGGTTTTTGAACTGTTATCACGTCAAAATTTAGTGCTTCTGAACCAATGCATGTACTTTTTCTTTCTCAAGAAGCACCCTTGCCTATGCATATGGAATAATGAATTTCATTACCCAATCATGGCTGAGTGATAGCAGAGTGACAAACTCATACCTTCTGTTTATGTTGGTACTGAAATAATTTGATGATATATGCAGGCACCATTAAAGCTGGTAGCTGGTTGGATTTATTCTCGAACATTATCACTTTTACTCCCATCTGGGTGTCCACTGTCCATGGATGCACCATAAATGATCATCTAGAGAAATCTGAGGGGGGAATGTACTTACAGACGCATGGAATGTCAAGATACAACATGGACATTCAGTCTATATGACCTATGTTAAACCTAGCAAGGCTAAACTTCCACATGATCCAGAAATAAAAATGGTATTTTGCATATGCCTGGAACATCAGCATTTATTACAAACTACCACATGCAAAGATAAAATACACTGTACACCTCCAAGAAGTGATATATTACAAGTACTCACAGCCTACTTCCTTTGAACAACAACATGTGATCTTATTGAAAGCTATGGGGACAAATTTCTTTACCTGAGCCTCTGCTGATAATAAAAATGACATCATAACTAAAGGAGTTTTACAAGCTTGGAAGCCAAAACTCTCAAAAAGGACCTGCACGGAATATGATCTTCATTACTCTTTTCATAAGTCAGCAGATTACCAAATGCAGTCATGGAGATGGTACAGACAAAAACAAAATAATCATGAATATGCTCAGAGTGTATAGCTGTCGATGAACCAATGAGCTAATATAGGCCTATGCACTCATCAGCACAAAACAAAGATGAAGGTATTGAGTAGCTTGATGAAGTGTTAGTTGTTGTGGAAAAGTCAACATTTCCACATTTTGAGTCAACCCTGAGGAAATATAACAGATGATTTTGAAGAGTTGATTAGAGGATCTTGATTAAGAGATCAAAAGTAATGACACACTTTTCTTCAGTATTTAATGTCTACTATTATAATATACTCTGTAGATTTTAATTCAAGAATGAATGGCATGTATCCTTAGAATTTACATTTGTTTAAAATAATTTACAATTATTAAATTAAAACTTAATAAAACTAAATCCTTAAATTTTTAGTGACCGTCAATCAGTGAATGTTTTAGTGGATGGTTAGTGAGGATCGGTCAATAATACAACTTTTAGTTATTTTGTCACAGTTGTGTCTTTGGCGTCAGCAACAATTGTCCTGAAGATGACAATAAATATTGTTGAAACGTCGACGCAAAATAACTAAAAGTTGTATTATTGACCGATCCTCACTTAATAAAACTATTAAAACTTCTATATAATTTTAACTGTTTTAACTTACTGTTCAGTGGTATTTACTCTTACATCTATCATTAAATCACGATGCTATTATGATAAAAAAAAATCATCTGGCCTATAAAATAGCACAAGAAGTTGGCAAAGTTTATGTAAGCATAGGGAGTCTGACATCTCCTTACTTTTGCTTACATGGGAAGAGGGGCCTGAAAACAGTATTTACTTATACAATAGCTGAACAGTCCCAGAGTGTTAGGCTAAAATACATTTTCAGAGTTTTCAGCAAAAACGCCTACTTTTATTATATTGTTCAAAACGTTTTTATCATTATTTAACTATAGTGGTAAGGTCTCCTGCCAAGTAATTCATTCTTTCTGATCTTCAGGCATCTTGGCAACCATGTTTTGACAAACACCAAGCATGTGCAGATCATTATGAGAATAATGACAACTCACTACTGATACTCCAGAGTAGTCAGGTACTTTGACACGATTTCTTTAACAATTTTCCTTCAGCCATGTCAAACATGCTTAATGTTTACACAACCTGTCAAAAAGACAGGCACCTGCTGCAAAATAACTGACAACTAATGTTCTTAGAAATGCTTGTGTTACTCATAGTCTTGCTATTTTTCACTGCTGTGTTGCTGTATGCATTCTCTCACAAGATCAATGTTTTTGGTCATGACTTCTGAACCAACACAAAATTCAATGTTTATACACTGCTAAAGATCATTTGGAACTCTGACATCAAGTGCACTGCACATTTCTACTGTTACTGTGGTTGGAGAGGAAACAAAATATGACATCAGCCCTGTTGTGGAGTTTTGGATGGTACCCACATATGAACCACAACTATTATTTAAAACAAGGTGTCAACTCCAGTAATATTTAGAAGCCATGCCACAAATACAGTGAAGTAAAACAGTGACAGGGTAGGATAAAAAAATGTAAAAACTATCATAAACTGTTAAGAAAATATTGGATATTTCAGAAGAATTTTATAGGCCACACAATATATTAATTTTGTAACATATTTTAAAACATTTAAATTTTACTCAAAATGCTAACTAATCTACTTAAATGTATGAAGGGCTTTTTTGCTGAATGCAAAACTCAAATTAAATGGATGGGCTGATCATTAATATTAGAAAATTAAATTATTTGGATAAAAATTATAAAAAGTAAACTGATTATTCCTTATGTAACTCGTACTATAACAAATATCAAAATTTGGAAATTCAGAAAGTAATGGATTGTGACTTTCAGATGAAGAGATAATGATGTGACAGGGTGATGAAGAGATAATTTTACATGTGGCTCCATCAGCCAAGTCTAGGTATCATCTATAAACAGTGGTGTGATAAGACATACGTAGTACTATAACAGACAGATTAAAGAATAAAACAAGCCTGCTACATGCACCTGTTATGCCAATAAAGAAAGAAAGGTCTTCTCTGCCAGCCAAAAAATTGAATACTTCAGAAATATATGAAGATTACTTTATAAAATGAAGTTAGGAAAGTGTTTTTATTTTAAATTGTTAGACTCACAATACAGACAAATTAGCTTAAAAATTGAATATAAAGTAAAATTAGTAGGAGGGATCTTTTTCTTAGTTGTACTAAAAAGTAATATATTGAAACCAATGTGTCACTAGCTGTAACCAGCCTACCAACCTAGTTAAGGGTACAATGGGGTTGAATATTGGTTTCTGCAAATAACTTTACAAACCAAATTTCTTGGATTTCGTTGTCCATGACGTGTCCGTTACTTAACTAAATATAATTATTTCACTACGACTCGGAACACAAAACTTTTTATGGGTCTAAGGTTAGGTTATAAGGTAAACGTAAGGTTATAAGGTAAAACTTTTATGTATTTACCCATAAAAAGTTTTGTGTTCCGAGTCGTAGTGAAATAATTATATTTAGTAAACCAAATTTGTTGAAAACTGAATTATTTGCTCAGAAATGAAGAGCTTATGTCAAATTCATATGAATATGTTCTTTTTAAAAGTTCTTTTATTGAAGAATTGTATGGTGTAAATTTTACTTATTGAAAATATATTTTCTCACCCCCAAAAAATACATTTTAATAAAAATGTATAGCAGAAATTTGTTATTAATATCCACATTCAGTCATAAAGACTATTTAAAATGTCTAATGTATTATTATGTTTATTAATATTTCTTCAAATGATTTTGAATATTATGAGAATCTGATACTTTAAAATTATTAGAACTGCACCTACTTTCATGACACTGTATCTGAATTATCATGCCTATCTCTTCATGACAAATCAAGGCATCAAGGCATACAGCAATCTGAACTTAATATCTCAGTGATTTCCAACTTCACATTTTAAAGCAGGAACCTACTGGCAGGCTGTATCATATGCAATCAACTTTCCACAAGCAATGCAGAAATGAAAAAGGCAGTATTTTTGTAAATAAAACAAAAAAAAAGGTAATTTACACATTTAACATATCTTACTACATATCATTAACAGTACAATTTTTATTATGCAAGTATAAAATAATGAAGATATAAAAAAAGACATTAAACGTTGTATATTTACATAAAATCTTCAATATGAAAACTAAGGTCGATCTGCTGCTACCAACTAAAGCCGAAATGTTCACATTGAGCTGAAAACACTTAAAATGAAACTTTGCATAACACATGCAATTGATTACGAATCAAGGATGAATCACAGGACAATCACATATGTTTTGTTTAGCTGAGGAATGGAAGGAAGTAGACTGGATCTTGTAATACGATAGAAAATATCGGTATGGAGAACCATACACGACTTCCATGTTCTAAGATTTATATTTAAAATAATTTTCGAAATGAAATATTTCCATAGAAATTACTTCTTTCTTCAGCCTTAACCACAGTACTGTGGTCACTAACAATACCACTTCACGTTAGCGCACTTGATTTTCACTGATGATGGAAGTCGATAGCACTGCAGAAACGTCTGGTTTTATAGAAAACATTGGTCCACGGCCAAACAGCCCGGGAAGGAATTTTAACAACAAACTACTTCTTTGTTGCCGATAACGTAGTACACATGACATATAAATAATAAAAATTATTCCCTTTCCCCTCAGCTATCATTTTAATTTATAGAAAATTACCTCCACCCCCTCAAACTAGCCTCTTCATTTATACATATTTCATCTACGTTTTTTTCTACAGTGGATTATTATGACCTTCTTTTCATGATACTTTATTTATCAAAATTAAGTACTTTATCTTGTTAAAATGTAAAACGTTCCAGGTGAACTACCCCTTCCCCTTAACCGATCTTCACCAAAATCAATAGGCCTTGAGTACTCTACAATTCAGAGATGTATGCAAAAAATTATTTGATTCTGTTTGAATTTACGGCTGTTATCGTTTTCCATAGAAAAAATTCCACACACACATTTTGAAAAATGACTTTTCTTCATTTTTTGAGGGTAGTACAATCAGAATCAGCCCTTATCTCGAACACGATTTTTTTTGCCATCACCATACTTCCATTTCTTTATGGAACATGGAAGTAATAAAAGAGGACTGGAGCAAATACACAGTCCAGTAAACAAATAATGTGAATCAGTGAAATAATTTTTATAGGCTTCTCCTGCAAGACTATTCACAGTTAAAATAATACTCTATTATTTATTTACTTACAGTAATTATCAAATTAGTTTTTCAAGATATGGTCACAGGACACCAGTTGGAAATCACTCTAATATCTTAGGAAATATTAATAAACTTAAATATGCAATGACATTGTCAACCAAGAGTATTAACTGAAATAATCTTGAATAACCGTGTTAAAAAAAATTAAAAAGATTCACCAAAAAAGGAAAGCTTAATTTTTATTATAATATGGAATAATTGTTCCATTTTATATGGTAAACAGAGCATACTGTCCTTTATTTGCTATGCAGTGAATGACTTTTTTTTGAGGATAAAAGATGGAAATTTCAACAAAAATTCTCCTGCCATCATTTTCTATCACATGGAAACAAGAAAATATCAATAATTTTACTAGCTTTGAATAACTTGATACTTTTGATAAAATTTTTTTTTTTAATTTGTTATTTTGAACAGTGGTTATCAATCCCTTTGTATCCCCACAGAACCCTAATAAAGATGTTACAGCTAGTGATTCATCACTTTCTTTCATAGTACTTTTTCTTACTACAACTATGAAGAAAAATCCTTCCAATCATCTTTTTGCTTTATACTCAATTGTAAAATCTAATATGATTGTACTAAAACTTCAAAATTTTAACAGAAAACATTTTACTTAAGTATATCATAATTAGCAAAGAACAAATTATAGTAAAACTTACTCTCTAAATTTTCGAGTATGCAGCAACCGTGGTATAGTTATCTTCTCATCATTCTGAATAACTGTATACTCACAACAGTTATCTCCTTTTTCACCATTTATATCCTTATCTTTCAAACTTCTATCATACACAGACAATGCGCCATCATTCAACACTATAGTCTTTGAAACGGTCAATTGTTTTTTAGCAGCATCTTTTGCTTTTATTTTTTCTTCTCTTGTCTTCAAAATAATGGCTTTAATTAAAGACGGTTTGCACTTTTTGTTTGGACGAACTTTTCCTCTTTTACGGAGTGGTTTATCTGAGTCTAATGGATTTCCATATGTATGTGCTTCAACATTTACTCTTTTCCGAAAAGGTTTAATGACAGTGACTGATGGATTTAATAGTATATTTGCTTCAAACTTACCTCTTGACAATTTTGGCTGAAATGAAAAAAAAAACACTTCAAATATCAAAAAATTTCAAATAATAACTTTAAAAATCATAAAATCAATACTATAACAGTCAAATAAACAGAATAGTATTTATAGTTACTCTTAGGGCCATTTTTAATCTGAATTATTTAGTTCAGACAGTTCAAATTTACTTGTATGTTCTGATAGTTTTTTAAATTCAAAAACTTTATAGGAATCAAGAAGTTTTCTCATTGTCAAACTTCTTTATAACTATACTGAAACTGTCATTAAAAAAATACACAATCTACAGTATTGTACAGTAATACAGTACAGTAATCTATTATTTATATTGTACTGCCAATAGATGTGTACTGTGTACACATCTATGTTGGTACATTATAATGTGTCTTCAGCAATGGTTACAAAAGTTAAAAAAATGGATAATGAGAAGTATATATTGTAACATCACAAAATGTTCCATAATAATAATGAACACCAGAAGGGTGAATAATACTAAAAGAACTATAAATGAGTAACCAGGAAGAATGTAACAGTAAAAATAACAAACCAATAAAGAATGAAAGGAGAGAAGCAATTCAAATAAACAGTGGTAAATCCACTACCTGTACTAAATGACACTACAACATAAATAAACAGAATGACAAAGACGAAATGACAAGACAAGTTTCCCACATAAACTGTTAAGTGAGCTCAATAAAAACCTTTGATAAATAAAATCAAATAGAATAAGTAAAATAACAAATGACTTGAATAGTATTGTACCATATATTATAAATAAAAACAGCACATTAGCTGATCCAAGTCAAAGCAATGATTTAAAAAAGACAAATATAGAGAACCATGCTAGGAATAATCACAAACTGTAAAAGATAATGTGAAAGCCAAATATGTATTATCATAAATTAAGAATAACTATAAATGTAAACAATGAATGTGTTTAGGTAACATCATAAGTAAATGAAATGTGTACATAAATGTAATAATAGTCGGGGAACAAAACATTGTAAAATAATGATAACAAACCCTGAATGACCAATTTAAATCGTGGAAATAAGAATCAGATAGAAACCCTACCAAGCATAATGAAGTAAAATCATGACAATGATAAAAAGAATGTAAAGCACCACCACATGTGTGATGTTATAAGAATAAGAGATAAGAAGGACATGTTAAAATAAACATAGTAAAATATGGAAGTTTATGTTATAAAATCAACAAATGTGAACAGATAATTAATATTGTTCAGCTGAATGCAGCATTTATATATAATAAGGTATTCTTTTTAATCAATTAATCATGTTCAAATTAGAAATGAAGAATGATTAAACAAATATTAGGAAAAAGTTATTACTCGGATTTGCAACATTTAGGAGACGATGAATGTAAACAATGCATTAGTAAGTTTAAAATAAAGAAATGTTAATGAAAACTATGACCAAACTGGCATCAAGCCATGTCAAAATAAAGATAAATAAACAAGCTTTACAATGATAGTAATAGAACCCGAATGGGAATTGTAATAACCGAGATATAAACGTTAGCATCATAAATTTGGTGAACCTCGAATAAATACGAAGAAATAATAACACAAACGAAAGTGCCGCTCCAAATGCAAAGATGAAATGCCTATAAATAGAATTATGTCATCATGACATAATTTTCAACCAATCACGGACGACTTTAGAAGCGTGCCGACAGCGCCAAGCGGGATTCTAAAAAATGTATATAAACGATTGCAATTGTAAACAGAAGAGCATTTTTGTCTAAATTCACTCAACTAACAACAACAAATCCAGGCCAACTTATCATCCAAAATTTAATAATCAACGAGAAGGAAGAAGTATAATTCAATCAATGCATCAACAATAGTAGTGAAACTTTTACAAGAAGTGCGTGTAAAAGAACGAGATTAAGTATCATACTTAACCAAGGCAGTAGCCTATCAAGAAGAAATTAAAATCGTTCATGTGCGAGATTAAGTGAAGTGTAACCACGATCATTGAATCAGATCGTTAGAAGTGTTAATAATTAATCATTGCGATTAATCACCAGGGAGTATGGTGCAAATACTTACATTGTTTACATTTTAGCTATTAACAGTATAGTATAATACAGATGTGTACTGATGCAAGAAACAATAATACAATGAGTAATCAACACTGTTTTAAATTGATTTAGAGGAATTAACATATTCCGACGTAAGATTTCATGGGTTAAGGTTCTCAAAACATGACCTAAAATTGGTTCAGAATAATCGAACTTTTCGTTTACTAGTTTTCAATAACTAAAGGTGTCTAACCTAACACTATAATATATTATAAGAGCATTGTAAAGTAAGGCTGTGGTGTTCTATTCTGTAAATTAAAAGAAGCCACCCTTGAGATAGATAATAATTATAAATAATCTACCAATTAAAACAAGAGTATTTATTGCAGACGAACTGAGCTAGATAAAAGTAAAAAACCGGATGATCTGTAATCCGTTTGTTATTATAAACCGAATGTATTTCATTGAATTTATTCTAGAACGAGCAATAAATAACTGAATTGTAAAGTAACAACAATTGTCAACAATTATTTCAACAAATAATTAATCAGTATCAGTAGAGTCCCGGTTATCCGCCACAAATGGGCTGGCGGAAGGGCGGATAAGCTGGAATGGCGGATAATAGGGAGAGTTAAATAAAACGTAAATTTATCATAAAATTATGTTGTAATTTTGTAAATGTAATTAATAAACATCACGTTTTACAACAAATCAATAGAGAAAACAATACAGTACTGTACAATTATATTACAAAATTATAGTAAAACATTTTAGAGAACAAACAACAATATTAAAGTTATACACTTACAAAAAAAGAGAAAACAATTACGCCTACTTTAGTACTTCATGCTTCAAGTTTAAGAATTCAGTAAATTTTAATAAGAAAAATTTACTAAAAATAAATATAGAATCAGACTAATGTGTACGTAATAAAATTGACTTACACTGTCAGAAATGTTGGAAGTGAGAGTTCAGTTCATGATGAATGAAAAAAATTAGTGATCTTCAACTGCCTCCCTGATGATTCCCACTTCTTTGCTGCCAAGTCTCGCCATCTTTGGAGCATCATTATGTCGACAACCCTGGCTTCCTCTTGCTGCTCAACGTACTGAATGGCTGCTTCAAGAGCTTTAACCCCTTCTTTGTATGTGATCTTTTGGGGTTCAACAGTTTCAGAGTCTTGATATTCAACAACATCATCGCTATTAACAAGTGTTACAATTTCTTCGTCAGTTATTTCATATTGGTCATCTCCTGAAAGCCAATTCCTTATTTCATCCAACGATGCATCCTCACATCCAGGGATACGTTGCACCAAGGGCAAAATACTTTCATGAAGTTCATCCAGCATGCTTTCACCCATATTTTCGTCCTCGCCCAACAGCTTATGCCACGACTTCGCAATTGTTTGTGCCCCGACGTCGGCCCAGGCCCTTGCGACCCAATAAGCGACATTCTTCAAATTTGTACTTTTCAACTTCTTAATCAAGTTTTGCCCATCTTCAATTTCTTGTATGACTGTTGACAGAAGCTTTCTTCGATAGTTTCGTTTAAGTGTTTCCAAAACACCCTGGTCCATAGGCTGACAAATGGCAGTCACATTTGGTGGCAAAAACATAGCCTTTATGTCCCCATCTCTAAGTTCGTCTGGATCAGGGTGAGTTGGGGCATTGTCTAGCAATAAAACTGCTTTTCTGGGTAGGTTGTTGTCTTTTAAAAACTTCTCTGCAGAAGGAACAAACTCTTTAAAAAACCATTCCTTAAAAATTTCACTAGTCATCCATGCACTTTTTTGATTGAAATATTTTACTGGAAGAGCATGTTTTGAAATGGTTTTAAAAGCCCTAGGGTTTTTGGACTTTCCAATCATTGCCAGGTCCATTTTATGGTTTGCTGTGGCATTACTGCATGCTAAAATAGTCAATCTCTCTTTACTACGTTTATAGCCGGGGGCTGCAGCTTCAGTTCTAGCTGCAAGGCTCTTACTCAGTAACATTTTGAAATTAAGGCCTGTTTCATCACAATTAAATACTTGATCTCCTGTTAAGCTTTCAGTTTCAACAAAGTCTTGAAATTTTTTCTTAAACTGCTCCATTTCTTGAAAGTTTGATGACAGTTTCTCGCCGCAAATATTCAACTGACGGATTCCATAACGCTTCTTCCATCTATCAAGCCAGCCAACGCTTGCTGTAAAATCTGCATCACCTTCGTTAAATTCTTTTTGAAACTGCAATGCCTTTTCTTTTAAGATAAGTCCCGAAATAGACACCCCTTTCTCCCTGAACTGTGTAAACCAAATGTACAACGCTTCGCTAACTTTTTCATAATCACTATTTTTCATAGTTTTTCTATCTTTAAAAGCAGTCTCAGTAACTCGTGAGGAACACCATTTTTCTAATTCTAATCGTCTCTTCTTCCAATCTCCAACTGTGCGATGACCGACGCCGTAGTGGTCAGCCACCTTCTGCAGCGTTTCCCCTTTATCCAGTCTTTTTAATGCCTCAAGCTTGTCTTTTATTGATAAAACAATTTTCTTCCTTTTCGTAGCCATAATCGCAACACTATTAACAAGACTACACTACGACACTTTCACCAAAACTGCACTAGTCACTCACGGACACACCGCGTAAAAATAGCCTCACTGCTCACTACAGCACACAACAAGAAACTGCAGTCTACTAAGCGATGAGCATGTGAGCGATAGCGTTGGATGTTGGGGGTGGGGTGGGGTGAATGACACATGAGTCACAGCTAGGCTATAATAGGCGATGGGCAGTAGGCCAAATTCCTGCGGTACAGTCAGGAGCAATCACAAAGAGAGCACGTACACTCACGCCCGCAAACTATTGGCACACTATTTTCGTTGCAGTAATTAAAGAAAATATTTTTTACGTTTACGTTTTTTTATGCCGCTTGGGCGGCGGATAATCGAAGGGCGGATAACCGAGACTCTACTGTACTAATTGATGAGTTGCATTTTATAGTAAACAAATAAACAGAAAATTAAAGCCTGATCTTGATTTAACTATTTAATCAATTATTGATTTATAAAATATCAGAATTAATTAGTAAATTATTCAGAAGAATTCTTTTATGGGACATTTCTCTCGAAAGCCCATATGGCGCCCAAGTAAAATTTAAAAGTGCTCACAAAAAACTTTCACAGCATTAATATACTGTTTGATCAAAAGCTTGACAGTTTATTAACCACCTGTGACCAACTGAACTTCCAGTACAACATCACAGGTACGTGAAGGTTTAATTTATACAAAATAACTTTGTCTAGACTACACACTGACACACAGACGACACGACTCAACAGGAGAGTGAACTAACGTCAAGAGATCTACGCAACTGTATACATTCAACAACGGATCTACAACCAAATAATTACTCAAATATAAATAAACAAAAACATCATAATTGAATTAAACAATTAATCAAATAAATAAATAAAAAATAATTGAAGAAGATTAAGTATTATAGAATTGGCGACAACGACGTGTGGCAAATAAAACAATCGTAAGAGTAATTTTGTATTAATATAAAAGTACAATGATATATCAAAATGTTTATTTACAGAAGTTTATGAAGTACAGCATGTTCAAAAATGAAACATCATACTATTTTATATATAACACAAATAACCAAACAGAAAATATTAAAAATTCATGACAGATCTACTAATACTAGAAACATCGTACTAAACTGGTTTCTCAATACAAGTGTGTGTTATACAAATGTATACTGTAATCAACAGTAATGTTTATTGATTATAAAATTTTGCTGAACTGTATTAGTAGACTTTAAATGGCACTTTAATATTTGTTCCACTCACTAGACAAACTTTTTGAAATTCTATATTATTATTATTTTACACTTGAAACATGACAGATTCTACAAGCTATTATCATATAGCTTAGAGGCATCATATATAATAAACATAGGATTTAATTAGTTCTTATGACATAAGTTTCAAAATAAGAATGTTAATAAATGATTAGTTTATGCAACTACCAATAGTCAGCTGATTGTACAAAATACAAGAAATATAGAGAAAATTTAAATTCTGAATTTGATTAGCACAATGTATGATATAACAACACCATGGTGTTCATCATTTTTATCACCAAAAGCAATCCATGATTCAAAACTTAAGATATTAAAAAAGTATTAGAAGATGTAATTTAATTTACCTTTTTATATTTTTAAATACTAAACTATGTACAGAACAATACATTAAAAAAAGATAAGAACTGATGATAATGAGATCACCAATATCTTTTTATGAAATTCATCACTTTCTATATACGTAACAAGTTTCTTGCAGCAATTATATAATATGATATTATTAAAAATATAGTTTCTTCTAGAAGTTGTATATTATGTTTTTGTCGTTTCAATACCTGACGCACGTTTCACTGAAACACATCAGCATCATCAGAGGTTTATTTTTTTTTTTAAATAATAAAATCATTTATTTGTTTAAACCTCTGATGATGCTGATGTGTTTCAGTGAAACGTGCGTCAGGTATTGAAACAACAAAAACATAATATACAACTTGCAGAAGAAACTATATTACAAAAAAAAATAATATTACATTTTATGAAAGTACAGAAGGAGAAACGATTTTGCCAAATGAGATGCAGTTGCTTGAAATGGGGATATTTTACAGTAAGGAACACAGCAGCAATAAACCACAGGCCTAACACTTGAAGGAAAAACTACATACATATTATCACAATACTATATTGCCATAAGGAATGTTGATAAATGTTATAAAGAGATACATAAAAACCATATCCTACAAACAATTACTATACTTGTTTTATTGCTTGTAAGCAGCACACAGCATGAACAAAATAACAAAAAAGAATAAGGGTCTTCTGTATTTACATCATATATAAAAAACAACAGGGTCCAGTTATAAAAGATCATGTAACCTTCAGCATGATAATAAAGGTGATTATTACTATCAACCCTCATGCTGAAGATAATATGGATTGACATGACAAATCAACAGCTATCACATAATCTACTCACTGTTGCCCTTTTGTGAACAGACTTGAATATTTCTGTATTCATGAAAGAGTCTTCCCTTAATGAAAACAAGAGACTATTCTTTAAAAATTATCAAATCAAATGGCACATTATGCTTAATTTAGAGAAAATTTACATTTCTTATAAAATTATTTAAAACAAAGTGCACATGTAGCCCACCATTATAACAGTGCTTCTTAATTTAGATAAGAAACAAACAAAACATCGTTACAAGCAGTAATCGTTTATATCATAAATAAAATACATACAGTAGACTCTCGACTATCCAGCTCATGACTATCCGGCCTATTTTTGAACCTATGTGCCGTGTGCAAAACACAAGTTGCGATACGAAAAGCCCGGAGATTTCCCCCCGCCTTGCTACCTGCTCTTTGTTTCATCAGCTGTGTATCGGATGTTAACAAGTGTGGAATACGTTTGCCACTGTTCCTGGTTACGTTCGTCAATTGTTTTTTGGTGTACTTCGTTATTTTCTTTATTGAAGATTATGAAATGAGTGATAAACGAAAAAAGGTTGTAGTGACTACGGAGGAGAAACTACGTGCTATAAAACAACTGGACTCTGTGGTAATGGCAAAAACTATTGCTTCGGAGTTAGAAGTTGGGAAAAGTACAGTTGGTGTCTGTAAGAAAAAAATTGAGCAGAAATTGAAAAGTGGTGTGCTGCCCAAGCTAGTGGAACTGGAATGAAAGTAAGAAAAACTATGCTGAAAGGTAAGTATAAAGAAGTTGAGGAAGCTTTATTTTTGTGGCATGAACACTTAAGAGGAAAAGGCTTGCCTGTTACTGGGCCGATATTGCAGGAAAAAGTATTCCAATTTAAGCAACAAATAGAAGGAGAAGATTCAGAATTTACGGCCAGTGTGGATGGTTAGATCGGTGGAAAAAACGATTCGGTATTCGCCAGATTACCATAAGTGGGGAGGCTTTATCTGTTAATAAAGAGGATGTACCTTTGTTCAAAGACTATCTTTTTCAGCTTATTGAAAAGGAGGGAATTTCTGGGGAGCAGTTTAAATTATAAGATGCTCCCTAGAAAAACGCTTGCATAAAAAAAAGCCGCTGCACCAGACAAGAAAAGCAAGGAACGAGTCACCATCTTCGCTTGCAGTAATGTAACCAATCCAGTAATGACTTTCATAGCAAAATCAAAGAAACCTAGAGCTTTTAAATCGTAATATTTTTTTAAAACATACAGTACAGTACATAACAAACAATTATAAAGTACTGGCCTATATTGAGAGGTCAGAAAATATGAATAAGAGCGGGTTTTGGTATAAAAGGGGTTTTTAATGGTGTGGGTGGGGCAGGAAGTGAGTAATTATAGAATATCACTATTGTCTGACGACTCGGAACACTAAGTTTTTTATAAGTAAAATCGTAAAGATTTACCTTACAGCCTAAACCGGCTTTCACCTTTAGAAGGCTTCATCAGAGGCTGCCGTAGGTAGCGCTGTCCGTCTTGTTGTTGGCGACCGGATAGAGTTTCGAAAGAACAATGCTGTGTGTGTGTGGTGAGATGTGTTCGAATAATGCGTGCGATTTGAATTGTGTCTGTTCGTTTAGGATGTCGTTTTTATTTGTTTTTGTGTGTTTGTATATTTCTAATTGTTCTAGAGTGTCTAGTTTTCGGCCTTTTGTGTGTACGTGTAGAATGTTCATGTTATTGTCGATGTTTTTATATGTGTGGTTTGCTTCAATGAGGTGGTTTGCAACGGTGGATTCTGTAGTGGTGTGGAGTGCCTTTGTGTGTTCAATGTATCTCTGTTTGAAGCTACATCCTGTCTGGCCTATGTAGAATTTATTGCAATTTGAGCAATTTAGCTTGTATACACCGGGTAGATCGAATTTGTTTTGTGCTTTGTGCGTGCGTTTTGATAGTGTGTGTTCTGTTTGTTAGTAGTTTTGTAGCGATTCTGTATCCTGCTTTTTTGAATTTGTGGGCAATTTTTTCAGTATGTTTGTTGATGTATGTTAGTGTTATGAATTTGTTGTTTTCTGTCTTTGTCTGTTGTTTGTTTTGTGTTTTGTGTAGGAGTTTACTGACTATTGTTCTGTCATATCCGTTGAACACGTTGATCCGTTCAACGGATATGTCACTTCGAGTTCTGATGTTCTTACGACTTGTTGTCGGGGGTCCAGCGTTGTCCAGAGTTAGTTTTCCATTCCTCCTGTCCTGGCATGGTCCTGGATATGTCTAGAGTCCAGCATCACTCTCCAGCAGCGTGTGTGTTCCTGGATACGTCTAGAGTCCAGCGTCATTCTACAGCAGCGTGTGTTCCTGGATACGTCTAGAGTCCAGCATCGTTCTACAGCAGTGTGGTCCTCATCAGAGAGCTGTTATCTGCTGCAAGGTAGATCTTAAACATCTTCTAACGTCCAGCATTCCTCGTCGCTTTGGTAGCTTTTCCGTATATATACTCTTGGTAGACTTACGATTTCAGTATTTACTTTTTCTGGAATATTGTCACGAATTTAACGAACGTTTTATTCTTTCGTTACTGCGACTTGTAATAGAAATAAAAATAAAACTGTTCTGCCGACGGACAGCATGTCCGACTGCAACTGTGTCTTGAAATGAAGAGAAGGGTTTTTGGTCGAACCCTTAATTTATACCCTCTTGAGATTCCGTGCCAGTTGGCTCCAAAATCGTCTTGTCGATACCTGCATATCGCGTGATAGCCCCCACTTCCGAACCTTTTCAACTATTTGCAATTACTAGCAAACAGCAATGTTTTGCACGGAATCGAGATAGCACAAATCATAGCTAATTCGATTAAGCACTCACTATATTAATTTGAGTGTCTTAGGGTAATTTGCGTATTTTTTGGCACGTTTATTTTGCACTGTCTTCGCATAGCGTGTTCTATTGACGTCATCTTTCCACTGGGGATAACTATAAATTTTACATACACTTTGGTGCCTTTGGTTTGTTCATACACTAATTAGTTTTCGCACAGTGAATTAAAATAATTATTTTATTAATTACTTGGGGCGGGTTGTTGAGATTCCTATCTTTGCATGCATCACTAACACACACAAGATACACGTGTAACACACATACAATTGAGCAGGTGTTCACTGCCTCTCAGAACAGGTTAATTTCTCCCCTAATCTAACAATGAAATATTTTTACAATCTCAGACCTGTCCATTTACCCGTAACTTATACAAATTCTACAAATTTTATATTTATTCAAATTAATGCCTAATACAGCGTATGGCTGTATCGTTGCAATATATTATATAATATATATATTAACTGTACATTATATATTATATACATTGAATACAAGTATTATTGCCTATGTAGAGGGTTATTATCGCTCCTAAATAACAATAAAGATTCAGCGATCCTCGATAAATTGTCAATTTTGAGTATTTTCAAAAAATTTCTATCATATATAGTCATTGTATTTCTGTAGGGGTGAGAGATGGAGCTCTCAAAGTGGTTCCATTAGATTCGGGGTGTCGAAAATAGTATTCAATGACACCAAACAGTATTACTTTTGAAGAAGTACATATGTACCTGAAAATATATTATATAATACATATATACATATAATTTCCTTATGTGCCACTTATATATATATAGTATATACTATTTATACATATAAATACGTATATATTGGCTTATATATAGAGTTAGAGCAGTGGAATAACAGAAATACGAAAGTTAAGTTTTTCTGCAAAATCTCGGAATTTACACATAAAGTTAAAGTTGCTCTACTTTTGAACGGTTGAAGATAAAATAGTAATATATCATATATTCTTGAAAGAAATTTAATGCTCTACAACTTCCTTTCTCATGACTTTTTCGTAGGACGAAGGGCCGAAGAGTTAGCTAGTCAAATAAGGCAAAAAAGTGAGGCAAAAATTTTTTTTTCAAAATTAGCGAATTTCGAGCGCGGATATCTCGGAAACTATGCAAGACAGCGAAAAAATGAATACAATCAATCTTGTGGCACATTTTGTCCGCTTTAATTTTGTATAGACTGGCCTTATCGCTAGGTTGCATAGTTTCCGAGATATAAGCAAAAAACCGAAAAAAGTGACCTTCTACTTGCCCCCCTGCACCCCGCTCACCACCTAGGAGTGGGGACTCTTAGTATGTTTACCTCCTAACTAGTCCAAACAAAGGCCCAAAGTCAAAAATTGTGTTCCTTCCATTTCCCTCTAAACCCCCCTTTTGAGCATTCATTGACTGGACTATTAGTTTGCCTCTAACTTTAAAACGCTTTTGTGTGGGTAAATACATTTGTCAGTCCAAATTTATGTCATTTCTATTTTCATTTAACTGTACAAACATTTGACTTTTTTATGTAATGGGCAGTAGAAGCATGGGGTAAACAATACATATTAAGTACAATCATTATTATTTGTCATCAGCATTATTACCTAAAAATTAAGCAAAAATGTTCATTGAATGTACAAAGTATGTTTAAACGTAAAAATACATGAATCTAGCTCATGCAGAATTTTTGGGAGCCAGTGATGGTTACAATACTGTTACTGTTAGTCAATGCTGATTCATATTATTCAACAAGAGCATAGAGTGCTCACGTAGTGAGAGTTACACATTTCAAAAATGGTACTGTTGATCCAAAATCCCACCAAATGCTTAAATCATCTGTGAAATATTTCCTATACACAAAAGGTGAATACCCTATAAAATTCATTGACAAATGACAGCTGTTTATGGTGGCATTTTACCTCTACAAAGTTAGAGAAAATTAAGTTTAAACATTTGTATACCCCAAATGTTAATGGACGATCACAAAAAAAAAATGGATTCATGTTTCTCAGGCATTATGTAGAGGAAGGAGTAAATGTTATAACTCTGTTATAACTGGGAATGAAACTTTGAATTTATCATCATACTTCTGAATTGAAGTAACAATCGATCATTCCAGTGGAACCACACAGATTCCTCCAAATAAAAAATTCAAAACATTTATTTCAGTCAAAAAGTTTTGGCTTTCAATTTCTGATTCAGGAGAGACATTTTAAGGGTTGATTTTATGTCCGAGAGCTTCATGCACTCATGACTGGCAATGGATACTATAAAGATGTGAGATGTTATTCAAAATTAAAGTGGGAGTGCTGACACATGGTGTCTGCCTGCTCCATGACAATGCTTGGTCCCACACTACACGTCACCTCTGCACTGCTCAACAATTTGAAATGGGATGTGTTGGATCAACCACCACATAGCCCAAATAACCTAGTGACATCCATTTTTGTCTTCACCTGAAGAAACATCATGCTATAAAACAGTTTGACAATGATGATGAGGTGAAAAATGAATCACAACATGAATAAAAAGGATGGTGGCAGACTTCTATGACTCAGGATTATAAAAGCAAGTTCCCAGATTTCATGAGGCTTGGGCAACGACAGTGATTATATCAAATATTAATATATAATATGTATTTAAATGGCTTGCATACGTATACAATATAAAATATATAATATGTATTTAAATTATTATCATTTAAATTAATAATTTTTAAAAGATAATAACATTGTATTCCATATCAATTTAATTTACTTAACTAATTTTAAAAATTCAATTCAATTCAATTCACTGTTGCATTGACTAATAATCTTTCAACAAAATGATTCTATCAGGTTTTAACTAAATATTGTTTACAGTGTCAAGGAACGTGTTTACTTTCTGTACAATACATTCTATTGCTAATTACAATTTTTCAGCTATCACATTTTATTGATATTATAATTAATATCAAATGTTTAATCCATTTTATGACATGGCATCCCCAGTGGCTATGCTAACTCTTTCTTGTGTTTTATTACTGAGAATGGAACATCACAAAATTGGAGAATCAGCAAAATTTTTGGTTTAATAACAATAATTATTCGTCAATACAAAAAATATTGTTACTAAAATTCTGACTATGGAAGTCTATATGTGAAAATATATTTTACATTATATACATTTTTTTTAATTGAAAAATAAAGAAAACAATCAAATATTCATTATTTGTGTGTGGACATAATATTCTATTTGCAATGTATAGCTAAATATTACACAAGTTGCTGATGGATGTATAAAGAACTTGCAGATCCTTATAAAAGGATATTGGGAAGTTATGAGTACCATACGTATTATACATATTGTCACAGTACAAGCTGTCCCATAAAAAGCAACTAACTAAGTAACCAGAAGTGATGATAACCAGTAGTAAATCTACTATCAGCATTCAATGACAATACAACATAACCAGACTATGTGACTGAGACATTGACAAAGACTAGTTCCCAAATACATTAGTTAAGTGAGCATAAGAAACCATTAAACAAAGTCAAACACCATAAATAGAATTAAAGGTGAAAGAACTGATATTTACAACATGTATTAAAGTAGTATAAACAGCACATTAGCTGAGTAATTGAAAAGTAATAATTTGCATAACAAACAAAAGGAAATATATTGTAGATAATCATGAATTATAGATGAATTATAATAAATGAACCATTACAAAAAGATTAAAAGTATAATCACAATGTTAGATCAACCTTGAAGGAAAGGTATGCTAAGGCATAATGAATAATGATGATAGAATAATTAATGAAAGAACAAATTGTATATGTTCTAATAATAAATGATCTCAATGTAATCAACAATGTAATAACTATATGTATTTAAAAATGTTATAAGATAGTAAATTTTGTCGAAGGATGTATTATCAGTTAAGGAGAACAAAACCTTATTATGAATTGTGTAGACTAAGAGGATGGCATAAGATGAGTTAAGATGACTCAATGAATTATAAATAATGTAATAAAAGCTCAAAATAATGACTCACAACAACTTATGTGGAGTCCATACTGAAGGAAGTAGAGTAATTCTAAACTTGAAATAATAGACAAACAAATGATGACAAAACAAATTATGAAAATAATAATTAAGTATAATAAAGAGACCATACAGAGTATAGGAAAATAGTGATATAACAATTATGTATAAAGTGTAAGTCACCAAACAATGTCAAGTATAATAAGTGTAGGAAGTAAGAATAATATTGAATCAGTAACAATGAAGTAAGGAAGCCATTAAATAATAATAAACAAATATGTTATAAGGATTGTTAATGTTCAGCTGGATACAGCAAATTTAGATAACAATACGTTAATTTCAATAAGATAATTGTGTTCAAAATAGAGAAAAATAATGGTTTAATAAATGTTAAAAAATATAAAAATAGATTCATTTTATGTAGTCTCCAGACCGCTGTTAGAAACAAATTTAAATAATTTACCTTATATTCAAGCCGCTAAGCAATCTTCTGTTATTTATATGTTTTTACAACATGTTTCAAGGATCCCCATCCTCAGGTAAAATGTTTATTCACCCTAATGCATAGGGGTCGTGGAAAATGTTAACGCACATAAAATGTAACACATAAAACTAGATAAAAACACATAAAACACGTACAACACACAAGCGCATGATATGTGCCCCAGTGCACTGGTCGGCTTCCGATCGTCAACTGGCTTTTACGTGTGTTTCACTTCTTATCTTCAATGCGGTCTCATAGAGCGCGTTGGACTTAAATATCAGCTGGTCATTAAATAATTGTTCTTTATGTATTTTTGAGGCCCTGTAAATTTCAAATTCTTCTAGGGCATTCAAAAGATGACCTTTATTACAGATGTGTATAGGTTCCATGTTTTCTTTAAACCTGGTGTAATTATGGTTTTTATTTATAAGGTGAAGTGCATAATTTGATGTGGTTTTGTTAGGGTTCTTCTTTGGTAGATGTTCTCTAAATCTATCGATGAATCTTCTGCCCGTCTGTCCGACGTAGAAATTATCACATTCACTACATCTAATTTTGTACACACCTGAACAATCTTCTGTTAAAGTTGGAACTCGTGGTTTAAGTATATTTTTTTAATTTATTAGTGGTCCTGAATGAAACATTGATATTTAACTTTTTTAACTCATTTTTTATTATATTAGGGAGTATATTTGTGTATACTGCTGAAACATATTGAGTTTTTTTGTTAGGGTTCTTCTTTGGTAGATGTTCTCTAAATCTATCGATGAATCTTCGAAAAACTCAATATGTTTCAGCAATATACACAACTATACTCCCTAATATAACAAAAAATGAGTTAAAAAAGTTAAATATCAATGTTTCA
This sequence comes from Magicicada septendecula, assembly GCA_034769895.1. NCBI lineage: Eukaryota > Metazoa > Arthropoda > Insecta > Hemiptera > Cicadidae > Magicicada > Magicicada septendecula. The sequence goes on from CM068367.1 coordinate 1,218,258,124, forward strand.
TTCAGGACCACTAATAAATTAAAAAATATACTTAAACCACGATTTCCAACTTTTAACAGAAGATTGTTCAGGTGTGTACAAAATTAGATGTAATGAATGTGATAATTTCTACATCGGACAGACGAGCAGAAGATTCATCGATATATTTAGAGAACATCTACCAAAGGAGAACCCTAACAAAACCACATCAAATTACACACTTCACCTTATAAATAAAAACCATAATTACACCGGGTTTAAAGAAAACATGGAACCTATACACATCTGTAATAAAGGTCATCTTTTGAATGCCCTAGAAGAATTTGAAATTTACAGGGCCTCAAAAATATATAAAGAACAATTACTTAATGACCAGCTGATATTTAAGTCCAACACGCTCTATGAGACCGCATTGAAGATAAGAAGTGAAACACGCGTAAAAGCCAGTTGACGATCGGAAGCCGACCAGTGCACTGGGGCACATATCACGCGCTTGTGTGTTGTACGTGTTTTATGTGTTTTTATCTAGTTTTATGTGTTACATTTTATATGCGTTAACATTTTCGACGACCCCTATGCATTAGGGTGAATAAACATTTTACCTGAGGATGGGGATTTATCCCCGAAACATGTTGTAAAAACATATAAATAACAGAAGATCGCTTAGGGGATTGAATATAAGGTACAAAAATAGAATCTGCAAAGTGTAGCAGAAGACATTTGAAACAACACAATATTTAAGATAGGCTATCATTAAGACAGAGTTTATTTATCCAAACTGGCTGCTATTCATATCAAAATAACCAGAAAGGAACGAGCAATATGATGCTAGTAATAGAACCAAATCTGTAAGTAGTATAACTGAAAAACAAACATAAATATGATAAATTTTGTGAATTTTGGAAGGGTACAGAAGAATACCAACAACAATAATAAACCCACGCTTAAAACAATTATGTAAGAGCTAAAAATAGAATGACCACATCATGACATCATTTTTAACCAATCAGGACATTACTTGAGAAATTAATTGTCGCTGTCTAGCGGAGTTTTCAGCAGACTATATACTGTAACATTACGTAATCAGTGATCAATACTGATAAAAATCAAGAAGTACCTATTATTATTATTTGTAAAATAATAATAATAAAAAAGTCAGTAGTTACCCCATTCCAAAAGTCTGAAATGTATGATTAAGTATCATACTATGAAACATTTGTACCATAAAACACTGTAGCAATTAAAAAACAATGTACTAAGTGTTACCATAAAAGTGCGGTGTGTACAAAGTGCAGCATAGTATGATATGTGTAAATTTTAATACTGAAAAAGACATCAATCACAAATAGTGAAGATACAGGACTATAGTAATAAACTATAAGTTTAATAATAAGTTCAGGGTGTCCACATTCTGGAAAGTCAGGGAGAGTCAGGGAAATAAACAAAAAATCTGGAAAGTCAGGGAAATCTTCCCCGATGACAGACTTGAGGGTAATTTTTTACTCTAGTCTGCCGCAACCCGTGAAAAATCTGAAAAGTCAGGGAATCTTCCCCGATGATGGATTTGAGGGGAATTTTGAATGCTCTAGTCTGCCGTAACCCAGACTATTGTAGCATTTTTTCCAGGTATTTTTCACAAGAAGTGCACAACAATTATATATTTTTTGTTGTGCCCTTGTGTCCTTTTTTCAACCGATTTAGCTAATTCTTTTTCTATTTTCAGTTTTTTTAGGCTGCTGACTTAAACTCATTACAATGGCTAACAAGAAATGTTTGTTTATAAACTTTGGCTGGAGAGTAAAGTGTTTCCGGAATTTAGTGGTCGGTTGGACTTGGTGGTTAGTGATGCAAATTCGGCTTATTGTCAAGTGTGTCTCAAATCTTTTAAACTAAGCAATATGGGGAAACAAGCAATTGTTTCTCATGCTAAGGGACCAACTCATGTAAAAAACATGAGAGCAAAGGCTTCCCAGCCGGCAATTTCTTTTTTTACTACTCCATCTCCATTAAAAGATGTGCAGCCAACACCTTCAACTTCAGCTACAAAAGAATTATTAGTAGTGCCAGGAACAAGTCAAACAAGTTCAAAGAGTTTCAGTGTGAATGAAGATGACGTTACGTCAGCCGAAGCAATATGGGCACTCTACGTCATCACTGGGAAAATGTCTCTAAACTCTTGTGATGAAACCTCTGCAGCCTTCAAAAATATGTTTCCAGACAGTAAAATCGCTCGGAGCTTTTCTATGGGCAAGACTAAGGCTTCCTATGTAATAAATCATGGGTTAGCCCCATTTTTTCAAGAAATGTTGCAAAATAACATGAAACAGTGCTCTGACTATGTTGTTTGTTTTGATGAATCTCTGAACAAATTTGTTCAAAGAGGACAAATGGACTTGTGTGTAAGCTTTTGGGAAGTAAACCTTCAGAAAGTTTCAAACGGTATTGGAATAGTGTATTTTTAGGCAGGGCAACTGCAGATCACTTGTTAGATGGGTTTATTCAAGGGCTCTCCTTACCTTTAGGAAATATTTTGCAAATCTCAATGGACGGGCCGAATGTTAACCTCAGTTTTATGAAAAAACTCGAGAGCCATTTGCAAGTCTTAAATCCAGAGGGAAAGTCCCTTCTTGATATTGGCATATGCAGTTTGCATACAGTTAAGGGAGCCCTGAAGACTGGGATCTCCAAAACTGGTTGGGAACTTTTTCACTTTTTTAGATCTCTCTACAGTCTTTTCAAAGATATCCCAGCTCGGTGAGCAAAATACTCAGATATTACAACCAGCACCTCTTTCCCTTTTAAGTTCACAGCAGTAAGATGGCTGGAAAATGGTCGCTGTGTAGATCAAGCTCTCAAAATATTTGATCATGTCGATAAATTTGTAAAAGAATACAACAAAAAAGACAACAAACACCTGCAATACCTTAGAGAAGCTATGAAAAATCCATTTTTTAAGGCAAAACTAAGTGCTTTCAGAAGCATATTGTCAGACATTGAGCCGTTCCTGAGAAGGTTCCAAAGTCAGAAGCCTATGGTCCCTTATCTCTTTACTTCACTTGAACAACTTATGAAAAACCTAATGATGAGATTTGTAAAATATGAAAAAATAGCTGAAGTAAGTACTACTAAAAAATTAATGAACTTGGACTTGCAAGACAGTGCCAATCTGGTTTCAGTAGAAAAGGTGGACGTTGGTTATGCTGCAGAAAGCTTAATGAAACAAATTAAATGCTCAGAAAAAGAGAAACTTGTTTTTAAAAATGAGTTCAAAAATCTCCTTACCACCATGATAGAAAAACTCAGAGAGAAAAGTCCTTTGAAATCACATTTAGCACGAGGCCTCACTGCCTTAGACCCTAAAATGATAATGCTCAAACCCAGTTTGGCAATAAAAAGGATTGATGTTGTTCTAGAAAACCTGCACAGCCACAGAAGAATATGTGATAAAAGTTCTGAAAAAACCAAACAACAGTTTTCTTTGCTAACTGAAGAAGCTAACGATTTCATTTCCAAGACATCTGATGACATGGGATTGGACGAATTTTACTACGGCCTTTTAGGAAAAGATAAGAAATATGAAGATCTCTGGTCTGTAATGAAGCTGTGTTTCATTTTATCCCATGGTAATGCATCAGTTGAATCTGGCTTTTCTGTCAATAAGCATTTACTAGTTGAAAATCTTCTAGAAGAATCCCTTGTGTCCCAAAGAGTTATTTGTGATAGCATAAAGCATCTAGGTGGTTTGAGGAATGTGACTATCAACAGAAGTATGCTTACATCGGTCAGATCTTCAAGAAGAAGATATCAATCATATTTGGAAAAGAAAAAAGAAATGCAGTCAGAAGAGGAAAAAAAGAAAATAGAGAAAAGGAAAATTGAATTACAGTTGAAAGAGTTGGAAGAAAAAAGAAAAAACTGCTGGAGAACATGAAGAGATCACACTAGTAAATTTTGAAGGAGTGCATATTTTTCTTTTTCATTCTCATCCTGTCGGACTGGTTCATTTTCAATTTTGAAAGCTATAGCTGATTATTATAATTATTTGTTACCATGTAAGTTGTTCTATTAATTAGTCCATTTTATCTTGTTCATATATTATTTTATTAAGTTCTAGTGAAAATACTCTCATTCTTACGTTACCTAAGTGTTACCTTTAGGTAATAATGGAAATATTTATTTTTAAAATGCCATCAATGTATTTATATTTTTCAATAAATAAATAATAAAAAATAAATAAAATAAAAGAGGAAGAAAAAAAAAGTGGAGAGAGAATTAGGCCAGCTATGGGGAAGGTGGAGGCTGGGTTTTCTTTTTTCTTCCTTGTAAAATATAATGCTCAAAGAATTAACGTACTATGCATTTTAGTGAGTCAGGGAAATTTCTGTAAGTAGGTCAGGGAAAGTCAGTGAAAATTAAAACAGAATTTCTGTGGACACCCTGTAAGTTGTTGTAGTTTTGTTTTGTTAGGCCACAAAGGCAATATCAATGTGATTAAAAGATTATTTTGTTTATGTTTGAAGGATCCAGGGTTATACAAGAAATTAATAATTGCTAATTAAAATAAAGTAAAGAGATGGTGGAGAATAAAATAGTACCTAGGGCAATAATACATTTACAGAAGTATAAGTCAGAAATAAACCAAGTTAAAAACCACTAAATTATAAAATACAAGTATCTAAAAGCTTATGTAAAGATGTGAAGAAAAAGACTGTATAAATTAAATGTAATTATAGTTAAACATTATAAAGGAGTATTTTTCCTAAAACAGGAAGAACTAATAATAATTAATACTAGCCTATTTACTAAAACTGTACCTAGGTTAGCCAATAAAAATTCATCAATTCCTTGGTTACTAAGAGTAACATAATCAACAAGATGAGTAATTGTTAAATTGGATTTCAAGAGGGTAGATGACCAAAAATAATGTCCAGCAAATTTTAAAAAATTAGTAACTATAATTCGGAAAAAAAAAATTATTCTAAATTAATGAAATGATTCAGCACAAGCCACTACATCAGAGACATCCGTTGAACCACAATAATTAATGCCAGAAAATCGAAGAACATTGAAAATTCACCCAACCATCTGATGGCCTGAAAATTTTGAACGATCACTACTTGGGTGAGAACGCCTACCTTAATAAACTAAAAAATTACACATCATCAACAAGTAACGAACACTAGAAACTGTACAACATCTTTCAATTTATAAGAAAACTTAGTGTGAACATTATAAACTTTATTTATTTAACCAAAAATAGTAAAAGCGTGGGTTCATTATAAACCTACTGCAGCCATCATTATTTTTCGTGCTTTCTGTATGAATACGTAATATGCGCTCTGGCATTTAAAAAACCAACTTGTTGAATCAGACTTTAAGAAAACAAATATTAATTACTGTAAAGTATGATACTATTAACTAAGCATTTCTGACTTTCTTATAGTTCAAAGAATCCCCAAATAACCCTGAGATACATAATTTATTAATTTTAATAGTAACTGTAACTGAATATATCTGTTGTGTTATATAAAGAAAAACTAATATCGAAAAATGTTGTGATTTTGAAAATAATCGATTTGTAAACCGATGAATTGGAAGTAATAATTTCCAGAAAAATAAACCAAATTCAATCAATAAATACCTTTCTTTTAGGTAATTGACTTTGTATTATTTCTTGTAGATAGCAGCTTTGTTACAGGAAACAGGTAAATCGCAGAGAAGAGTAAGAAAGTTAACTCCGACATCAGAACTTATGAAATACGACGGACAACATAACCTGTAATTGGTGAGGAACGCGCGTAAAAATCAAACGATCAAATCGTACTCAAAGAGAGGAATTCTCTCTCTCTCTCTCTCTCTCTCTCCTACCCTTTTACAAACAACTGAATAGTAATACCTGTAAGAAGGTATAATACATAATAAAGAATACCGTGGTTTATTTGTCAATACTAAAGAATTACACACACAAAAATAAAAATAAATAACACTATCAGAGTATAACAAAGACGTAACAAATCAAATCTAGACGATGATTACGTGGGTCGGAAGACGAGGAATCGTTACAAAATGACGCTAAGAACGTAGGGCTAAACTAATGTAATTATTATACAGTAAAGGTCTCAATCAAAAATAATTTAGACGTTACAATATACAGATGTACGAGTGAACAAAAAAACATTTTTTCGAATTCCATTCCGGCAGATACTACACGACTCCAGATCAAAATTTTCATCAAATATTATTAAAACACGGCAGTGAAGAAGTTATACACTTATTAAAGTGCATCACGACAAGCAGTGTTCCCTTAACAAGTTGTGCAAAACAAAAGAACGAGGTTAGGTGAATTACTTAAACAAAAATTTAATGTCAAGAAGTTATAATCGTTCATTCACGAAAAAGTGAAGTTTAAGATCAATGTATAAGATCGTTAAATGAAATAAAAAATAATCCAAAGCGATTATCAAACAGGGAGTACTCTGCCATATATAATTACAGTTTATGAATATTAGGTTACTAGTATAAGAAATAAGCATTGTCTATACTTTTTTCAAGAGGAATTATACGATTCCAATATAATAATTAACGATCTAGGCTAACCATAGTTAACCTCAAAACTTGTAGAGGTCAGACGAACATTTCGTTAATCAATCTGAAATTTTAAAGGTGTCTAACCTATTAAATTAAACGTATGTAAAGCATCGTAACTCGATACATAGTTATTTTATTCTGTAGTTCAAAAGGATTCACCCTTGAGGTATAAAAAAATTTGTAAATAAACAAACCGATAATTAGAGTCATCATTGCCAACCTTCTGGGTTAGGAGAGAATTAAGCCAGGTATATTGTAATCCATAAATCATTGTTAAATTGAATGTACAGAGTTAAAGTAAGCATGCTGTGAGCAATAAACCAGTAAAATATTAATTAACAAACGTTGTAAGAAATTATTGAAGCAATTATTAGTTATTTTTCTTATTTAAAAGAGCTGCAATTTCAAGGCACTCAAACAGTTAAGTTGGCGGCTTGGACGTGTGAAGCACCAACCATTTAAATACATAAACAAAACAGAAGAAAATTAATTACTTAAATTATTTTAATCATTCAATCAAAGAAATAATTTAAAAACATCAATTAAATTTATTTATTTTATTCTTTGAATAAATTATTTTATGAAATAAGAACCAGAGATTCCATATGGCGCCCAAGTAACATAAATTTAGCTCACTTACTTACAAACAGTGCAGTTATACTGTTTTGACAACTTAACAGTTTTATAATGTACTGAGACCATCTGAACAACCAGTACAGACAGACCTAAACTACCAGTGCTACACCAAAGGTACGTGAGAATTATTACTTTATAATATTGTCAAAACAACACTTTACTGTACACAGACAATTTAGGTCTACGGAAGTGCTACGGAACTTCAAGAGGATTCCGAAATGAACAACATTCAATTAAATGAGATTGCAATAACTAATTAATTAAATAATAAAATTAATTAAACAGAAAAAAATACAAATTCAATAAATTAAATAACATTTAAAATTATTTAATAAACAGATAATAATTTAAAAAATAAAAGATAATCAACCGAGAGAGGTACACATGGGGGGGGGGGGTTATAAAGTGGCGACCAACTAGTGGGGCTTTAAGTAGATAGAAGAGTACAGAATTCCAGTACAATATTATATTAATTCTACTTTAGCTCGGCAACTACAGTAAAACAACCATGCTTCCCATACACAATACCAGATTGGCTTCAAAAAAAGGAAAAAACAAAGAAACAGACACCGAATCAGACATGGAAGAACAAGCAACGCCTGAAGTAGAGGTTACAGCAGGTAATACCCTAGAAAACCAACCTGACAGACCTGCACAAACAGAGGACAAAACCACCGAGAGTGTCGACATGGATAGCATCATGAAATTCCTCAGACAAATGGAAGAAAATAATAAGAAATCCAATAAATCATTAAAAGAAGATTTAAATAGAAATACTGAAAATAATAATAAAAACATGGAAGCCCTAAATAAGAAAATGGACGATAATAATAAATCTTTAAAAGAAGAATTAACAGAAAACAATCATAAATCCACGGAATTTTTAAATAAGAACATAGCTTCATTAAAAAAAACATTAGAAAATAAGGTAGAAGCCTTGAACCAGAAAATGAGGATAACAATAAGTTAATGAAGGAGGAGGTGGATAAGAATGTCGAAGAACGAATTACCACAGTCCGAAAGGAAATATCCGAGACTCACCCGATGCATCAGGAGGTACAGCACATCCAGGAACACCTCCAGGTAAGAATTGAGTACGTAAAGGATAACAGCACAGCCCTACACGAATCACTGCAGAAAGAAGTTCAAGAAGAAGGTGTACGAGTACAAGAGAGATTCGAAGAAGTAAGTACCAACATTCACACAGTCCGGAGTCAGGTGATGAAAAATCAAGAGAAAATCGAAGAACTGAACCGACGAGAGTTGATCACACGGGAAGAATTCAAATCTACGCAGAGTCGACCATGCCATGCATCGCATATCCCAATTATGGAACAGTGAGAAATTATCAACTTCAAAAATTTTAAACTCAACCCGATAGATTTCCTTGAGAGAGTGGAAGAGTACATAGCAAGAAACCGGGAAACTCGCTGGACTGCAATCAAAAGCATGTTGGACGAGATGTTCAAGGACACCAATGACAACTGGTGGATGGCGAATCGACACGACATCCAGAACCTCATCGAATTTAAAAAACAATTTAAAAACAAATATTGGTCGGAAACGATACAAAACATCGTAAGGGACAACCTATGTCATGGAAAATATGAACCCACTTATGGACAAACACCATCATCATACTTCCTTGGAAAGGTATGTCTAGCCAGAAACCTGGAACCCAGGATTCCTGAGGAGTGTTTAGTAATGAGACTGGCACACCATTATAGAGAAGACATCGAACAAGCAAGATGGGGCGGTCAGGTTCACACTATCCCAGAGATGGAAAAACTACTTGACAGGGCGGCACAAAGAAAATATTACCAACAAGATCGACCAAAGGATACCCATTACAGTAGAAATACTGACAACCGATATAATCGCTATAACACTAATAGTAGCAATAATTCTGGTAACCACAATAATAATAATATAAACCAGAACAATTCCAACCAAGTACACCCAGGTAATAATAATAACCGGGATAACACGGGAATTAATCATAATAATCGGCTGAACTATCGTGGTAATAATAATTATAACCAAAATAGAAACTACCGACCTCAAGTCAACTATATCCAAGGTCACAATCGAGGATACCGAAGGCCATACTATCAATCGTACAGGAGATTCAACAGCGACTCATACTGAGGAGGAGATAACAGAAGTGTGGAGGACGATCAAGATAGAAGGAACGACGAACACGTCAACAACAATCCTGGAGCGAGACAGGAACAGCCGTCTAACCAACCGCAAAATCCACCGGCTAACCGGGACAATGACGGGAACCAACATTTAAACTAAAGAGGGCAGTGAGAACACGAGAAGGCCCATCACTGAACCAATCTGTTGGGAACATACAAAGACCAGACAATTCGACGAAAGACAATGACATCACAATCATCACCAACAATTATTTGAAAAACATCAGAGAAGATTTGATGGAAGAGGAGGCTGTGAGTACGCCGCATCATGACAATGAGATTATTTATATAAGTGCAGAAATCAACGGGATCATATAAAAAGTAATGATAGATACGGGTTCCAATGTATCACTAATTGACAGCACAGAACTAGAGAGAATTCAAACTAAGTGTCGAACCATTTTACCCACATTCCCTGTACACAATCTTATCTAATCGGAGCTACAGGATGCCAGAACAAATCAGTAAAGAAACAAGTATCAGTAGACCTCAGAAGTAAGGGTGTAATTATCCCAGTGGCTTTTTTAGTAGCGAGTGGGCTACAGTTTAATATGCTAATTGGATGTGATGTATTAAGACAGCGTTCAGCATTACTGACCTGAGCAGAGGAATAGTGTCTCTGACTTTAGAAGATGGAATATGGACGGCGGAGTTAATGGATGCCAATAGAGCCTCTTCGATCCGTACCAACTACCAAGTAAGTGAAAATTATTATTGTAGAGATTATACACCACAAGAGGGAATTAGATACGAAGAAAACAACCAAGAATTATGGCGTAGAAAATTAGAAGAGATAAGAACATTCAGTAAAGAAAAGACAGGTATAAAAATTAGTGAAGTACAAGTGGAAAGATTAATAACAATTTACAACAAATATCGACACATTTTTTCCGATGCCCCTGGTAAAGTGAAGGATTATCAGTGTAAAATAACATTTAAAGAACCCGTAGACTTTCATAAAAAATCATATCCTATTGCATATTCTTTAAAAGATGCTATAAGAGCAGAAATACAACGCATGATGGACGACGATATCATAGTACACAGTCATTCTCCATACACCAGCCCCATAGTGGCCGTACCCAAAGAAAAATGGTAAAGTACGCATTTGTCTCGATGCAAGAGAAATCAACAAAATGATAATCAACGACCGAACGTCTCCTGGTGAAATAGAAGAGATCTTAAAGAAATTCCATGGAACAAAATTCATCAGCACATGGGATACTGTCTGCGCATATTGGCAGGTAGAACTTCACCCAAGTAGCAGAAAATATATGGCGTTCATCTTTGACGGGAGGAACTACCAGTTTAAGAGGCTGCCTTTCGGACTAATAAACTCTGTAGCCATTTTCGTCAAATGTATGGACCAAATATTAGGCCAAGAAACACTCAAATTCACCGCCGTGTACGTCGACGATTTGTTGATAACGTCAGCTAATTGGGACGATCATTGTGAACGTGTAGAACAAGTTTTAAGGAAGTTATCAGAAAACCACATCACTTTAAAACTAGACAAGTCAAAGTTTATTGCCAGTAAGGCAAAATTTTTAGGATTCAACTTGACAGAGTTTGGCATATCCCCATCACAAGAGAAGGTACAGGCGATACAACAATTCCCTACACCAAAAAATAGAAAACAACTGGTCATTTCTGGGTATATGCAATTATTATCGCTAGTTCCAAACCAATTATTCTGAACTAACCGCTCAATTTAAGGGACAGCTATCTTCCAAGGACAAATGGACCTGGGGACCCGACCAGGATACAACCTTACAATTAATCAAGGAGAAATTTTTAAAATCAGTCATGCTGCACCATCCTTATTTTAACAAACCGTTTTTTCTGAATTGTGACGCCAGTAATGTGAGCCTAGGAGCAGTTTTGTATCAAGAAGACGAAGAGGGACAACATATGGTCATTAGTTTTCCAGCAGGGTACTGAACAGTTGTGAGCGGAACTACAACTGTAACTAGCTTTTCGCCGCGTTACAAATCCAGGGAACCCTTCGTAATTAAACTCCGTTAATTAGAAGGGCTGCCTACGTTGTAACAGAATTGATCACAAATAATTAAAATAACATATTACTTACTAGCTGTGTAATTGTTTACTTTGTGTAAGGAAACAATGGCAAGGTATACAATTGATTTACGCACTACTCATATGTGTGTAACAAGAAGACTTCTCTTTATTCAACATTTAAGAAAAACATATACTGACTGATGCCATGACATTACTAACTCAATTATTAAATTATCGAAAGGTTTCTTTAAACTTTGGCATCAAACTAGATTCTATATAGTTATACCTCGGATCCGGGTGAACTTTCTGTATTAAAACTTTTAATTATACTCTTTTCATGATATTAGCTTGCAAGACTTTCTTTTAATTCAACATTTAAGAATGGTATTATTGCTTGAGTTATATTACTCTACATTAACATATAAACTGTTACAACGTATGAAGTTAGAATAGTTACATGAAATATTAATTAATAAGATATAATCTTATAAACATTAGATTTAATTTATAAGTCTTTACAAAGTTAATCATTTCTGAAAAGTCTCTTTCAAGATGTGTTGTGTAACAAATATTAGTAACCCTCGATAGACAGGCTATCGAGTCACCTTTTAATTGGTATGCAGAAGACTCCTCCTGGGGTATCAGTCTTGGGAAACAGGAACAGCTACGTCGTCATCTCGGTCTGGCTTTCCTCTGTAAAGGGCTCCAAAAGTTAGCAGGGAGAACAATAGGTCATGTAGTTATCTACGATGATCATGTAGATTCTCGGATGTCCTGATCTGCATATTCTGTCACGTGCAGTAAAGTTGGTGGCTTCTGCTAGTCCACATCTCCGGGTATTACTTTGGAATAGTTGTTATTCGTTGAAGTACGTAGTCATCTTGTGTTACACTTTTTGTTGCGTTTCAATACTTTTTGTTTTACATAACTTTAAACTTATTGTCTATTCACATGACTACATTAATTAATACATCCAGATGCTTTAAACAAACTACATCTGGTACACTTTCTGAAGATGAAACCAAATATGATACACATATTTGAAGAGCATAGCTCTTACGTCTACACTGTACGGAGTCACCATTGCAAGAGAGAGAATTTACGCTCCCTTCGCCAGGTACTGGACAAAAGTTAGTGGGACAACTTCCGCGCGAGAATATAGTTCCTAACTATATTTAAGTTAACATTTTTATTTATTTAAACTATCCCTAAACAAATATACATAATTTAAATCAGTTGTTTTAGCGACTATTTATGTCTTCAGATTTTATTATTATTAACATTAGTTTTTTTATCTTATTCTTACTCACACAAGACTCTGAAAGCATGTCGAGTCTGGAATCAACAGGAAAGCGCCTGCTTACAAGCAAAGGGTTAAATACGATATTAATAACGCTTTACAATTTATCTTTTTATTTGAGTATCTTATAACTAATTAATTATAACTGATTAAGTTATAACTTATAACTGAGTACATACAGGTATCTTATATTAAAACAGTGAGATTTAAATAGCTTAAGAGCTCGCAACCTTAATTTTTAAAATTTTTTATTTTCTAGATTATTTCTTTTATTTAAATCGTCACATACTCCACCGCTTGAATTGCACGCTACGGTTTAGCTTTTTGAGTCTAACTCACTATGGGGCACTGGGATATTGAATGGGTTTAGTGTGTGTAATTTCTTTCACATACTTTCTTGTACACTTTACAACGTTCTCCACATAGTTATTTCCTTATAGTTATAACACAGTACACTTTATATTCTTATGAACTACCTTTTTTTTACATACTATTTACACTAAATATTTACACAATTAAAACACAAAACTCTTTCTTATCTCTATCACTTAATTTTACTACCGGTTTTTGTTTGTCTTACTCTCTCTTCTGTAGAGTAACTTTCTAAATCTCTACTATTTAGAATTCTATCTTTTCTTCTGTGAGTCCTATATATATATAACTCATGTAGTTAATGAGTGTTAGTACCCATCTAGTTAATGATTATTCATTAATGCATGTTCCGCAGAACTGGAACTCAGGTTGATCAGGCCTCGTTTCCAAACTCTACTTTTTACATTTCTTACGCGGATTCAGAAATATAATTTTCTTTACTACCTAGTATTCCTTTTTTTTTTTTTATACTATACCGTCACTTCTTCTTATACAACTTTAGTTGCGAAATATGCGTTCTCCGCACATATTTCTGAGTTGCAGGTTCGCACAGGGCTACTGTAACTGGAGTTAGGTACTTTTGGATTTGATAAGGGCCACACCATCTGAATGATAGTTTCGAGGTGGTCTTATCAATCGCACTACTAACGGGGTGAGTCTTGTACATTACCAAGTCACCTACTTGGTACCTGACTGAGTTGCTATGATTACCTTTCTCGTGGTATCTTCTGGATTTTTCCAAGCTTGCTCTCAAGTTAGAGCGGGCTTTGTTCCATATTCTCTTTATCTGCTTATCCGTTATTTGCGGAGGCAGTAGATCGTGTATATTCCATCTTGTGGACAAAGGGTGGTTTGGTCTATACTTGTATAGTAACTCGAACGGGGTCGACTTGTGACCTTCGTGGTAATTGGGGACTGGGAGTACGATTTGTGGCAGTGTGTGAAGTTATTTATTATTAGTGCACAGTTGGTTTTTTCCAATTTCTTTAAATGACATTATTCATTTAAATGATCGCCTTCGTGAAATTCCCTTTTTCTTACTTCTTAAGTACTAACTTACATTTTAATCTTAATCCTAATTTCCAAACCTTAGATTGGAATGATCCCTACTTATCCGTAACTCACAACATCCCGGCCCGACTGACACCAGCTTACTCTAACTACGGAAGTTAGCTTTCAGCAATTATTAATGATCTTTGGCACATTTCAGCCCTATCATTACCCTTTCAGTCGGCGCCGTTGTGACCTGTTACGTTACATATATAATCAATACTTGATTATATCTCATAAACTTATTTCTAATGTGATCTAAAGAGGATCCCATACTCCACTTTAGATCACTGGTTTGAGAAAAGCGGAATCTCACGAATATGATTCTCTTTTATCTCTTTTAACAATACTTAAACAAACTATGCGGGAGAGGAGACACTTCACAATGCATTGTAATACTCACTAGGGGTGGTTTTCAATTTGTTCAGGCTAGCACCGGTTTATCACAATAGGGAGGGTGCGTGGCTGTTTACTACATTTCCGAACACGCTTTAATTTCTCTTACTTGCCACCACTGCGAAGTGTTTACAATACGCAACTTTACCTTTTATTATTATTCTTTTCCTTTAATTACTTCTACACTTCACACAATTTTAGTATAACTTAGGATTTATTTAGCTCTAGTATTTAAATCAATTATTATTATTCACTTTATTATTTATTAATTATTAAACTACTTTGGGGATTTAAGAAACGCTCCTAGAACTATCGTCTATTTAATCACCATATTTATTTAGTACACTTTATATTCACAGGTTGGTTCCGTTCCAATGGCTTACTTTTGCACTCTCTACTTATGTGCCCATATTTGCCACAATTATAACAGGTGGGTACTTGGTTTCCGCTTTATCTGGGTTTACAATTAACTTACCAGCTTTGCACACATAGTGAGGTCTACTAGAAACTTGACTTTCATACGAGGTTGTTACATCAGGCAGTAGTGCTCGCAATTGATGTCTATTAGTTCCAGAGGTTTTCATTGCTTCTCTATTTTGATCTGAGTACCATACATTTGAAGAATGGATACTGCACTGTTCCAGATCAGCAATCGTATTGGGTCTATTCATCAATGATAGTCGAGATCTTTCTTCGGGTATTACTTTGAGATTCGGCCAGATCGACACATTTTTTATTCGCCTGGTTAAATGCTCTATTCTCTGGGTAGTCCGCAAAATTTTTGCCGGAGATTTCTCGTCTTGGAGTGTTTGAGACAATAAGTATAGTTCACTATACTTGGCAGTACAAATTTCTTTCTCGCTTTCATAATCGAGTTGGCTTAGATTGTTTAATTCCACGGGCGCATCAAATCCACATTCGCGAATTGAACTTCGTAATTCCGCGACTGTTACATCAGCATGGGGTAGTCCACGCAAAAGAGCTTCGTAAGACAGCTCGTCTTTTAATAACAAATCCGGGTTAAATTGGGCCATTTTGTTCTAACACATTAGCACGTACTTAAAATTAATACTACTATATTACACATATATTACATATAATAAATTCACAAGTAATCAATTTACACAAATTAGAAAAGAACAATTTCTCTTCTAAGGGAGAGACAGAAATCACACACATATCTTTCAATGTTAAATAGCCGATCAGCTGTTTACTGGAATGTAGGTCAGAGGGTGGCCTACATATTTAGTTAACAAAGGAGGGTGAGAGTGTGTGACAATGGGGTGTTTGCTTTTACATATTATTGTCTACACAATGCGACTGAATAACACCAACGATTTGAAACCGGTCGTTTTAAACTTGAGAAGGGGAGCACACTTTTGTACAACACATTTATTATTATTCCGCTTAGACAACACTTTGGCTTCGTTCTTTCATAAACTTTTCTCAATTAAATAATTACTTATTTTGTTCACAAGTTTTAAATCACGACTTCTACTTAATTACTTTATTATTATTTACAAAGTTATTTTTAATCAATTTTTTTTTTTTAACACATACTAGTGTATGTAAGCTATGTAGTTGGACATACACTGTGCAGAATGATTCAGGAGACAACAGGTCGTAGTTTGTCGTAAACAAACCTGTTACAGATTGTTCGGTTGACCAAAATTGTTATGCTTGGTCATGATTCATGTATGCAAGTACTTACATCGAATTATTCAGGTTGTGCCGGTAGGAACCTGCATATAGCATTTTGCATTGTATGATGCTAATGACATTTTACTTATACATACTACCATCTACGTATTAATACATATTACGTTATTTAATAGTGTATTAAATATGTTTTGAACATTACATTTATTAAAGTAACTTTCTGAGTGCATATATCAATATTAAACATTTAGTTATTAATCATACTATTTATGTTTATCCACGCATAAATAGTGAATGCAATTTGTTTGTGACACATATATACGCAATTAAAACTCTTTCCTTTGTTTCCTTTATTTTTTTTTTATTTCAAATAATGTAAGCAGAGTAACGCACTTTTGTTTACGTCACGATGCTTAACAACCCTTTACATAAATTAGCAGAGTGAATGCACTTTTATGACACTCTGTAAACAATTACCCTTTTATTTTTTTACAATTTAGCAGAGTGGCGCACTTTTGTAACTAGCTTTTCGCCGCGTTACAAATCCAGGGAACCCTTCGTAATTAAACTCCGTTAATTAGAAGGGCTGCCTACGTTGTAACAGAATTGATCACAAATAATTAAAATAACATATTACTTACTAGCTGTGTAATTGTTTACTTTGTGTAAGGAAACAATGGCAAGGTATACAATTGATTTACGCACTACTCATATGTGTGTAACAAGAAGACTTCTCTTTATTCAACATTTAAGAAAAACATATACTGACTGATGCCATGACATTACTAACTCAATTATTAAATTATCGAAAGGTTTCTTTAAACTTTGGCATCAAACTAGATTCTATATAGTTATACCTCGGATCCGGGTGAACTTTCTGTATTAAAACTTTTAATTATACTCTTTTCATGATATTAGCTTGCAAGACTTTCTTTTAATTCAACATTTAAGAATGGTATTATTGCTTGAGTTATATTACTCTACATTAACATATAAACTGTTACAACGTATGAAGTTAGAATAGTTACATGAAATATTAATTAATAAGATATAATCTTATAAACATTAGATTTAATTTATAAGTCTTTACAAAGTTAATCATTTCTGAAAAGTCTCTTTCAAGATGTGTTGTGTAACAAATATTAGTAACCCTCGATAGACAGGCTATCGAGTCACCTTTTAATTGGTATGCAGAAGACTCCTCCTGGGGTATCAGTCTTGGGAAACAGGAACAGCTACGTCGTCATCTCGGTCTGGCTTTCCTCTGTAAAGGGCTCCAAAAGTTAGCAGGGAGAACAATAGGTCATGTAGTTATCTACGATGATCATGTAGATTCTCGGATGTCCTGATCTGCATATTCTGTCACGTGCAGTAAAGTTGGTGGCTTCTGCTAGTCCACATCTCCGGGTATTACTTTGGAATAGTTGTTATTCATTGAAGTACGTAGTCATCTTGTGTTACACTTTTTGTTGCGTTTCAATACTTTTTGTTTTACATAACTTTAAACTTATTGTCTATTCACATGACTACATTAATTAATACATCCAGATGCTTTAAACAAACTACATCTGGTACACTTTCTGAAGATGAAACCAAATATGATACACATATTTGAAGAGCATAGCTCTTACGTCTACACTGTACGGAGTCACCATTGCAAGAGAGAGAATTTACGCCCCTTCGCCAGGTACTGGACAAAAGTTAGTGGGACAACTTCCGCGCGAGAATATAGTTCCTAACTATATTTAAGTTAACATTTTTATTTATTTAAACTATCCCTAAACAAATACACATAATTTAAATCAGTTGTTTTAGCGACTATTTATGTCTTCAGATTTTATTATTATTAACATTAGTTTTTTTATCTTATTCTTACTCACACAAGACTCTGAAAGCATGTCGAGTCTGGAATCAACAGGAAAGCGCCTGCTTACAAGCAAAGGGTTAAATACGATATTAATAACGCTTTACAATTTATCTTTTTATTTGAGTATCTTATAACTAATTAATTATAACTGATTAAGTTATAACTTATAACTGAGTACATACAGGTATCTTATATTAAAACAGTGAGATTTAAATAGCTTAAGAGCTCGCAACCTTAATTTTTAAAATTTTGTATTTTCTAGATTATTTCTTTTATTTAAATCGTCACACAACATCACAGAAAAGGAGTTGTTGAGTGTAGTTTTCGCCTGTAGTAAGTTCAGGACATACATACTTGGATACCCCATAACAGTCCGAAGTGACCATAAATCAATATCTTTCTTGAAACGATGCAAGCTAAGCCATGGCCGATTGACCAGATGGGTGCTCATGTTACAGGAGTAAGAAATAAATTGGGAGTACATACCCGGAAGGAAGAATGTAGTCGCAGACATACTATCTCGCATCAACCTGAACGACCAGACTTTTGAGGGTAAAAGGAAGAAATAGCAAAAATATATCACATTATGAAAAGCAGAGCAGACTTGGAGACCATCGTTAGTGACATAAAACAAATTCAAAAATTAGATACTAAATTAGCAAAACTTCAAACCAGATTAAAAGAATCAGATGAAAAAATCACCCCTTATTACTGTACGCATCATATATTATTCATAAGGCAAAAACCACACCAACACGATTGGACAATAGTAATACCACCAACCAAAGAAAAAACCTTAATAATGGACTACCATGTTCGATATGGCCATATGGGTGCTCTGAAGGTAGTGAAAGCTCTAGCAAAGCATGTATACATAAAGGGTATTAACAGAAAGGTGAGAAAATACATTCAAATGTGCCATGTATGTCAACTGGTCAAGTGCAATAATGAAAGAAAGGAGGGAGTCATGCTTCCAATAACATCTACACATAAGTTGGAGAAGGTATTTCTGGACATCTGTGGACTATTTCCGCGCAGTGGGGGTAGACACATATACAAATTTATAGTAATAATTTTAGACCATTTTAGCAAGTTTACCAAACTTCATCCCATTAATCGTGCTACCACAAAAAAGATTATAGATATAGTACTAAAACAGTATGTGCCTGAGGTAGGAAAACCAACCTCCATTATTACAGACCATGGGACCCAATTCAAGGGAAAAAGGTGGAAACATGCTCTCCTAGAACAAGGAATCAAAACCTACTGAAGTCTATCATCCTAGTAGCAATCCTGCAGAGAGGGTATTGAGAGAGGTAGGCAGGATATTAAGAACCTACTGCTACGACCAACAAAGGAGATGGCAAGAATACCTAGCAGCAACTGAAGAATTCCTAAACCTGTCATATCATCAAACCATAGAATCTACACCATACACAGTAATATATGAAAAACCACCACCCGAGAAATTGGAGACCTTATCAACTTCCCCAATCAACAAGAATACCTATTCAATAAAATCAATTTTTATAGTAGAATTGAAGAGAAAATAGAAAAACTGAAGAAGTACCTAGAGAATCAACCACATGCCATAACATATAAAATAGGAGAAAAGGTATTGTTGAGAAACCGTGAACTACCCAGTACTATGGAGGGAATCACAAAAAAGTTATTGTTATTATACACAGGACCATATGTCATCACAAAAGACAACTCCAACATCACTTATACCATAAATGAACTCTACCACCAAGAAAGTAAAGGGAACTTTTAATCAATCATCAATAAAGAAATATTATGAAGAAACTGAACAAGTATAAATTGATAATTTTATCAACCAAATGGAATCTGTTTTCAAAAATGATCAACTTTGGAGAGGAGGCATATGTAACAGTACAAACTGTCCCATAAAAATCAACTAACTAAGTAACCAGAAGTGATGATAACCAGTAGTAAATCTACTATCAGCATTCAATGACAATACAACATAACCAGACTATGTGACTGAGACATTGACAAAGACTAGTTCCCAAATACATTAGTTAAGTGAGCATAAGAACCATTAAACAAAGTCAAACACCATAAATAGAATTAAAGGTGAAAGAACTGATATTTACAACATGTATTAAAGTAGTATAAACAGCACATTAGCTGAGTAATTGAAAAGTAATAATTTGCATAACAAACAAAAGGAAATATATTGTAGATAATCATGAATTATAATAAATGAACCATTACAAAAAGATTAAAAGTATAATCACAATGTTAGATCAACCTTGAAGGAAAGGTATGCTAAGGCATAATGAATAATGATGATAGAATAATTAATGAAAGAACAAATTGTATATGTTCTAATAATAAATGATCTCAATGTAATCAACAATGTAATAACTATATGTATTTAAAAATGTTATAAGATAGTAAATTTTGTAGAAGGATGTATTATCAGTTAAGGAGAACAAAACCTTATTATGAATTGTGTAGACTAAGAGGATGGCATAAGATGAGTTAAGATGACTCAATGAATTATAAATAATGTAATAAAAGCTCAAAATAATGACTCACAACAACTTATGTGGAGTCCATACTGAAGGAAGTAGAGTAATTCTAAACTTGAAATAATAGACAAACAAATGATGACAAAACAAATTATGAAAATAATAATTAAGTATAATAAAGAGACCATACAGAGTATAGGAAAATAGTGATATAACAATTATGTATAAAGTGTAAGTCACCAAACAATGTCAAGTATAATAACTGTAGGAAGTAAGAATAATATTGAATCAGTAACAATGAAGTAAGGAAGCCATTAAATAATAATAAACAAATATGTTATAAGGATTGTTAATGTTCAGCTGGATACAGCAAATTTAGATAATAATACGTTAATTTCAATAAGATAATTGTGTTCAAAATAGAGAAAAATGATGGTTTAATAAATGTTAAAAAATACAAAAATAGAATCTGCAAAGTGTAGCAGAGAAGACATTTGAAACAACACAATATTTAAGATAGGCTATCATTAAGATAAGAGTTTATTAATGAAAAATGTATCCAAACTGGCCGCTATTCATATCAAAATAACCAAAAAGGAATGAGCAATACGATGCTAGTAATAGAACCAAATTTGTAATTAGTATAACTGAAAAACAAACATAAATACGATAAATTTTGTGAATTTTGGAAGGGTACAGAATAATACCAACAACAATAATAAACCCACGCTTAAAACAATTATGTAAGAGCTAAAAATAGAATGACCGCATCATGACATCATTTTTAACCAATCAGGACATTACTTGAGAAATTAATTGTCGCTGTCTAGCGGAGTTTTCAGCGGACTATATATACAGATGTACGAGTGAACAAAAAAAAATTTTTCGAATTCTATTCCGGCAGATACTACAGGACTCCAGATCAAAATTTGCATCAAATATTATTAAAACACGGCAGTGAAGAAGTTATATACTTATTAAAGTGCATCACGACAAGCAGTGTTCTCTTAACAAGTTGTGTGAAACAAAAAGAACGAGGTTAGGTGAATTACCTACCCAAAAATTTAATGTCAAGAAGTTATAATCGTTCATTCGCGAAAAAGTTAAGTGTAAGATCAGTGTATAAGATCGTAAAATGAAATAAAAAATAATCCAAAGTGATTATCAAACAGGGAGTACTCTGCCATATATAATTACAGTTTATGAATATTAGGTTACTAGTATAAGAAATAAGCATTGTCTATACTTTTTTCAAGAGGAATTATACGATTCCAATATAATAATTAACGATCTAGGCTAACCATAGTTAACCTCAAAACTTGTAGAGGTCAGACGAACATTTCGTTAATCAATCTGAAATTTTAAAGGTGTCTAACCTATTAAATTAAACGTATGTAAAGTATCGTAACTCGAGACATAGTTATTTTATTCTGTAGTTCAAAAGGATTCACCCTTGAGGTATAAAAAAATTTGTAAATAAACAAACCGATAATTAGAGTCATCATTGCCAACCTTCTGGGTTAGGAGAGAATTAAGCCAGGTATATTGTAATCCATAAATCATTGTTAAATTGAATGTATAGAGTTAAAGTAAGCATGCTGTGAGCAATAAACCAGTAAAATATTAATTAACAAACGTTGTAAGAAATTATTGAAGCAATTATTAGTTATTTTTCTTATTTAAGAGCTGCAATTTCAAGGCACTCAAACAGTTAAGTTGGCGGCTTGGACGTGTGAAGCACCAACCATTTAAATACATAAACAAAACAGAAGAAAATTAATTACTTAAATTATTTTAATCATTCAATCAAAGAAATAATTTAAAAACATCAATTAAATTTATTTATTTTATTCTTTGAATAAATTATTTTATGAAATAAGAACCAGAGATTCCATATGGCGCCCAAGTAACATAAATTTAGCTTACTTACTTACAAACAGTGCAGTTATACTGTTTTGACAACTTAACAGTTTTATAATGTACTGAGACCATCTGAACAACCAGTACAGACAGACCTAAACTACCAGTGCTACACCAAAGGTACGTGAGAATTATTACTTTATAATATTGTCAAAACAACACTTTACTGTACACAGACAATTTAGGTCTATGGAAGTGCTACGGAACTTCAAGAGGATTCCGAAGTGAACAACATTCAATTAACTGAGATTGCAATAACTAATTAATTAAATAATAAAAATTAATTAAACAGAAAAAAATACAAATTCAATAAATTAAATAACATTTAACATTATTTAATAAACAGATAATAATTTAAAAAATAAAAGATAATCAACCGAGAGAGGTACACACGGTGGGGGGGGGGTTATAATATATATATATATATAATACCCAGTATCCAAAGAACCAAAGGATTACCCAATACCCTTTTATAAGGATCTGCAAGTTCTTTATACATACATCAGCAACTTGTGTAATATTTAGCTATACATTGTAAATAGTATATTATGTCCACACACAAATAATGAATATTTTATTTTATTGTTTTTTATAGTTTTCTTATATATAAATGTGAAAAGCCATTTAAATTTGAAATAACAAGCAAGTTGCCAATCATATGTATACCAAACGTAAACACATATTTTTCTTATTTTCTGCATAAATGATTCTGTCAGCACCAAGACCTAATCTTTTTTATATTTATTACGCTAAAGTATAAAAACAAAGCACCAGTATGTATGTGTGTGTAAACATGTTCACAAAACTTGTAATTCAGCATACAATTACACATTACACATTTATTTATTGGTATTGAACATTATACTGACTGTACAATTTTCATATATTTATAAGTTGAAAATTAAATTAAGAATTTTTAAAGCTTTATACTATTATACTTCATGTCAATTTAATTTACTCACCTAATTTAAATTAAAATTAATTTAATTCACTGTTGCACTGACTACTAATCTTTCAAGGAAATGATTCTATCAGTTATATGGAATTTCCATAACAAAAGCTGTTTTTTATACCAATCTGATCTTACAGAAATAGGTATGACTTAATTTTTTACATAAAACTCACTGCTGCATTGACTACTCAAGGAAATGATTCTATCAACTATATGGAATTTCCATAATAAAGATTTTTATGTAAAATTTTAATGAATTTGCACAATATAAAACTTCTTGTGAGCAACAGTTTACTCAACAGTGTCACAGGTCACAGATGTACAAAAGTGTCCACAGTGAATAAAGAAACTTGTGTTTTTTCTATTATATTCTATTGCTTTTCTTATTGGTCTCTATTGTAACATTGTGTTCAATTAACATTTTTTTGAACAAATAAAATCTTTTTGTATAGATTGTATTGGTTTACTTAAGAGTTCATTATGTGACAAAAAATTGTGACAGTACAATAGGTTTATTTAGGCTTATTTTTAAATTAGTGTAATTTGTAATTAACTTATTTTTTTAACTTAATTTAAACAACTTTATTCAGTGCTGAGACTGAATTAAAACATTTAACTTGAGACTAAGTTATGATACTTAATCTTGATAATGATACTATGATACTTTTTTGTGTATAAACAACCATTGAATGATGAGAATAATTTAATTACAGTAGATGCACACATTGGTGTCCGTAATCCAAATGTTTGCTGAAGTATATATCTGTTTAAGAAAATGAAGTAATGGCAATAATAGACAGTATCAGCCAGCATACAATGAAGACTTTAAACACAGATAGTACAAACGTAAGTTAATAAAAAGCAATGTGAATCATATAAACACCAACACTTGTTCACACATGCTGTGAACAGAAAAGATTGCTTTTCCAAAATTCATGTCAAATCATGTTATAACTGGTACAGCAAATTGCATCCATATAATGTATACTTAATAAAATTATAGAGAAGATGAAAGTTTGGGTAAAAAGATGAAATGAACAATAAAATACTACAGATTCATTTAAAATTTCTTCTAAATTATAAAATAATACTTCTGGATAATTTTCAGGTAGTGAACTAACTTAAATCAAAGAAATTGAACATTAGTGCATGTTAGTGCTCCTCTTTACTTCTCAGTTTTAAAAGTTCAGTGTTTTTTAACATCCACAAGTGTTTTTTTGAATCATGGCACATAGCTAGCAGTTTTATATTTGCCATCACCACTCTAATTTATGTTTCCCATTGTATAGTGGCCTTCATCTATATTTTTCCTTAATAGTTACTATTCAAAATCACTGTAGCCACCTTTATTCTAGTATACAATGCATATCTCCTTACAGTTACACAATTCTAGTTTCTTAGACCTTTACAACACAAAGAATGTTATTTGAATATGTTTTTGTATTTCTTTATATGATGTTTCAGTGTTAACTAGAAATTTTGTCACAGACAGTACATTTCTACCATTCTAATTTTGTTACAAATTATGTAAGAGTTCTACCTTTACACTAAATAATTTTAATTTTATATCTTTATTTTGTACATAACTCTTTAATATTTCTTGCATGTTTTCTATATTATGAATAGTTCTTAAAATATTAAATACTTCAGCAAGTAAAATTTATTAACGTATTTTTACCTAAATAGGTGAACATACAATAATAAATTTTACTTGCAGAAGTATTTAATATTTTAAGAACTATTCATAACTTTCTATCTTTAACAAAGTAAATAATTAACTGCTTGCTCACTTCTAATTGTATATATAGTGTGTAAAATATTTCAAAGTATAAAATATAGTGTTTTTGTTATTATTTTTCTGTCGTTAATTGAGTTTTGACATCCATCTTTATTACAAGTAACTCTCCTGACTACAACTGATGCAAGGCACATTAAAATATGTCCGGTTCTGACTTTAAAAAAATCTATTTGGATAGTTAATGTCTACATCCTATATATTTAGGCTTAGTTTATACACAATGTAATTTAAAATTATTCTAAAAATTTCATATTAAAAAAAGAGAAAAATTTTAAACTTGAAAACAGTAAGTTTTAATGTTTAATTAAAAACAAGATTGAATTAAGATTCTTGTTATTCGGATAAACATCACCTGAACTTGCCTAGCTAGTACTTCTCACCATATATAGTCGAAAAGCTCTTTTTACCCACTTAAAAATTGTACAAAACACTGACCCATCATGTTATAAAGCAGTAACAGTGATTATAACTTTGTACTGGAAAAAGACATATAATATTTATCTTTTGAAATTTACATAACTAAGTACAGTGTTCGTTAACTCAAACAGTAACAGGCCCCACAAGAGTATCTAACCACAATAACAGATGTTAAAACTTGCATCTCCAGTGTCAGTGAAGTACTGGATTATGCTGCACACTACCATATGCTGTTACATAGTAAATTCCACAGTTGTTTTCATATTGTTATACTGAAGCATAGGTAGTGTACACAACTTGTCATGACATAGGCCTACTGAGTACGCAATTAAACACAATGTTCTGGAAACATACAACCACACACAGATGTCTGGCATTGATTAACGGAGGTTACTTATAAACTCTTCAGTAACCTGACACTTGAAGAGTTACACACTCTAATATGATGTCACTTGGAAGGCGCTCAATAACATTCAAGTACCTACCACACAAGTGATCTTGCCTGCTATATAAAGATAATATAGGACAACCACTGGTCAGTTGTGTTTCAGTGAATTCAAGTGATAACATAATGCATTAATGCAAGTGTCAAATGTTTAATATTTGGTGTGTTGCAGACTATTGTCATGTTATTTAACTTGGTAACCGTTATTATTTGTTGTCGTGGTGGATATCAGATAATTTTAAACTAAGAGAACTACTATAATACAAGCATGTTTGTTCTAAAAAAACGGTAACAAGAATTGTATCAGTTTCACTGGCATTCAATAATTTATTTCATTTTTGTAATCTCTTTGCAATGCTTGTGACAGAATGATGATGTTTTACAATTTGGACCAACACGTTACACGTAATGACAGGTTTTAGGTATCTATTATTCTGTCTTTCTCTTCCATTCACATTACTTATAAAAATAACTAAATATAAAAATATTACACACTTTTTAATGATAATAGTATAATGCATTGCTTACCTTGACAGGTAAAGTTGAAATAACATCAAAAATGTTGATACATATTGGATCTTTTGCTTTTGGTTTCTTAGCATTATTGTCTAAACTATGTTTAGAGCTTTCACCACAGTGCATGTGTAGCTGTTTTAACTTTGAATTCATTTTCTTTTTATTAACATCTAGTGTTGGAAAGTCCACTAAAAAGTCATTCTGAAAATTATTTTCATGAAATGAAGTAACATTCTTATCAGTTTTCTTGTGTCCATGGTGTTTAGAATCTGAGTTTATATCTGTATCCACTATTTTCTGGCTATTTTTAATATAACTTTTATATGAAAAAAATTGTTCCTTCTTCTCTTGTCTAGCACAAAAACTATTACTTTTATCAACTTCAGCCACAAAATTATTTCTGTTTTTGCTGCACGATTGTTCAATACAAACTTCATTTATCACTATACCTATATGGCTACCATGTTTGTTTTGTGTAACATCACACTCACACACACAGGAATCATCTGCTGTACCAGACGTATCACTTGTATGTGCTGGATTAATTATAAATGACTGGTAATCTTCTGATGCATCATCCTTATTGATAATTCTACATAACTCGTCACTACGTGTTTTATGATCAACTGTTAACTTTTGTGTGCTTAACTTAGGGAGTTCTGGCCATGCCTGATCATTAATTTCTAGCTGAAACTTCGGAACAGCATGTCTCCAATCAGATGCCAACTTCTTATGTGTTTTGTTTACTTTCCTTGATAAATTATTAACAGACATTTCTTCAATATTAACTTCTAATTAAAAAACTTTGTTATTTACAACTTGAAACGTTTACTGTTTATTATGAAACACCATCATGCTCTTCTTGCCATATCATTATATATGTTACTCTTCATTATTATTATCTTCACTCTGAAAACAAACGTTACAAGTATAATACAGTTTCAGGAATGTAGTATCTGTACACATTGGTTCAATAAACAACCCAATGTTCTATACCAGCTACCATAATATACAATTATTTGTTATATCATTTATTGTAAGTTTACTGTTCCTGTGTTATTATTTTAATGAAAATCTTGACGTATGCAATAGAATTTCTAACATTTTTGGATTATATAATGCCTTATTAAACAAGCTGTACAGTACATGAAAAATAACAAGATTTCATACCTCACAGTTTATTCAACCAACATACACAGTAAACAGAGATATCCAAACCTTTACTGCCTTCATAATAATGAGAAATAGCTTTCTATTGTATAATTTTATTTACTGTCACATTCCATATGATTCTGATTTAATAAAATGTAAAAAATTACTAATCTTAAGGATACACTTAAACACTGCACATAAGTGAAGATATACTATACTTCTGAACTACTCAAAGTGTGTAGCTTAAAAAAAATGTTAAAAATTGTCATTAATGTTTTAAAAAAAAAATGGTCATTATCAGAAAACATTTTCAAGAAACTGGGTCTTACGTGTACAAGGTCTTCCATCATAGCCATTTGATAATTTACATACTAATTTTTCAATTACTTTTAATCAAATAAACACTACAGAATAGAGATAGAATCGGGATGTGCAACTTAACATTTCTGAGCAATGTACATTTTTTGGGATATCTAGAACCACCGACACTTAATAAACTTGTGTTGTAAAGTTATTAACTGTTGAAACTGTCTTGCAGAAAAAAAGTGTATTGAAAGCTAATCTTACACCTCAATTTTAAAATTTGAAAGAATGGCAATTAAATTTTAAATACAATATTTTCTTTCTTCAAAAAATTGATCTCAACTTTACGAGTTAAAAGCTATAATTTTTTGGAGCAATATTCTATTAGAAAGAATTCTTTTTTAAAATGACTGCCCACATACTACATTCGAATAAACAATCGATGATGTTTGAGAATATTCAAAGTAATCTGTAAATTTATATAGTAAAAGACAAGTCGGGTTCTGTAGTAAAAAATCAGTATGGAGAACCATACATGACTTCCATGATCTAAGATTTATATTTAAAATAATTTACTTTAATTAAGTTCAATAATTTCTAAAAAAAATACATCACAGGTGCAGAATTTTACGTTTGTGTCTATAATATATATTTGACAAGAAGCAGAGCTAGATATGGTGACAAAACATCAAACAAGTGGATGCTTGAGTTCTGAAGAAATGACATATCAGCTAAAGTGGCACCCATGTCAGGTGGGTGACGACTATCGTCAACCTTCGTGAGGAAGACTGTACTTTTTGATAAAATGTTTGTAGGCCGAACGAAGGGCTGGCCAAAGGGAGCTGTGATCTGATTCCTGTAATGAAATTGAACTCTCACTGCGAGTTATCGGCCGAGGGTGAATTATGTCTATAGTGTTATCAAAGTCTTTCCTGTCAATACTATACTAGTCATTTTTCGTTTTTAAAATCGAGTCTTTCTGTCTTTCCATTCGTCTTCTGATTTCCTGAACGATGATTCTGTTCACCCATATAATTATAAATTTCTCAGCAAAACATTTCTTCCTTAATACGTTTGTGTCTTCTGTTTAACACCTACCATTCTGATCCATGTCATAATGCTACATTCCATACAGGCTAGTAAATAACTAGACATCAGGGAGGTCAAAATATTTTCCAGGAGGGGCAAACAATTTTCCAGAGGAGAAAAATTTTTATATATTTTTCATAAATACACACATACACATATTAGTTTGTAATTCTTATATCATAATAGAAATAAGAACACAGATTGTATTAATTTATTAAAACATTTATTGCTTCAAAGTACGCATACAATTAATGGCTTGTAAAAGTTAATGCTCCAAATGATCCATTAAGTAGTGCTCAAGTTTCCAAAGTTTTAATATTATGAAGTCTGTAATCAAAACATCTGAGCAGGTTTTAGTGTGTATGACGGTACACCGTGGACAAAAATTTTTAACATTCCCTATGGAGCGTTGCTCAGAGTAAAGCTGCGAATCTACAGTGTACGTTTCACACAATAAACACGCGGACAACAAGGAGCGCTCCGAAGTCTCTCATGGACCCTGAGCATCTTGCAGAGGGTTCATTCGCTAAAGACGAAAAGTCTGTCTACGAACCGTTCCTCTGTAAACACATGCAGTTACACTGGCCAGCAATCCACAAGAAGAAAATTGCTGTCCACACTGGACATACCTTTTCAGCTTGCACGCGTTGTGTTGGTGTGGGTTTCAGCACTTTCCATTTAAAAAGCGTGCAAACGTAAGAAAATAAACATGAGTGAGACCAGAAATAATGCGAATTGTGTGTGTGTGTGTCCTGCCTGCCTTTTTATTGCAGTAATCACAATTAAATCCTTAAATTCGTAGTGACCATCAATCAATGAATTTTTCAGTGAAGGGTTAGTGAGGATCGGTCAAAAATAACACAAATTTTTAACTTATTTGTGTTGACGTTTCGACAATGTTTATTGCCATCATCAGGACAATTGTTCTGATGATGACAATAAACATTGTCGAAATGTCCAGACAAATAAGTTAAAAATTTGTGTTATTTTTGACCGATCCTCACTAACCCTTCACTGAAAAAAAAGTAATCACAATAATAAAACTTTGGAAACTTAAACATTACATAATTGAGATATGCTTGCCTGCCAGGAACGATATATTTTCACTCATACACGATTTAAATTAAAATGAACAAATTATAATTTTATTGCCTGGCAACAAAATTATTTTATTTTTAACAGTTACCATTGTTTGAAAAGTTTAAATGAATTTTCAAGTACTTTACTCTTGTTAAAATGTTGCAGGTAGACTACCCCTTCCTCTTAACCGATCTTCACCAAAATCAATAGGCCTTGAGTCCTCTACAACTCAGGCAGGTATGCAAAAAATTATTATTAGTTTTGATTTAACTTTCACTTGTAAACTTACTTGTTGTTTTCAGCCAAATGATCATTTCGGAGTGGTGTGCTCCTTCATCAGCGAGTTTGTTGGATACAGTATCCAACAAACTCACTGATGAAGGAGCACAATAATCCGAAACGATCGTTTGAGTGAAAACAACAAGTAAGTTTACAAGTGAGAGTTAAATCAAAACTAATAATTATTAAGCGCTGTAGACAAGGAAAGGAAGAACATTCAAAACAGCAAAATATTATTTGATTCTGTTTAAATTTGTGGCTGTTATCGTTTGCCATAGAAAAAATTCTACACACAGACACTTTTCAAAAAATTTACAGGCATTGCACAAATGCAATGCACAGAGAAGGGCATTGAAAATGCTTCAATAAATCTAAAAAATATATATATTTATGTTCATTCACCAGTAAATGAATTTATTCTTCATTTACCAATGTACAGATTATAAGTTAAATGTAGTCGCATTCGTAAGCGAAGTTTTATATGTGAACTACATTACTGACAACAAAGTAGTTTCTATGGAAACTCACCGGTTCCCATTTTCAATAACGCACCAGCGATCGACCGCAAATGTGCGACACGTCCTTATAAACATTTTCAATGTTAAAATCGGTATGGAGAACCAAACATGACTTCCATGTTGTACGATTTATGTTTAAAATAATTTACTTGAATTCGGTTCAGCAATTTCTAAAAAAATATCGCCCACCCTCAAACTAATTTCACTATTTATAGATATTTTTGTTATTATGGGGTAGCCGTTTAATATAATGTTATTTTCAGTCACTTTATCCATAAAAATTAGGTAGGCTTACTTTATTCTTATAAAGAAACCAAACTACGCAGATAATCATCCCTCCTCAGAAGCGCTCCGAAGTCACTCATG
The DNA here is from genome assembly GCA_034769895.1 of Magicicada septendecula. Lineage (NCBI taxonomy): Eukaryota > Metazoa > Arthropoda > Insecta > Hemiptera > Cicadidae > Magicicada > Magicicada septendecula. Next base: position 1,218,289,524 of record CM068367.1, read on the forward strand.
GACCCTGAGCATCTTGCAGAGGGTTCATTCCCTAAAGACAAAAAATCTGTCTATGAACCGTTCCTCTGTAAACACGTGCAGTTACACTGCCCAGCGATCCACAGAAAGCAAATCGCTATCCACGCTGGACACTTTTTCGGCTTGCACGCGTTGTGTTGGTGTGGGTTTCGGCACTTTCCATTTAAAAAGCGTGGAAATGTAAGAAAATAAACATGAGTGAGGCCAGAAATAATGCAAATTATGTGTGTGTGTGTGTGTCTTGCCTGCCTTTTTATTGTGGTAATCATAATAATAAAATGGAAACGTAAACATTACATAACTGAGATATGCTTGCCTGCCACAAACGATACATTTTCTCTCATACATGATTTAAATTAAAATGAAAAAATATAGAATTTTGTTAAAGTGAAATGAAATGTTTCCATAGAAGCTACTTCTTTGTTGTCCATAACTTATTACACATATAAAACTTATAAATCAACTACAACTTTAATTTATAAAAAAATTACCCCCTCCCCCTTCAACTACCCTTTTCATTTATAGATATTTCATCTATCTTTCTACAGTGGATTATTATGTATTTTTCTCAGGATACTTTATTTATCAAAATTAAGCACTTTACTCTTGTTAAAAACGTAAAATGTTGCAGGTAAACTAGCCCTTTCCCTTAACCGATCTTCACCAAAATTAATAGGCCTCGAGTCCTTTACAATTCAGGACTGTATGCACAAAATTATTTGATTCTGTTTGAATTTGCGGCTGTTATCGTTTGCCATAGAAACAATTCTACAGAAGACAGACATACACACAGAGACACTTTTCGAAAAATGACTTTTTTTCATGTTTTGATGGTACATAGTACAATCAGAATCTGCCGTTATCTCGAACACGATTTTTTTCACCATGACCATACTTTCATTTCCTTATGGAACATGGAAGTAAAAATCGGTATCGAGAACCATATACGACTTCCATGTTGTAAGATTTATGTTTAAAATAATTTACTTGACTTTGGTTCGGTAATTTCTAAAAAAATATCGACCCCCTCAAACTAATTTCACTATTTATAGATATTTTTGTTATTATGGGGTAGTCGTTTAATATAATGTTATTTTCAGTCACTTTATCAAATATCGGTATGGAGAACATACACGACTTCCATGTTCTAAGATTTATATTTAAAATCATTTTTGAAATGAAATATTTCCATAGAAACTACTTCTTTCTACTTACTGCTTCAACCTTAACCACAGTACTGTGGTCACTAACGTATACCACCTCACGTTATCGCACTCGATTTTCACTGATGATGGAAGTCGATGGCACTACCGAAACGTCTGGTTTTGCAGAAAACATTGATCTACGGCCAAACAGGATGGGAAGAAATTTTAACAACAAACTACTTCTTTGTTGCCGATAACATAGTACATATATAAAAAATAATCCCCGCCCCTTCAACTATAATTTTCATTTATAGAAAATTACCCCCACCCCGTTCAACTAGCCTCTTCATTTATAGATATTTCATCTATGTTTCTACAGTGGATTATTAAGATCTTCTTATCAGGAGACTTTACTTATCAAAATTAAGTACTTTACTCTTGTTACAACAAAAAATGTTTCAGGTAAACTACCCTTTCCCCATAACCGATCTTCACCGAAATCAATACGCCTCGAGTCCTCTACAACTCAAGCACATATGTAAAAAATTATTTGATTCTGTTTGAATTTATGGCAGTTATCGTTCGTCATGAAAAAATTTCTCTTGTTACAACATAAAATGTTGCAGGTAAACTACCCCTTTCCCTTAACCGATCTTCACCAAAATCAACAGGCCTTGAGCTCTCTACAATTTAGGGATGTATGCCAAAAATTATTTGATTATGTTTGAATTTACGGCAGTTATCGTTCATCATAGAAAAAATTACCCTTGTTATCACATAAAACGTTGCAGGTAAACTACCCTTTCTCTTAACTGATCTTCACCAAAATCAACAGGCCTTGAGTACTCTACAATTCAGAAATGCATGCAAAACATTATTGGATTCTGTTTGAATGTGCGGCAGTTATCATTCGTCATAGAAACAATTACTCTTGTTAAACAAAACCAGGGAAATTGTTTTGTGATGAGGTACTTTTCTCTTTGGAAATCTTTGTTGGTATTAATGTTTTGCAGTCTAGGAATTTCCATTACTAAAACCATATGCATAAACAATATCTGGACAGTAATGACTTGAAAATCGCAATGGTATCTCGTAACACAAAACTTTTTATGGGTAAAAATGTAAAAGCTTTACCTACAACCTGAACCGGTTTTCACTTTTAAAAAGCTTCTTCAGAGGTGAAAAGCTTTTTAAACCTCTGAAGAAGCTTTTTAAAAGTGAAAACCGGTTCAGGTTGTAAGGTAAAGCTTTTACGTTTTTACCCATAAAAAGTTTTGTGTTCAGAGTCGTAGTGAAATAATTATATTTGGTCTTTTTTTATTGACTTTACATACACCAAATTTCTCAGAATTAAATTTCTTATACAGTGTATTACAAATTTACATTTATTTATTGACAATTTAAACAGGTAAATTCACATCAAACCTAAAAATTGTGTTTTTGACATACATTTTTGAGATTTACAAAACATTTCTATAAAACTACCCAAGATACAGTTCTGGGCATCTCTTTTTTCAATTTTTCATAAACCATATGAAACCATCAAAACTGCCCTTTAAGTTCCAGTGATTTCAGTATGGTTTAATTGTAGCCTTGGAGCAGAAATCAGGTTGAATTTTCTGCAAGCTATAAATCGAAAATGAAGCATTTTTGGACCTATGTTTATATAAAATTTCTTATTTATTTCAGCCTGTAGAATGCATTCCTGAAGTATCTCCCATTCCTTGTAGGGCACTCTGTGTAATAAGGAAAAGTTTTGAAATTACTGGTTGTCCAATACTAGTTGAATAAGAAGCATTTGCTTCTTCAACCTCAGCATTTATCAGGAGTAATTTTATTGTATAAGACACTTTTTTTGTATTCTTTTAGAAAACTGTTAACTTGTTCTAATGATTCTAAAGACACCATGTGGACTTTTCCACTTGTGGGCTACATCTGTCTCCTTCTTCACTCTGAAAAACAGTAGCAATCTGAAGAGTTACTCAGAACGTCACTCTCCTCAATAGTGCAAAATCAGGATATTCAAGATGTTCCAATTAATATTCTTCAAAACATTACTGGCATTAAACAGAATTCTGATAAGTAGAAATATACAGCTGTTCCAGAGGTAAATTAAGACCAACAGATAGGTATACAGGATAAACATGACCCCATAATTATAATAAAAACATCACCAAACTACAGCTCCACTACAAAAACGTGTGTTTTTTTTTCTCTCTTGTTTACCACTATACCAGAAGGATATGTTTTATGTATCATATACAGATTCAAAGAGAAAATTCTATGGAATATAATGGTATATTCATCAGAATCAAAAAATTATTTCCAGAGTTTAGTATTAAGAAACATTTTTTAGAAAACTAAAGTGAAAATTGTACTTACGACTTAAAAAAAGTAATAGGCAAGGATTTAAAAAATGTTTTGACCAGGTAAAAACTCACAGTGGGAAAGTTGTAGCTAATGGATTACATTTTATATTTTGTTTCAAGAACTTTTTGATACGGAGTTTGCCTATAGTAACAAGCTGATTATGAAATTAAACTAATATGCGTCAATGTTGTGGTGTCTAAGTCATGCCACCTATATAACTTGTATTGAGGAACTTTGATGTCATTAATTACTAGTTATTCTTTATTTAGCTTATATAAACAAACAAACACTGAGTTGAATTTACTGTTGTATATTATGTTAGTTATATTTATATTAATTACAACAATAAATTCATTGTATTCTACCATTTAACAGAGTGTCGAGGGTTGTCCCTGATGACAGTAACGTGAGTTTAAATTATAATGCCTATATTGTCAGTAATGTTGCATAATTAAATGCACATTTAAATTCATTTTTGTAGCTTGAGTAAAGCTGTAAGGGGTACGTTTTGCATTGTGCCTTTACCCCTTTCTTGCGCGTACGTGCATACACGCACGTGTATGTGTATGTACACACAAGCAAGCAAGCATGTAGTAGCGAATTACTTTTGTTTTGTAAAGCACATGACAATTTAAAAAATTTATCTATTAAAAAAGTTTCCCACAATTCAAACAAAATGACACAAAATACAATAAAAATTCTGTTGTTGGTTAATAGTGTTTGCTTACCTTGTTATTGCAATATCTCTTCTTTATTATCTGGTAGAAAATTGAAGGTATATGTTTCACTTTGTCTGTAGCAACAAGGATATGAAATAGTGACACTGATTACAACTTTGTGCTAAACATTGCATATACTTCACTGCTTGATGTTGAGTTAGTGCTTGAACTTCCAAAACATGTCAGCTGAACAATTAATGGCTCAAGATCTACTTGCAGATCATCACATTTAATCCTTCACTTGTCTAATGTCTTAACAGTATTTTTTTTTACTGGGAATTTCTAACTGCAGTAATTCCATCATTAATTAATTTTTCAACATTTTGAGCCTTAAATGTGTTGTTGTGCTTAGCAACATGCCTTTTCATATTTGGTTCCATACCAGGTCAACAGGATTTAGGTGACAGTGGTACGGTGGTAAATAGAGAATAGTACAATTTTTCTCTTTCCATTTTTATCGATCACCTGACCTGAAAATTTAGATTCTATCTTGTTAATTTCATTCATTAGTTCCTTTTTCAAATAGTCATCTGGGCATACTTTTTAATTTAAGCCAAGCTTCTTCTTTTCGCCACGCTGTAGTGATATTTTCTCTTTCCTCCTAGAGTGATATGGAGTGTTATCCATTACAACACACTTCCGTGCGGAACTAATGGGAACAGTTTCTTCTCGAACTATGTTACGAATTGTGTGCTGTCCATTTCTACGTGGTAATCTGACATGTTTTTGTTTGCCACAAATACTGACTGTACATGGTGAATAAAGCCATCATCACCACCAGCATGTAGAATAACAAAACATTTGCCTTTTGAAGTTGGAACCTTCAGTCCTGTTGTGAGTCCCCAAGGAAAGAGATTTTTGGAGATTTTATTGTTGTGTTGTTCCACGCGTCATGTATGACTGACCCATGTGCACCGATGTTTCATCTAAGTACATAATATTTCTCTTTTCTTTCCTGTACCATCTTATATCACTTAAATAAGAAAGCCACCACACAATTATATCATCACATACTATTAAGAGTGATCCGTGATTTCTCTTTTTAAAGGTAAATACTATTTCCTTCACAGGTACATAAAAGGGAAATTTTTTTATGCCTGGAAGCTGTGTTTACAGTAAGTAATACTTCAAGCATAGTGGGAGGCCGATTGTTTAAAAAGTGGCTGTGTGTTATTTTTCTAACTGCACTTCAGACAAAATCATTATATCTAATGCCACATAAAATATCGCTCTGCCTATCTTACATGGTATTTGCACTGCACCAGATTGCAACTCTTTGAGGAACCTGAATACTGATGTAGACAACTACTGGTTGTAGTAGTCTCAGATGTCCTATATCAATGGAGTTTACACTTTCCTCATAGAAAAGATTTTTTTAATACTTCAACATATTAATCACAGTCTGTCTGTCACCACTTCTACAGTAATTGGCTTACCTCTTTATGTGGTCCAGTACTCATTTTATACAGATTTTACTGCACTTAATTTCTTCAATTCAGTATAATTATTGACAAAATTCTATTAATACTAATAACACGGCTATCTAACCCAATAAAATAATAACTATAAATAACTTTACTCAACTACTAAATATAAAATGTCATCACTGTACTACTAATGTGATTGTGATTGACAAAACTGCACACTGCTTGGACATTATGAAAAATACCTGTTTAACATTTTTAAAGAAGTGATAGTTGGTTGACAGAAAAATGAATGCTCCCACCCTTCTACCTTTTATTAAAGCATTTGTTATGAAACTCAAATTGTACTGTGTTAGGTCGATCACCCATGAAACAACAATACTGTTGAACACTATTAATGGTTACGTGTTAATGAAATATTTGAAAACTAAATTTAAAAATACAGGCTTATGATATGGAAGGTAGGTGTTTAGAATATAAAACTTTGTAACATACACATACCGGTATTAAGGCAGTCACTACAAACCTACATTTGTTAGTGCATGCGTATGAAACATATTTTTCTGTTGGGAGTAAATTTACTGTTAATAAGACGTTTGTCTTGGGTTGATATGAAATAAATATCGGTATGGAGAACCATACATGTCTTCCATGTTCTGGACATTCCACATCAAATCAACCAATGCTCTGAACCTCACCATCTCAGATAATTATAATTTTTTGTGTATTTGTTCTTATGGTCAAAACTAATAAAAATACAAAGTTTTAGATTTTTTGGGCTTCTAATATTTATCTAATGGATAATAAACATTAATTTGACTAGCAATTACTTAATTTACAAATTAAAAATTACTTGTAATTACTGTATGCTATTGGTATACAACTATACAGGAATCTTAATGCTGCACTGTATCTAAGCTGCATATTGTGGAAACTGTTGTTTTGTCTTTAAAAACTAATACCAATAATATTTTTAATAAAATTTTGAAATGTAAATCTCTGCACTTCAAAAAGTTACTTGTCATGAAAACTGTATTTCAAAATTAAATTTACTTAATGAGTATTATAAACAATAAGAGCACAGAGTTGTTTGCAGTGTGTTGTACACAAAATTTTCATTATCTTCTGAGAAAAATCATTTAAAAATTGTTACAGAGTACTAAATTTATTCTAAAATCAGTCCACTTACACTGTAGACATATCTCTTATAGGACAAAAGTTAATCAGACGACTATGACTTAAAAGTCACAACACATTTTTCCGTAAATTTAAAATTTCATGGTAAAAGAATGTATTTTCTTTTCAAGCATCTAGAGTAATTTTTGTCATACTGATTATTTGATTATTTTTAAAGCTATCAAAACACTGTCTTAACCAGCATTTCATAACACAAAAGATTATGTACAGATTATGATGCAACGGAGTACATTCTTCCAGATAATGATTTTCATTTTTATGGGTTGGATAGTAGCTCGTTTTCTCAACTAACACCTGGAACAGCTGTAGTTGTATCTAAACGGGACCTAAGCACACACAGTATCATTAGAATATTTTTCGTTTTCTACTTCGAAGAGTGATAATTTAAATAATGGGAATTGGAAATAATAAAGAACAAGAGCACACTTGACATTGCAGCACAGTGAGGTTCATCATACTCTTGCCCCTAGTGTACTTTGTGTCTAATAAACTTATACTTCTAAATCTTTTCGGTTTTTTATTTACACATCTTCAAGTCTGTTTAAGTTAAAACCCTCCCTGTCAATGCTGTATTTGCTTAGATTAACATATGTCCTAAATGCCCTAAACACTGACTGTCCCATTAGGACATGAATAACCTACTTTGCAGAGTATTCTTATTCCCCCCATAAATGAAATCATTAATTTGTGTGTGTGTGTGTGTGTGTGTGTGTGTGTGTGCGTGCGCGCGCGTGCAGTGGTCAGAACTAGAAGCATAACTTTTGGATGTTTATTTTGCAATATGTTTAACAACTGGTTGTTTACTTAAAACATGAAATATCTGTGTTAGCACATCAAATCTGCATAAAACAGGGTTGCAGCAACAAAGAAGGTGGATCACTGCAAGCTGGAAGATAGTGTCACTACCTACAAGAGGAGAATCTTTTAACCATAAAAACCCATACAATTGTGGACTTCAGGACTTCACAATTACTGTCATTCATATCTTACCCAAAACTCTCCTGCAGTAAATAGTGGTTCCAGGATAAGCTCCATAAATATAGTGCAGCATACCGGAAATTTTGCCTTATTTACAATTTAATACCACTTAGAAAATGAAAGGAAGAAGCAATCTGGAATGAGTAAAATAAACCCAAATGAAAGTAACATAAAAGAAATAATCACAATGATAAATAAAATGCCTTAACAGTAAGATAAAAACTCTCGATCCAAGGAAATTAAAAATAACACAATTCAAAACCATATGTGTTAAACCAGGTAGGATGATTATTATCCCAGTAACATCATAAGTATACCCAGTAAAGATAAGGAGCAGTAAGGAAATACAACCATGGACAAATTAAGTAAAATAAAAATCTCAAAGGGACAAAAAATATTCTAAAAAACAGAACTTTCTATCAGAATCAAACAAAACAAATCAATGAACTAAACCATAATTATTATACAAAAAATTAGAAAACCATATAAAAAAGTCAGAGAATACAATACCAGTAGGCTGATTGAATGTAAAGTTAGGTATAAATAAAATAGTGTGTAATTAAGGGGAACGCCCCACACCAGTTTTGAAAGGACAGCAAAAGACTATAATTAGGCTAAGACCGTAATTTGTTTAATTATTATATTGGTACTCACTACCTACAATGTTAATATTAGGATATACTAAGTGTTAGAGAATAAGTGTTGTTGTATTTAAAGAATGTTAGTTTATGTCAGAATTTTGTTAAGGAAGGAAAGGCAATACATTAATTCAAATGTCATATAATTAGTAACTCAGAAAAATAATAATAATGTGAAATAATTATAATATTGATAGGAAAAATGAAATTTGATAATCAAGCCAAATTTAATTTTGACCCTGTAATCAAATCAGAGGAGATAAAATAGTGAAAATCTGGACCAAATTAATATAAATTATTCCTATTAGCATGCAAATACTTTATTATAATTATCACAACAACCTGTAATAGTATTAAAAAAGTCAGAGGATAAAATTGACTTAAATAGTGATTGTACAAGATAATGCCTAGGCAGTAAACCAAGTATAAGTAAAATGTAAATAAATCAGTAAATGTTTAGTAATTGTTTGTTATAATAACAAAGTAGTAAAGGGAAATTATAATGATTTAATCAGGAATCTTATTTGAGGACCATGGTAGCATAAAACATAGTGTAAACCATTTAATGGGTAATTTGTTAATCATGATAAGGCCTAGAAGTAAATTTCAAGGAATGTAATTTTTGAGTTTCATATAAACCAAAATAGGTCATGTTTAATATTAATTTGTATAAAATCAAAACAGGAATACAGTTATGTAATTAAAATTTCATAAAAATACTAAATAACTAAATTATAGCCAGTAAAATATAAAAAATGGTCAGTTATTTCCATAAAATCGAATCGGGAATAAAGGTAACAGTTGATTGTGAACAATGTAAAATGAGACCAAAATCATACAGAATTTTCTATATGAAGAAACAAATGAAATTAGTTGATTGTTAAACTCCAACAAGAACGGACGTGTCAAGAGTATTGAGAAGAAATCTGAATTAAAAATTTTAACTAACTAAAACCAAGATGTACTATGGAAATATGAAAGAATGAAGTACATACAGTAAATCAGTGAATCCAATTTAAATAATCATTGGAAGAATAAAACACATTTAAAAAACACTAAACTAACTACCAGAACGAACGACTACGAGGGAATTATAAATCTAACCTAATTTATGAACAGCGAACTGAATTGAAGAGACACTCAACACTACACACGTATTACCGAACGAAATCCCGTGGGGGACGAAAACTACACACAATAACTTAAAAATCTTTCAATAACTACTTCACAGAAGAGGAATTTATCAACTACTGCATTTTATTGAAGGAAAATTCCAGAGACAGATTTTCAGCGTAGTACAACGCATGAAGGCAGCCATCTTTTAATTTCAACGAGCAGAGGACAGCCCAAGACGGAGACCGCGTGACGTCAGAATAGTCAGCTTGTGGTTCGAATTTCTTTTTACTAATATCTATTATATTTTTAATAATTATATGTTAATGAAAACATTTTTTCTAACTGTAAGTATTGAATTCTCTAACTTGCCTTTCCTGACTATTTCAACAGTTCAAAGAATCCATGTTAAATAATAAATTAATTTGAGGTAACTTAACCCAAAGGTACTAATCGACCTGAGATCCAGTCTCGACTCCGAGAGCAATAGTCGACGCAAGTCGAATAATCGCATTACTTACAATAAATATACCGTAATTATTTGTCTTAACTTGGCGTTTTATTGAATAGTTAAGTAACCGAATTAAAATTCGTCCAGCTTTTAATCAACTAACAGGACTTCAGAAAGGAAAAAGACGAGCGGAAGAAAAAATAAAGACGCTGAATTGGCAGCTACCTTCAATCAATTTGGTTACGACATAAACTATTTAACACGGTGAAACAAATATTTCTTTACCATTTCATACACAATTACTATTCTTATTTTATTTTAATTAATTGAACACTAATAATAAAATAATAAAAAACAATTAAAATAATTAAATAAATTAATGTAAAAAAAATAATAAATACAGTAGAACTTGGCTAATTCGAACGTGCATAATTCGAATTCGTGGATAATTCGAACTTTTACCGTGGTCCCTTGAATATCCTATGTAAAACCATGCAAAAACATCGTCTGTAATTCGAACTTTTTTTGGTTAATTCGAAATAAAAATTTTGCTCTAACTACAAAAAATCGCCTGCTGTATGGGCTAGACCACGTAACAATAGAGACATGACTGGAAACAGACAAGCAGGCATCGCCCTTTGTGAACAGACGCTTGTCCTTTGTGTCAAATTCGTGGAATTGCCGTCAGTATCTGGCGATGACACATGACTGGCTCGTGTAACGGTACCGTCCGCCATTGTCCCTTGTTCCATGCCTTGTCAGTCAGCCACCCTCACTGTTGCTTTCAGTTCAGTCTGCCTGCATTCGTGGAAGTGTTAAGTCTTTTTGAGTTTCTACTATGCGAGCTGTGTTCTGTAGTGAGAGACCGTTCCTTTCTTTATACAGTAATGTATACACAGACTGGTGTGTTTTAGTGACGCTTATTGTGCAGTTTTATTGTGTTGCGTGTTCATCATGGCCCTTTCAAAACCAACACGGACCCAATACAAATCATTGACATTTGCCGAAAAAGTTGCCGTTATACGGGAAGTGGAAAAGGGACAAAAAAAGAAATCTGAAATTGCCAAGGAATTCGGGATACCACCAAATACGCTGTCAACGTATCTAAAAAATAAAGAGAAGATTTTGAATAGTGTGTGTAAAGCCAGCGACAAAGATAGGAAAAGAGCGCGAGGACCAGAAAATCCTGACGTGGATGAATGTGTAGTGAAGTGGTTTAAGGAACAAAAAAATTCCAGTCAGTGGGCCCCTCGTCAGAGCCAAAGCTGAGGAATTCGCATTTAGCTTAGGGAAAAATGATTTTAAGGCCAGCACTGGTTGGCTCGATGGTTTTAAAGAAAGGAATGGCATGTCTTTCAAAACTGTTTGTGGGGAAAGTGGATCTGTTGACGTTGAAGCTGCAAATTCATGGAAAGACGGTTTGTTGCAAATGATTTCTGATAGAGGCGCTAAAGACATTTTTAACGTAGATGAGACAGGCTTATTCTTCAAATGCACCACCGACAAAACACTTGCTTTTAAAGGAGAAAGTTGTAGTGGCGGCAAACACAGCAAGGAGCGCATAACACTTTTAATCGGAGCAAACATGGATGGCTCGGAAAAACTGCCTTTGCTAATGATAGGGAAGTCAGCCACCCCACGTTGTTTCCAAAATGTAAAAACGAAACCAGTTGAATATGAATCAAACAATAAAGCTTGGATGACAAGTGAAATTTTCGAAAGATGGCTTTTAAAAATCAACAGGAAATTTCGGAATCAAAACAGAAGAATCGTCTTGTTTACTGACAACTGTACAGCGCACAACACTATTCCTGTGATGGAAAATGTAAAGGTTGTGTTTTTCCCTCCAAACATGACTTCAGTAGTTCAACCTATGGACCAAGGTGTAACAAAAAATGTTAAGCATTTTTACAGACGGCTTGTGCTTGTGTCCAAAACATTCTGTCAGGTGCTTATTTAGATGAGCACGAAAATATCAAGATTAACATCCTTCAAGCTGCCCGCATGTGCAACAGTGCTTGGAACCAAGTTACGCAAAAAACAATTGCTAATTGTTTTCGTAAAGGTGGTTTCTGCCACATTTAAGGTGAAGAGGAGAATAAAGCTGCTAGAGAAGTCGTACCCACTACGGATAACTGGGAAGATGTTGGACATGACGTAGGCATTCGTTACGAAGAGTTTGTAAACATGGATGAAGACTTGGTGGTGTGCGGTGAACAGACAGATGCGGAGATCGTGGCTGATGTTATGAACAAAAGAAATGATGGTACATCTTCAGATGAAGAAGGGGACCAGCTAGAACTTCCAGAGATACCGATTCCAACGGCTTCACAGTCATCAAATTACATTCAAGACTTGAGACGGTTTGTTGAAGGACAGCAGAACGTAAGTGACGCTATTTTCCAAGCACTTAATAAACTTGAAGAATTTACTATAACTCAGTGTATTAACTGCAAAATGCAATCAAAAGTTTCTAGCTTTTTTAAAAAACTGTAAATGCTATATTTTGTACTGAAACATGTTTATACGTTTGTAATACATATGTATAAGGAAATTGTTTAATAAATTAACATATTGCTTTACTGAATTTCGGTTTTTGATTTGATTTTTCTACCGTTATTAAAAGTTTTCCTAATTCGAATTTTTGGATAATTCGAATGTTTTACTGGTCCCTTCAGCTTCGAATTAGCCAAGTTCTACTGTACAATAAATTTAAAAAAAAATAGTAAAGTTACAAATTGACGCCAACGTGTGGCTCAATAATCATATAGAATTTGTAATAAATAAATAAATAATAAAAAAAATTTCGTTTATTTACAATAGTTATAACTATATTATAGTTATATAGTTATGTAAGTATGAGTATAGTAGAGCACAAGGTAAAGAATATATTATTAGGACATCCTAGTTGATAACACATTTGCAAAAGCTCGAACCATCTTTGCTTTGTAGATCAGTAAGGTTTGTACATCAGTTTTTACGAATACAGCATTATGCTCTTTAAAAAGTCAGGATCATTAATACGTAACTAAAAATTAAGCTTTGCTATATTGCAGTGCTGTAATCGAGATATGTGAATGAAAACACCAGCTGTACTTATGGCATGCCGTCACAAGGTATTCTTAATCAAAACATCTTAAAAACGCATCTTTTATGACCATCCCTTCATATTGCATAAAATACTTAAAATATTCATCAAGAGAAAGAGTGGTATGCTTAGGCTGCAAACAATTATATTCCTGTAGAGGAAAATAATGTGGGAAAACTCATTCAATGGCTCAGCATCAAGTGAATGGTATTCTCTATCATCATCCTGTAATGTATCTAGTAAAATAACAAACCTTTCATCAATGAAACCAACCATTATCAATCACTTGTCTTCAAAGTTAAGGCAATTTTATTGGTAGCTAATATCGCTATCAGTTGGAATCACAGATATATTTTCCTTGCTAATAACTATGGACTATGTCCCTGTAATACACACTCAGGGTGCTCAGTTAGGTATTTACACAGGGATTTGGTTGTCCCTGATGTTGTTTGTTGTATGAACTTGTGTCAGTGTCCTCTTGCTTCCCGGTTCTGTCCATCAGACTTGTAGGGTAAGTAGCAGTACTTCTTATCTATATAGTTTCTCTACAGTTGTGTTTAACTTTGTAGGTTGGTGGTGGTGTATTCTTTTGAAGCTTCACACTTGTTAATGAATGATCTTGGGTACACCTAAGTTTGTATTTAATGTATTAGTTCAACTTAATGGGATACCAATTAAGAGTTTTTGGTAAACATTTTCCATTTTGATGATTAAACGACATGTGTTGCTAGAAGAGAAAATGGTCCTCTTGCTCCACTCCAAGATTTGTGGAATACGTTCATCAATAATTGTAACATATCTTATACACCTGAAGCCTACTGTACCTGTAATGAGCAGCTTTTGGTATTCAGAGCAAAATGCCCTTTCAGAATGTATATTCCAAACAAGACTGCTAAATACTGGTTAAAAATTGTTATGCTATATCACACTGCAAATGGTACATTACTATGGTACATTAATGCTATACCTGACACAGGCACGGAAATGACACTACTGGAAAAATTAAAGTAGGCCTAGAATTTTCTTGTTGAAGAAGTGTCTGAAACTATTTTTGGTAGTAATAGCAATATTACAGAAGACAGCTGGTTTTCGTCTCTACCTCTACTTAACTACATGCATCAAAGACACAATTTGACATTGGCTGGGGCACAGCAGAAAAATTAAAGAGAAATATCATCAGTAGTTCTTAATTCTATAAAATGTGAAACAGCTAAGGAAAAACGTTTCTGTTTGATAAGGAACTTACATTTGTTTCTTACATTCCCTCCAAAACTAAAAACACTTCTTTTTTCACCAGTGCATCAGGTTTGGTGAGCAATACAGAATTCTGCTTCTGCAACTGTATAAAGGGGGGGGGGGTCAATATTCTGGTTCAAATATCTGCTGCAATATAAAGCTGTACTGAAAAACAAGATGATGGCAAATATATCTGTTTCATGGAATCATCATCATTTTGTGTTTGAATGTCTATGTTAACTGCAAAGAAAATGCATTTTGTTCACAGAAAACAAAACCAAGAATACTTTCTTTTTACATTCGAAGAGGAATTGATGGACCTTGGATCCTATATAGACTACATATTTCATCACTACACTCACTATACAGAGGAATGCGCCTAGACTTGAGGTGTCCACTCAGACATCCATGCAGCACTGCTCTCCACCCAACTCCATATGAAGACACTAAGGGCCCCTTCACACTAAACGAATCTGAATCAATCCGAATCAAGGTGAATCTGATTCGTGATCTCCATGCCTTCACACCAGCTGAGTCAAACTAAGTCAATCCGAACCAAATCCCCTCTCTTTTTTCCTATCTTCTCTCAGTTGCTTTTGAGCTTCCAGCATGAATGCAGTTATAATTAACACACTAGTGTTTTGTAGAAGGCAACGGCATAAACAAAAAAAGTGTAGGTTGTGGATTCATGAAATAAATCAAAAAAGGCCGGATTTTGGTATTTTTCATCACCTACATCCTGACCTTCAGAACGACGAGAAGAAATTCTACAATTTTTTTCGAATGAGTGAGGAACTGTTTGTAATAATGCTGGATTTGGTGGGACCTGAAATCTCAAAACAGGATACGAATTATAGAAAGTCTATCATAGCAGAAGAAAGACTCGCAATTTGTCTCAGGTAATTAACTATTAAGGAAATAAATCTGCACAATATTCATTTAATTTGAAGAAGTTTATTTAATCAACATAATTATTATACATGCCATAATAATAATTGGAAACATATTAATTATTAGTATAATTAATTTGGTGCTGTGGAGGGGAGGGTCTCTCTTGAACTGAACGAAGCTGCAATATGATGTTGATGAACCAGGAGAAGTTAAATTGCTCTCCGACCACCGATGATATTGGTGTTGGTTTTGATAAATTTGAGGTGGTTGAGGTTGTAACCAATTATTGTGACCAGTTGAGGTCGGATTCAGTTTGCCTTTCAAAAACTGTAGTGCATGAAATTTAAAATTCATGTTATCAGCAGGAGTCAACTGTTTCATTGATGGTAACAAACTTAACAAAAACATTCCGTCTGGATCATTTTCGTCAGGCCGTGATGAATTAATTTTCCTCAATTCTGACAAATACTGGAAATCGACGTCATCTACTACTGCAGCTTCCTTTCTCCTCTTAAATTTTTTCTTGTTACTAGCTGTAGAATTTGTAGTCTCGGGCTGTTCTGCATTTGCAGCTGAACCATTTCCAGTATCGGTCGGCGCAGTAGGTGCGTTTCCTTCCGGCACGTTTTCGTTGGTCTCCTGCAAAGAAAAAGATATAGGTAATGTGAGTAAAAAAAAAAGGTATTTAACATGTTTTAAATTCATTTAATCAACAACAAACTATACAAAAAACAAAATCTAATAACACGAATTATTACATACATTTAATTACTTAATTAAATTTAATACGTTTTCCATTTAATTCAATTTAGCTTCACTTTATTAATTACTATTTATTTTATTTTTTATTATTCGCACTTGTTTTTTTATTTGTCCACAGGTATGTAATCACTGGCCATTCGTACAGTTCTCTTACTTTCTGTTTCCGTGTTGGATTGTCAACCAGCCATGAAATAGTACAGGAAACAACGAAAGCTTTATGGGATGCTCTCCAGCCATGTTATATGTGTGTTCCAAGTCATGATGAGTGGCTGAAAATAGCACAAGGCTATTATGAGAAGTGGAATATGCTGAACTGTATTGGAAGCATTGATGGGAAACAATTCCGTATACAATGCCCAACCAATGCTGGGCAAATTTTTTATTGCTATAAGGATTTTCATTCAGTTGTGTTACTTGCTGTTGCTGATGCTAACGCTTGCTTTACTATGATTGAAGTTGGTGCTTACGGAAAGGAAATGATACTACGATAATCACACAATCTACAATGGGAAAAGCTTACAACGCTCACCAGTTGAATGTACCTCACGGCCAGTTCTCATTGCCTGGTTCTCAATATGAAACAGAAATGTACCTCGTCGGTGATGAAGCTTTCCCTCTCCAAAAAAATTTAATGGGAACTTTTCCACGAAGGGATCTAGATTGTGACGTCTCCCTTGTTAAGACAACACAAAAGTCGGGAACTAGTTCAATTCGTTACCAGTTAATTAAACTAGCTGCCGTTGTTAGTAAAACTTCCTTACCAACAAATTACAACACAATTTTTACATAAGAAATAGACAAGGATTGCATAAATTTATTCACTCACTTGGTGTTAGCAAAAACATCTCTTTATTACTATTCAAATCTCATGATTTACTACTTTGTTTTTTTAAAAAGAATTACTCTAGTAAATTTTGCTTTTAATGCTTTAAAGATATTTTAAATTCTTTTATTTATTATTAATTATTCATTAATTAGAATGTAAATACTTTATGTTAACTTTGTTACGAATTAGAGATTTCTTATTTATAGTCGTATTTTAAATAATTAACGTAATTATTATTATTATTTAATTAACACCTTTCTTTGCGTGTTGGTACGGGACAATTTCAAGTTGATTCAGGAATCTGGGTATAGGTAAGGGTGGATAATACTCTTACTTGTTGGAAATTAAAAAAATTTTATTTGTGCGATTTTCGATATTTTTTAAAATTGTCACAAGATTTCAGCAAAAGAAATTTCAATTTCATACTGTCTCATGATCGGTTGAATGCGCTTTTGGAATTCTTACAAAGATTTTGAAATTTTACAGTCATTTATAAAAACTGATATCAGCCAAACAGATCTGACTATAAAGTGTGCCTGCGTGTTACACAATTTCATAAAAAAACAAGAAAGCCCGAGGGATGTTATTTTGGATCAAGAACTGTTTCCTTGGAATGAAGAAAATGGCCAGTCCCTCCCACCTACCTCTCAGAGAAGAGGTACAAATGAAGCAATTACAACAAAAAAACTCCTCAAAGATTATTTTTTGACGCCTGAATGATTTCTACCTTGGCAAAATTGAATTTACTTACTTCAAATTTACGCTGAAGTGATAAAAATATTGATTTTATAACATTTATTTTATGTTTAATGTTTATTCAAATAAGTTATGTACAGTCTTCGTTGTCATTTTCCTTTGTTTTGGTAGTTTAAAAATAATAACTTTATTAAAAATAAGTTTAAAAATAATAACGATTAAATAAATGATAATATTATTAATTTACCTGAAATGCTTAAATCTTCGCCAATTTTCCTCCACACAGAAGCAATTAAATTTCTGTTACTGTGATTTTTATCACTCGCGTCATAAATCGCACTGTTTTCTTTCACTTTCATAATTAAAAGTTCCACGTCCATCATGTCTGGTTGTTGATTCATGACTGACTGAAAGAAGAAGATTCTGACCGGCCGAATCACGTACGAACTTGAATCAAGGCGGATTGAACTGGATTCGACTGGTGTGAAGGCGGGAACTGAGTATGGGCATATTTGAGTAGTGGGGCTGTAGCCGAATCTTGGTGTCAGATTCACCTTGAATCCGACTGGTTCAGATTCGTTTAGTGTGAAGGGGCCCTAAGACCACAGGGTCATTCCATATCAAATCAACCAATGAAGAATTTAATTTGAAACTTCATGTCTCAGATATTGGTAATTTTTTGTATATTTGTTGTACTTATAAAGTACTTCAAAAATACAAAGTTTCAAATTTTTTTGTTGGGTAGTTTTTTTTTAAAGATTTTTTAAAAACTGCACAAAACGCCATTTTTCACATTGTTTTGAAACAGAAAACTGTGTATAATTAAGGAACCGTTAGACCTAGAAAGCTCGTGTATAGCTCATTTTAAAGGTCTTTGTAAGGGCTTTAATTTGATATGTAACACAACCTACTTTGAACAAAAACCTTTTTTTGGCATGTTTTCAAAAAACGTTTTTTTGAAAATTTCAAAAACACCATCATCGAATTTTTTCAAAAAAATATATGTTATTTGTAAAGACATTGACTAGAAATACGCAAAGGTTGAAAGGGAGAAATGATGTTATTTTAAACAAAAATTTAAAGGCATCAGTGTGGAGGTCGTATTCACGTAAATTTGCATTACAATACCAACAGTTACATTTTATGTCATTTTTAGTTTGACTTAGTACCATAATGATAAATTACAAACAATTACTAAGACTTGCCTAAAAAAATGTTGATGAAATTAATCACAGTTTTAAAAGTTTATGACACCAATTGATTTATTTTTCTATGCCACGCACGCTAGGACGCCATGTTCTCGAGCGCGCCGAGCGGCCGGTAGATCAACCAAAAAGTACCGGTGTCCGAGAAAATCTCGAAAAAGTACCGGTGTTGAAAAAATCTCGAAAACGTACCAGCAAAGAATCTATAGTAATAGAGTTAAAACGTAGAGACGTTATGGCGAGGCCGCTTCTATAGGCAGAGCGGCAGGAGAAATCCAAACACGAATGCGAGAGTGAAATGTATACAACAACAAAGTTGTGTAAAAGCGATCGTAATGCGCACATATCGATAACGACGCAAATTCTCTCACTCAGATCAGTTGTGTTTCATTCTCTGCCCAAGTTAGTTGTGAGTTGTGGTACAATATAGGTATAATATATAGTGTTAAATTGTACTGTTTTTTTTTTTTAAGAAATGTACTCTTAATTTTCATTATAGCTGTTGGTGTAGTACGTGTTTATTCCGATTGTGAACGTGACCTAGTGAAAATTTTTTGGAAACAGTTCTATTTTGAAAATATTTACATTTTGGGTTCATTTTATATTTGTGCTCATTTATTTACAATGGCTGACAATGATAAACTAAAAAAATTAGCCAACTGGGCTGTGTTTTCAGTAAAATGCTGTAATCCTTTGAAGGAGACACACCATTTTAAGTCCCGCAACCTGCGGAATGTAACTAACTGGATGTGTACTTTAGGCCTCGAAGGTGTTGAGGAAGGAATGAAGGTTTGTGATGGTTGCAGGCTTAAAATTTTCAAACGGTACAAAAATAATTCAAATTCAAATGATGATGATAAATTGACAGGGGATAATAGTCAGGAAGATTGTAGCTATACAGATCCCACCTCATCATTAGACTATTTGAATAAATCACTGGAATTGGTAGGCGAGTCCCCAATAAAGAAAAAAAAACTGAAAACAGACTCATATGCTAGACAAAAATTTGATAAAGTTAAACTATCTCTTGAAAAGAATTTTGTCAGTACTAAAATTGCCAAGCCTGAAACTAAAGAAATTCAGGCTGAAAAAGATGAATCGGAAATAATAACACAGTTGAAAAAAAAGTTCTTGACTACAACAAAGGGAAGTGAAAAAATGATGATACTTTCGGTTTTGCCATAAAGCTGGAGCCGAAGTAGAATTACAAATGAATTTGGTGTCAGTGATTATATGACAAGAGCAGTGAAAAAATTAGTTAAAGAAAAAGGTGTCCTTTCAACTCCTAATCCCAAACCAGGTAAAACCCTAGACACAACAACAGTAGAGATAGTTATTGATTTTTACAATTGTGATGACATAAGTAGAGTGATGCCTGGTAAGAAAGATGTTGTCACAGTGCGTAGAGGCAAAGAGGACAAACTTCATCTTCAAAAAAGATTAATTTTACTCAATTTGAATGAAGCATATAAAATTTTTAAGGAAGAAAACCCAGGCCACCAAATAGGTTTTTCAAAATTTTGTGATTTGCGTCCAAAAAATTGCATTTTGGCCGGAAAGAGTGGCACCCATACAGTATGTGTCTGTCTAATTCATCAGAATGTAAAATTGATGCACAGCTTTGTACTGGATGGAGATGAAGTGGCATTAAAAAACTACCAAACCTGCCTGTACAAAATTATGTGGAACCCGGCATCTCCTATCTGTTATCTGAACACATGCAAAGAGTGTCCCGGGATAGAACCTTTGAAAGCTTTACTGCGCCAGAAGTTTGAAGATGAGATGATAGATAGTGTAACAATTAAAAAGTGGATGTCTGTAGATAGATGTACATTAGAGATTAGAGACTGTTGTAAAAGAAAAGGATGAATTCATAGAAGATTTCAGTGAAGCTATTTTAAAGTTAAAGACATACTCTTTTTTAGCAAACATGCAAAAAGAGTTTTAACGTGAAACAAAAACTAACTTAGAGGAAGGTGAAGTGGTTGTAACCTGTGATTTTTCAGAAAATTATTCATTTGTCCTCCAAGATGAGGTTCAATCTTACCATTGGACCAATAGCCAGGCAACACTCCATCCCTTTGTTGTCTACTATAGAGGACAAGACAGTAAAATACAGCACTTAAATTACGTTTTTATATCAGAGTGCCTTACCCACAACACTGTTGCATTCAATCTCTTTCAGACGCACCTGATTAATGCCCTAAAAGAAGACATCCCAGGGATTAAAATAATTTATTACTTCTCAGATGGTTGTGCAGGACAATATAAAAACCGTAAGAATTTCCCGAACATTTGTTTGCACAAAAAAGACTTTGGCATTGATGCTGAGTGGCATTTCTTTGCCACATCACATGGTAAAAGTGCCTGTGATGGTCTAGGGGGGCCTGTTAAAAGATTAGCTATGAAAGCAAGTTTACAGCGACTGTATGACCAGCAAATAATGACACCGCATCAATTATATGAATTTGCAACAGCCAACATACCAGGCATCAAGTTTAAATACTGTACAATAGAAGAACACAATGAAAATGAAGAAAGGTTAGCAACATGTTTTGATAAAACAAAAACTATAAAAGGGACCCATAATTTACATGCAGTTATCCCTATTTCTGACACACAAATGGCAACAAAATTGTTTTCTTCAAGTACTGAAAGAAAGCTACAAGCACCAGTTATAACAGATAGTGTAACAGCTGAATTAGAAGAAATTGAATCAGGTTTTGTAACTGTCATGTATGATAACTTCTGGTGGCTTGCATGCATCCTAGGGAAAAACAACGAGACAAATAAAGTTAAAGTGAGCTTTTTACATCCCCGAGGACCTGCAGCATCATTTTTCTATCCTCAACCACGGTTGGATATTTTGGATGTGTCAACAGACACCCTTCTGAAAAAGGTTGAACCTAGAACCGCTACAGGAAGAACGTATACTTTGACCACAGAAGAAATGGCAGACTCATCTCACTTACTTGAACAACAGTTGAAGAAAATGTGAACAACTTATTATTAACTTATGTGTGAACTCTAAATGATTAATATTCAAAAGCACTATTTTAATTTACAAACATGATTTGTTCTTATAAGACTGCACTGTGTAGTGTATATATAGACTAGAATATTCTACAGATATGTTTTAATTCGTAAAATATACAACTAATAAATGAGTTTTTTTGTTGCTTAAAATCATTTCACTGCAAGATCAATATGGGACACTTTATTCAAGAGAATTTGTAGGTGAGTCTTAGTAATTGTTTGTAATTTATCATTATGGTACTAAGGCAAACTAAAAATGACATAAAATGTAACTGTTGGTATTGTAATGCAAATTTACGTGAATACGACCTCCACACTGATGCCTTTAAATTTTGTTAAAAAAAACCCAGCATTTCTCCACTTTCAAACTTTGCATATTTCTAGTCAATGTCTTTACAATATTATATTTTTTTGAAAAAATTCGATGATGTTTTTGAAATTTTCAAAAAAACGTTTTTTGAAAACATGCCAAAAAAAGGTTTTTGTTCAAAGTAGGTTGTGTTACATATCAAATTAAAGCCCTTACAAAGACCTTTAAAATGAGCTATAAACGAGCTTTCTAGGTCTAACGGTTCCTTAATTATACACAGTTTTCTGTTTCAAAACAATGTGAAAAATGGCGTTTTGTGCAGTTTTTAAAAAATCTTAAAAAAAAACTACCCAACAAAAAAATTTGAAACTTTGTATTTTTGAAGTACTTTATAAGTACAACAAATATACAAAAAATTACCAATATTTGAGACACTGAGGTTCAGACCCCTGGTTGATTTGATATGGAATGACCCCACAGTTGAACGTACTGAGTGTAATAAGTTTGTATGTAAAAATATTTTATGTCCTGTCATAATTGTGAAAACTTTAACTAGTAACTTTTTCAAGAATAAAAGAATTACAAAACTTCAGAAACAAAATGGTTTCATGTTTAACAAGTTTATACATTACTCTTGTAATATTTGGATTCATTGAAATGCATTTTTCACTTAGAAATAAATATCATGTCATGAAAGCAATTCGCTTTTTGTCATTCCATGCGTTTTTTAATAAATTGATAATAAATATGAATGTTACAATACAATTTTGTCCGTTAGGGTACCCAGTGCCCCATGTATACCAGTAGTTGATGATTCTGGAAAGTGAGTGTATGGTTTCAGGGTTAAAAGTTTGATATTAATTACAGTATCTTGCTGGCAATTGCACCCATTTGTCAACCTAATGGTGCCATTCACATTAAAATGCTTCACATGTCAGTGTACCAAGCTCTTTTACAGGTTAGTTAAGAGATTTCTTTTCAAAACTTTTTTATCAAAATTAAAAGTGTGATTATAGGCCTACACGACATTTCAAAATGTCCACGCACCGATTTAATAATAAAAAAATTCTATCATTCAATGCTTAAATTACGTTGGTGTTTAGAATGTAACATCCAGATACACCGACATTTATCGAATGACTTAGTTTTGTTTTAACAGAGTTATAACTTACAACTATGTTCAAGTTGCTCTACATATTTTACACTAAGACCTCATACTGTATACTGGTATAATACTAACGCTACTATTCTACAATACTACGTACACTACGTACTAGATAATTTGCTTATAACAAGTTACATGAAGTCTAGAACATTCAATACACAAATCACAGGTTAATGTAAAATTCGTGAAAACTAATTTTATTAACTAAGCATAACACTATCGACTAGGATCACAACTTATTATTGGTAAATAGGATAGATAAATTCTTACCTCATGGCCTGAACTAGTTTTCGCTCGGTTTGAGTTTCGTCAGAGGCTAAGGCTAAAAACTAGTTCAGGCGTTTAGGCCATCAGGTAAAATTTTATCACTTTCATCAATAATAATTTGTGAACCGAGTCTGTAGTGTTACATACAGTTAATTAATAACAACGGACACGTCATGTAAAGTGTATTTGTTAACCTGTACAACTACTTTAATTGTCCAATGTTATATTATAATATAATTGAATTTTACTTAGAAACCTCTGATGATACTGATATTTTTCAGTGAAACGTGCGTCAGGTGTTAAAAGAATATACGAAATTATACTACTTGCAGAAGAAACAAATTGAATAACATCACAAATTTATATATATAATTTATAAAATTGGTGAAGTGTAAAATGTTTGACTGAGGAAACCTTACGATGGTACGGCAAACTCAAACTTCCGTCTCCTCGTTTGTACTATTTTTCCGTATCCAGATTTCTACCAGAACTGTTTTATTCACAAGTAATTAATGGCAGATTATGGAGGTTATGTACAACAATGTAACTTAAATAAAATTTACTTTGTTAGTGTACATTAAAAAGGTGTATTTATTGGAAGTACAGAAATTAGTTTCCATTTCCCGCACATAATTACGGTACGGAGACGATTTTTGGAGGTTGTGTCTACGTTTAACAATCTAACAACCTTTTAGATTTTTAAAATTAATTAGACAACAAAAATTTCCTTAGTTAGTGTACATTCAAAGGCTGTATTTATTGTATGGATAAATGGTTGTATATAACATTAAAGGCTGTATTTATTCGAAGTACCGGAATTAAAACCTACTTCCAATTTAGAACGTATAACCTAGTACGTTATTGGTACAGTACATATTTTATTAAAAGGCTGTATTTACTGGAAGTACAGAAATTAGTTTCCATTAACTTTATTAACCTTAGATTTTTAAAATTATATTGCTATTGCCAAATTTTTTGTTACAGTACTTCTGTTATAAAAGTTTTTTTCTCTTCAAAATTTTTGGGAAGGCCACGGCCTACCCGCTAGAACCGCCACTGCTTTCACTACGCTTTTTACGCAAATTTTTGAGCCAGTTGAAATTTTGAATGCCTTTCTGCAAAATTCCTTCTTACAGCTGCAAAAAGCCATGGACAATATTCAAATGTCCAAGAGGTTTTGAAGTTATCTCGAACTGATGAACGTTTCGATGCAGTTTGGAGCTCTTGCTTGGGATTAACCAAAAATTTGCTGTCGAAGAGCCGAAACTTCCAAAAATTCCTCGAAGACTTGATGACGGCGCTCAACCCTTTGCTTTTGCCAGCCCCCGTGATTATTACCGGAAAATTTATTTCGAGGTTTTAGATATTGTGATCAACTGTTTCGATGATCGATTTTCTAAAGCTGCTATGACTCACTTCAAAGAAATTGAAACATTTCTTCTTTCCAAAACTAAAGATTGCAGTTCTGTAGTAGAATTTTATAAAGATGACTTTGACCCTGAAAGATTAATTTTGCACAGAAATATGATATTAGATGTGTGTGAATCTAAAAATTTTGTCGTTGAAAGTAGAGAAGACTTAGTGCGCTTTTTGACGGCAGCGGTATGCGAACATCTGCTCTCCGGTACCAGCGGATACGAGGCGAGCCAATCAGGGATCAGCAGTCGAGACGTAACCAACTAACGTGCTCGGAGCGATCCCGGCCAGTGCATAAAACTAGCCCCGGTAGAAAATTTTGACCCGGCGGTCAACCCCTTGGCCGCCCCCTCGAAAAGGCAGAGTTCTTGGCTGACAGTTTAGAGCGACAGTTCGCTCCCAACCCATCCAAGAACCCGGTTTTCACTGAGCAAATCTGCCGCGAGGTAGAGCGCTTTCTATCGGCCGGTATCACAGTCCAACCGGAGCCCATCTCCCCGGAGGAGGTCTCTGAGAGGATTGTTCAGCTCAAGCCCCGGAAGGCGCCTGGCCCGGACGGAGTCATGAATTCCGCCCTCCATCGCCTTCCGGAGCGAGGAACCCAGTTCCTCTCTGACCTGTTCAATTCATGCCTCAGACTGACCTACTTTCCGGTGAAATGGAAAACGGCAACAGTAATAGTGATACCCAAGCCGGGAAAGAATTCTTCTCGCGTGGAAAACCTCAGACGCATCAGCCTCTTGTCCGCGACGTCCAAGGTTTTCGAGCGACTGATCCAGCGTAGGATTCGCGACCATCTAGAAAGACTAGACGTGCTGATCCCCGAACAGTTCGGCTTTCGTGAGCTGCACTCCTCGACTCATCAGCTGATGAGACTCGTGGAATGCATTACCGAGGCTGGCTGCCAGGGCAAACAGACGACTGCGATCTTCCTAGACGTAGAGAAAGCCTTTGACCGCGTGTGGCACGAGGGTGTCCTTTACAAACTCACGGAAGTCCTTCTTCCAGATTGCTACGTCCACTTGATCGGCAGCTTTCTGCGAGACCGTAGCTTCCGAGTGAGAATAGACCACGCTCTCTCTTCGGAGAGGCGTATTACCGCTAGCGTCCCTCAGGGAAGCGTCCTTGGGTCTCTCCTGTTCTCGCTGTTTGTCAATGACACGCCCCGAGTTCCTGGAGTAAAATTGTCGCTGTTCGCGGACGACACTGCGGCTTTTGCCTCAGAGCCGAACGCAAGTTATGCGGCAATTAAGCTCCAGCGTCAACTCGACGCGTATGTCGGGTGGACCGATGACTGGAGAGTTGCCGTTAACGCTTCCAAGAGCGCCGCGGTAATATTCTCGCGCAAACGCAAGCGGCCTCGGCAGCTTAAAGTAGGCCCCGTCGAGGTGCCCTGGACCAATAGCGTCAAGTACCTCGGGCTCCACGTGGATTCCCGACTCACCTGGCGAACCCATACAAATTACATCAGACAACGCGCTTCGGCGCAACTCAGTAGACTCTGGCTCGTGATATCTAATCCGACAATGACCCCCCGGCTAGGTAAGCTCATAGTCAACTCGTACGTGTTGCCCGTGATTACCTACGCCTGTCCTGTTTGGGGATACCTGGCTCGTGGTCATAGAACAACGCTCCAGCGCGTACTCGACCGGGGACTGAAGCTTGTGTGTAAAGTCCCCCGGAGGTACTCTTCTCGTCTTTTGAGGAGAGGACTCGGTGTCCGCTCTCTTGATGACACCGTGAGACGCCTGGCGCATAGATTCTATGTTCGTTCCGACAGAGTGACCCACAATTCCCTCGTTGCCGGACTTGGTAAATACACCCCGCGACCAGGTGAGTCCTGGAAGCGACCTCGTTTGCTAGTCCCGGTGGTATAATCCACCAATCGCAGGTCGCTTCAGACCCCTCCATAATTAGGTAAAACATATAATGAACTCAAATCGACCCAGTGGCAGGAGTCCTTTCTGAGACTCGGGACACTGCACTACTCGCGACCCGCGTTTCGCGCGGGCCGCGCAACCCCCAGTTGTGTAATTTTGAGCACTCTTCATCGCCACGCCATCGGACGCACTTCATCTCCTCTCCTCTCTCGGACGACATCGGCGCGGAGTCATCCGGAAGGAACGGCCGAAGAATAGAACCGGCGTTCTTGCGTCTTCACGCTCCAGTTCCGCGCCAGCGATAGGACGTCACTGGGCCGGCAACCGACTCTACAACCGATGCCGAAAGAAGAGGAGGGTTGCAGTACGCCACGAACAGCGGGCGCAGCCGCCGAATATCTCAGCGCGGCACGACCAACATCAGTTTTCTCGCCACCAGGTCCTTTTTAGGGCCACCAAAAACACTAGAGTGTGCGATTGGCGCCATTTGTCATGCGGCAAGCCTTTTGTCCGGTGACAAGTGGCGCCCAACGTGGGGCGACGATCATCTTGCGGATGCAAGATCCAGCCACGCCAGCGAGCTACCAGCCGGCACACGAAAGAACATGGCGCCCAACAGACACCTCTACGAGATCCGGAGAATAGCAGTAGGCTGGCTACCGGAGAGCATTCAAGACCCGGGGGAGTTGTGACGGCAGCGGTATGCGAACATCTGCTCTCCGGTACCAGCGGATACGAGACGAGCCAATCAGGGATCAGCAGCCGAGACGTAACCAACTAACGTGCTCGGAGCGATCCCGGCCAGTGCATAAAACCAGCCCCGGTAGAAAATTTTGAGCACTTGACCTCTCCATTCTTTCCTGGAACGCCAACGGGTTGGCTAACAAGATCCAGGAACTCCAAGAATTACTGGCCCGACTCAAACCCGATGTAGTACTTCTCAATGAGACCCATTTTACCCCTGCGAATCGGTTACGTGTGCTATCGAAACGACAGACCGGGCACTGCTGGTGGCGGTACTGCCGTCCCGGTGAGGCTCAGTCTTGAGCATCACCGAGTCGTCTTGCCTGCAACGACTCACCTGGAAGTTACCGCTGTGGAGATGTTGAACACTCTAGGCGGTGTACTCTTGGTAGCGGCGTATAAACCGCCGCAAAAAGAGCTCCTTCACCCTGATCTTGCTGTCGCGTTCGATGCACACAGGAGGGTCATCATGGCCGGCGACCTGAATTGTAAGCATCGCGATTGGAACAGTCGTTTGACTGCCTCAAACGGGAAGCGCATACGCAGGTTTGCTGATTCACGCAGGGTAACAGTGATTGGGCCCGCCCAACCTAGGTTCTACCCCTCACAACTCCGCGCGGCTCCCGATGTCTTGGACATAGCGGTGATCCAAGGAATTGACTGCCCGGTCCATGTGTCCGCGCTAACGGAACTATCGTCCGATCATCTCTCCATCTTGTTACACGTCGCTACCCAGCACGTCGTACGCAGAGATGTCAGGAAAGTGGTAGAATGTGACCGCTATGGCCCGGCGTTAAGTCGCCGATTGACAGAGGCGGGACCACTCGAAACCGTCCGCCAAGTCGACGAGGCAGTTGCCGCGTTTGACGAGGCTGTCGTATCTGCGATCGACGCGTCTTCCAGGATGAAGCCTGGCGTTACGCCACACTGGGAGCGGATCCCAGAGGAGACGAGTGCTCTCGCTTGCGAGAGAAATCGCCTCCGGAGACGCTGGAAGCGGACCCGTGATCCGGCCGACAAGGCAGCGTACAACCGGGCGACCGGCATTTTACGTCGTGAAATGCAGGCCTACCGGAGACGCTGTTGGGAACTCGCCGTGGCCCAAGCAGGGGACGGATCGGACGAAAGTAGCCCTTACCTGATACCTTCGGCGTTGGTAGGGAAGAGGCGCCGACCTCGTATCCCAGCCATTGCTGGACCTTTCGGTCAAATCCTGGCTCGCCCGGAGGCGAAGGCCGAGTACTTGGGCGCGTGTTTCGAGCGACAGTTCGCTCCTAACCCGCCCATGGACTGGGACTTCGATGAAGAAGTCGAGAACGAAGTGGAAGGCTTTCTGTCTCTTCCGATCACTGCGGAGCCCAAAACCCATTATTAGGGAAGAGGTCACAGATCGGCTCGTTGAACTCGCACCGAGAAAAACTTCTGGCCCGGACGGCGTCTCGAACGCCGCTCTAACTCGACTCCCGGAGAAAGGAGTAATTTTCTTGGTTGCGCTGTTCAACGCGTGTCTAAGACTGGCCTACTTTCCCCAGAAATGGCGTAAGGCGACGGTCATAGTGATCCCGAAGCAGGGAAAGGATACTTCCCGTCCCGGCAACCTCCGGCCCATTAGTCTACTGTCAGCCACGTAAAAGGTTCTCGAACGTCTTGTACAACGGAGAGTCCTAGACCATCTACGAAACTTCGATGTACTGGTCCTCGAACAGTTCGGTTTCCGTGTGGGGCATTCCACCACTCATCAGCTGATGAGACTGGTGGAATACATCACGGGCGCCGGCTGTCGGAAAGAGCAGACTGTCGCCTGTTTCCTAGATGTGGAGAAGGCCTTTGATAGTGTCTGGCACGACGGGCTCTTGTTCAAGCTTCGGGAAATCCAGCTCCCAGATTGCTACCTTCGCTTGATTGCTAGCTTTCTGACGGAGAGGACTTTCTGCGTGAGAATAGACGACCATGTCTCTTCCGAGAGACGCATTACAGCCGGGGTACCTCAAGGTAGCGTGCTGGGGCCTCTTCTGTTCTCCGTGTACGTCAACGACGCACCCAGAGAGCCTGGAGTCCAGATGACCCTGTTTGCCGACGACACGGCGGTCTATACCGCCGATCGGAACGCTGACAGGGCTATCCCACGACTCCAGCGCGCACTCGATGCGTATTCGACGTGGACGGAGAGTTGGAAAGTTGCCGTCAACGAAACCAAGAGCTCCGCGGTGCTATTCTCAAAGCGCCGGAAAGAACCACGAGGACGAGTGAGACTCGATAGAACGTACTTGCGGGGTCGAGAGAGGTTAAATACCTCGGTGTCCACCTTGATCGTCGGCTCACCTGGCGTGCCCACGCTCAGACGATGCGAAAGAAAGCGTCCGCTCGTCTCGCGCAACTGTTTCCGATACTTGTCAACAAGGCTATGACCCGCAAGCTGGGTAAGCTAATCGTCAACGCGTATCTGTTGCCGATCATTACCTACGCTATTCCCGTCTGGGGTTACCTCGCAACCGTTCATAAAAGAAAGTTGCAAAGCGTTCTCGATAGGGGTCTTCGGCTAGCGGCCAAAGCCCCCTATCGGTTTTCTTCTCGACTTTTGAGAAGAGGACTCGGTGTCCGCTCCTTGGAAGACACCGCAAGGCGACTTGCACGTAAATTTTACGTCCGAGCTGCGAGGACCCAGACAAACCCTCTCATAGCTGGCCTTGGCAAGTACCGAACACGTCCAGGTGATATTTGGAAACGGCCTCGACAAATACTGTACTAGTCGACCTAGTACGAGCATGTCGTTGTAGCGGCCACTAAATAATTAATTAATATTTCGTCTGGATAGGATCACTAGGCAGGAGCCCCTACCGGAGGCTCGGTACTAGGAAACCATTGGTTCGTCTAACGACGCGCAACCCAACAGCTCTGGCAGTCAATTTTGAGCACTCTTCATCGCCACGCCATCGGACATACTTCATCTCCTCTCCTCTCTCGGACGACATCGGCGCGGAGTCAGCCGGAAGGAACGGCCGAAGAATAGAACCGGCGTTCTTGCGTCTTCGCCCTCCAGTTCCGCGCCAGCGATAGGACGTCGCTGGGCCGGCAGCCGACTCTACACCCGATGCCGAAAGAAGAGGAGGACTGCAGTACGCCACGAACAGCGGGCGCAGCCGCCGAACATCTCAGCGCGGCACGACCAACATCAGCTTCCTCGCCACCAGGTCCTTTTTAGGGCCACCAAAAACACTAGAGTGTATGATTGGCGCCATTTATCATGCGGCAAGCCTTTTGTCCGGTGACAGCTTGTTTCCCTCAAATAAACACGTCGACGAATTGATTCCAGAGGTGGTTAAGTTGATAAAGATCGCTTCAACAATACCCGTTCTACATGTACAGCAGAACGTTCTTTCTCCACCCTGAGAAGATTAAAAACTTACCTGCGCAACACCATGACGCAAGGAAAATTAAACGACAACGCAATCATGCTTGTCCATAAGCAAGAAGCGAAAAATAAATTGAACCTCGAAACTGTGGCGAACATTTTCATCAAACGATCGACTTTTCATAGGAATACTTTCTTTATGAGTGAGTAGTGAGAATTATAAATTCCGCAAAGACTTTAATTTTTGAACTAAAGAACTAAAGTTTCTCTTTTATTTTTAAACTAACAATAAGCGCCAAATTTGAGGCTATCATTTATTAATTTAAATGAACTATTTTTTTCCTTTTTATTCAGTTTGGCATCATTCCAAGAGAGAAGAAAGAACATTCTCGTAAAGACTATTATGTTTTTTAACTTTGTTTTTTAACAAATAGAGGGTACACAATTTTTATTTGGTTAGCTTCCCTCCTTTTGATTCACATATATGTAAAATGTAATATTTCTTACTATTTTATCATTACTTTCACTATTTCTATGATTTAAAGATTTAAAAAAGAAAACAACTGTATACCGTGGATTAGCTTTTGTACTCATTCATTATTGAGGAAAAAAGCACCTAATAAAATGATAGTTTATGTTTACGATCAAGTGTTGTTCATTCAAAAGGATCTAAAACTGCATTTTCAGGATGGTCAATTTTTCAAAATTCAACCGGACCCCCCCACCCCCACCCACCGGTTGTGGACTGTGAGTTAGAGCACCCCCACTGATTTACAAAACCCGGCTCCACTGTGTTGGAGTTTCATCCCACTAGATGATAAAGACTACAAAGATGAACTAAACACGATAAAATATCTAGCAGAAGCCAACGGATACAACAGAACAATAGTCAATAGTTGTTTTGATAGTTCATCTTCTTTTTTCACAGCACTAAATTAATATTGGTTATTAAACTTTCACTTGTGAACTTACTTTGTTTCCTCCTGTACACGTTTCGGCATGATGTGCGCCTTCGTCAGCAGTGTGAGACAGACTGTCAGTAACTTGTAACGGTTTTTTTGTTGGTAGGTTGAGTGGGGGGGGAGGGTGGAAGGGAATTGGCGCAGGGATCCAAATTATTGTTTGTTTTATGTATAATTGTGTCAAAGAGTGTGTGTGATTTATAGTGTAATTGGTCGTTAAGTATGTTGTTTGGTTGTGTTGTGTAGTGTTTGTATATTTCATATTGTTCTGCTGTGTTAAGTTTTCGACTTTTAGGTAAGTAGTGTAATATCTCAAGATTAGTATCTATGTTGGTGTAGCTGTGGTTTCTTGTGTGTGGCAAAAGTGGAATGTATGTTGTTGCTAAATAGAGCTTTTAGGTGTTCAGAGTAACGTGAAGAAAAAGATCTTCCCGTCTGGCCTCTATAGAAACTATTACAATCATTACAGTTTAATTTGTAAACACCTGTTTTGTTGTATTTGTCTATGTCCGTGTTTGTATCATTGATGTGTTTTTTGATGGTATTGTTAGTTCTGTATGCTATTTTGTACTTGTGTTTCCTGAATGTGTTGGCGATTTTGTGTGTGTTGGAGTTATGGTATGTGAGTGTGATGTATTTATTTTGTTGTGTGTTGTTGGTATTTATTGTTTTGTTGTTTTTGTTTATGATGTGTCTGTGTAGTTTGTTTATTAAATTAGGGTTGTAACAGTTTTTTATTGCTATATATTTGATTGTGTTGAGTTCTTCGTTATAATCCTCTTTACTTAATGGTATTTTTGTTAGTCTATGGAGCATATGGTTGAATGCCGCATGTTTGTGTTGCATTGGATGGTTTGATGTGTTGTGTGTGACCATGTCAGTTCTGGTTGGTTTTCTGTATATTTTATACGTGTGTGTATTGTTTGTTTTGTTAATTGTTAGGTCCAGAAAATTTATACTCTTGTTTTGTTCTATTTCCAGTGTAAATTTTAGTCTGTGGTGTATTGTGTTTATTTATTTGTGGACATTTTTGACCTGTCTTGTATTGCCATTAAATAAAAGTAATATATCATCCACGTACCTGTGCCAATAAATGATTTTGTTGGTGTATTTGTTGTTGTTTATTATGTTTTTGTCCTATGTTGTGTATGAATATTTCAGCCAATATTCCTGATATGGGGGATCCCATAGGGAGGCCGTCTGTTTGTGTGTATATCTTGTTGTTGTATGTGAAGTAATTTTGTTCTGTAATTATTTTGGTGAGTGTGATGATCTCATGTATGTGTGTTTCGGGCGTGTTGTTTTGTCTGAGTAAATGTTCAAGTGTTTGTATGGTGTCTTTGATGGGTACATTGGTGTATAAATTGGTTATGTCAAAAGATGCTAATGTTGAATTGTGTGGGATGTGGATGTGTTCGGTTTTCTTGACCGGTTCTATGTTGTTTTTGACGGAAGTGTTGTTACTGAGATTAATGTTTTTCCTGATTGTTTTGTTAATCAATGTCCTGATCTCATGTATTGTTATGGATTAATCAATCCATAATCAATAGTATTATATCAATAATATATTACTTGTATTAATATAATGTGACGGCAGCGGTATGCGAACACCTGGCCCGGACGGCGTCTCGAACGCCGCTCTTACTCGACTCCCGGAGCGAGGAGTACTTTTCTTGGTCGCGCTGTTCAACGCGTGTCTTAGACTGGCCTATTTTCCCCAGAAATGGCGTAAGGCAACGGTCATAGTGATCCCGAAGCAGGGAAAGGACGCTTCCCGTCCCGGCAACCTCCGGCCCATTAGTCTACTGTCAGCCACGTCAAAGGTCCTCGAACGTCTCGTACAACGGAGAGTACTAGATCATCTACGAAACTTCGATGTACTGGTCCCCGAACAGTTCGGCTTTCGTGTGGGGCATTCCACCACTCATCAACTGATGAGACTGGTGGAATACATCACGGACGCCGGGTGTCGGAAAGAGCAGACTGTCGCCTGTTTCCTAGATGTGGAAAAGGCCTTTGATAGTGTCTGGCACGACGGGCTCTTGTTCAAGCTCCGGGAAATCCAGCTCCCAGATTGCTACCTTCGCTTGATTGCTAGCTTTCTGACGGAGAGGACTTTCTGCGTGCGAATAGACGACCACGTCTCTTCCGAGAGACGTATCACAGCCGGGGTACCTCAAGGTAGCGTGCTAGGGCCTCTCCTGTTCTCCGTGTATGTCAACGACGCACCCAGAGAGCCTGGAGTCCAGATGGCTTTGTTTGCCGACGACACGGCGGTCTATACCGCCGATCGGAACGCTGACTTTGCTATCCCACGACTTCAGCGCGCACTCGATGCGTATTCGACGTGGACGGAAAGCTGGAAAGTTGCCGTCAACGAAACCAAGAGCTCCGCGGTGCTATTCACAAAGCGCCGGAAAGAACCACGAGGCCGAGTGAGACTCGGTAGAACGTACCTGCCCTGGTCGAGGGAAGTTAAGTACCTCGGTGTCCACCTTGATCGTCGGCTCACCTGGCGTACCCACGCTGAGACGATGCGAAAGAAAGCGTCCGCTCGTCTCGGTCAACTGTTTCCGATACTCGCCAACAAGGCTATGACCCGCAAGCTGGGTAAGTTGATTGTCAACGCGTATCTGTTGCCGATCATTACCTACGCTCTTCCCGTCTGGGGTTACCTCGCAACCGTTCATAAAAGAAGGTTGCAAAGCGTTCTCGATAGAGGGCTTCGGCTAGCGGCCAAAGTCCCCTATCGGTTTTCTTCTCGTCTCCTGAGAAGAGGACTCGGTGTCCGCTCCTTGGATGACACCGCAAGGCGACTTGCACGTAAATTCTACGTCCGAGCTGCGAGGACCCAGACAAACCCACTCATAGCTGGCCTTGGCAGGTACCGAATACGTCCAGGTGAATCTTGGAAACGGCCTCGACAAATACTGTACTAGTCGACCTAGTACGAGCATGTCGTTGTAGCGACCATTAAAAATTAATTAACAATATTCCGTCTGGACAGGACCACTAGGCAGGAGCCCCTACCGGAGGCTCGGTACTAGGAAACCATTGGGTCGTCTCACGACGCTCAACCCAACAGCTCTGACCACTGGTATGCGAACATCTGCTCTCCGTTACCAGCGGCCGAGACGTGACCAACTACGTGCTCGGAGCGAGCCAATCCGGCATCAGCAGCCGCCGAGACGTGACCAACTGCGTGTTCGGAGCTAGCGAATCGGCGATCCCGGTTAGTCAATAAAACCCGGGCCGGCAGAAAATTTTGCGCACTCTTCATCGCCACGCCATCGGACGCACTTCATCTCCTCTCCTCTCTCGGACAACATCGGCGCGGAGTCAGCCGGAAGGAACGGCCGAAGAATAGAACCGGCATTCTTGCGTCTTCGCCCTCCAGTTCCGCGCCAGCGATGGATTTCGCTGGGCCGGCAGCCGACTCTACAACCGGTGCCGGAAGAAGAGGAGGACTGCAGTACGCCACGAACAACGGGCGCAGCCGCCGAACATCTCAGCGCGGCACTACCAACACACCGTTCTCGCCACTCGGTCCTTTTTAGGGCCACCAAAGTAACTAGAGTGTACGATTGGCGCCATTTGTCATGCGGCAAGCCTTTTGTCCGGTGACAATAAATATAATTACATGATTATAATTTATAACTTATGCACCAAAAAAGCACAAGCACGGAGTTTTCATTTTTATACCAAGGAAAGGTTATTTTGTAAATTCATTGTATCTTCGCTTTTTGTAACTAAATATTGTTACGATGGCATCACTGATCGTTATATGGTACAGTGGGAAACAAAATACAGACACCAATGAAATCACTAATTACCAGCTTTAATGACCACAATTAATAATTTGTAATCAACAAGTTATTCAACAAGATTGTACTCGTGCAATAATTCAGTTATTTTTGTCCACACACAATAATAATGTCAACTAAATATATCCCGCACAATAATCACTTTTCACTAATAACCACTTGAACACACTGAGTAATTGC
This sequence comes from Magicicada septendecula, assembly GCA_034769895.1. Taxonomy (NCBI): domain Eukaryota; kingdom Metazoa; phylum Arthropoda; class Insecta; order Hemiptera; family Cicadidae; genus Magicicada; species Magicicada septendecula. The sequence continues at coordinate 1,218,325,417 of CM068367.1, forward strand.
CTGACATAAACTGAAAAGTAAGTGGCAGCTGTTGTGTATTTATACCCTGCAGGCAGTGGCGTATGTATGTTGTTTGGGGGGGGGGGGGGGAGGTCCGCGCACCAGGTGCCATTTTCAAATATGAATTTTTTTCACTATTTAGAAAAAAATATTGATTTGTTTACTTTTAAATTTTCTTAGAGTACTAGATATTTATAAATATTATATGTATTATGTAGAAGTTTAGAATAATCAGAAAAGTGTTGATCTACTCGATCGATGCCTCCCATAATGTCATTATAATCAACAACACACTCCAGCATTCTTTTTTTGAACTTCGGCCATTTTTATTGTGTGGACTGAAGACAGAGGTGAAACATACTTATTATCTTTCCATACTATTGCTGTGACTTTTCCTCTCTGAAAACAAGTAGTATCTTCTTTTTTAACTTCTTATTTATTTGTGGTCGCTTGGCCTTCCATGATTTCTTTACAGTTTCATAAATATCATTTCTGTGTGTACAAAAATATCAGCAAGGTGTGGTGAGGTATAGAAATTATCGATGGTAAGGCAGTGTCTCTTTCTAACAAAGAATCAAACAAAGTCAATATAGAAACAGGTAGGTTACATACATATTCATTTAGCTTAGTTTCAGAAAATTCAAACCTGGGTGTTAATCCATGAAGTGGTTAATATAAATGTGTTTGTGGTTGAGTAAATCTATCTTTTTGTAAATTAATAATCTAATATTATATTTATATATAAAATAATTAATTTAGAAACAACTTGTAGACAAATGAACATTTATTCATAATCACATGAATAACACAGTTTTAACACATCACATTTAATATTCTTCATTTCCTTTTGGCTTTCCTTATGTTGAGGGTGTGGTACATTTCTGCAGCCATATGTTTCCGTTTCATCGCTAGTAATCCTTCAGCGACCATTCCAGTGAGAATGATACTGCATTGCTAGATTGGCTACACCAGCTTGCAGTGTTTTTCCATTGGCTTGGTCAATCATGTGGTAGTTAAGTATATCTTCTACTACTGAAATAGTTTTCACTGAACATCTAATGTAATTACTATAGTCAATTGTCAAATATAATAGCATCACGTCCATATGCACATGTAACCGAAAGCTTCTTCCACAGGAACACTACTAACTTCAGACATACTTGTTAATTTATGACAAAAAAAACATCATTCCTGAAGGTAATAATCTACACGTGGAAGTCATTAACTGGTTGCAGTTTCATCCTCGTCTTGATGATCAGGATAATGCACATATTTCATGTAAACACACAAGTCAGTAGTTTATAGTACTATATAATTTATAGTACTTCAAAATTCATTCTTTGTGAAAAGGGTTGGAATTTACTTATCAATATGAGAAGCATATAAATAACAGAAATGTATAATTCTAGATTTGTTGAAAGCAGCATAAACTAGTACGGTATGTGTATTCTAACAAGCATGCAGAATTGATAATTCATAATTAAACTAATAACGTCCAGCATATGATATTACTAAACACTGAACAGACTGTGTGTTATAAAATACAGGAGTAATTATTCTGTGTCTAGTATTATACTGTGTGTTCCATTTTGTATTCTTAACATGGTGTCGATCTCATGGCAGTACATTATATTCTACTGCATGGTACTATTTTACATATTCTACTCATGAGACAATACATGTTGCCGACAGTTGAGAAGCAACTTTTCTTACACGTCACATCAATGATACTGTAGGTGAACCAATTTAAACACTCTGTGTATGTGACATAGCTTTAGGAATTTAATAAATCCTGACCACATGGGGGAAAATGAAGTCAGACTACATTTGCCTTTGATATAAAGTGACTTCACATTTATTTTTTGACTCTGTTGGAGCAAAACGTTTGGAAATTATAACAGTAAATAAACACTAAACTTTTATTTCATGACATAACTGTGTATTAATTAATGAATAATAATACGGCAGTAATATCATTATGTTAAAATTAGTATGCCAAAAAATACTTATGTATTAACATTGTGTATGTTACTTTTCTTTTATGCCAAACAATATTCAAACTTGACTCGTAAGGGACAGTAAGGAGTTAGCTAGTCTTTTGTATATTATAATAGGAAGTAAAAAAACATAATCATTAAAAATTACCCATTTTTATATTATCCAAAAACTTAAAAAACACAGTCAATGAGTACAAAACAGTTTATCATTCATACAAAAAGATAATACTGTCACTTGTAAAGGTATTATTAAATAGTAAATCCCAAAATTCTCAATTAAATTTAAGTTATAACAAATATAATTATTTTATTGTATTTAATATTTATTTTATTTATTATTTTATTGTATTTATTTTAGTATAAAAATTGTATTGCAATTGAGTGTTCATTAATCCTTTCAGTCGCTGATGAGGCAGAATTGATTCCATGAAATGTGTATGAGGCAGTACAAATTTTGTTACACTTATAAAACTAACTATTTTAGTGGCTATCATTTATTTGTATTATATATATTTGTTATGTATAGTTGTATTAGTTGACAAAGATTTTAATCCCATTACTCGAATGAGATTTGTACATAGGCAAAAAGTTAATGATATTTCTTCATAGTGATATTAATTTGTAGGGAAACTAGACACCACAGTTTTCATACAAGTCACTATAGAGAAAAGTGTCTAACTGCTTTTGGCTTTTGTTTTAGTTGAACAATAAGATATAACAAAAAGCAAACTTTATTAGACCAGTGGGTATGGTGCTTGGTAATACATGCAAGCATCATAAAAACATGTTAGAGTTCTTCAGCTAGTTTATCAAATTAGCTTGTGGAAATCAACACATGAGATAACATCTTAAAGTAATAACAGGCAGCTGAATGATAGTGCTGGCCACATTACTTACCTCTTATGCAAAAGACTTTACTTAGGCTAGAAGCCAACCCTGGTCCTTCAAACTACTCCAAAGGTACAAAAAATACAGCAAACAAATAAATAATTTGTTTTATTTTTGCATACGTTTTCTAATCAGCAGACAAAATGATGCTATTATTGTAACAAATAATGTAATTTTGTAACAACCAATAAAAAAAATTCTTTGTTGTTTGGTAAAAAAAAATTTTTTTTATTATTTATTATATTATTATTGTTTGTTGTTTTATTTTTAATTAATTTAGTATTAATTATTTTAAACTGTTTTGTTGTATTTGGAACTTCTTGTTGATTGTTTTTGTCAAATTATATCCTTTTGTGTAATTAGAATTCTTGTACTAAGTTAATAGGATTGTCTCCAGGAACAATCGATTTGTGATCTTTCCTTATTTGAAGTTTGTCCTCCTTTAAAGTTGTTAAATTCAGCTGTTCTGGTAGTTATGTCTCAATTATTATTTTATATTATTCTATTTATAAGTTAGAAATAAATAGGATTCAAAATTATAATATTCAATGGTTTTTATTGACAATTAGTAAAATAATCGATTTTATATCGATTGATGAATCGACTCTCTCAGGGCAAATTAATAGATTATACAAATTATTAATTCTCGGGTTCTTTGAACTGTTATTTTATATAGTCAGAGAAAGGGCAAAGTATAGAAAGTATAACATTACAAATTACGAGCTTATTAATTAAAATACAAACATATTATTCAATATATAATGGTTAGTAAAGAAAATGTTTCGAACCATTCGAAGGCATGTTGGCTGTGGCGCATAGAATTGTGGGAACTCAAAGATGGCCGCTTCATATTCAGATGTAGTAGACAACAGCACCTCGAAGAATCTACTTCAAATAAATGTTGATTTTCCAATGGTTTCTCGTCCCAGCGATAGTGATTCGTTCCTCTAGTGTTAGTGTGGTTGTCCTGGAGCAGTTGTTAGTGATTCCCTTCGATAAACTGTGTTGGTTAATGTTTTATTTTCACTCCCGTCAATAAGGTAGAGAATGGCACGTTCGTCTCGATATTAGGAATTATCGTTTATAAGTGTTTAAATGGTTATTATCGGTTTACTGTTCAATAGTGGTTCACTTTTATTGTTTAACTGGTTTAAATCACTGACTTTAATCGTTATTGAACGTTTTTTCCAAAATTCGCGAGTTTAAATTTTATAGGTTTGGGCTTCTTCCTTCACTATATATTAATATTTTGGCGAGAGCTTGTTTGATGTGTACGGCTCAACGTATAATAATCAACTCAACTCCTTTCTTCTTCATTCGAAACGTCTTAGCCCAGTTAATATTAGCAAGACATTGTTTTAAAATTTTATCGTTTCCGTTACATGGTCGACACTTACATTATATTACTTAATACATTTTATTATTATTTGATTTTATCAAATAATAGTTACATAATCTTTTTCCTTAGTTACTTCTGCGTGATTTGATACCAAATAAGATATTCTTACAATGTTTTTATCTCAAAATGCCATATTTACTGTATTTTGAAAATGTAGGCTCTAAAATTTTACTTCCTGTCATTAAACTGTTTGCCATTTTTATTATGTCATAATTATGATTGAACAAAATCTTTGATTGAAATAAAATGTTTATTTTCCCTTAATTCCTTTTAATTTTATGAATTGGTTGTCTAAATTAATTATTATCTTTAATTTAAATAATTCCCCTTATGTTCTACTGTTAATACATTTACAATTTTTCTATTAATACTTCATATGTTGCTTCACTATCTTTATAAAGTATTGGTATAGTTGTAATACACTGTGTGGGATTTATATTATACAAATTTCATCCGGTTTATCAATTTACTTCTCTTATTTATTAATTTTAATGTTGTTGAGATTTGCCATTTGGCCTAGATTTCACATGTTTTTATATACTTGGTTTTTGAATATTACAGTCTGCTTATACCCTTTCTGACTTTCTTTTCTTATACAATCTTAATTACAATTCCCTTACTTAGTTATATTAACATTTAACATTGATTAAATCGATTAACTTATAACAAATATTTTATAACATAAAATGGTATTCAAGCCCAGACATTTCAGCCTTGATTAATACTATTAACACATAGTAAAAGTTTTATACTAAAAGAATTGTACTCAACTCTGACATTTCAGTCTTGAGTTATTTGAACTTATTATAAATAAAACATATCTGTCCTTCCATCATTTAAACTATTTCTTTTAACTATTTTATTTGCAGTCTTAGCTGTTTTTGTTTGATTTTTGGGTATTTATTCTTGGTCACTTCACTTTTATATGGCCTGCTCTTGTTTTATCACTGTCATTCTAATGAATGCTGTTAGCTAAAGAGTGGCAGTTATTTAGAAACACTTGTATCCTATTTGTCATTATAATATTCTATTAAATATTATTTCTCGACACAATATAAAAACTTTAAAGTTGTATAAATGCACAATTTACTTAGTTTATGAACTTAAACATTGACACATTAAGTTTATTTAATATAATATAATAACTTGCACTGGTCCCCTTTTATTCTTTGATTTTATTTCTAATCAGTTTTATAGTCTTATTAAAATCAAGAATTTTATTTATAGAGGGTAATGAAGGTTTGTTTTTTCCATTATATAACTAATTCCCATTGGTTCACTTTTAATTCTACTTTATACACTTTTGTTTATATCTATTTTACATGGTTTTCTAAATTTGGTTTTTTGTTATACTTTCATTGGTTATTTTTACTTTCTTTTGGGGTTTCGTTTTGATTTCCTTTTAAGAGCATTCCTTCTTATCGTGGATGTTGTCTTGTTCGGGTTTCTTCCTTACTTACTCCTATCCTACCTGGGTATTTCCTTACTTTATTTTTAGTTTTTTGGTTTATTTTTCTTACTCATCATTCATTGTATATCTGGTTTTAAGGAAATTCTTACTTCAAACTATGATTGTGCTTTACGGTGGTTCTTAATTAATTTTTAATGTTGCTTTCTTGGATTTAAATTTGTTTTTATTTTATTTTATGATCTTTCTTTCCATTCAGAACTATGGGCATTATCTGTCATGCTACAGATTGCTCTCCTCCAGAAGTGATTATTTCAGACTATACCTTGAGTCTGGATGAAATAATTGCTTATGATAGCTTTTTATTAATTATTCTTTGTCTTCCTCCCCATTTCTATATCGGCTTCTTCATACTTGAGCTTATTAAACTTTATAGTCTTTTATCTGACTTTGATTCTTCCTGGATAGTTAGTGTTCTCTGAGATTTATTATTATTATTATTATATTTTTCCTTTTCTTAACTTTGTGTTTTATCCATGGGATATTGATTCCCTAACATTCCCTAACACGTGAGCTGGAACAGTTCAGAGAGGCGCTGTTGGCTACATACTCTGCTGGCCATACTACACTTCTCTTTGAGATCAGAGGCAATTCATCTCTGCTCAAAACATAATGCTGCTGGAATTATCTACAGACAGTCATCAAATAAATATTATATATAGAATAGTCTAATTTTCGACTAATAAAAACATCTTTGGATACTTCACTTCGTTGTTTCTCAGATTTTCTCACATTTTCTATCTCAGTTATTCTTCTTAGTATTTATTATTCTCGTTATTTATTCTTCTAACTTTTTAGCTCAGCTGATATATTCATTTTTATCATGGTTGGAAACTTTGTTAATATGTTTATTACTAGTTATGGTGTAACTTTTTCCTTTTTCATCTGGATTCTCTTTAATTCTTCTTCTGGTTATTGATATTAATAGCATATATTTTATATTTTTATTTTTTTCTTAGTTCTTATTAATTGTTCAAATGGTATTATTTTATGACAGTTCTTTTTTTCGATGGGTATCATTATAATTGACATCCAAGTTGTTATTCTGATCATATTATTTAAATATATTTTACTTTCTTTCCTTTCTCAGAAAGTTATTATTCCGCTTTTGTCTTCATTAAAATTAATTCATTAATATTATATTTTCCGTGTGGTCCTTATTTCTCTTTGCCTTTCATAAATGTTTTATTATTTTCTTTCCAAGACTATTTTCTTCATATGATTGGTATGAGTTGTCCTTCCTTTTTTTTGATGATTTACAAAATTCAAATTCTTCTTTTTCATTCCAAATTATTTCCTTTTAAATTATTTGTGTGCCTCCAGGTGGTCTAGTGGCTAACGCGGGCGATTGATGCGCTCGTGGTCCCGGGTTCAATTCCCAGCGGAGGCTCCATACGGCGTGCACTCAGCGTCGTGAGGCAAACTGAGTAGGCGCTGAGATAACAGCGCCACCTCCTGGCTGTGAAAACCACAACTAGTGGCTGGTGGCGCGTAGTACTAGCCATACACCGTCACACTAACACAAAAAGCTGCGCGGTACGCCTTGGTCCTTAACGGACTGAGGAGAGGAGGTTTATTTTATTTTTATTTAAATTATTTGTGTAAGTTGGTCTTACTTATTTTTTAAATTTTGTCGATTTTATTATAATAACAAATTCTTCTGAATTAATCCCAAATTATTTTCTTTCAAATCACTTGTAAGTTGATCTTACTATTTTTTAGATTTTGACAATTTCACTAAATTCTAATTCTATTCTTCTTCTAATTCCAAATTATTTTCTTTCAAATCACTTGTAAGTTGATCTTACTATTTTTTAGATTTTGACAATTTCACTAAATTCTAATTCTATTCTTCTTCTAATTCCAAATTATTTTCTTTCAAATCACTTGTAAGTTGATCTTACTATTTTTTAGATTTTGACAATTTTATTATAATAACAAATTCTTCTTCTTAATTAATCACAAATTATTTTCTTCAAATCATTTTGTAACCCCTATTTAAAATTTTTTATGCAAAACAAATTTTTGAAAACCTTTTTTTTTTTTTTTTTTTTTTTTTGAAGAGGGGCCACTAGTTATTTAAAACTAGGCCAAAAGCCTAGAGAAGCCAAAATGCGCTGGGTCCAGTGAGATGGGACTTGCAATTAAACTCACTATTAACAACCAATAAATACTTTTATTACATCTTTTAATTTTTGTTTTTATAATTGCAATTTTTGTATAAACCTTCCCCGTACATAACCCCCAGAAATAACACATACATAATTCACACAAATACACATATAAATATATACCTCTATCACATACACATGTTCAATATCACAACATAAATAACAAACACCCTTATAACATTAAAGCATTGCCACCCGCCTATATACATTTTCTCTCCATACGTATATCGCCCCATATAATAGAAATAATTAATAGAAATTTCAACCACAATACCTGTACAGACATCCGAATATATATACATATCTCTAGTGCCCCCCCAGAATCTGGGTTGGCCAGACTGCTAGATACAACTTTAAAATGCGCTTAAACCGTGCATATAAACTTGGTGAAATTATAATCACAAGTTGTTGGAAAATTTATAATTGACAATAATAACTCGAAAAGAAAGCAAGCTACAATCTTTCCGTGACCTGAACAGTATGTGTGAATATTGTGAGATAATAATTTATAAATTTTTTTGTAATAAATCTAGTTTAGCAATAATGATTAAAAATTTACAACAGTTATGTGACATAATACGTTATATAACTTTTTCTAAGAAAACTGATTTGGCAATAATAAATTAAAAAGAACTTTTACAACTGTGATATGACATAATACTTTATAACCTTTTCGAAGAAAACTGATTTGGCCCGGTAGCCTACATGTTCCTAAGCATGACTGTACATACATTTATCTGTGCATGGGGCCTGCATATATCTGCATGCAAAACCTGCCTACACAGGATTAAACAGGGGGCCGGACTGTTACTGAATAAAAAAACTTACAACCCTTACATGACCCAAAACCTAAATTAAATATGTGATATAACCACAATTACCAGAGCTAACCTGACAGGAATTATAACTGAACCCGACCAGCCGGTGGGGTTCATCCTGTCACCAACAGAACCCCCCCTACATATCTGAAATTCCGGTCCCCTAATACTTGAACCACCCCCTTTACAGAAAACGAGAAAGAAAAAATAAGTGCATGAATTGTAATAAGCCTCGGATACATGCCAGCCCCCGGGCTTACACTTAATATCAAATATCAGTACATACTATACAAAAGTTCCCCCAAAATCCGCGCACAATTATGTCCAGTTAAACCGAGGCCCAATTAAAACGTTCAAAAGATGAAAGCAATATTATGGTGTGTAACAAAATACCCCACAAGTTTTATTAAGTGTTATCTGCACAAATCGGTGGTGTCTATGTAGGTCAAAAATAATAAATGGTTGGATGTCACCTTATTTATATCATGTTGTGGTGCTCGAGTTCAACGTCTAGTGCATGTAGTTTTGGTGTGGCATGCTGATCTCACTGTTCCCTCCGGCAGGCGAAGTCGAGAGCCTCATTTAATACGTTCAGGAGCAGATGTTCATGCCTGGGCCGGGGTCCTCGTCTAGGGCGCAGGGACCCGCAGGTCTGTACTAGATTATCTAGCCATCAGACGGTGATAGAATACGATCAAAAGGACTTCACTCTGTCGGAGAGAGATGCAGCTGTTCACAGTATGGCAACTGGGGCAAGAACAAACGAAAACCGGCGCTTCGGCACCGTGACGAATCACGCGTTTCCAGGCCACCACCAGAATGCGTGGGTGGTACCACGGCAAACTAGATTTTACCCCCCGTTAAATACAGATACTGCTAACCGATTTCGCGTTAGACTTAAATATTTATTTATATATATTTCTTATATCAGCGCCGGTTCGTGGACAACCGACACACCCCCAGCCCAAAAGGGCAACCTAGTTGCCCCACACTTAGACTGAGGGGTACCCTGCAGTGTACCCCTATATTGTCTTCTAAAACACGGGTATTCATCGGTGTTCGCAGTAGTCTTCGCTCTCAGGAGCACAGAGGAATCTCACGCCACTGCGACCATCCCCATGCGACCCTCTCCGTCATGCCAACCCCACGGGACCGCCCCAACACGTCACCCTCTCTGGTGACCACCACCTACCTCTACCGGTGCCACTCACATACCCGTCCTAAGCCAAACAAGGTATCCTTAACCTTGGTATGTGAGTCACCATCCTACTCTCGTCCACTTCTTGGACCGACCAGCCATATGCACCAACAAGGCATCTCCATCCTTGCCATATGACTGGCCCACCTCCCTACACTAGGGCGGACGGCCCCGCTTAGCCAGACAGAGAAGACCGCACAGAGGGCACGCGCACATTAATCCCAAGTCTTACTCAACATTTAGATCACACACCATAACTAGCAAGGGGGTACTTCTCTGCCAATAGTCGATACACAATAAATACAACCCAGTCTCAACCCAAAAGAAACACCGAGGAAAAAACAGGGGAATGCGGCATGGCTTGGACCCAACAATAATCAACAAACAAACTACAACAAAGAAAAGCGAAAACAACACCATCCTATCACACTCCATCATAACTTCCCAAAACAGGGGAAACTGACGATCTGCAAGACACCGCAATCTAAGGAAACACTCTCTAACTCTGTTTTGATATATTTTTTTTTCTTTTCTTTTCCTTTTCTAATTTTTTTTGCACTTTACCTTTCTTTTACTAATTTTTTTTTGACATTTCTAATTTTTGTTTTGTTTTTTATTTTATTTTGTTTTTCTAAGGGGAGGGGTAGGAAAACCGGGAAGATGAAAAGGGCAAGGATCATTGAAAGGTCAATAGCCATGACTAAGGGTAAGGTAATGGCTCCCTCCGGAAATAAGGATGAATGGAGGAAACCAAGGCTCGTGTGGGCAGGGGCGCAACCCTGAAGTAGACAACACCACTGGGACTGTGGGGAACATCTACCCGCTACCGGTTAACCGCTTCTTCTCACCTTTCTATGACGCACTTTAGGTACTCGTTCCTTTCTGACACCACTCTCTGAGAAATTATCTCGTGTTGAGCTTGTTGCAATCATTCGTCTTCTGCCGAATGCAACAATCCGCGAATTGTACCTTGCCCGACGCTCTGACGTCACGCCCTCCCCTTTACTAACCCTATCGTTTGCTTTGTAAAATCTCGTCGGTCTCCCATCAAACGCTGTGAGCAGAGCTGCCCGTCGCCGGACTTTCGTCAAGTTTGGGAGCCTCAATAACCAAGGTAACTATGTTTGTTTTTGAGCTATCGTAAATCAATGCTAGTGGCTAATAATTTTGTATATTACGTTTGTAACAAAAAAAGAAAACTTTTAATAGATGTAAAAGATTGTTATCCGTAACCAACCAAGATGTATCTTGTCTGTAATGGTCAGCCTCGCCTAAATTTAAATTTCAGTCAGTCAACTTGATGAAAAGACCTAAGATATGTAAGGTTGAGTGTCAGTACTCGTTATATATGTAATTTAAAGTCATAAACCTTGTAATGCTATTTTGTAATATTGTAAATTGTAACACGCACTGTATGAATGCATGCGTGCGTGTTAGTCGAACGATGTGGGTATAAAGTGTACTAAAACATGTGAAAACTTTCAGTTCGAAACTTGGTTCAACGTTCCGGACAGAAGACACGAGAACACGAACTTCGTACAGTTTTACACGATCTTCCAGCACAGACATAGCAGTGGTTCAAACCAGGTACGGAGGAACACGCAGCCGTAGCGACCAGATACAGCAGGTTGCAAAAGGACTTATCTGGATTGCCAAGTAATATTTTTATCTAATAACTTACGGTGGTAGTTGCTGCAAAATCACGAAGTAAAAGCGAGACAAACTAGTTACTCGTCATAAGTGTCAGAAACAATTTTATAAACTTTTGCGATAGATAACAGTGTCTGAAATTTATAAGTAGATTACAGCGTGTACGCTGAACACCATTTTGTAAACTAGCATTGATTTATGCGACACCCCCATATTTAGCATTTAACATTTTCTATATTCAGTTTTTCAAAAAAAATTAGCTCCACCGAATAGCTGCCCCCTTATCGTTGCACGTTGTATGTTTTGATTTTGCTATCGGTCGTAATATGGCCTTACTCAGAGACATTGTTCGGCTGCGAAAGCACGATTTATTATTTGAACTAAGGGCTCGTGGTGTCGTAAAAAACGGGACAGTAGGGGAACTGCGGAAATGCCTACGTAATGTAATGCATGAAGGGAAGACCCCCGACACTAAATACCTCGAGGGGTTGGGCATTTCAAACGAGTGCAGAGAATGCGACTTGATATCGGATATTTTGGATGTCGACCTTGCAAACATCGGCGAGTCCCAGTGCCGAACCGACCATCAACGGCTTACAGCCAGGTGTCGGGTTTTTGAGGGCCGGTTAAAGTTGTTAGAGTCTTGGGCGGAATCATCGGGGGACGTAAACTCCCGGAAACATATACTCTCTATAGGGGAAAAGGTTAAGAGGGTTTTGGCGGACAACGAGACTTGTCCCGTCGCGGAAAACGAGGTGAGCCCGCAAGAGTCAGCCCCGCCGGGTGGCAATCGTTCTGACGCTGGACCGCTTATTCAATTTGAAGATAAGGCGGCCCCTTCAGGGAGCGCCGTTCCCGGACTCGAGCGGAACCCTTTCGTGAGCGAAGCAAACACCTACCCTTCGCGGTTGCCTACCAGCTGTTGTTACAGCAAGTTGCCTCACCCCGCCGAAAAAATAGTCCGCGGTCTCCCTAAGGCAGACGGTTTCTGTGTGGAAACTCTGCTGGAGTTTTTTAAAATAGCTATGAGACTGAAAAGGTGCTTTCCGGTTTCGGAGGCCGGGTTTCTGGCGTTGTTTATGCCTTATTGTAACGGGGCTTTGGGCGATCGACTTGCCAAGTACCTGGCGGCCGATGACTTTGACCGTTTTCACCAGGAAGCCCTGGAATATTTCATTCCCGATCGGTTATTTTCGTCCTTAAAGCAGAAGCTGTTTTTAAGAGCCCAAGAGCGCGGAGAACCTTTGTCGACTTATATCTCCGAAATAAAAGAGGCGGCCCAGGTGCTGCGACTACCCGTGACTGAGAGGGAAGTAGTTGATAACATCGTTTCGGGGCTATCCGCCCAAACGAGAACCTGTCTCGTGTTCTGCAGCCACCCGTCCACGTTTGCCGATCTGGACAAGATCTGCGTGGAGGTGGCGAATTTCCAATTCACCGATCGGACTACCGCGTATAGAGGCCCTGCTGCCCCCCCAGCTAATGCCGGACCGCGCGAGGACCGGAGGCGGTGTTACCATTGTAAGGAAGAAGGGCACGTGAGACGTTACTGTTTCCGTCTGAAGGCCACGAGTACAAAAAACGCGTATTGAGAAACAGTACGGTCAGCAAATGTTTCTCAACCTTCAGCCCTAAGCCTGACCTGAATGGCCGTGACCGCGTTCCCTTCGGAACTGCTTTCACCCCGATTTGTTACCTGTGCAAAAAAAAGGGGCACTATATCTGGCAGTGTCGTTCATTTGTCGGCAAGGCGTCCAAAAAGAATCCCCAAAAACGTCGTCGCAAGACCAATGGAAGAATGAGCCGAATATTGACTCAAAGAGTCACTTCGCACGACTTATATAAGGAACATCTGGGGTCCGGAAAAAACTTAGCGAGTTTGTTTAAGACCAAACTGTTTTCGCCCCAGGTGGAAGTAGTTTTTAATGATAAAACCGTGAAAGGTCTGATTGATTCCGGGTCGGTACGTACAATTATGTCGCGTTGGCTGTTCGAGAGCATTGGAGACACCCGAAGCGTCTTGAAGTGGACTAGCAGTGCCGTAGTATGCAGGAGTGCCTGCAACGGCAATTTGAACATCAATTTGGAAGCCTTGTGCCGGGTGAAAATCGACGCGTTTACCTGGAATTTCCCCATATTGGTCGCCGACAGCCTGTCTTGCGATCTCATACTCGGCGCGGATTTCATCCATCACACCCGTTTGGTGCTGGATATTCACCAGGGCGTAATATATTTTAAATTTCGCCCGAAGAATCTTATTTCTCTGTGCGACCGCCAAAACAATTCGGAAGGCTGTAGCTCTAACCTTTTAGTAAAGAGTCCTTTGACGTCGGGCACCTCGATCGTGAGAAGGCCGACGAAGTACTTCAGGTGTGTCGCCGTCATAAAAACGTTTTGACCGGGGAGCTGGGCCGGACGGACAGGTTGACGTACGATATAACCTTGCTGGATAACCGGCCGGTCAAGGCCCATCCCTACCAGCTCGCCCCTCCCAAAATGAAAGCCATGCGTGAGATTACGGACCAGTTGGTTAAAGGGGGCGTGATCAGGCCGAGCGTATCCTCTTATGCGAGTCCTGCGTTTTTGGTCTGCCGGCCGGATAAAAAACCCAGGTTGGTCAACGATTATCGTAAGCTAAATAAAAATATTGAAATTGAAGCGCAGCCGCTACCGAACATCCATACCTGCTTCCAGTGGTTTTCCGGCGTGAGATATTTCAGCGTCTTGGACCTCTCTAACGCGTATTTCCAGATCCCACTCTCCGAAAAATCGATACCCATTACGGCTTTCGTCGTTCCATACGGGTTGTATGAGTTTTGTCGGGTCCCCTTTGGGTTGAGTACCGGCGCGCAGGTGCTTACTAGGTTGTTGGACACTGTCTTGTCTGATATAAAGTACAGATTCGTGTTCAACTATCTTGATGACATTATTATATATTCCAAATCGTGGGAGGCCCACGTCCGTCATGTGGACGAAGTGCTCACGAGACTGGGAAAAGCTAAGCTCACGGTTAACCCCGAGAAGGTAGGTTTTGCAGTCAAGCAAATAAGCTTTTTGGGACACCTTGTGTCCGAGCAGGGCGTCTGCGTGGATCCGGATCGGACCCGCGCCATTCGGGAGTTCCCGCGTCCCAAGGACGCCAAAGGCGTAGCTCGCTTCATCGGGATGGTGAATTATTTCTCCAAGTTCATCCCTAAATTTTCGGAAATCGCGGCACCCTTGAACCGGTTGAGAAGAAAAGGCGAAAAGTTCCTTTGGGGAACCGAAGATCAGGACGCCTTTGTGGCCTTAAAAGAAGCCGTTACCCAGCCCCCCGTCCTGCGCATGGCAGACTTTGACAAGACATTTATCCTCCAAACCGACGCAAGCTCTTGTGCCCTCGGCGCCGTGCTGTTGCAGGAGATCGAGGGGGTGCGTCAGCCTATCGCGTACGCCTCACGCGTGCTTACTCCACAAGAAAGGAGAGCGTCATCCGCATACGAGTCCGAATGTTTAGCAGTTATATTTGGGGTGGAGAAGTTCCGGCAGTACTTGGAACACCGAGAGTTCGTATTGGAGACTGATAATCAGGCGCTCTCGTGGCTGCTTTCACATCCGCGCCAGTTAGGCAAGTTGGGGCGCTGGATCGCCAGACTCACTTCGCTGAAGTTCGAGGTGCGCCACATCAGGGGCACGCAGAATCCCGTAGCCGACGCCTTGTCTCGAATGTTTAACGTGGAAGGCGATGAGGATACGCCGGCACTGTGTGCTGGCGTCCTATCCAACTTTCCTTTAAGTTTTTTCGACCTGCGTCAGCTGCAGCGCGAGGATGACAATGTAGCGAAAATAATAGAGGACGTTGAGTCAGGATCGAGCAAGGACAAATACTGTCTGTCGAAGGGGGTTTTATGTACGACAGATAGAACGGTAAGCCTCATAAGATTTACTTACCGAAGGCGGTAAGGGACATGGTTTTTAAGTATTTCCATAACTCCCTTATGGGAGGGTATTTGGGTTTTTTAAAACGAAAAGTAAAATCTGCAACCAGTTCTTCTGGCCCGGTTGTCATAGGGATGTGAAGGGAATGGTTCAGCGTTGCGAAGTGTGTCAAATGAGTAAGCCCGCCCGAAACACAAAAATAGGTTTTCTGTCATCCTCAGTGCCGAACAGACCTATGGAAAAAAAATTCATATTGATTACGTCGGCAAGTTGCCCTGGAGTAAAAAGGGAAATCGATTTATCCTGGTAGCTGTGGACTCGTTTTCGAAGTTTTGTTGGTTGTGTCCTGTACGCGATTCCACTTCGGCGGCTACCGTGCAGGCGTTGAACACGTATGTTTTTCAGAATTTTGGCTTTCCTAAATACTTGATCTCGGATAACGCTACCTGTTTCAGCTCTCATATGTTTCGCAATTTTTGTTTTTCCCACGGCATTAGACACAGTACCTTATCCCCTTATCACCCTCAACCCTCGCTGGCGGAACGCTGCAATCGCAACCTGAAAGCTTCCCTTATAGCTTTCCATTCGGGGAAGCAGTCCTCTTGGGATGAGTCCCTGCCCTGGCTGCAAATAGCTTTTAACTCTGCAAAGCATGAATCCACTGGAAGAAGCCCGTTTGAGGTAATGTTTAAATTCGCTCCGTCCACTCCCCTGACCTGCGCGTGGGATATTCAGAGCCTTTTGCCAGAGGCAGCGGAAGATACTCAGGTAGTGTGGCAGTCGGTGAAGTGCCACTTAATGAAAGCTCACCGCCGTGCTACTAACGCGTACAATAAGGGTCGTCAGGCTTGTCATTTTAAAATAGGCGATTTGGTGTGGTTCAAGACCCATCCTCTTAGTTCGGGAGCGAACAAACTTACAGCAAAGATGATGCCCCGATGGTCGGGTCCCTTTCGTATTATCGATTTCCTAACTCCGGTGACCGTGAATTTGGGACACCCGGAGACCCTGGTTCACGTAAAAGAAGGTCATGTCAGTTCCTTGAAACCCGCGTTTCATGAAGATGGCTACCATGCCCCGGACGCCGCCGTGTCGGCATAGTAAGGATTTACCCTTGCGCATTCAGAAACTAAATTGCCATATCGCATTCACTCCCCTTGCTGGGTGAGCGACCGGAGACTGATCACCTCCTTGTCGTTCGCTTCCGGTGTCGAAGCGTTGTTGTGTACAGGCGCCTCTTCTAAGGAGACTGAAGGCGTCTCTCGAAATTGTCCTTAGTTAGCGGCAAACGCCGTATAGAGTAATTGGAATGATACAAGTTGGTGTATGTAATGTGTAGGGTTTATCGAAGTCGATTTCATTTGATAGTGTCCCGAATTTTTCCCGCGCGCGGGAGACCTTTTGCCGAGACTCTAATCCACGGGATGCTGGTTTAGGGGATACCCATTTATGAAGTGCTTGTCCGAGATACTTCCGATTAACAATTGTTTATGCCTTGTTGTTGTTGTATTTATTGTTGTCGTTTAGTATTTATTGGAGTATGTGTTGGCTTGTATTATTGTTGTTAACGTGATAGTATTAAGTGGTTATATTTTCTTGTTGGTCACGGAGTTATTGAACGGTTCATGTCCTTATGGGAGTGTTGATTGTTAATCTGATTGCGGGTGATATCTTAATTTTACGAGAAACCTTGCGTGGTCTCTTGGGTGCTGTTGACGAATTAAACCTTGGACAACCGCCGTTACTGCACTCGACGGTTGCCTTTCGGGGGGGGGGGGATCTGTTGCAATCATTCGTCTTCTGCCGAATGCAACAATCCGCGAATTGTACCTTGCCCGACGCTCTGACGTCACGCCCTCCCCTTTACTAACCCTATCGTTTGCTTTGTAAAATCTCGTCAGTCTCCCATCAAACGCTGTGAGCAGAGCGGCCCGTCGCCGGACTTTCGTCAAGTTTGGGAGCCTCAATAACCAAGGTAACTATGATTGTTTTTGAGCTATCGTAAATCAATGCTAGTGGCTAATAATTTTGTATATTACGTTTGTAACAAAAAAAGAAAACTTTTAATAGATTTAAAAGATTGTTATCCGTAACCAACCAAGATGTATCTTGTCTGTAATGGTCAGCCTCGCCTAAATTTAAATTTCAGTCAGTCAACTTGATGAAAAGACCTAAGATATGTAAGGTTGAGTGTCAGTACTCGTTATATATGTAATTTAAAGTCATAACCTTGTAATGCTATTTTGTAATATTGTAAATTGTAACACGCACTGTATGAATGCATGCGTGCGTGTTAGTCGAACGATGTGGGTATAAAGTGTACTAAAACATGTGAAAACTTTCAGTTCGAAACTTGGTTCAACGTTCCGGACAGAAGACACGAGAACACGAACTTCGTACAGTTTTACACGATCTTCCAGCACAGACATAGCAGTGGTCAAACCAGGTACGGAGGAACACGCAGCCGTAGCGACCAGATACAGCAGGTTGCAAAAGGACTTATCTGGATTGCCAAGTAACATTATTATCTAATAACTTACGGTGGTAGTTGCTGCATAATCACGAAGTAAAAGCGAGACAAACTAGTTACTCGTCATAAGTGTCAGAAACAATTTTATAAACTTTTGCGATAGATAACAGTGTCAGAAATTTATAAGTAGATTACAGCGTGTACGCTGAACACCATTTTGTAAACTAGCATTGATTTATGCGACACCCCCATATTTAGCATTTAACATTTTCTATATTCAGTTTTTCAAAAAAAATTAGCTCAGTACTGACCGTTGCTGACTGGCACATAATTAAGTAAATTTTAGAGGCTCGTAATGTTTTTGAAATAAACGGGTCGCATCCGACTCAGCTCACAGATTGATGCTTTCAACAATTTCTTTTACTCGCACCTCTTCCTTTTATATAATTATGTTAATTATAGAAACACTTGAGAAATAAGTTGTAACCCAGAAAAGGTGTCTTAAGCATTTTGATGTATTTAGATATTATATTATGTTATTTGTGTGTATGCTGAACACTTCCGGGGCCTAGCCGCGGGAAGTGCCGCAGCAAGCTGTACTGATTTGTTTCTTCTGAATCAGAATCAAGGCAACTTACCTCACTACTTTTACCACGATTTGGATTATCCTCAACCTCTAACTCCTCTGCTTCTGCCTCCCCTGGTTCTCTTTCTTCCACCTCTTCCTTTTCTTCCTCTACATAATCCGAATCACCATCACGACACTGCACATCCTCAGCATCTTCCAGTTGCTCATCTGATCCATCTTCGACAGCATCTTCACCCAGCTCTTCACCAATGTCTGCACCACCCTCGTCACCAGCTCATTCACAAACTTCTTCACCAACCTCCTTTCCAATCTCATTTTCGTCCTCCTTTTTATCAACACGTTCATGATCATAATTTAAATTTTCATCATCATCAACATCATCGCCATCACGTACACTACCACCATCCGAACACTGCACATCTTCGTCATCCTCTAGTTGCTCATCTAGTCCACATGAAACTTCTTTCCGTTCTTCGGAATCTTCAACACTACTTACAGAAGGCGTCTGCACATCTTCACACACTACATCATTCTCACTTGCACACTCCACAACGCTGCCACCGAATTTCTCCGCAACTGTTACCTCATCTCCTTCCACCACACTTGCAGCCTGGACATCCCCGTGTCCATCCGCAAACTCAGACTCTTCAGTCTCCCTAACACTTACAACTATACTCCCCTGCGCAGCATCTGCAGACCGCTCTTCTGCCTCTTCCTTCGATTCCTCTCCTTCACCACTCTCAGCAACTACAACGTCCTCAACATTTCCCACCCTGGAATCTAGCTGTCCAGGTCCATGTGCAATGTCTATATTAAATACTACTTCCTATGGTAACGCTACACCATCAAGTGACTTCTCATCTCCCGGCGTAGGCGATGATGATGTTACCGGATCTGGATCCGTCATGAACCGAGATAGAGATACCGGAACAAATTCTGCGGCATCTGGATTCAACCATGACGTCCTCTCTGAGTCCTGTAATTCAGTATCAACAGACGTTTTCTTGTCGTCTTGTATCGATCCACAGAAGTTATTCCGCTTTTCTTCTTCCTCTTCACCTTCTTCATCCACTACTCTCTTAGGCAATTGTACTTCATCTGAAACGTTTAAACTCTCACTTTTCTCCAAATAAGAATAACGCCTAGCTACAGGCTCCCTACTGGCCGATGTTGGTTCCGTAATATAACTTCTTCTTCCCCTGTTAATTTCACACTTCTTTGTTTTCTGTGCTGTAGCTGTTGTTACCGTCTTCTCACTTGCCACCCCATTGTAGCCTCCATTACTTCCGGAATATTCAGTTTTTCTGACAGTCCCTCGTGTTCTCCTCCAACCGCCATGTTTGTCCTTTTTAGCTCTTTCTAATGGACTCCTTGAGTATGGGTCACCTTTGGCAGCTCTTCCCCGGGACTCGTCCCCGCCTGGACAGTACTAGAAACCACACACAACCGGTCCAGATCCGCAAAACAACGGGGACGGTCTGCGAATATCAAACGAGATCTCTCTTGGGGATTCAGTCCTTCCAGAATTGCTTGTATAACCTCCCTCTCGGGCAACCCCAACCTTAATACCCGGGCAGCCTTCCGTATATCGTGCACGAAGTCCCCCAACGTCTCTCCGTTGGCCTGTAGGAGATAGAATAACTCAAACTTAAGCTGGCCACGTCGTCGAAGGGGTATGAAGAAGTCCAACACATCCCCATGGAAAGCGTCAACACTGCCGCCCCGACGCAGAGGGTTGGTGACCAGACCTGCCAATGAACCCCGGCAATACGGGTATATAAGGGACAAGACCTCCCCATCGGACACCCCCAGGAAATCTGCCAACTGCAGGACAAGGTCTAAGAAAACCAGCAACTTGTCCCTTCTACTCCATACTTGAAAATCTACTCCATCCAACACTGAAAGTTCCTGGAGAACGCCTGAAATGGGGTGGGGCAATCTCTGATAGCATACCGCCGCCAGAATTGCACAATTCACAACACACACCAACAAAACATAAATCCCCACGAAACATCTAACACAAACATAACTTACAAAAACAGAAAAACTTGAGTACTAACTCTTCCTTCAAGCAGACTGCGGGCCCCCTAGCGTTGCGAGGACCTGGCCACTATCCTGAACTGGCTCTCGTCAACACCACACAAGAAGAAACGCAACATTTACACTAACACAAGACATGCTCAACGACACACCTAACATCTATCGCGACATCGCATTTCACAAAGACAAAATTTACCGACCAACGAACAACAACAAATTCCCAAGACTTATAACAATGACCTCGGCTCCCGTACCCCTGACGAGACCGACTTCCGAGCGGGCCATACCGCATCCCTATAAACACCCTCGCTATTAATTGAAAATCAAAAACACGAAATCCATTTCCCATCACAGCGCCCCAGATCTGCGGTAATTCAAGTCTCAAAAAAGAATTCCCCCAAAAAATGTATACCTCGTGGCGACACCAAGTTTACAAATAACACAAATAACAACAGGCTGACAATTATACCTCCATATAGTTAATAAAACATCAAACATAACAAAATACATGTATATATATTAACTTCTTGTAAATATTCTAAGTCCATTCTACCCCGAATGTTTTCAGAGTTTGCAAGCCCGGTCACACCCAAAGGACCCAAGGGTTTAACCATAGACTTAACCACGCTCTGCTACCAAATGTAACCCCTATTTAAAATTTTTTATGCAAAAAAAATTTTGAAAACTTTTTTTTTTTAAAGAGGGGCCACTAGTTATTTAAAACTAGGCCAAAAGCCTAGAGAAGCCAAAATGCGCTGGGTCCAGTGAGACGGGACTTGCAATTAAACTCACTATTAACAACCGATAAATACTTTTATTACATTTTTTAATTTCTGTTTTTATAATTGCAATTTTTGTATAAACCTTCCCCGTACATAACCCCCAGAAATAACACATACATAATTGACATAAATACACATATAAATATATACCTCTATCACATACACATGTTCAATATCACAACATAAATAACAAACACCCTTATAACATTAAAGCATTGCCACCCGCCTATATACATTTTCTCTCCATACGTATATCGCCCCATATAATAGAAATAATTAATAGAAATTTCAACCACAATACCTGTACAGACATCCGAATATATATAGATATCTCTAGTGCCCCCCCCAGAATCTGGGTTGGCCAGACTGCTAGATACAACTTTAAAATGCGCTTAAACCGTGCATATAAACTTGGTGAAATTATAATCACAAGTTGTTGGAAAATTTATAATTGACAATAATAACTCGAAAAGAAAGCAAGCTACAATCTTTCCGTGACCTGAACAGTATGTGTGAATATTGTGAGATAATAATTTATAAATTTTTTTGTAAGAAATCTAGTTTAGCAATAATGATTAAAAATTTACAACAGTTATGTGACATAATACGTTATATAACTTTTTCTAAGAAAACTGATTTGGCAATAATAAATTAAAAAGAACTTTTACAACTGTGATATGACATAATACTTTATAACCTTTTCGAAGAAAACTGATTTGGCCCGGTAGCCTACATGTTCCTAAGCATGACTGTACATACATTTATCTGTGCATGGGGCCTGCGTATATCTGCATGCAAAACCTGCCTACACAGGATTAAACAGGGGGCCGGACTGTTACTGAATAAAAAAACTTACAACCCTTACATGACCCAAAACCTAAATTAAATATGTGATATAACCACAATTACCAGAGCTAACCTGACAGGAATTATAACTGAACCCGACCAGCCGGTGGGGTTCATCCTGTCACCAACAGAACCCCCCCTACATATCTGAAATTCCGGTCCCCTAATACTTGAACCACCCCCTTTACAGAAAACGAGAAAGAAAAAATAAGTGCATGAATTGTAATAAGCCTCGGATACATGCCAGCCCCCGGGCTTACACTTAATATCAAATATCAGTACATACTATACAAAAGTTCCCCCAAAATCCGCGCACAATTATGACCAGTTAAACCGGGGCCCAATTAAAACGTTTAAAAGATGAAAGCAATATAATGGTGTGTCACAAAATACCCCACAAGTTTTATTAAGTGTTATCTGCACAAATCGGTGGTGTCTATGTAGGTCAAAAATAATAAATGGTTGGATGTCACCTTATTTATATCATGTTGTGGTGCTCGAATTCAACGTCTAGTGCAATGTAGTTTTGGTGTGGCATGCTGATCTCACTGTTCCCTCCGGCAGGCGAAGTCGAGAGCCTCATTTAATACGTTCAGGAGCAGATGTTCATGCCTGGGCCGGGGTCCTCGTCTAGGGCGCAGGGACCCGCAGGTCTGTACTAGATTATCTAGCCATCAGACGGTGATAGAATACGATCAAAAGGACTTCACTCTGTCGGAGAGAGATGCAGCTGTTCACAGTATGGCGACTGGGGCAAGAACAAACGAAAACCGGTGCTTCGGCACCGTGACGAATCACGCGTTTCCAGGCCACCACCAGAATGCGTGGGTGGTACCACGGCAAACTAGATTTTACCCCCCGTTAAATACAGATACTGCTAACCGATTTCGCGTTAGACTTAAATATTTATTTATATATATTTCTTATATCAGCGCCGGTTCGTGGACAACCGGCACAATTTATATGTGGATCTTATTATTTTTTAGAATTTAGACAATTTCACTAATTCTAATTCTATTCTTCTTCTAATTCCAAATTATTTTCTTTCAAATCATTTGTAAGTTGATCTTACTATTTTTTAAATTTTGACAATTTCACTAAAATCTAATTCTATTCTTCTTCTAATTCCAAATTATTTTCTTTCAAATCACTTGTGTAAGTTGATCTTACTATTTTTTAGAATTTAGACAATTTCACTAAATTCTAATTCTATTCTTCTTCTAATTCCAAATTATTTTCTTTCAAATCACTTGTAAGTTGATCTTACTATTTTTTAGATTTTGACAATTTCACTAAATTCTAATTCTATTCTTCTTCTAATTCCAAATTATTTTCTTTTAAATCACTTGTAAGTTGATCTTACTATTTTTTAGATTTTGACAAATTTTTTTATAATAACAAATTCTTCTTCTTAATTAATCACAAATTATTTTCTTCAAATCATTTATAAGTAGATCTTATTATTTTTTAGAATTTAGACAATTTCACTAAATTCTAATTCTATTCTTCTTCTAATTCCAAATTATTTTCTTTCAAATCATTTGTAAGTTGATCTTACTATTTAAAAAAATTTTTTTTTTCAATCTTTGTAATATTTTTTTATAGAGGCTTGGTTGTATACGCCTTTGATTTTTCCGGAAACTATTTCCTTCAGTTCATATGTGTTGTTGTTATTAGTTTTGGTAACGAGATATGGTCCAGTATAGAGTAATAATAACTTCTTCGTTATCCCTTCTAGGGTGCTGGGTAGTTTGCGGTTTTTTAACAGTACTTTTTCTTCCTCTTTATAAGTTATTATTCGTCCAATCGCCTTCTGATATTTGGTTTGCCGTTTCTCCTGGTCTTCGGCCACCTTGTTATAAAATTTCACCTTGTCAAATTTACGACCATCATTCATCGGGAACTCTATTATTTCTTCAATCTCTCGGGGGGTTGGTTTCTCGTACATGGCGGAGTAAGGGGTAATTCCTATAGCTGGATGGTGAGCGAAATTTAGGAACTTCTCCGTGGCTGCTAGGTATTCTTGCCACTTTTTCTGTTGGTAGGTGACAGTACGTTCTCAATATTCTCCCCACTTCTCTTAATACCCTCTCTGCCGGATTACTACTTGGGTGGTAGACCGATGTCTTGTATGTTTTAATCCCAATTGATAATAATGTGTCCCGCCATATTTTCCCCTTAAATTGTGTACCATGGTCAGTGATGATTGAAGTTGGTTTTCCTATTTCTGGCACATATAATTCTGTTATTATTCCAAGCCCGATTAACCGGGTATAGCTTTACATACTTTGTAAAATGGTCCATGATTATGATGAGGTATTTATATCGGTGTCGACCGCCACTACGGGGAAATGGTCCGCAGATGTCTAAGAACACTTTCTCCAGTTTCGCCTTAGATGTTATGGGTATCATTATGCCTTCCTTCTTCTCATTACTAACCTTAAAACACTGGCAAATATTACAGGATTTTAGGTAATTTCTCACCTTCCGCGGTTTATGTTTTTGATTTGACAATTTTCCTCTAAGGCCTGTATCACTTTCAGGTCTCCCATATGGCCATACCATATATGGTAATCGATTATGATTTCTTTTTCAATGTTGTTTGGAATAATCACTTTCCATGTTTTTTTATTTGAGGATGTTTTAACAAATAATATACCTTTATTAATATTGTAATATTTAGAAACTGTGTCATCGTTTACTTCCAATCGAGTAATAATATTTTTCAACTTCGGGTCAGATTGCTGGTGGATGCGGATGTTTTGTGACGATTTCATTAATTAAAAATATAATAATTAATAAATAGGTAATGTAAAAGCTGAGAAATTTTAAATTTTAATAAAATCGCACATTTAAACTAAATCTTATCGCTATCATAAAATTATAATAATATTAAATAAAGAGTTTTAATAATAAAATAAAAAGGAATACGAGTGTACAGATAGGGAAAACCTTGTTAATTAACCCTGCATAGACATGCGCTAACCGGAATTAACTTGAATACCGACCCCTAAACAAACTAATAATACTTGTAAATTTGATATTAATTAAATAAATAAACAAGACCACAGTAGTGTACTATAATAAAGTCTGTACTTAAGAATAGCTTTGGATAATTAAAAGGTCAAACTTTAACCCTTTAAATAGAGGATAAATGTGGAACTATTTTATTGCGACGCGTAAACTCCGCGCGATTAACTGACCCTTCCCAGCGCCCGCTCTAGGGGCGGGCAACCCGGACATTTGACCGGGGCGGCAAAATTTGGGGGCGGTATTTTGGCTGTAGGTGTGAGAAAAATATTGGTGTGTTAAATACCCAATTAATCGAAAATTTCACATATCGATTTTTTCGTTCGCTAAAAATTTACAGTGCGTAGCGTATTTATATTGTTTATGTCTAAAAGCTAAAAATATTTACAATTCTTGATTATAAAGAAAACAGTCATAAAAGAGCGGTATGTTTAATTAAATAACCGTTTTTCCGTTTCAGGGGAGAACGGAAAATCCCAGCATTAATTTAATTTCGTGAGATTGTGATACATATCACAATATTTAAAGATTTCAGAGATATGAAAGATTGGACGGTGATTCATTTTTTAAAACATTTATTACGGCAATCTATGTTAAACACATTAAACAATAAGAGTTGACTATAAACTTACAAAAATCTAGTAAATTTTTATAATTCCGAAAAGGAAACATTTTATAAACTAATAATTTATTTTATTAATAAATTAACGCAGAATTTGTAAAGGATGCCGCTTGAACTTGTTTGAACATGCAATGCATATACTTCTCTGAACAGAATAGCACGCGAGCAGAGCGCTGCTTCAACTTGTGTTTGAACATGCATAGACTTGCTTATTACCTCTAACCTCGAGCGGTTTCATTACACAATAGCATTATTCTTGCTATTACGTCGGTAGTGAAGCGAAGTAAGTTCATAAAATTTACTTCAGTGCGATTTCTTAATTTTGAAAGGTAAGTACATCTATAATATTAAGCTGTTGTTTAGTTTGATAGATACTAGTTTATCGTAAATCGATTATCGAATCGAAACAATGAAAGCGTTTAAAATAAAATAAATATTTTATTTATCCAAAAAGGCTGTTTATTGAATCAATAAAATATTGTATCAAATTTGAATGTATTCTATAGGTATAATTGTTTATATTTTTGTTTTATGAAAATAATTATTTGAATCAATAATATAAGACATTTGTTAAGTTCATTGCTTCGATAAAACGCGTTTTATAATAATATATTTGACTAAATATCACTATAATATTGACGACTCGGAACACTAAGTTTTTTATAAGTAAAAACGTAAAGTTTTACCTTACAGTCTAAACCGGCTTTCACCTATAGAAGGCTTCATCAGAGGCTGTCGTTAGTAGCGCTGCTCGTCTTGTTGTTGGCGACGAGATAGTGTTTCGAAAGATTGAAGCTGTGTGTGTGTGGTGAGATGTGTTCGAATAATGCGTGCGATTTGAATTGTGTCTGTTCGTTTAGGATGTCGTTTTTATTTGTTTTTGCGTGTTTGTATATTTCTAATTGTTCTAGAGTGTCTAGTTTTCGGCCTTTTGTGTGTACGTGTAGTATGTTCATGTTATTGTCGATGTTTTTATATGTGTGGTTTGCTTCAATGAGGTGGTTTGCGAAGGTAGATTCTGTAGTGGTGTGGAGTGCTTTTGTGTGTTCAATGTATCTCTGTTTGAAGCTACGTCCTGTCTGGCCTATGTAGAATTTACTGCAATTTGAACAATTTAGTTTATATACACCGGGTTTAGTATAGTAAACTAATTATAAATTATATACAATTTAGTTTAGTAAGGTAGAGCAAATGACTCTTGTAATCAGATATGTTTCAATCAATAAATTTGACGCTGATGTTGAAATTAAAATTAATGAAAGCTTTTTAGGCTTCTTACCAGTCGAAAGATCCACAGGAAAACAAATGACTGATATTATAATTGGAGAACTTAATGACTTGGGTTTAAATTTGCAGGATATCAGAGGGCAGGGATACGACAACGGGTCCAATATGAGGGGCGATAAAGCAGGAGTGCAATCTAAAATTAAACAATATAATTCGCGAGCCTTCTATGTTCCGTGTAGTAGCCACTCTCTCAATCTTGTTGTTAATGATATGGCAAAAGCATCCTTGGAAGCCGCTAATTTCTTCAACATGGTCCAAAAATATATTTATTTTTTTCGGCATCTACTTTTCGATGGGCAATACTTTTAAAACGTGTTCAAGGTTTAACTTTGAAACCATTGAGTGACACTAGATGGGAGAGTAGGATAGAGGCCTTAAAGCCTTTGAGATTCCATTTGGGAGATGTATACGACGCCTTGCTAAGCATTTACGAAAACCAAGAAATTGATAATTTAATAAGAGACGAGGCCTCGGGTTTATTAAATTATATTAAACAATTTAAGTTTTTGTGTTCATTAGTTATTTGGCATACAATACTAAATTGAATTAATCCAATACGCAAGTTGATGCAAAAAAGGTTTTGATCTAGCCTCTGCACTTGATCTTTTACAAAACTGCAAAATATTTTTCAAGAATCTTCAATCGGATTCGTCCTTCGATGAAACTATTATTGATGCAAAAGAACTTGCTACCGAAATTGACGTGGAGGCTAATTTTGGATCAACAATAACACGACACCGCGTAAGAAGAATAAAAAGGAACTTCTCATACGAAGCACGAGATGAACCGATCGAAGATCCAAAAGAAAAATATAAAATAGATTTTTTTTATTTTACAATCGATCAAGCACTAAATGCACTAGATGCTAGATTTGAACAACTTGGTAATCATAGTAACTATTTTCAATTCTTATATAATATATACGATTTAAATACCATGTCCAAAGAAATGCTACTAAAACACTGTAAGAATTTAGAATGTATTTTAACTGATGGTGATTCTGTTGACATAAATGGGGTAGAATTAGCAGAGGAAATTTCAGCAGTATCTGCGCTTTTGGGCAAAAAAGAAAGCCTAAGCAATGTACTGAGCTTAATTACAAAGTTAAATTTTGCCCCAAACCTTACTATTGCTTTAAGAATATTGCTAACGATACCAATAACTGTAGCAAGTGGCGAAAGGAGTTTCTATAAGTTAAAATTAATTAAGAACTTTTTACGTTCGACTACTACACAAAATCGTCTTAATGGTTTGGCCATTTTGGCAATTGAGCATGAAATTGCTGATCAAGTAAATTTAAAAGATGTAATAAAAAAGTTTGCAGAACTGAAAGTGAGAAAAAAAAGTTTTTTGTGATTTTAGCGTAGTTGATGTTACCTCGTTTTATTTTCAAAATAATGGCATTTTGATTGATTGTGCAATAATACACATTTTTAATAGCATTTAAAAATGTAAAAAATTATATGGTTAAAAATTTGTGGCTAGGTACAGATATTTCTTAATTAATTTCTACTGTTTGATTATCAATTTTATGTTATGTTACATGTTTCTTTCTAAATATGTATATATGTATGTGTTGATTATAATTTAAAATGATTTGACTTTTATTTAACATAAAAAGTAGAATCTACTGTTTTGTACTACTTGATTGTCAATATTATGTTATGTTACATGTTTCTTTCTAAATATATGCTTTTATTAAAATTTAAATAAAATGATTTGATTTTTTTTGAAAATAAAAAATATGTACCTTGATTTAAAAAATACATATATATTATTAAGGGGCGGCAATTTGTCTTTTTGTCCGGGGCGACGTAACCGCTAGAGCGGGCCCTGCCCTTCCTAACATAGTAAGAGAGACTTGAGATGCGTCGTTCGGCCAGTAAGCAGCTCAGAACGGAGCGCTACAACAAAATATGTTTTATTATTTTGTTATTAAGTTAAATAACCGTGCGAAGAGTTATGTAACGAGTATGTAGTGTATATCAGTAAAGAAGAATGTAGAAGATTAAGTGCGAAAGGTGACATCTCACATCTAGAAAGATAGTTAAAGTTATTTTAGGGTTGTATATGTAAAGTGAAATACAACCGTTCTATTACCAAATGTAAAATGTGAATAACTGTAAAATGTGAAGACGAAGACCTCAACTGTATTTGTCAAACCACCAAGGAACAGGACGACTTCATGACATCGTAACTCTCTCCATCATTAGTTGACTCCAAGGACCTTCACCAGGAAGACGACCACGATGACAACCCTCTACCTAGAGTGTGCGGAAGAATCACGCGTGGACGACATGGACTAAAACACTTAACTAAGAGGTAGCAGGGAAGCTGGTCTTCCGTGGATATAATTTTTTTTTAAATAGAAGTAATTGTAAACTAAAAGACTTTAAAATGACAATCTCTAAAGTTTAAGAATAAATGTTGTAACAAGTAATTTCAGTAACCATAAGTTGTAAAATAACTCTTGTGATGTAGCGTTGGAACATCGCACTACTAAATGAAACCATTCCTCAAATGGTATAAAGAGTAATAAAGTAATTCAGTAATGGAGTAGAGTAAACTTGAAATTGCTAAGTAATATATAGAAACTCGGATCCGAGGTAAAATGCGCTAACTGTATTATAAATCTTAATGTAGATTAACCCCTTACGATTTCACTGTAAGTTAAAATTTGATATGTTATGTATAATCTATCAGTCATAAATAAAGAGATGTCATCTTTAGTACATGCTAAATTGAGTGCATAAATCAGCAGTCTCGCCTCCCCAGTTTCCTTTTATATTAATTGTTTTGGTGATTTGATTAATTTTCAGCTTGTTACAACGAAGGCAGCCTGTATAATTGGCCAGAGTCAATTAATACTGGTTCTCGATGTTATAACGTAAGTAAAGATGTTACAAAATGCGCCACTCTGCTTTGTAAAAAAAAAACAAGTAAATAATTTTATTATTAACATGCGCCACCTTGTTTTGTTTAATAAGTAATTGTGTAATATTGTGACACCCTGTTGATCTATTCACTCATGTACTTTAATATGTGTCTAAAATTTTAAATAAAATAAAAATGATAATTATTATTATAGTGGTATAGTAAATAGGTAACTTTAATTGTGAATTAGATATAGGAATTTACACAATGTTAACTTAGCGCCACAGGTATACGAAACAACATCAGGTACGTGCTTGTCAAAAATTTCATTCATCAACGTGTCGGTTTGTAAACAAAATCTGAACGGTTAAATTCTTGTCCACGCCTGTGTAAAACTGTCATAGTTACCTCCCGCAAAGTTGAGTTAGACAATATGCAACCCTCTTCGATTGTTCCATTGTTATAAGAAGCGTGTATCATCCTGTGTTTAGTAACCGAGAATTCCCCCTTCGTTGAATGTATATTGACGCCTGTGTGAGATTTCTCTTTCTCTGAAATTTATCTTTCTCACTACCAATGTAAATTTTAAATGTGAACTTTAATCGTTTATGTGTGAAAACAAGAAAGAGTAGTATAGAATTTAGTGCGAATAGTAGAATAAGTATTTATAGCCACTCACATTTCAAAAATGGCTGTATTTAACCCCGATCTATTATTAAAACATGAACTGTGCCACGAAGCTATTTTACGCGGTTTATCTCACGCGAACCTAACAGTGGCTGAATTGCGCAAGACATTACGCGAAAGCAGATCAGATATACCCTCGCAGTTAAATAGATTACGTGAACTCGATTATGACAGCGAACGAGAAACCTGTTATGCGAAGTATAGGGAACTGACGTTATTATCTCAAAACATTCACGACGAAAAATCACCTACTGTAATATTGCGCGTCATGCAACGAATAGAACATTTAACCCGCCGGTTGAACAATTTATTGAACTGGCCCGACGTCACCGTAACCCCTCCCGATGTGCAGAAATTTGCGGATGAGGCATTACGCCAATTACCCATAATTATCAACGAATTGCGACGAAAGTCAGACTCATCTAGAATGGAAGGAATAGAGCTATATTTACAAAAATTATATATTTCCCCGGTTCAATCCCCTACTTTAGAAAACCCTCCCTCCACCTCGAATCACGAATCACAATATCTAAGATACAACCGACTCATGAACAGCTACCTAGTAGAGAATTACATACCCTCACGATATCAGAACCCCCACAGCCTAGTGGTCACCATACTCGCACCAGTAGATATGCGATTACGACGCCTAACGCAGCAACGAATCCTTCGAAATGTATACCAAATGTAAATTTTAATGTAGACCTCTACGGAAAGATCACACACCCAGTAGAAAAAATTATTACAGAAATTCCCTACACTGATGGCTTAAGTATTATGAAACTGTTAAATTTCATCAGATACCTCCTGCAAATAAAAGATCTACAGCAACTGAACGATTGGCAAATCCTGCAAGTAATGCTACCCAAATGTAAACCGCCATTACGAAATCGTGTACTGGAATCATTAAACTCGACTCTTCCAGTAGAAGAACTTCATACTACCATAATAAAACATTTTATCCCCACGGGAATTTACGAGGAGATTAAAAGAAATACCGTACTTCGAGTACAAGGAGCCCATGAAAGACTGGCCCACTATATTGCAGACATCAGAGAATCTTCACGACTACTGCAAGTCGACTGGAGTGAGAAACAATTGGTCGAGTGAGTTTTAGTAGGCTTATCTCCTGAAGAACGCTCCCGATTAGCACTAATAAATAGGCCCCACACTTTCGCTGATCTAGAACAATGTAGTATTCACTCTTCAACTGTATGGTACGCAGATCAGAACAGACATGCATCGCTATCCACAACACAACATAGAAAGGAAACGCAAGCCCTAGTCACAGATGCAAGAACCCAACGAGAAAGACGACCATTTCGGCGACCAACCAATTTCCATGGCCATGGTAAGTCCAAAAAGCCTCAACCTCGACAGGAAACCAGTGAGACCCCACGTAAAGAAAATGTATGCTATAACTGCGGGAAACCTGGACACATCAGTAGAAACTGTAAACGGAGGCAGTACAATCAGAAAACCCATTATCCAAAAAACATGTAAGGCAGAGAGATCCGAAATCCTGTGTCTTCCCCAGCACCGTGAAAACAGGTAAACACCTGAGAGACAACAAATTAAAACAAAATAATAATAACAAAAGAAAATTAGACCCCTATGTGAGAAAATTTATTGATAAATGTAACGCTATTAATAAATGTGATTTCAGTAAGTGTCAATTACCGTATATACAAGTTGACCTCGGTGTTACATCCACCCTCGGACTAATTGATTCCGGATCAACTCGAAGTTTAATTAGTCAAGAGCTAGCCAATAAATTATTTAAACACAACTTAGTTAAACGCCGTCAATCAGTGAATATTAGATGCGCAACAGCTAATAAACAAAATTTAATGATAAAACTTATCATCACGTTTAAAGTAAAAATTAAAAATCTAACGTGGTATTTTCCAATGTTGGTATGCGACGAGTTAGGACCCGAGTTAATATTGGGAGCTGATTTTATCAGTAAAACAGGAATAATTCTAGATATTCATGATAAGAAATTTTATTTTGGATTCGATCGTTCACAAAATTATAATTTGGATGATAATGCAAATAACAGAAAAAGTACTGGAACTACTTCTACACATCTACAACATCATGAATCTGAATTAGGTCATCTGGAAAGTAAAGATAGACGGAACATGCAGACATTAATAGAACAGTTCTCCAACGTCCTCACCCCAAAGTTAGGACTGACGGACCTAATAGAGTACAAAATCAATTTGAGCGACAATAAAGTAATACGTTTAGCCCCATACAAGTTATCACCTCCAAAAATGGAAGTAATGAGGAACCAAATTAACAAATTGTTAGAACAAGGAGTCATCGAACCCTCTACTTCATCTTATTCATCACCCGCGTTTTTAGTACCCAAAAGTAACGACAAACATAGACTAGTTGTAGACTACAGGCAACTAAATAAACGGATAGAATTTGAATCTATACTGCTTCCCGACATCCACAGTGCTTTTCATTATTTTACGAAAGTAAAAATTTTTACCATCACGGATCTAAACCAGGCATTTCACCAGATACCCCTCTCGGAAGAATCAAAACGTCTAACAGCATTTGCTGTCCCTTTCAACCTGTACCAATTTACGAGGGTACCCTTTGGTATATCCCAAGGTAGTTCTGTATGTAGCAGATTATCAGAAAAATTATTTCATGATATAAAATTTAAATATGTGTATCACTACTTAGATGACATCGTTATCTACAGCGAATCAATTGACCAACATCTTAAACATCTACGTGAAGTACTATCCCGATTGGAGAAAGCTGGATTAACCGTAAACCCCAGTAAAGTAAATTTTGCTGTCACACAATTTTCATTTTTAGGTCACATCGTAAAAGCCAACGGAAAGGTAAGCATAGACCCCGAGCGAACCCGTGCTATCAGAGAATTTTTACCACCCCGGGATGCGAAAGGAATAGCCCGATTTTTGGGAATGATAAATTATTTCCACAAGTATATCCCACATCTAGCCGAAATTGCAGCACCTCTGAATGCTTTAAGAAAGAAGGGAGTTAAATTTGAGTGGAATGTGCAACACCAAACTGCATTTGAGAAACTAAAAGAAAGCATCATAGCACCCCCAGTACTACAATTAGCCGATTTTACAAAACCGTTTGTAGTGCAGACAGACAGTTCAAGTGTAGCCCTAGGTGCAGTAATATATCAGGAAGTAGATAACTCTAGACTACCTATTAGTTACGCTTCACGCACCCTGACAGACCAAGAAAAGAAATACTCCGCATACGAATTAGAATGTTTAGCTATCGTTTTCGCTTTTGAGAAGTTCAAAACCTTTTTAGAACATAAAGAGTTTCTGTTAGAAACAGATAATCAAGCATTATCTTGGCTACTAAATCACCCAAAACAGTTAGGTCGTATTGGAAGATGGGTATTAAGATTAAATTGTTTTAAATTTAAAGTACAACATATTAGAGGCACCCAAAACGTAGTTGCCGATACACTGTCACGTATGTTCCAGCCGAGTAGTAAAACATAAGAAAACAAGGAGAGTAGAGAAACGCCGATTATCAATACTTTAATTACCGAATTTCCTCTTGCATTTATAGACTTAGCCCAGTATCAACAACAAGACCCCCGTTTAAGACCAATTATAGAACAACTTGACAAAGGAAATAAGTCAGAAAAATACATATTGAGTAAGAGAGTATTATGTTATAGAATAGCGAACGGAAAATATTTACGAATAATCACCCCTGATATTATTAAACCTATGCTGATGGAATACTATCACTCTTCCACCATTGGAGCACATATGGGAATAAATAAAACCATACATCGAATTCGTAAAGAATATAACTGGGAAAATATGAACAGTGAGATCGCTAATTTCGTGAAAAGGTGTAAGTTGTGTGCCCTCAGCAAACCAGCGAGAAACAGCCAAATAAGTCAATTAATCTCAGAGATTCCTGCTACCCCGTTCTCCAAAATCTATTTAGACTTTTCAGGACCCTACCCACGTTCTAAATCAGGAAATACCATGCTACTAATTTGCGTCGATTCTTTCAGCAAATTTGTCTGGATGTACCCCATGCGGCGAGCATTAGCTTCAACCACAGTAAGTATATTACAGAATAGATTATTTAAAGAATTCGGTACTCCCGTACATCTAGTGTCGGATAACGGACCCCAGTTTAAGTCGAAGGAATTCAGGAACATGTGTTTCAAATTAGGAATAGACCACATTACCACTACAGAGTATCGTCCGCAAGGTAATATAGCTGAAAGGTATTTGCGAAACCTAAAATCTGCTTTAATAGCCTACCATGCAAACGACCATACGTCTTGGGACCAGAACCTATCCTGGATACAATTCGCCTTTAATTCAGCCTATCATGAAGGACATAAGTCTACCCCATTCGAATTATTGTTCAAATACAAACCTAACCACCCATTATCCACTAAGTGGAAAATACATGAGTTGCTACCCCTTGAAACTAGGGATAAAAATATAAAGAAAATCTGGAAGGAAGCTCGCGCTAATTTACGTGCAAACTTAGCGAAATCAAGGAAATATCACGAGCGAAATAATAATAACAAAGAAGTAAAGTACCAAATCGGTGACTTAGTAATGTATAAAACACACCCTTTGAGTAGTGCAATCGATAAGACAACCTCCAAGCTATCATACCGATGGTGCGGTCCTTATCAAATTCACAAATACTTAACTCCAGTAACTGTAGCTCTGTACGAACCCCCTACTCAAAAATATGTACGAAGAACACATATTTCGCAGATAAAACGTTATCACAAAGAAGGAAATGGTAGAGTGCAAGCAAAATGAATGTAGTAAAAAGGTATATGTTTTGTACTCAACTGCTAAAGAGTACTTGAGTAACAATTGGCTACCTAATCGTATAAATAGGTATGAGGCCTGATCAACGTTGAATCCTATTCATCGAAAGTAGAGCAAAGTGAGAAGTCAGCTGACATCGAAGATAAGTAATAATTAAGTAATAAATTACTTAAAGAGTAATTCTATAACAAGAGTAACTCACAAACTAAAGAAAAATCCGGTAGTAGTCGTAAGTAGTAGATTTAAGAAGAATTTAGTATGTTTACGATATATTTTATAATGTGTGAATTTTATGTAGTATAAGAATTAGTCTGTAAGGTATATATATACCTTATATATATTGTATATATATATTGATAGTAAGAATAAGCAAGTCGAGAGTGACTTATGCAGCTCATAATTTTGTACAGAGAAACGAGTGAGAGAAATTTCACACGGTAATCCCCAAGCATACTCCCAGTACATTGCTGACCAAATAAGCTGGAGTCTGTTTTTAAGCGGCGGAGTATGTGACGATTTCATTAATTAAAAATATAATAATTAATAAATAGGTAATGTAAAAGCTGAGAAATTTTAAATTTTAATAAAATCGCACATTTAAACTAAATCTTATCGCTATCATAAAATTATAATAATATTAAATAAAGAGTTTTAATAATAAAATAAAAAGGAATACGAGTGTACAGATAGGGAAAACCTTGTTAATTAACCCTGCATAGACATGCGCTAACCGGAATTAACTTGAATACCGACCCCTAAACAAACTAATAATACTTGTAAATTTGATATTAATTAAATAAATAAACAAGACCACAGTAGTGTACTATAATAAAGTATGTACTTAAGAATAGCTTTGGATAATTAAAAGGTCAAACTTTAACCCTTTAAATAGAGGATAAATGTGGAACTATTTTATTGCGACGCGTAAACTCCGCGCGATTAACTGACCCTTCCTAACATAGTAAGAGAGACTTGAGATGCGTCGTTCGGCCAGTAAGCAGCTCAGAACGGAGCGCTACAACAAAATATGTTTTATTATTTTGTTATTAAGTTAAATAACCGTGCGAAGAGTTATGTAACGAGTATGTAGTGTATATCAGTAAAGAAGAATGTAGAAGATTAAGTGCGAAAGGTGACATCTCACATCTAGAAAGATAGTTAAAGTTATTTTAGGGTTGTATATGTAAAGTGAAATACAACCGTTCTATTACCAAATGTAAAATGTGAATAACTGTAAAATGTGAAGACGAAGACCTCAACTGTATTTGTCAAACCACCAAGGAACAGGACGACTTCATGACATCGTAACTCTCTCCATCATTAGTTGACTCCAAGGACCTTCACCAGGAAGACGACCACGATGACAACCCTCTACCTAGAGTGTGCGGAAGAATCACGCGTGGACGACATGGACTAAAACACTTAACTAAGAGGTAGCAGGGAAGCTGGTCTTCCGTGGATATAATTTTTTTTTAAATAGAAGTAATTGTAAACTAAAAGACTTTAAAATGACAATCTCTAAAGTTTAAGAATAAATGTTGTAACAAGTAATTTCAGTAACCATAAGTTGTAAAATAACTCTTGTGATGTAGCGTTGGAACATCGCACTACTAAATGAAACCATTCCTCAAATGGTATAAAGAGTAATAAAGTAATTCAGTAATGGAGTAGAGTAAACTTGAAATTGCTAAGTAATATATAGAAACTCGGATCCGAGGTAAAATGCGCTAACTGTATTATAAATCTTAATGTAGATTAACCCCTTACGATTTCACTGTAAGTTAAAATTTGATATGTTATGTATAATCTATCAGTCATAAATAAAGAGATGTCATCTTTAGTACATGCTAAATTGAGTGCATAAATCAGCAGTCTCGCCTCCCCAGTTTCCTTTTATATTAATTGTTTTGGTGATTTGATTAATTTTCAGCTTGTTACAACGAAGGCAGCCTGTATAATTGGCCAGAGTCAGTTAATACGGGTTCCCGATGTTATAACGTAAGTAAAGATGTTATAGTTTATTAATAAAGCCTCTAAATTGGATCTTGTTTTAATATTACTGTTGTAGATCTTGATTACGCTCTCCTTCTCTCCCTCAAAAGTCTGGTCTTCCAAATTAATGCGTGATAACACGTCCGCTACAACATTCCTTTTCCCCGGGATGTATTCCCATTGTAGGTCGTACTCTTGTAGGGCAAGTATCCATCTAGTCAGTCTGCCGTGACTCAATTTGCACCTACGTAGAAATGAGATAGATTATAACTGATCATAAGATCAGTTCGGATGGTAACTGGATACCCTAAAATATATGTCTGGAATTTACTACATGCGAATACTACACTGAGTAATTCTTTCTCGGTCACATTGTAGTTCTTTTTGCATTGATTCAAGGTCCGACTAGCGAAGCTAATCACTAGATGGTGACCCTCCTCATCTTCCTGATACAATGTCGTTCCTAAACTGATGTTGCTAGCATCACAATTTAAAAAGAAAGGTTTTTTAAAATTCTGGTGACGAAGTAGAACGATCTCTAAGAACTTGTCTTTAATGAGTTGGATAGTAACATCCTGTTCTTGACCCCAGATCCATTTGTTTTTCGAAGATAATTGCGGTTCAAACTTGGCTGTCAGCTCGGAATATTGATGCTGCTGAAACTTTCTGTAATAGTTACAGAGTCCGAGAAAAGACTGTAATTGTTTCCTGTTCTTTGGTTTAGGGAACTTCTGGAACGCCTCCACTTTTTCTAATGATGGGGATATACCTTGATCATCTAAATTAAAACCCAAGAACTGTACTTCTTTAGCAATGAATTTGGATTTCTCCAATTTAAGAGTTATGTTATTTTTTGCTAACTTCTCAAGTACATGTTCCACTCTGTAGCAGTGTTCCTCCCAGGTTTCTGAGGTAATCAGTAGATCGTCTACATATACAGTGGTAAATTGGAGTGCTTCCTGTCCAAGTATCCGGTCCATGCAGGCCACAAAGATGGCTACTGAATTCACAAGTCCGAAGGGCAATCTCTTGAACTGGTAATTGCACCCTTCGAATATGAATGCCACATACTGATGACTCTGTGGGTGCAACTCCACTTGCCAGTAACCACACACAGTGTCCCATGTACTAATAAACTTGTACCATGGAATCGTTTCAAGATCTCCTCTATCTCACCGGGTGATGTTCTGTCATTTATGATCATTTTATTTATTTCGCGCGCATCCAAACAAAGCCGGACTTGTCTGTTTTTCTTGGGAACAGCTATGATTGGACTGGTGAATGGAGATTGACTACTCTCAGTTATGTCACCGCTGATCATCTTATTAATTTCCGCTCTCACGGCCTCCTTCAGTGAATGCGCGATGGGATATGACCTTCGGTTAAATTCCACGGTTTCCCTAAATTTAAGTTTACATTGATAATTCTTTATCTTACCGGGTTCATCGGAAAATACTGATTTATATTTCTCATATACCCTTATCAGACGATTTGCTTGGTGTATGGGTAATTTCTCTTTTGTGGTTCCGCACCGGCAGTCCCGTATTTCCTGTATCTTAACTGACCATAAATCCTCTTCCATGTTATTATATATTATTTGGTTATTCAGGGAGTTGTTCTCTACATAGTTTATGTTCCGAAGTTGTTGGTGTATACTGCTGGGAAGTATATTCTCGCCTCCTACTAAATCTGCTGTCCACGTTATTCCTTCTGAAAACAGTGATACCTTTTCTTTGTCCAAATCTATAATAGCGGAGTTCCTCCTTAATACATCGCACCCTACCAATATATTAAATGACAGTCCGGTTGCAATTAAAAATACCATATTTAAAGCTATACCACGGCTAATGACATTTACAGAAACTTGTTTTCTAATAGTTTTGTTTTGGCGGCCAGTGGCACCTACTAAGATAATATTATTTACTGGCAACATTGGCAATGTTCTACCACATTCTTTATGGATTCTTTCCAATTCAATTATATTAATTATCGATATATTCGCACCGGTATCAATCATGATCTTGGCGGGGATTCCTTCTACTTCCGCTTTTATATATATTATTTCATTATTCTGACTATTGAGGCTAGTGTCGTTCTCCTCCAATAGTTCAGTTCTTATGTTTTTTAGATAGTTATTTCTAATGATGGTAATGTTATTCGATTCAGTTGCACCTTGCAACTCTTGTTTATACCCAGGAGATAGGAGCAGTGAAGGGTCATGATAATTCATCACTGCCTCCTCCCGTTTAAATTATCGTGTTCGTTATTGTTATTAGGGCCGACCGAGGTGTCGGTCTGGAAACCTTGCGTTGGTTCCTGCCGCTCTGTACGATGTTCAAATGTTTGTTCTTGGTTTGGTTGCCGGCCAGGATCATCTAGACTGGTACTTCGTCTATGTTGGTCGTACCTCGGACCATCACGTTCTCCGCTCCTCCGCCGATGATCTCCATCGTGGAAACTGTTCCTTCGCTGACGGTTATACCTTCTTGGCCCATTATCTTCAGCTCTTATGAAATTTACCCGTGGTCGGGAAACCCTGTTGTTATTATTGTAGTTATTGGAATTGTAATTCCTATTATTTTGGTAATAACATTCCATATTACCGGGGTGGGGGTTTCTCTGACTATAAGAATTATTAGGGTGCTGATAATAGTTATTTTGGTAGTTGTTGTTATTCCTATTATTATTCGGATTATTGTTGAAGTTATTATTATTATTATTATTATTCTGAGGGTTATTATTACCATTATAATTATTCTGATGGTTACGGTTCCCTTGGTAGTTGTTACCATTCTGGTTGTTACTGTTACTGGGGTACTGATTACTTCTTATTTCCGGCCGATCGTTCCTCCTTCTACTCTGACGGTAGTATTCCTCGTTCTCGTAACTCTCCAGTAATTCGGTCATGGCTTGCACCGTCTTTATCTGGCTACCCCTTCTTGCTCTGATTATGTATTCATCATAGTGGTAGGACAACTTGTTCACCAGGCATTCCTCGGGTATTGCCGGTTCTAAATGTTTCGCCAGACACACCTTTCCTAGGAAATAGGCCGTCATGGTGTTACCTACTTGGGCCTTATATCGTCCATGGCAGATATTGTCCCATATCAAGTTCTGCGTGGTTTCTGACCAGTATTTCGCTTTGAATAGGTTTTTGAACGTTGGTAGTCCGCGATCTCACTTCGATTCACCATCCACCAATTGTCGGTCATTTCCCTGAACGACTCGTCCAATATCTCCCGGTTGTTATTCCACCTATTCCCTCTATGTTTGGCAAAGTATTCCTCAATCCGGGCCAGGAACTCCATCGGTTTTCTTTTGTATTGTCGGAAATTTAACCATTCCCGATTTTTATTCATTGGTATCCCAGTAAAGTTAGTGGGTCGATTTCTGATGACTTCCATTTCTTCTTGGCTCTACCGTACTTGACCCGTTATATTTGTTATAGCCTCTTCCATTCCGTCACTTGGTTCCGTACCTTCCCTAATTCTTCCTGGATTTCTCTTCGGTTTTCTTCCATCTTCCTTCCACTGTACTCTTCGGTATTAGTGAATTTGGTGTTTACCTCTTCTTTGAAACCCTGTACTTCTCTCTCCGTCTGGCTACACCTTTCGTCCACTTCCTTAATTTGTTGTTTGATTCCCATGGTCTCTTCTTCTAATTTCTTAGTTGTGGATTCATTATTATCGTTGATTTCCTTGCTCAACTCTTCCTTTAACAACTCTATTCTCTCATCTAATTTGTCCAGATTTTCTTAGTTAACCTCCCTTAATTCTTCTCTTAATAGTTGGTTATCCTCCTTCAATTCTTCCAACTTCTCCTCCATCTTCTCTTCCATTTTCTTGTTATTTTCTTCTAACTTTTCTTCCATTTTCTTGCTATTCTCCCTCAACTCTTCCTTCAATTGTTGGTGTCATTTTCTATCTTCTTCCTAGTTTCATCAATTTTCTTATTGGTGTTTTCAATTTTCTTACACAGTTCTTCCTTGGTTGTTTTGAATTCTTCTTTTGTTGATTTGAATTCTTCCTTTAACAACTGGTTGTCCTCCCTCAAATCTTCCAACTTCTTATTTAAGGATTGGTTGTCTTCCTTCCTTTCCTTACTCAATTCTTCCTTGGTGGATTTGATTTCTTCCCTTGTGGAATCCATTTTCTTACTCATTTCCATCATCAGCCTGAGCATTTCTTGCATGTCCCCATTCTCTGTTCGTGTGGACCCTTCTACCTGTTTCTCTGGGATATTTACGTCCCCTGTTTGTGTGGGTACCTCGGGTTGTTCCTTTTGTAACGTCGGTTTGGTTGGTTCGATCGGAGGTAGTATCATTTCCATGTCTTCCACCGGCGTCGCCTCCTTTTCTTCCATGTCAATTTCTTCGATTTCTTTTTCGGCTTCTGCCGCCCTTTTCTTAGATAGTGCTCGTTTCTTCATTTTTCTTCCTTTCTCGACTTGATAACACCTGCCAAGCTGTAGTTAGGAATTGGGCAAATTATAGTGGCCTGTCAATCGCTAATTAAAGCCCCTTCAGTTGGTCGCCAATTTGTAACAAATAATGTAATTTTGTAACAACCAATAAAAAAAATTCTTTGTTGTTTGGTAAAAAAATTTTGTTTATTATTTATTATATTATTATTTTTTGTTTTTGTTTTATTTTTATTTAATTTAGTATTAATTATTTTAAACTGTTTTGTTGTATTTGGAACTTCTTGTTGATTGTTTTTGTCAAATTATATCCTTTTGTATAATTAGAATTCTTGTACTATGTTAACAGGATTGTCTCCAGGAACAATCGATTTGTGATCTTTCTTTATTTGAAGTTTGTCCTCCTTTAAAGTTGTTAAATTCAGCTGTTCTGGTAGTTATGTCTCAACTATTGTTTTATATTATTCTATTTATAAGTTAGAAATAAATAGGATTCAAAATTATAATATTCAATGGTTTTTATTGACAATTAGTAAAATAATCGATTTTATATCAATTGATGAATCGACTCTCTCAGGGCAAATTAATAGATTATACAAATTATTAATTCTTGGGTTCTTTGAACTGTTATTTTATATAGTCAGAGAAAGGGCAAAGTATAGAAAGTATAACATTACAAATTACAAGCTTATTAATTAAAATACAAACATATTATTCAATATATAATGGTTAGTAAAGAAAATGTTTCGAACCATTCGAAGGCATGTTGGCTGTGGCGCATAGAATTGTGGGAACTCAAAGATGGCCGCTTCATATTCAGATGTAGTAGACAACAGCACCTCGAAGAATCTGCTTCAAATAAATGTTGATTTTCCAATGGTTTCTCGTCCCAGCGATAGTGATTCGTTCCTCTAGTGTTAGTGTGGTTGTCCTGGATCAGTTGTTAGTGATTCCCTTCGATAAACTGTGTTGGTTAATGTTTTATTTTCACTCCCGTCAATAAGGTAGAGAATGGCACGTTCGTCTCGATATTAGGAATTATCGTTTATAAGTGTTTAAATGGTTATTATCGGTTTACTGTTCAATAGTGGTTCACTTTTATTGTTTAACTGGTTTAAATCACTGACTTTAATCGTTATTGAACGTTTTTTCCAAAATTCGCGAGTTTAAATTTTATAGGTTTGGGCTGATGTACGCCATGCTTCTTCCTTCACTATATATTAATATTTTGGTGAGAGCTCGTTTGATGTGTACAGCTGTAATGATTTCATTAATAAAAATATGGTAATTAATAAATAGGTAATGTGAAGGCTGAGAAATTTTAAATTTTTAATAAAATCGCACATTTAAACTACATCTGATTGCTATCATTAAATAATAATAATATATAATAAAGAGTTGTAATAATAAAATAAAAAGGAATACGAGTGTACAGAAAGGGTAAACCTTGTTAATTAATCCTGCATAGACATGCGCTAACCGGAATTAACTTAAATTCCGACCCCTAAACAAAATAATAATACTTGAAAATTTGACATTATTTAAATTATTAAACAAGACCACTGTAATGTACTTTAATAACGTCTGTAATTAAGAATATTTCTGCTTAATTAAATAGTCAAACTTTAATCCTTTAAATAAAGAAGGAACATGGAACTACTTTTATGCTAAATAGTAAATGACACGAGATTACTACTCTCACCCCTTAACTATGAACCCACATGCAATGGAGCGCTCACGCCAAAAGCTGCGCACTGTGTTGGTTCGCGACGCAGAGATAAATATGTGAAAGTTCACTAAAGAATATCTAAATAACTAAATTGTGCGCCAATGACATCTCTATCAAATCTTAAATAAGAAATTATGTAATTAATACAGTACTAGAACCATGAGGTGAAATTCAACTAATAAATAATCATGTGAAATGAATACCAGTGAAACAAACTTTTGCTTTACTTATTCTAACAACAACAATTACTACAGTCATCTAAGAAGAGAGTACCACACCCAGAATGATTTAACATACGTCAGGAACTTCACCGTCACCGGATACTAAGGTAACGACAGACCTTCAGGAAACACACCGAGGACCGAAGAGCCAAATCTGCATCAACTACAGGAAACCACAGGTGACATGGAGGCTTGTCTTCCATGGTTATGAGATACTAAAATTATAACCAACAAAAGACAATTTAACTAACACTTTAAGACTTTTAAAAAACAGACATTATATGTAAGATGTAGTCTGTAATCTAATAAAACTGTTTGTAGTAAAAGAGTAAAAGTTTAAACTGAAAGCATTATTGTTTAAAAAAGGTTAATAAAGTCCATTCTTCAAATGGCACAATTTTCAAGATTGTATATGGGGAGGTGACCATTATTAACATACTATATTCAATCCCGGATCCGTGGAATAAATAAAATTGATGTACATCTTTATTTTGAGGGCCCTTGTGAAAGAATAAAATATATAATCATCTTGTAAACTGTACGCTGTTGAACCATATATGTTGAGAACTTTAAGTAGAGCATTTAATCTCTTTATGTAATAAAGAGATGTCATCTTTAGTACAGACTAAACTGAGTGCATAAATCAACAGTCTCCCCTTCCCAGTTTCCTTTTATATTAATTGTTTTGGTGTTGTGATTAATTTTCAGCTCGTCACAACGAAGGCAGCCTGTATTAATTGGCAGAACCAATTAATGCGGGTTCCCTATGTTATAACACAAGTTAAGATGTTATAAATTGCGCCACT
This sequence comes from Magicicada septendecula, assembly GCA_034769895.1. Taxonomy (NCBI): domain Eukaryota; kingdom Metazoa; phylum Arthropoda; class Insecta; order Hemiptera; family Cicadidae; genus Magicicada; species Magicicada septendecula. The sequence continues at coordinate 1,218,370,150 of CM068367.1, forward strand.
GTGCTATTTTGCTTTTCTGCTCTGCTTTGTTAAATTTAAATTTGCTGCTCCTTTAAAAAAAAAAATTGTGTCTCGTGTTGTTTAAGAAGTAATTGTGTCCCAATATCACACACACAAGCCGTTGATCTATTCATTCATGTACTTTAATATGTGTCAAAATTTTAAATAAAATAAAAATCATAATTATTATTATAGTAATATAGTATAGGTAACTTTAATTGTAAATTTAATATGTGTAAACTTATATTAACATATTGACCCACGTAAACAAAACCATGTACGTACTTGTCCAAAAATTTCATTCATCAACGTGTCAATTTGACGACAAACTCGGACAGGTAAATATCCTGTTGCCGCCTGTGTAAAACTGTCATAGTTACCCTCCCGCAAGTTGAGTTAGACAATACGCCACCCTCTTTGATAGTTCTATTGTTATAAGAAGCGTGTATTTTCCTGTGCTTAGTAACCGAGGATTCCCCCTTTGTTGAACGTATATTGAAACCTGTGTGAGATTTCTCTCTCTCTACCAATGTAAAATGATTAAAGTTCACATTTGAATTGTTTATTTGTAAAAAAAAAAGAGTAAGAATACAATTGATTTATATTTTTATTTTTCTTGTGTAAAAAAAAAAAGAAAGCGTTATATAGAATTTAATGCGAATAGTAAAATAAGTTTTAGTGTGCGAAAACTACTAACTCTATTGTTAAATTAAGTGTTCTACCCCTTACCCCGTAACAAAGTAAAATGTTAACCTTTAAACTAAGTAAAATTAAATCGAAGTATATAAACATGTCCTAAATAAAAAAAAATATAAATTATAAAATTTTTTTTAGTAAATGATAAGTCCTTTAAATAAAAGTTTAATAATATCTTAAACTATACTAACGTGTTATAAAAGTGTATTAGTAAAATAAGTAAAAGGAAATAATCGTGTTAAGAATTGTAGGAAGCGACCCCAATTGTTATAAAATCCTAAAGTGTTACCGAAGTAAACAATAGCTGCGACCATGTGTATAAACCACACCCCTGTATAAAGTGTTTGTCCCTTCCTGCTTAGTGTGTTACAGCTGTTCGTTTTAAAAGTAAATAAAGATTCCCCTTCGTGAAGTTCCGCTTATCTCATTAGGATTAGAAATAATCTAAAGAGGAGTATGGGATCCGCTTTAGGTTATATTAGAGGTAATTAAGAATTGTATATGTAACGTAACACAGTCACAAAGGCGCCGCACTGAAAAATTCTTTACAAGGGTTAAAGAAAGTTCTTTACAAGAGTTAAAGAAAGTGCAGAAAACTAACTACTAGAGTTAGAGTATGCAAAATGTAATCAGTCGGGCCACGATGTTGTAAGGTTACGAAAATTAGTAGTAGAAATAAAATCAAGTTAGCTTTTAAGAAACGAGATAAAGGGAAGTTCACGAAAAAAAAAGAAAATGAGTACCAAGAAATTTCATAAGGTAATCCCCAAGCATACTCCCGGTACATTGCTGACCAAATATGCCGGAGTCTGTTCTTAAGCGGCGGAGTATGTGACGATTTCATTAATAAAAATATGGTAAATAATAAATAGGTAATGTGAAGGCTGAGAAATTTTAAATTTTGAATAAAATCACACATTTAAACTACATCTGTTTGCTATCACTAAATAATAATAATATTTAATAAAGAGTTGTAATAATAAAATAAAAAGGAATACGAGTGTACAGATAGGGTAAACCTTGTTAATTAATCCTGCATAGACATGCGCTAACCGGAATTAACTTGAATTCCGACCCCTAAACAAATTAATAATACTTGTAAATTTGACATTATTTAAATTATTAAACAAGACCACTGTAATGTGCTTTAATGACGTCTGTAATTAAGAATATTTCTGCTTAATTAAATAGTCAATCTTTAATCCTTTAAATAAAGAAGGAACATGGAACTACTTATATGCTGAATAGTAAATGACGCGAGATTACTACTCTCACCCCTTAACTATTAACCAACTTGCAATGGAGCGCTCACGCCATAAGCTGCGCACTGCGTTGGTTCGTGATGCAGAGATAAATATGTGAAAGTTTGCAAAAGAGTATCTAAATAACTAAATTGTGCGCCGATGACATCTCTATCAAATCTTAAATAAGAAATTATGTAATTAATACAGTACTAGAACCATGAGGTGAAATTCAACTAATAAATAATCATGTGAAGTGAATACCAGTGAAACAAACTTTTGCTTTATTCATTCTAACAACAAGAATTACTACAGTCATCTAAGAAGAGAGTACCACACCCAGAATGATTTAACATACGTCAGGAACTTCACCGTCACCGGATACTAAGGTAACGACAGACCTTCAGGAAACACACCGAGGACCGAAGAGCCAAATCTGCATCAACTACAGGAAACCACAGGTGACATGGAGGCTTGTCTTCCATGGTTATGAGATACTAAAATTATAACCAACAAAAGACAATTTAACTAACACTTTAAGACTTTTAAAAAACAGACATTATATGTAAGATGTAGTCTGTAATCTAATAAAACTGTTTGTAGTAAAAGAGTAAAAGTTTAAACTGAAAGCATTATTGTTTTAAAAAGGTTAATAAAGTCCATTCTTCAAATGGCACAATTTTCAAGATTGTATATGGGGAGGTGACCATTATTAACATACTATATTCAATCCCGGATCCATGGAATAAATTAAATTGATGTACATCTTTATTTTGACGGCCCTTGTGAAAGAATAAAATATATAATCATCTTGTAAACTGTAAGCTGTTGAACCAAATATGTTGAGAACTTTAAGTAGAGCAATTTATCTCATTATGTAATAAAGAGATGTAATCTTTAGTACAGACTAAACTGAGTGCATAAATCAACAGTCTCCCCTTCCCAGTTTCCTTTTATATTAATTGTTTTGGTGTTGTGATTAATTTTCAGCTCGTCACAACGAAGGCAGCCTGTATTAATTGGCAGAACCAATTAATGCGGGTTCCCTATGTTATAACACAAGTTAAGATGTTATAAATTGCGCCACTGTGCTATTCTGCTTTTCTACTCTGCTTTGTTAAATTTAAATTTGCTGCTCCTTTAAAAAAAAAAAAATTGTGTCTCGTGTTGTTTAAGAAGTAAGTGTGTCCCAATATCACACACACAAGCTGTTGATCTATTCACTCATGTACTTTAATATGTGTCAAAATTTTAAATAAAATAAAAATCATAATTATTGTTATAGTAATATAGTATAGGTAACTTTAATTGTAAATTTAATATGTGTAAACTTATATTAACATATTGACCCACGTAAACAAAACCATGTACGTAGTTGTCCAAAAATTTCATTCATCAACGTGTCAATTTGACGACAAACTCGGACAGGTAAATATCCTGTTGCCGCCTGTGTAAAACTGTCATAGTTACCCTCCCGCAAGTTGAGTTAGACAATACGCCACCCTCTTTGTTAGTTCTATTGTTATAAGAAGCGTGTATTTTCCTGTGCTTAGTAACCGAGGATTCCCCCTTTGTTGAACGTATATTGAAGCCTGTGTGAGATTTCTCTCTCTCTACCAATGTAAAATGATTAAAGTTCACATTTGAATTGTTTATTTGTAAAAAAAAAAGAGTAAGAATACAATCGATTTATATTTTTATTTTTCTTGTGTAAAAAAAAAAAAAGCGTTATATAGTATTTAATGCGATAGTAAAATAAGTTTTAGTGTGCGAAAACTACTAACTCTATTGTTAAATTAAGTGTTCTACCCCTTACCCCGTAACAAAGTAAAATGTTAACCTTTATACTAAGTAAAATTAAATCGAAGTATATAAACGTGTCCTAAATTTAAAAAAAAATAAATTATAAAATTTTTTTTAGTAAATGATAAGTCCTTTAAATAAAAGTTTAATAATATCTTAAACTATACTAACGTGTTATAAAAGTGTATTAGTAAAATAAGTAAAAGGAAATAATCGTGTTAAGAATTGTAGGAAGCGACCCCAATTGTTATAAAATCCTAAAGTGGTACCGAAGTAAACAATAGCCGCGACCATGTGTATATACCACACCCCTGTGTAAAGTGTTTGTCCCTTCCTGCTTAGTGTGTTACAGCTGTTCGTTTTAAAAGTAAATAAAGATTCCCCTTCGTGAAGTTCCGCTTATCTCATTAGGATTAGAAATAATCTAAAGAGGAGTATGGGATCCGCTTTAGGTTATATTAGAGGTAATTAAGAATTGTATATGTAACGTAACACAGTCACAAAGGCGCCGCACTGAAAAATTCTTTACAAGGGTTAAAAAAATTCTTTACAAGAGTTAAAGAAAGTGCAGAAAACTAACTACTAGAGTTAGAGTATGCAAAATGTAATCAGTCGGGCCATGAAGTTGTGAGGTTACGAAAATTAGTAGTAGAAATAAAATCAAGTTAGCTTTTAAGAAACGAGATAAAGGGAAGTTCACGAAAAAAAAGAAAATGTGTACCAAGAAATTTCATAAGGTAATCCCCAAGCATACTCCCGGTACATTGCTGACCAAATAAGCCGGAGTCTGTTCTTAAGCGGCGGAGTATGTGACGATTTCATTAATAAAAATATGGTAATTAATAAATAGGTAATGTGAAGGCTGAGAAATTTTAAATTTTGAATAAAATCACACATTTAAACTACATCTGATTGTTATCATTAAATAATAATAATATTTAATAAAGAGTTGTAATAATAAAATAAAAAGGAATACGAGTGTACAGATAGGGTAAACCTTGTTAATTAATCCTGCATAGACATGCGCTAACCGGAATTAACTTGAATTCCGACCATTAAACAAATTAATAATACTTGTAAATTTGACATTATTTAAATTATTAAACAAGACCACTGTAATGTACTTTAATGACGTCTGTAATTAAGAATATTTCTGCTTAATTAAATAGTCAAACTTTAATCCTTTAAATAAAGAAGGAACATGGAACTACTTTTATGCTGAATAGTAAATGACGAGAGATTACTACTCTCACCCCTTAACTATTAACCCACTTGCAATGGAGCGCTCATGCCATAAGCTGCGCACTGTGTTGGTTCACGACGCAGAGATAAATATGTGAAAGTTCGCTAAAGAATATCTAAATAACTAAATTGTGCGCCGATGACATCTCTATCAAATCTTAAATAAGAAATTATGTAATTAATACAGTACTAGAACCATGAGGTGAAATTCAACTAATAAATAATCATGTGAAGTGAATACCAGTGAAACAAACTTTTGCTTGATTATTCTAACAACAAGAATTACAACAGTCATCTATGAAGAGAGTACCACACCCAGAATGATTTAACATATGTCAGAAACTTCACCGTCACCGGATACTAAGGTAACGACAGACCTTCAGGAAACACACCGAGGACCGAAGAGCCAAATCTGCATCAACTACAGGAAACCACAGGTGACATGGAGGCTTGTCTTCCATGGTTATGAGATACTAAAATTATAACCAACAAAAGACAATTTAACTAACACATTAAGACTTTTAAAAAACAGACATTATATGTAAGATGTAGTCTGTAATCTAATATAACTGTTTGTAGTAAAAGAGTAAAAGTTTAAACTGAAAGCATTATTGTTTTAAAAAGGTTAATAAAGTCCATTCTTCAAATGGCACAATTTCCAAGATTGTATATGGGGAGGTGACCATTATTAACATACTATATTCAATCCCGGATCCGTGGAATAAATAAAATTGATGTACATCTTTATTTTGAGGGCCCTTGTGAAAGAATAAAATATATAATCATCTTGTAAAAAAAGAGCTGTACTTAAATTATGAAAATCGACTTAAATCATTACTTAAGACTGCTAAAAATAGGCATGAAGAAAAACAACTACAAAACGCTGATTCTAAAAAAATGTGGAGATATGTTCATCTAAAATTGGATCGTAATTCAAAAAATAGACAAGTAAATGATATTTTGATTAATAATAAACTTGACAGCAATGACTGGACATTGCTAATTATTTTAATGAATTTTTCAGCACAATAGTATCTAGGCTGAATGAAAGTGCGACTCCTCCTATTCTGCAGCATGAAATACCAGATATATCAATTAATCAGCATACTATGTTTCTAACACCAACAAATGAGTCAGAAGTTTACCAAACTATTCGTGAACTCAAAAATAAACCTGGTGGGTGTGATGAAATTCATGCCTATACAGTTAAGCTAGCTGCTCCATTCATAACTCCTGCTTTGACTCACATTATTAATACTGCTATGATACAAGGTACATGTCCATATCAATTTTAGAAAGCTGTAATTTGTCCTATATATAAGGAAGGTGTAAAAAGTTTGGTTAACAATTATCGACCGATCGCACTGATATCAAATTTAGCTAAGATTTTTGAAAAAATTATTTTTACCAGATTATTTAAATTTGTAAAGAAACATAACCTGTTAAGTGCTAAACAATTTGGCTTTCTCAAGAAGAAAGGTACAGATGATGCTATACCCCTACTTAGCAAATTTATTTATGAAAATCTAAGTATTAGCATACCAACTGTTGTAACTTTTTTGGACTACTCCAAAGCTTTTGACACTGTCGATCATGGCACACTTATATCCAAATTACAGAATATGGGAATAAGAGGTGTAAACTTATCCCTGATAGCCAGTTATTTACATGACAGGACACAAGTTGTAAAGGTGAATGGGACTAGAAGTCAGCCTATTAAAACAAATGTTGGAGTGCCCCAGGGCTCTATATTAGGACCTTTATTGTTTATTTTATATATCAATGACTTACTAGTGTTACAAGATGTATTAATAGCATATGCTGATGATACAGCAGTACCAATGAAAGCAAAGACATGGCCTGAACTTGCAACAGATATGTCAACTAAATTAGATATTATATACTCTTGGCTCTATCACAATAATCTAGTACTCAACATAAGCAAGTCTGTTTTTATCACCTTTGGAAATTATAGAGACTCTGTTCCGCATGACTTTGAAATTAAGATAAATGGTCAAAAATTGAAAAGAGTTAAAACTAGTAAATATCTAGGAATAACATATGACTTTAACATGAAGTGGGATGTACATGTGGCTAACATTGTAAAAAAAACCAAATACTTAGTCTACGTTTTTTACAGACTTAAACAAATTTTATCAAAAAAGCAACTACTACAAATATACTACGGACTATTCCATAGTGTGGCAGGGTATGCTATCATAGGCTGGGGGGGTCTATATAAATCATCTCTAGACGCATTGGATCGGCTGCAAAAGTGTATTCTTAAAATTATAGGAGTCAATGAACAAGATTCGAATAAACTATTAAATGTTAAACAGGTGTTTGTAGTGAATTCTATAGTTTATCAATACAATGATCTAAAAAGTGAGTTTTTACAAAATCGAATCAACACACGGTATAAAAATATTATATTGCCGTGACACCTATTAAGTATTGGGCAAAGAAGCTATGTGTAATATGCCATAAAATATTTTAATGAATTACCTAATGAACTGAAAAATCTAAGTGTAAATATAAAAGTGCTTAAAAAAAAAATCAAAGAAAAAATTAGGAACATTGTTATTGAATAATCAAAAAAACAGTCTATTATGATATGGACCTTTTTTTCTCTTTTTTTTTCATTTATTTATTGAATTGTATTATAGTACAAACTAAAATTTTGTTAAAATTTAAAAATAATTTATTTTTAATATATTACTATGATCGGTGAGGTAAAACTCACAATTAGTATTAAGTATATAAATATTAATTCTAAGGACCAACCTATGTACGGGCATTTATGCCCCCTATAGGTCCTTTATTGAATAATTTTTATTATATGTAAAGGAAAATTGGTAATAAATATTATTATTATTATTATTATTATTGTAAACTGTAAGCTGTTGAACCATATATGTTGAGAACTTTAAGTAGAGCATTTAATCTCTTTATGTAATAAAGAGATGTCATCTTTAGTACAGACTAAACTGAGTGCATAAATCAACAGTCTCCCCTTCCCAGTTTCCTTTTATATTAATTGTTTTGGTGTTGTGATTAATTTTCAGCTCGTCACAACGAAGGCAGCCTGTATTAATTGGCAGAACCAATTAATGCGGGTTCCCTATGTTATAACACAAGTTAAGATGTTATAAATTGCGCCACTGTGCTATTCTGCTTTTCTGCTCTGCTTTGTTAAATTTAAATTTGCTGCTCCTTTAAAAAAAAAAAATTGTGTCTCGTGTTGTTTAAGAAGTAATTGTGTCCCAATATCACACACACAAGCTGTTGATCTATTCACTCATGTACTTTAATATGTGTCAAAATTTTAAATAAAATAAAAATCATAATTATTATTATAGTAATATAGTATAGGTAACTTTAATTGTAAATTTAATATGTGTAAACTTATATTAACATATTGACCCACGTAAACAAAACCATGTACGTACTTGTCCAAAAATTTCATTCATCAACGTGTCAATTTGACGACAAACTCGGACAGGTAAATATCCTGTTGCCGCCTGTGTAAAACTGTCATAGTTACCCTCCCGCAAGTTGAGTTAGACAATACGCCACCCTCTTTGATAGTTCTATTGTTATAAGAAGCATGTATTTTCCTGTGCTTAGTAACCGAGGATTCCCCCTTTGTTGAACGTATATTGAAGCCTGTGTGAGATTTCTCTCTCTCTACCAATGTAAAATGATTAAAGTACACATTTGAATTGTTTATTTGTAAAAAAAAAAGAGTAAGAATACAATTTATTTATATTTTTATTTTTCTTGTGTAAAAAAAAAAAAAGAAAGCGTTATATAGAATTTAATGCGAATAGTAAAATAAATTTTAGTGTGCGAAAACTACTAACTCTATTGTTAAATTAAGTGTTCTACCCCTTACCCCGTAACAAAGGAAAATGTTAACCTTTAAACTAAGTAAAATTAAATCGAAGTATATAAACGTGTCCTAAATAAAAAAATATATAAATTATAAAATTTTTTTTAGTAAATGATAAGTCCTTTAAATAAAAGTTTAATAATATCTTAAACTATACTAACGTGTTATAAAAGTGTATTAGTAAAATAAGTAAAAGGAAATAATCGTGTTAAGAATTGTAGGAAGCGACCCCAATTGTTATAAAATCCTAAAGTGTTACCGAAGTAAACAATAGCTGCGACCATGTGTATAAACCACACCCCTGTATAAAGTGTTTGTCCCTTCCTGCTTAGTGTGTTACAGCTGTTCGTTTTAAAAGTAAATAAAGATTCCCCTTCGTGAAGTTCCGCTTATCTCATTAGGATTAGAAATAATCTAAAGAGGAGTATGGGATCCGCTTTAGGTTATATTAGAGGTAATTAAGAATTGTATCTGTAACGTAACACAGTCACAAAGGCGCCGCACTGAAAAATTCTTTACAAGGGTTAAAGAAAGTTCTTTACAAGAGATAAAGAAAGTGCAGAAAACTAACTACTAGAGTTAGAGTATGCAAAATGTAATCAGTCGGGCCATGAAGTTGTGAGGTTACGAAAATTAGTAGTAGAAATAAAATCAAGTTAGCTTTTAAGAAACGAGATAAAGGGAAGTTCACGAAAAAAAAGAAAATGAGTACCAAGAAATTTCATAAGGTAATCCCCAAGCATACTCCCGGTACATTGCTGACCAAATAAGCCGGAGTCTGTTCTTAAGCGGCGGAGTATGTGACGATTTCATTAATAAAAATATGGTAATTAATAAATAGGTAATGTGAAGGCTGAGAAATTTTAAATTTTGAATAAAATCACACATCTAAACTACATCTGATTGCTATCATTAAATAATAATAATATTTAATAAAGAGTTGTAATAATAAAATAAAAAGGAATACGAGTGTACAGATAGGGTAAACCTTGTTAATTAATCCTGCATAGACATGCGCTAACCGGAATTAACTTGAATTCCGACCATTAAACAAATTAATAATACTTGTAAATTTGACATTATTTAAATTATTAAACAAGACCACTGTAATGTACTTTAATGACGTCTGTAATTAAGAATATTTCTGCTTAATTAAATAGTCAAACTTTAATCCTTTAAATAAAGAAGAAACATGGAACTACTTTTATGCTGAATAGTAAATGACGAGAGATTACTACTCTCACCCCTTAACTATTAACCCACTTGCAATGGAGCGCTCATGCCATAAGCTGCGCACTGTGTTGGTTCGCGACGCAGAGATAAATATGTGAAAGTTCGCTAAAGAATATCTAAATAACTAAATTGTGCGCCGATGACATCTCTATCAAATCTTAAATGAGAAATTATGTAATTAATACAGTACTAGAACCATGAGGTGAAATTCAACTAATAAATAATCATGTGAAGTGAATACCAGTGAAACAAACTTTTGCTTGATTTATTCTAACAACAAGAATTACAATAGTCATCTATGAAGAGAGTACCACACCCAGAATGATTTAACATACGTCAGAAACTTCACCGTCACCGGATACTAAGGTAACGACAGACCTTCAGGAAACACACCGAGGACCGTAGAGCCAAATCTGCATCAACTACAGGAAACCACAGGTGACATGGAGGCTTGTCTTCCATGGTTATGAGATACTAAAATTATAACCAACAAAAGACAATTTAACTAACACATTAAGACTTTTAAAAAACAGACATTATATGTAAGATGTAGTCTGTAATCTAATATAACTGTTTGTAGTAAAACAGTAAAAGTTTAAACTGAAAGCATTATTGTTTTAAAAAGGTTAATAAAGTCCATTCTTCAAATGGCACAATTTCCAAGATTGTATATGGGGAGGTGACCATTATTAACATACTATATTCAATCCCGGATCCGTGGAATAAATAAAATTGATGTACATCTTTATTTTGAGGGCCCTTGTGAAAGAATAAAATATATAATCATCTTGTAAAAAAGAGCTGTACTTAAATTATGAAAATCGACTTAAATCATTACTTAAGACTGCTAAAAATAGGCATGAAGAAAAACAACTACAAAACGCTGATTCTAAAAAAATGTGGAGATATGTTCATCTAAAATTGGATCGTAATTCAAAAAATAGACAAGTAAATGATATTTTGATTAATAATAAACTTGACAGCAATGACTGGACATTGCTAATTATTTTAATGAATTTTTCAGCACAATAGTATCTAGGCTGAATGAAAGTGCGACTCCTCCTATTCTGCAGCATGAAATACCAGATATATCAATTAATCAGCATACTATGTTTCTAACACCAACAAATGAGTCAGAAGTTTACCAAACTATTCGTGAACTCAAAAATAAACCTGGTGGGTGTGATGAAATTCATGCCTATACAGTTAAGCTAGCTGCTCCGTTCATAACTCCTGCTTTGACTCACATTATTAATACTGCTATGATACAAGGTACATGTCCATATCAATTTTAGAAAGCTGTAATTTGTCCTATATATAAGGAAGGTGTAAAAAGTTTGGTTAACAATTATCGACCGATCGCACTGATATCAAATTTAGCTAAGATTTTTGAAAAAATTATTTTTACCAGATTATTTAAATTTGTAAAGAAACATAACCTGTTAAGTGCTAAACAATTTGGCTTTCTCAAGAAGAAAGGTACAGATGATGCTATACCCCTACTTAGCAAATTTATTTATGAAAATCTAAGTATTAGCATACCAACTGTTGTAACTTTTTTGGACTACTCCAAAGCTTTTGACACTGTCGATCATGGCACACTTATATCCAAATTACAGAATATGGGAATAAGAGGTGTAAACTTATCCCTGATAGCCAGTTATTTACATGACAGGACACAAGTTGTAAAGGTGAATGGGACTAGAAGTCAGCCTATTAAAACAAATGTTGGAGTGCCCCAGGGCTCTATATTAGGACCTTTATTGTTTATTTTATATATCAATGACTTACTAGTGTTACAAGATGTATTAATAGCATATGCTGATGATACAGCAGTACCAATGAAAGCAAAGACATGGCCTGAACTTGCAACAGATATGTCAACTAAATTAGATATTATATACTCTTGGCTCTATCACAATAATCTAGTACTCAACATAAGCAAGTCTGTTTTTATCACCTTTGGAAATTATAGAGACTCTGTTCCGCATGACTTTGAAATTAAGATAAATGGTCAAAAATTGAAAAGAGTTAAAACTAGTAAATATCTAGGAATAACATATGACTTTAACATGAAGTGGGATGTACATGTGGCTAACATTGTAAAAAAAACCAAATACTTAGTCTACGTTTTTTACAGACTTAAACAAATTTTATCAAAAAAGCAACTACTACAAATATACTATGGACTATTCCATAGTGTGGCAGGGTATGCTATCATAGGCTGGGGGGGTCTATATAAATCATCTCTAGACGCATTGGATCGGCTGCAAAAGTGTATTCTTAAAATTATAGGAGTCAATGAACAAGATTCGAATAAACTATTAAATGTTAAACAGGTGTTTGTAGTGAATTCTATAGTTTATCAATACAATGATCTAAAAAGTGAGTTTTTACAAAATCGAATCAACACACGGTATAAAAATATTATATTGCCGTGACACCTATTAAGTATTGGGCAAAGAAGCTATGTGTAATATGCCATAAAATATTTTAATGAATTACCTAATGAACTGAAAAATCTAAGTGTAAATATAAAAGTGCTTAAAAAAAAATCAAAGAAAAAATTAGGAACATTGTTATTGAATAATCAAAAAAACAGTCTATTATGATATGGACCTTTTTTTCTCTTTTTTTTTCATTTATTTATTGAATTGTATTATAGTACAAACTAAAATTTTGTTAAAATTTAAAAATAATTTATTTTTAATATATTACTATGATCGGTGAGGTAAAACTCACAATTAGTATTAAGTATATAAATATTAATTCTAAGGACCAACCTATGTACGGGCATTTATGCCCCCTATAGGTCCTTTATTGAATAATTTTTATTATATGTAAAGGAAAATTGGTAATAAATATTATTATTATTATTATTATTATTGTAAACTGTAAGCTGTTGAACCATATATGTTGAGAACTTTAAGTAGAGCATTTAATCTCTTTATGTAATAAAGAGATGTCATCTTTAGTACAGACTAAACTGAGTGCATAAATCAACAGTCTCCCCTTCCCAGTTTCCTTTTATATTAATTGTTTTGGTGTTGTGATTAATTTTCAGCTCGTCACAACGAAGGCAGCCTGTATTAATTGGCAGAACCAATTAATGCGGGTTCCCTATGTTATAACACAAGTTAAGATGTTATAAATTGCGCCACTGTGCTATTCTGCTTTTCTGCTCTGCTTTGTTAAATTTAAATTTGCTGCTCCTTTAAAAAAAAAAAATTGTGTCTCGTGTTGTTTAAGAAGTAATTGTGTCCCAATATCACACACACAAGCTGTTGATCTATTCACTCATGTACTTTAATATGTGTCAAAATTTTAAATAAAATAAAAATCATAATTATTATTATAGTAATATAGTATAGGTAACTTTAATTGTAAATTTAATATGTGTAAACTTATATTAACATATTGACCCACGTAAACAAAACCATGTACGTACTTGTCCAAAAATTTCATTCATCAACGTGTCAATTTGACGACAAACTCGGACAGGTAAATATCCTGTTGCCGCCTGTGTAAAACTGTCATAGTTACCCTCCCGCAAGTTGAGTTAGACAATACGCCACCCTCTTTGATAGTTCTATTGTTATAAGAAGCATGTATTTTCCTGTGCTTAGTAACCGAGGATTCCCCCTTTGTTGAACGTATATTGAAGCCTGTGTGAGATTTCTCTCTCTCTACCAATGTAAAATGATTAAAGTACACATTTGAATTGTTTATTTGTAAAAAAAAAAGAGTAAGAATACAATTTATTTATATTTTTATTTTTCTTGTGTAAAAAAAAAAAAAGAAAGCGTTATATAGAATTTAATGCGAATAGTAAAATAAATTTTAGTGTGCGAAAACTACTAACTCTATTGTTAAATTAAGTGTTCTACCCCTTACCCCGTAACAAAGGAAAATGTTAACCTTTAAACTAAGTAAAATTAAATCGAAGTATATAAACGTGTCCTAAATAAAAAAATATATAAATTATAAAATTTTTTTTAGTAAATGATAAGTCCTTTAAATAAAAGTTTAATAATATCTTAAACTATACTAACGTGTTATAAAAGTGTATTAGTAAAATAAGTAAAAGGAAATAATCGTGTTAAGAATTGTAGGAAGCGACCCCAATTGTTATAAAATCCTAAAGTGTTACCGAAGTAAACAATAGCTGCGACCATGTGTATAAACCACACCCCTGTATAAAGTGTTTGTCCCTTCCTGCTTAGTGTGTTACAGCTGTTTGTTTTAAAAGTAAATAAAGATTCCCCTTCGTGAAGTTCCGCTTATCTCATTAGGATTAGAAATAATCTAAAGAGGAGTATGGGATCCGCTTTAGGTTATATTAGAGGTAATTAAGAATTGTATCTGTAACGTAACACAGTCACAAAGGCGCCGCACTGAAAAATTCTTTACAAGGGTTAAAGAAAGTTCTTTACAAGAGTTAAAGAAAGTGCAGAAAACTAACTACTAGAGTTAGAGTATGCAAAATGTAATCAGTCGGGCCATGAAGTTGTGAGGTTACGAAAATTAGTAGTAGAAATAAAATCAAGTTAGCTTTTAAGAAACGAGATAAAGGGAAGTTCACGAAAAAAAAGAAAATGAGTACCAAGAAATTTCATAAGGTAATCCCCAAGCATACTCCCGGTACATTGCTGACCAAATAAGCCGGAGTCTGTTCTTAAGCGGCGGAGTATGTGACGATTTCATTAATAAAAATATGGTAATTAATAAATAGGTAATGTGAAGGCTGAGAAATTTTAAATTTTGAATAAAATCACACATTTAAACTACATCTGATTGCTATCATTAAATAATAATAATATTTAATAAAGAGTTGTAATAATAAAATAAAAAGGAATACGAGTGTACAGATAGGGTAAACCTTGTTAATTAATCCTGCATAGACATGCGCTAACCGGAATTAACTTGAATTCCGACCATTAAACAAATTAATAATACTTGTAAATTTGACATTATTTAAATTATTAAACAAGACCACTGTAATGTACTTTAATGACGTCTGTAATTAAGAATATTTCTGCTTAATTAAATAGTCAAACTTTAATCCTTTAAATAAAGAAGAAACATGGAACTACTTTTATGCTGAATAGTAAATGACGAGAGATTACTACTCTCACCCCTTAACTATTAACCCACTTGCAATGGAGCGCTCATGCCATAAGCTGCGCACTGTGTTGGTTCGCGACGCAGAGATAAATATGTGAAAGTTCGCTAAAGAATATCTAAATAACTAAATTGTGCGCCGATGACATCTCTATCAAATCTTAAATAAGAAATTATGTAATTAATACAGTACTAGAACCATGAGGTGAAATTCAACTAATAAATAATCATGTGAAGTGAATACCAGTGAAACAAACTTTTGCTTGATTTATTCTAACAACAAGAATTACAATAGTCATCTATGAAGAGAGTACCACACCCAGAATGATTTAACATACGTCAGAAACTTCACCGTCACCGGATACTAAGGTAACGACAGACCTTCAGGAAACACACCGAGGACCGTAGAGCCAAATCTGCATCAACTACAGGAAACCACAGGTGACATGGAGGCTTGTCTTCCATGGTTATGAGATACTAAAATTATAACCAACAAAAGACAATTTAACTAACACATTAAGACTTTTAAAAAACAGACATTATATGTAAGATGTAGTCTGTAATCTAATATAACTGTTTGTAGTAAAACAGTAAAAGTTTAAACTGAAAGCATTATTGTTTTAAAAAGGTTAATAAAGTCCATTCTTCAAATGGCACAATTTCCAAGATTGTATATGGGGAGGTGACCATTATTAACATACTATATTCAATCCCGGATCCGTGGAATAAATAAAATTGATGTACATCTTTATTTTGAGGGCCCTTGTGAAAGAATAAAATATATAATCATCTTGTAAAAAAGAGCTGTACTTAAATTATGAAAATCGACTTAAATCATTACTTAAGACTGCTAAAAATAGGCATGAAGAAAAACAACTACAAAACGCTGATTCTAAAAAAATGTGGAGATATGTTCATCTAAAATTGGATCGTAATTCAAAAAATAGACAAGTAAATGATATTTTGATTAATAATAAACTTGACAGCAATGACTGGACATTGCTAATTATTTTAATGAATTTTTCAGCACAATAGTATCTAGGCTGAATGAAAGTGCGACTCCTCCTATTCTGCAGCATGAAATACCAGATATATCAATTAATCAGCATACTATGTTTCTAACACCAACAAATGAGTCAGAAGTTTACCAAACTATTCGTGAACTCAAAAATAAACCTGGTGGGTGTGATGAAATTCATGCCTATACAGTTAAGCTAGCTGCTCCGTTCATAACTCCTGCTTTGACTCACATTATTAATACTGCTATGATACAAGGTACATGTCCATATCAATTTTAGAAAGCTGTAATTTGTCCTATATATAAGGAAGGTGTAAAAAGTTTGGTTAACAATTATCGACCGATCGCACTGATATCAAATTTAGCTAAGATTTTTGAAAAAATTATTTTTACCAGATTATTTAAATTTGTAAAGAAACATAACCTGTTAAGTGCTAAACAATTTGGCTTTCTCAAGAAGAAAGGTACAGATGATGCTATAGCCCTACTTAGCAAATTTATTTATGAAAATCTAAGTATTAGCATACCAACTGTTGTAACTTTTTTGGACTACTCCAAAGCTTTTGACACTGTCGATCATGGCACACTTATATCCAAATTACAGAATATGGGAATAAGAGGTGTAAACTTATCCCTGATAGCCAGTTATTTACATGACAGGACACAAGTTGTAAAGGTGAATGGGACTAGAAGTCAGCCTATTAAAACAAATGTTGGAGTGCCCCAGGGCTCTATATTAGGACCTTTATTGTTTATTTTATATATCAATGACTTACTAGTGTTACAAGATGTATTAATAGCATATGCTGATGATACAGCAGTACCAATGAAAGCAAAGACATGGCCTGAACTTGCAACAGATATGTCAACTAAATTAGATATTATATACTCTTGGCTCTATCACAATAATCTAGTACTCAACATAAGCAAGTCTGTTTTTATCACCTTTGGAAATTATAGAGACTCTGTTCCGCATGACTTTGAAATTAAGATAAATGGTCAAAAATTGAAAAGAGTTAAAACTAGTAAATATCTAGGAATAACATATGACTTTAACATGAAGTGGGATGTACATGTGGCTAACATTGTAAAAAAAACCAAATACTTAGTCTACGTTTTTTACAGACTTAAACAAATTTTATCAAAAAAGCAACTACTACAAATATACTATGGACTATTCCATAGTGTGGCAGGGTATGCTATCATAGGCTGGGGGGGTCTATATAAATCATCTCTAGACGCATTGGATCGGCTGCAAAAGTGTATTCTTAAAATTATAGGAGTCAATGAACAAGATTCGAATAAACTATTAAATGTTAAACAGGTGTTTGTAGTGAATTCTATAGTTTATCAATACAATGATCTAAAAAGTGAGTTTTTACAAAATCGAATCAACACACGGTATAAAAATATTATATTGCCGTGACACCTATTAAGTATTGGGCAAAGAAGCTATGTGTAATATGCCATAAAATATTTTAATGAATTACCTAATGAACTGAAAAATCTAAGTGTAAATATAAAAGTGCTTAAAAAAAAAATCAAAGAAAAAATTAGGAACATTGTTATTGAATAATCAAAAAAACAGTCTATTATGATATGGACCTTTTTTTCTCTTTTTTTTTTCATTTATTTATTGAATTGTATTATAGTACAAACTAAAATTTTGTTAAAATTTAAAAATAATTTATTTTTAATATATTACTATGATCGGTGAGGTAAAACTCACAATTAGTATTAAGTATATAAATATTAATTCTAAGGACCAACCTATGTACGGGCATTTATGCCCCCTATAGGTCCTTTATTGAATAATTTTTATTATATGTAAAGGAAAATTGGTAATAAATATTATTATTATTATTATTATTATTGTAAACTGTAAGCTGTTGAACCATATATGTTGAGAACTTTAAGTAGAGCATTTAATCTCTTTATGTAATAAAGAGATGTCATCTTTAGTACAGACTAAACTGAGTGCATAATTCAACAGTCTCCCCTTCCCAGTTTCCTTTTATATTAATTGTTTTGGTGTTGTGATTAATTTTCAGCTCGTCACAACGAAGGCAGCCTGTATTAATTGGCAGAACCAATTAATGCGGGTTCCCTATGTTATAACACAAGTTAAGATGTTATAAATTGCGCCACTGTGCTATTCTGCTTTTCTGCTCTGCTTTGTTAAATTTAAATTTGCTGCTCCTTTAAAAAAAAAAAATTGTGTCTCGTGTTGTTTAAGAAGTAATTGTGTCCCAATATCACACACACAAGCTGTTGATCTATTCACTCATGTACTTTAATATGTGTCAAAATTTTAAATAAAATAAAAATCATAATTATTATTATAGTAATATAGTATAGGTAACTTTAATTGTAAATTTAATATGTGTAAACTTATATTAACATATTGACCCACGTAAACAAAACCATGTACGTACTTGTCCAAAAATTTCATTCATCAACGTGTCAATTTGACGACAAACTCGGACAGGTAAATATCCTGTTGCCGCCTGTGTAAAACTGTCATAGTTACCCTCCCGCAAGTTGAGTTAGACAATACGCCACCCTCTTTGATAGTTCTATTGTTATAAGAAGCATGTATTTTCCTGTGCTTAGTAACCGAGGATTCCCCCTTTGTTGAACGTATATTGAAGCCTGTGTGAGATTTCTCTCTCTCTACCAATGTAAAATGATTAAAGTACACATTTGAATTGTTTATTTGTAAAAAAAAAAGAGTAAGAATACAATTTATTTATATTTTTATTTTTCTTGTGTAAAAAAAAAAAAAGAAAGCGTTATATAGAATTTAATGCGAATAGTAAAATAAATTTTAGTGTGCGAAAACTACTAACTCTATTGTTAAATTAAGTGTTCTACCCCTTACCCCGTAACAAAGGAAAATGTTAACCTTTAAACTAAGTAAAATTAAATCGAAGTATATAAACGTGTCCTAAATAAAAAAATATATAAATTATAAAATTTTTTTTAGTAAATGATAAGTCCTTTAAATAAAAGTTTAATAATATCTTAAACTATACTAACGTGTTATAAAAGTGTATTAGTAAAATAAGTAAAAGGAAATAATCGTGTTAAGAATTGTAGGAAGCGACCCCAATTGTTATAAAATCCTAAAGTGTTACCGAAGTAAACAATAGCTGCGACCATGTGTATAAACCACACCCCTGTATAAAGTGTTTGTCCCTTCCTGCTTAGTGTGTTACAGCTGTTCGTTTTAAAAGTAAATAAAGATTCCCCTTCGTGAAGTTCCGCTTATCTCATTAGGATTAGAAATAATCTAAAGAGGAGTATGGGATCCGCTTTAGGTTATATTAGAGGTAATTAAGAATTGTATCTGTAACGTAACACAGTCACAAAGGCGCCGCACTGAAAAATTCTTTACAAGGGTTAAAGAAAGTTCTTTACAAGAGTTAAAGAAAGTGCAGAAAACTAACTACTAGAGTTAGAGTATGCAAAATGTAATCAGTCGGGCCATGAAGTTGTGAGGTTACGAAAATTAGTAGTAGAAATAAAATCAAGTTAGCTTTTAAGAAACGAGATAAAGGGAAGTTCACGAAAAAAAAGAAAATGAGTACCAAGAAATTTCATAAGGTAATCCCCAAGCATACTCCCGGTACATTGCTGACCAAATAAGCCGGAGTCTGTTCTTAAGCGGCGGAGTATGTGACGATTTCATTAATAAAAATATGGTAATTAATAAATAGGTAATGTGAAGGCTGAGAAATTTTAAATTTTGAATAAAATCACACATTTAAACTACATCTGATTGCTATCATTAAATAATAATAATATTTAATAAAGAGTTGTAATAATAAAATAAAAAGGAATACGAGTGTACAGATAGGGTAAACCTTGTTAATTAATCCTGCATAGACATGCGCTAACCGGAATTAACTTGAATTCCGACCATTAAACAAATTAATAATACTTGTAAATTTGACATTATTTAAATTATTAAACAAGACCACTGTAATGTACTTTAATGACGTCTGTAATTAAGAATATTTCTGCTTAATTAAATAGTCAAACTTTAATCCTTTAAATAAAGAAGAAACATGGAACTACTTTTATGCTGAATAGTAAATGACGAGAGATTACTACTCTCACCCCTTAACTATTAACCCACTTGCAATGGAGCGCTCATGCCATAAGCTGCGCACTGTGTTGGTTCGCGACGCAGAGATAAATATGTGAAAGTTCGCTAAAGAATATCTAAATAACTAAATTGTGCGCCGATGACATCTCTATCAAATCTTAAATAAGAAATTATGTAATTAATACAGTACTAGAACCATGAGGTGAAATTCAACTAATAAATAATCATGTGAAGTGAATACCAGTGAAACAAACTTTTGCTTGATTTATTCTAACAACAAGAATTACAATAGTCATCTATGAAGAGAGTACCACACCCAGAATGATTTAACATACGTCAGAAACTTCACCGTCACCGGATACTAAGGTAACGACAGACCTTCAGGAAACACACCGAGGACCGTAGAGCCAAATCTGCATCAACTACAGGAAACCACAGGTGACATGGAGGCTTGTCTTCCATGGTTATGAGATACTAAAATTATAACCAACAAAAGACAATTTAACTAACACATTAAGACTTTTAAAAAACAGACATTATATGTAAGATGTAGTCTGTAATCTAATATAACTGTTTGTAGTAAAACAGTAAAAGTTTAAACTGAAAGCATTATTGTTTTAAAAAGGTTAATAAAGTCCATTCTTCAAATGGCACAATTTCCAAGATTGTATATGGGGAGGTGACCATTATTAACATACTATATTCAATCCCGGATCCGTGGAATAAATAAAATTGATGTACATCTTTATTTTGAGGGCCCTTGTGAAAGAATAAAATATATAATCATCTTGTAAAAAAGAGCTGTACTTAAATTATGAAAATCGACTTAAATCATTACTTAAGACTGCTAAAAATAGGCATGAAGAAAAACAACTACAAAACGCTGATTCTAAAAAAATGTGGAGATATGTTCATCTAAAATTGGATCGTAATTCAAAAAATAGACAAGTAAATGATATTTTGATTAATAATAAACTTGACAGCAATGACTGGACATTGCTAATTATTTTAATGAATTTTTCAGCACAATAGTATCTAGGCTGAATGAAAGTGCGACTCCTCCTATTCTGCAGCATGAAATACCAGATATATCAATTAATCAGCATACTATGTTTCTAACACCAACAAATGAGTCAGAAGTTTACCAAACTATTCGTGAACTCAAAAATAAACCTGGTGGGTGTGATGAAATTCATGCCTATACAGTTAAGCTAGCTGCTCCGTTCATAACTCCTGCTTTGACTCACATTATTAATACTGCTATGATACAAGGTACATGTCCATATCAATTTTAGAAAGCTGTAATTTGTCCTATATATAAGGAAGGTGTAAAAAGTTTGGTTAACAATTATCGACCGATCGCACTGATATCAAATTTAGCTAAGATTTTTGAAAAAATTATTTTTACCAGATTATTTAAATTTGTAAAGAAACATAACCTGTTAAGTGCTAAACAATTTGGCTTTCTCAAGAAGAAAGGTACAGATGATGCTATAGCCCTACTTAGCAAATTTATTTATGAAAATCTAAGTATTAGCATACCAACTGTTGTAACTTTTTTGGACTACTCCAAAGCTTTTGACACTGTCGATCATGGCATACTTATATCCAAATTACAGAATATGGGAATAAGAGGTGTAAGCTTATCCCTGATAGCCAGTTATTTACATGACAGGACACAAGTTGTAAAGGTGAATGGGACTAGAAGTCAGCCTATTAAAACAAATGTTGGAGTGCCCCAGGGCTCTATATTAGGACCTTTATTGTTTATTTTATATATCAATGACTTACTAGTGTTACAAGATGTATTAATAGCATATGCTGATGATACAGCAGTACCAATGAAAGCAAAGACATGGCCTGAACTTGCAACAGATATGTCAACTAAATTAGATATTATATACTCTTGGCTCTATCACAATAATCTAGTACTCAACATAAGCAAGTCTGTTTTTATCACCTTTGGAAATTATAGAGACTCTGTTCCGCATGACTTTGAAATTAAGATAAATGGTCAAAAATTGAAAAGAGTTAAAACTAGTAAATATCTAGGAATAACATATGACTTTAACATGGAGTGGGATGTACATGTGGCTAACATTGTAAAAAAAACCAAATACTTAGTCTACGTTTTTTACAGACTTAAACAAATTTTATCAAAAAAGCAACTACTACAAATATACTATGGACTATTCCATAGTGTGGCAGGGTATGCTATCATAGGCTGGGGGGGGTCTATATAAATCATCTCTAGACGCATTGGATCGGCTGCAAAAGTGTATTCTTAAAATTATAGGAGTCAATGAACAAGATTCGAATAAACTATTAAATGTTAAACAGGTGTTTGTAGTGAATTCTATAGTTTATCAATACAATGATCTAAAAAGTGAGTTTTTACAAAATCGAATCAACACACGGTATAAAAATATTATATTGCCGTGACACCTATTAAGTATTGGGCAAAGAAGCTATGTGTAATATGCCATAAAATATTTTAATGAATTACCTAATGAACTGAAAAATCTAAGTGTAAATATAAAAGTGCTTAAAAAAAAATCAAAGAAAAAATTAGGAACATTGTTATTGAATAATCAAAAAAACAGTCTATTATGATATGGACCTTTTTTTCTCTTTTTTTTCATTTATTTATTGAATTGTATTATAGTACAAACTAAAATTTTGTTAAAATTTAAAAATAATTTATTTTTAATATATTACTATGATCGGTGAGGTAAAACTCACAATTAGTATTAAGTATATAAATATTAATTCTAAGGACCAACCTATGTACGGGCATTTATGCCCCCTATAGGTCCTTTATTGTATAATTTTTATTATATGTAAAGGAAAATTGGTAATAAATATTATTATTATTATTATTATTATTGTAAACTGTAAGCTGTTGAACCATATATGTTGAGAACTTTAAGTAGAGCATTTAATCTCTTTATGTAATAAAGAGATGTCATCTTTAGTACAGACTAAACAGAGTGCATAAATCAACAGTCTCCCTTCCCAGTTTCCTTTTATATTAATTGTTTTGGTGTTGTGATTAATTTTCAGCTCGTCACAACGAAGGCAGCCTGTATTAATTGGCAGAACCAATTAATGCTGGTTCCCTATGTTATAACACAAGTTAAGATGTTATAAATTGCGCCACTGTGCTATTCTGCTTTTCTGCTCTGCTTTGTTATATTTAA
The DNA here is from genome assembly GCA_034769895.1 of Magicicada septendecula. Lineage (NCBI taxonomy): Eukaryota > Metazoa > Arthropoda > Insecta > Hemiptera > Cicadidae > Magicicada > Magicicada septendecula. The sequence continues at coordinate 1,218,393,707 of CM068367.1, forward strand.
ATTTGCTGCTCCTTTAAACAAAAAAAATTGTGTCTCGTGTTGTTTAAGAAGTAATTGTGTCCCAATATCACACACACAAGCTGTTGATCTATTCACTCATGTACTTTAATATGTGTCAAAATTTTAAATAAAATAAAAATCATAATTATTATTATAGTAATATAGTATAGGTAACTTTAATTGTAAATTTAATATGTGTAAACTTATATTAACATGTTGACCCACGTAAACAAAACCATGTACGTACTTGTCCAAAAATTTCATTCATCAACGTGTCAATTTGACGACAAACTCGGACAGGTAAATATCCTGTTGCCGCCTGTGTAAAACTGTCATAGTTACCCTCCCGCAAGTTGAGTTAGACAATACGCCACCCTCTTTGATAGTTCTATTGTTATAAGAAGCATGTATTTTCCTGTGCTTAGTAACCGAGGATTCCCCCTTTGTTGAACGTATATTGAAGCCTGTGTGAGATTTCTCTCTCTCTACTAATGTAAAATGATTAAAGTACACATTTGAATTGTTTATTTGTAAAAAAAAAAGAGTAAGAATACAATTGATTTATATTTTTATTTTTCTTGTGTAAAAAAAAAAAAGAAAGCGTTATATAGAATTTAATGCGAATAGTAAAATAAATTTTAGTGTGCGAAAACTACTAACTCTATTGTTAAATTAAGTGTTCTACCCCTTACCCCGTAACAAAGTAAAATGTTAACCTTTAAACTAAGTAAAATTAAATCGAAGTATATAAACGTGTCCTAAATAAAAAAATATATAAATTATAAAATTTTTTTAGTAAATGATAAGTCCTTTAAATAAAAGTTTAATAATATCTTAAACTATACTAACGTGTTATAAAAGTGTATTAGTAAAATAAGTAAAAGGAAATAATCGTGTTAAGAATTGTAGGAAGCGACCCCAATTGTTATAAAATCCTAAAGTGTTACCGAAGTAAACAATAGCTGCGACCATGTGTATAAACCACACCCCTGTATAAAGTGTTTGTCCCTTCCTGCTTAGTGTGTTACAGCTGTTCGTTTTAAAAGTAAATAAAGATTCCCCTTCGTGAAGTTCCGCTTATCTCATTAGGATTAGAAATAATCTAAAGAGGAGTATGGGATCCGCTTTAGGTTATATTAGAGGTAATTAAGAATTGTATCTGTAACGTAACACAGTCACAAAGGCGCCGCACTGAAAAATTCTTTACAAGGGTTAAAGAAAGTTCTTTACAAGAGTTAAAGAAAGTGCAGAAAACTAACTACTAGAGTTAGAGTATGCAAAATGTAATCAGTCGGGCCACGATGTTGTAAGGTTACGAAAATTAGTAGTAGAAATAAAATCAAGTTAGCTTTTAAGAAACGAGATAAAGGGAAGTTCACGAAAAAAAAGAAAATGAGTACCACGAAATTTCATAAGGTAATCCCCAAGCATACTCCCGGTACATTGCTGACCAAATATGCCGGAGTCTGTTCTTAAGCGGCGGAGTATGTGACGATTTCATTAATAAAAATATGGTAATTAATAAATAGGTAATGTGAAGGCTGAGAAATTTTAAATTTTGAATAAAAACACACATTTAAACTACATCTGATTGCTATCACTAAATAATAATAATATTTAATAAAGAGTTGTAATAATAAAATAAAAAGGAATACGAGTGTACAGATAGGGTAAACCTTGTTAATTAATCCTGCATAGACATGCGCTAACCGGAATTAACTTGAATTCCGACCATTAAACAAATTAATAATACTTGTAAATTTGACATTATTTAAATTATTAAACAAGACCACTGTAATGTACTTTAATGACGTCTGTAATTAAGAATATATCTGCTTAATTAAATAGTCAAACTTTAATCCTTTAAATAAAGAAGGAACATGAAACTACTTATATGCTGAATAGTAAATGACGCGAGATTACTACTCTCACCCCTTAACTATTAACCCACTTGCAATGGAGCGCTCACGCCATAAGCTGCGCACTGCGTTGGTTCGCGACGCAGAGATAAATATGTGAAAGTTCGCTAAAGAATATCTAAATAACTAAATTGTGCGCTGATGACATCTCTATCAAATCTTAAATAAGAAATTATGTAATTAATACAGTACTAGAACCATGAGGTGAAATTCAACTAATAAATAATCATGTGAAGTGAATACCAGTGAAACAAACTTTTGCTTGTTTTATTCTAACAACAAGAATTACTACAGTCATCTATGAAGAGAGTACCACACCCAGAATGATTTAACATACGTCAGAAACTTCACCGTCACCGGATACTAAGGTAACAACAGACCTTCAGGAAACACACCGAGGACCGAAGAGCCAAATCTGCATCAACTACAGGAAACCACAGGTGACATGGAGGCTTGTCTTCCATGGTTATGAGATACTAAAATTATAACCAACAAAAGACAATTTAACTAACACATTAAGACTTTTAAAAAACAGACATTATATGTAAGATGTAGTCTGTAATCTAATAAAACTGTTTGTAGTAAAAGAGTAAAAGTTTAAACTGAAAGCATTATTGTTTTAAAAAGGTTAATAAAGTCCATTCTTCAAATGGCACAATTTCCAAGATTGTATATGGGGAGGTGACCATTATTAACATACTATATTCAATCCCGGATCCGTGGAATAAATAAAATTGATGTACATCTTTATTTTGAGGGCCCTTGTGAAAGAATAAAATATATAATCATCTTGTAAAAAAAGAGCTGTACTTAAATTACGAAAAACGACTTAAATCATTACTTAAGACTGCTAAAAATAGGCATGAAGAAAAACAACTGCAAAACGCTGATTCTAAAAAAATGTGGAGATATGTTCATCTAAAATTGGATCGTAATTCAAAAAATAGACAAGTAAATGATATTTTGATTAATAATAAACTTGACAGCAATGACTGGACAAAGGCTAATTATTTTAATGAATTTTTCAGCACAATAGTATCTAGGCTGAATGAAAGTGCGACTCCTCCTATTCTGCAGCATGAAATACCAGATATATCAATTAATCAGCATACTATGTTTGTAACACCAACAAATGAGTCAGAAGTTTACCAAACTATTCGTGAACTCAAAAATAAACCTGGTGGGTGTGATGAAATTCATGCCTATACAGTTAAGCTAGCTGCTCCGTTCATAACTCCTGCTTTGACTCACATTATTAATACTGCTATGATACAATGTACATGTCCATATCAATTTTAGAAAGCTGTAATTTGTCCTATATATAAGGAAGGTGTAAAAAGTTTGGTTAACAATTATCGACCGATCGCACTGATATCAAATTTAGCTAAGATTTTTGAAAAAATTATTTTTACCAGATTATTTAAATTTGTAAAGAAACATAACCTGTTAAGTGCTAAACAATTTGGCTTTCTCAAGAAGAAAGGTACAGATGATGCTATAGCCCTACTTAGCAAATTTATTTATGAAAATCTAAGTATTAGCATACCAACTGTTGTAACTTTTTTGGACTACTCCAAAGCTTTTGACACTGTCGATCATGGCATACTTATATCCAAATTACAGAATATGGGAATAAGAGGTGTAAGCTTATCCCTGATAGCCAGTTATTTACATGACAGGACACAAGTTGTAAAGGTGAATGGGACTAGAAGTCAGCCTATTAAAACAAATGTTGGAGTGCCCCAGGGCTCTATATTAGGACCTTTATTGTTTATTTTATATATCAATGACTTACTAGTGTTACAAGATGTATTAATAGCATATGCTGATGATACAGCAGTACCAATGAAAGCAAAGACATGGCCTGAACTTGCAACAGATATGTCAACTAAATTAGATATTATATACTCTTGGCTCTATCACAATAATCTAGTACTCAACATAAGCAAGTCTGTTTTTATCACCTTTGGAAATTATAGAGACTCTGTTCCGCATGACTTTGAAATTAAGATAAATGGTCAAAAATTGAAAAGAGTTAAAACTAGTAAATATCTAGGAATAACATATGACTTTAACATGGAGTGGGATGTACATGTGGCTAACATTGTAAAAAAAACCAAATACTTAGTCTACGTTTTTTACAGACTTTAACAAATTTTATCAAAAAAGCAACTACTACAAATATACTATGGACTATTCCATAGTGTGGCAGGGTATGCTATCATAGGCTGGGGGGGTCTATATAAATCATCTCTAGACGCATTGGATCGGCTGCAAAAGTGTATTCTTAAAATTATAGGAGTCAATGAACAAGATTCGAATAAACTATTAAATGTTAAACAGGTGTTTGTAGTGAATTCTATAGTTTATCAATACAATGATCTAAAAAGTGAGTTTTTACAAAATCAAATCAACACACGGTATAAAAATATTATATTGCCGTGACACCTATTAAGTATTGGGCAAAGAAGCTATGTGTAATATGCCATAAAATATTTTAATGAATTACCTAATGAACTGAAAAATCTAAGTGTAAATATAAAAGTGCTTAAAAAAAAATCAAAGAAAAAATTAGGAACATTGTTATTGAATAATCAAAAAAACAGTCTATTATGATATGGACCTTTTTTCTCTTTTTTTTCATTTATTTATTGAATTGTATTATAGTACAAACTAAAATTTTGTTAAAATTTAAAAATAATTTATTTTTAATATATTACTATGATCGGTGAGGTAAAACTCACAATTAGTATTAAGTATATAAATATTAATTCTAAGGACCAACCTATGTACGGGCATTTATGCCCCCTATAGGTCCTTTATTGTATAATTTTTATTATATGTAAAGGAAAATTGGTAATAAATATTATTATTATTATTATTATTGTAAACTGTAAGCTGTTGAACCATATATGTTGAGAACTTTAAGTAGAGCATTTAATCTCTTTATGTAATAAAGAGATGTCATCTTTAATACAGACTAAACTGAGTGCATAAATCAACAGTCTCCCCTTCCCAGTTTCCTTTTATATTAATTGTTTTGGTGTTGTGATTAATTTTCAGCTCGTCACAACGAAGGCAGCCTGTATTAATTGGCAGAACCAATTAATGCTGGTTCCCTATGTTATAACACAAGTTAAGATGTTATAAATTGCGCCACTGTGCTATTCTGCTTTTCTGCTCTGCTTTGTTAAATTTAAATTTGCTGCTCCTTTAAAAAAAAAAAATTGTGTCTCGTGTTGTTTAAGAAGTAATTGTGTCCCAATATCACACACACAAGCTGTTGATCTATTCACTCATGTACTTTAATATGTGTCAAAATTTTAAATAAAATAAAAATCATAATTATTATTATAGTAATATAGTGTAGGTAACTTTAATTGTAAATTTAATATGTGTAAACTTATATTAACATATTGACCCACGTAAACAAAACCATGTACGTACTTGTCCAAAAATTTCATTCATCAACGTGTCAATTTGACGACAAACTCGGACAGGTAAATATCCTGTTGCCGCCTGTGTAAAACTGTCATAGTTACCCTCCCGCAAGTTGAGTTAGACAATACGCCACCCTCTTTGATAGTTCTATTGTTATAAGAAGCATGTATTTTCCTGTGCTTAGTAACCGAGGATTCCCCCTTTGTTGAACGTATATTGAAGCCTGTGTGAGATTTCTCTCTCTCTACCAATGTAAAATGATTAAAGTACACATTTGAATTGTTTATTTGTAAAAAAAAAAGAGTAAGAATACAATTGATTTATATTTTTATTTATCTTGTGTAAAAAAAAAAAAAAAAAAGAAAGCGTTATATAGAATTTAATGCGAATAGTAAAATAAATTTTAGTGTGCGAAAACTACTAACTCTATTGTTAAATTAAGTGTTCTACCCCTTACACCGTAACAAAGTAAAATGTTAACCTTTAAACTAAGTAAAATTAAATCGAAGTATATAAACGTGTCCTAAATAAAAAAATATATAAATTATAAAATTTTTTTTAGTAAATGATAAGTCCTTTAAATAAAAGGTTAATAATATCTTAAACTACACTAACGTGTTATAAAAGTGTATTAGTAAAATAAGTAAATGGAAATAATCGTGTTAAGAATTGTAGGAAGCGACCCCAATTGTTATAAAATCCTAAAGTGTTACCGAAGTAAACAATAGCTGCGACCATGTGTATAAACCACACCCCTGTACAAAGTGTTTGTCCCTTCCTGCTTAGTGTGTTACAGCTGTTCATTTTAAAAGTAAATAAAGATTCCCCTTCGTGAAGTTCCGCTTATCTCATTAGGATTAGAAATAATCTAAAGAGGAGTATGGGATCCGCTTTAGGTTATATTAGAGGTAATTAAGAATTGTATATGTAACGTAACACAGTCACAAAGGCGCCGCACTGAAAAATTCTTTACAAGGGTTAAAGAAAGTTCTTTACAAGAGTTAAAGAAAGTGCAGAAAACTAACTACTAGAGTTAGAGTATGCAAAATGTAATCAGTCGGGCCACGATGTTGTAAGGTTACGAAAATTAGTAGTAGAAATAAAATCAAGTTAGCTTTTAAGAAACGAGATAAAGGGAAGTTCACGAAAAAAAAGAAAATGAGTACCACGAAATTTCATAAGGTAATCCCCAAGCATACTCCCGGTACATTGCTGACCAAATATGCCGGAGTCTGTTCTTAAGCGGCGGAGTATGTGACGATTTCATTAATAAAAATATGGTAATTAATAAATAGGTAATGTGAAGGCTGAGAAATTTTAAATTTTGAATAAAATCACACATTTAAACTACATCTGATTGCTATCACTAAATAATAATAATATTTAATAAAGAGTTGTAATAATAAAATAAAAAGGAATACGAGTGTACAGATAGGGTAAACCTTGTTAATTAATCCTGCATAGACATGCGCTAACCGGAATTAACTTGAATTCCGACCCCTAAACAAATTAATAATACTTGTAAATTTGACATTATTTAAATTATTAAACAAGACCACTGTAATGTACTTTAATGACGTCTGTAATTAAGAATATATCTGCTTAATTAAATAGTCAAACTTTAATCCTTTAAATAAAGAAGGAACATGGAACTACTTATATGCTGAATAGTAAATGACGCGAGATTACTACTCTCACCCCTTAACTATTAACCCACTTGCAATGGAGCGCTCACGCCATAAGCTGCGCACTGCGTTGGTTCGCGACGCAGAGATAAATATGTGAAAGTTCGCTAAAGAATATCTAAATAACTAAATTGTGCGCTGATGACATCTCTATCAAATCTTAAATAAGAAATTATGTAATTAATACAGCACTAGAACCATGAGGTGAAATTCAACTAATAAATAATCATGTGAAGTGAATACCAGTGAAACAAACTTTTGCTTGTTTTATTCTAACAACAAGAATTACTACAGTCATCTATGAAGAGAGTACCACACCCAGAATGATTTAACATACGTCAGAAACTTCACCGTCACCGGATACTAAGGTAACAACAGACCTTCAGGAAACACACCGAGGACCGAAGAGCCAAATCTGCATCAACTACAGGAAACCACAGGTGACATGGAGGCTTGTCTTCCATGGTTATGAGATACTAAAATTATAACCAACAAAAGACAATTTAACTAACACATTAAGACTTTTAAAAAACAGACATTATATGTAAGATGTAGTCTGTAATCTAATAAAACTGTTTGTAGTAAAAGAGTAAAAGTTTAAACTGAAAGCATTATTGTTTTAAAAAGGTTAATAAAGTCCATTCTTCAAATGGCACAATTTCCAAGATTGTATATGGGGAGGTGACCATTATTAACATACTATATTCAATCCCGGATCCGTGGAATAAATAAAATTGATGTACATCTTTATTTTGAGGGCCCTTGTGAAAGAATAAAATATATAATCATCTTGTAAAAAAAGAGCTGTACTTAAATTACGAAAAACGACTTAAATCATTACTTAAGACTGCTAAAAATAGGCATGAAGAAAAACAACTACAAAACGCTGATTCTAAAAAAATGTGGAGATATGTTCATCTAAAATTGGATCGTAATTCAAAAAATAGACAAGTAAATGATATTTTGATTAATAATAAACTTGACAGCAATGACTGGACAAAGGCTAATTATTTTAATGAATTTTTCAGCACAATAGTATCTAGGCTGAATGAAAGTGCGACTCCTCCTATTCTGCAGCATGAAATACCAGATATATCAATTAATCAGCATACTATGTTTGTAACACCAACAAATGAGTCAGAAGTTTACCAAACTATTCGTGAACTCAAAAATAAACCTGGTGGGTGTGATGAAATTCATGCCTATACAGTTAAGCTAGCTGCTCCGTTCATAACTCCTGCTTTGACTCACATTATTAATACTGCTATGATACAATGTACATGTCCATATCAATTTTAGAAAGCTGTAATTTGTCCTATATATAAGGAAGGTGTAAAAAGTTTGGTTAACAATTATCGACCGATCGCACTGATATCAAATTTAGCTAAGATTTTTGAAAAAATTATTTTTACCAGATTATTTAAATTTGTAAAGAAACATAACCTGTTAAGTGCTAAACAATTTGGCTTTCTCAAGAAGAAAGGTACAGATGATGCTATAGCCCTACTTAGCAAATTTATTTATGAAAATCTAAGTATTAGCATACCAACTGTTGTAACTTTTTTGGACTACTCCAAAGCTTTTGACACTGTCGATCATGGCATACTTATATCCAAATTACAGAATATGGGAATAAGAGGTGTAAGCTTATCCCTGATAGCCAGTTATTTACATGACAGGACACAAGTTGTAAAGGTGAATGGGACTAGAAGTCAGCCTATTAAAACAAATGTTGGAGTGCCCCAGGGCTCTATATTAGGACCTTTATTGTTTATTTTATATATCAATGACTTACTAGTGTTACAAGATGTATTAATAGCATATGCTGATGATACAGCAGTACCAATGAAAGCAAAGACATGGCCTGAACTTGCAACAGATATGTCAACTAAATTAGATATTATATACTCTTGGCTCTATCACAATAATCTAGTACTCAACATAAGCAAGTCTGTTTTTATCACCTTTGGAAATTATAGAGACTCTGTTCCGCATGACTTTGAAATTAAGATAAATGGTCAAAAATTGAAAAGAGTTAAAACTAGTAAATATCTAGGAATAACATATGACTTTAACATGGAGTGGGATGTACATGTGGCTAACATTGTAAAAAAAACCAAATACTTAGTCTACGTTTTTTACAGACTTAAACAAATTTTATCAAAAAAGCAACTACTACAAATATACTATGGACTATTCCATAGTGTGGCAGGGTATGCTATCATAGTCTGGGGGGGTCTATATAAATCATCTCTAGACGCATTGGATCGGCTGCAAAAGTGTATTCTTAAAATTATAGGAGTCAATGAACAAGATTCGAATAAACTATTAAATGTTAAACAGGTGTTTGTAGTGAATTCTATAGTTTATCAATACAATGATCTAAAAAGTGAGTTTTTACAAAATCGAATCAACACACGGTATAAAAATATTATATTGCCGTGACACCTATTAAGTATTGGGCAAAGAAGCTATGTGTAATATGCCATAAAATATTTTAATGAATTACCTAATGAACTGAAAAATCTAAGTGTAAATATAAAAGTGCTTAAAAAAAAATCAAAGAAAAAATTAGGAACATTGTTATTGAATAATCAAAAAAACAGTCTATTATGATATGGACCTTTTTTTCTCTTTTTTTTTCATTTATTTATTGAATTGTATTATAGTACAAACTAAAATTTTGTTAAAATTTAAAAATAATTTATTTTTAATATATTACTATGATCGGTGAGGTAAAACTCACAATTAGTATTAAGTATATAAATATTAATTCTAAGGACCAACCAATGTACGGGCATTTATGCCCCCTATAGGTCCTTTATTGTATAATTTTTATTATATGTAAAGGAAAATTGGTAATAAATATTATTATTATTATTATTATTGTAAACTGTAAGCTGTTGAACCATATATGTTGAGAACTTTAAGTAGAGCATTTAATCTCTTTATGTAATAAAGAGATGTCATCTTTAGTACAGACTAAACCGAGTGCATAAATCAACAGTCTCCCCTTCCCAGCTTCCTTTTGTATTAATTGTTTTGGTGTTGTGATTAATTTTCAGCTCGTCACAACGAAGGCAGCCTGTATTAATTGGCAGAACCAATTAATGCGGGTTCCCTATGTTATAACACAAGTTAAGAGGTTATAAATTGCGCCACTGTGCTATTCTGCTTTTCTGCTCTGCTTTGTTAAATTTAAATTTGCTGCTCCTTTAAAAAAAAAAAATTGTGTCTCGTGTTGTTTAAGAAGTAATTGTGTCCCAAAATCACACACACAAGCTGTTGATCTATTCACTCTTGTACTTTAATATGTGTCAAAATTTTAAATAAAATAAAAATCATAATTATTATTATAGTAATATAGTATAGGTAACTTTAATTGTAAATTTAATATGTGTAAACTTATATTAACATATTGACCCACGTAAACAAAACCATGTACGTACTTGTCAAAAAATTTCATTCATCAACGTGTCAATTTGACGACAAACTCGGACAGGTAAATATCCTGTTGCCGCCTGTGTAAAACTGTCATAGTTACCCTCCCGCAAGTTGAGTTAGGCAATACGCCACCCTCTTTGATAGTTCTATTGTTATAAGAAGCGTGTATTTTCCTGTGCTTAGTAACCGAGGATTCCCCCTTTGTTGAACGTATATTGAAGTCTGTGTGAGATTTCTCTCTCTCTACTAATGTAAAATGATTAAAGTTCACATTTGAATTGTTTATTTGTAAAAAAAAAGAGTAAGAATACAATTGATTTATATTTTTATTTTTCTTGTGAAAAAAAAAGAAAGCGTTATATAGAATTTAATGCGAATAGTAAAATAAGTTTTAGTGTGCGATAACTACTAACTCTATTGTTAAATTAAGTGTTCTACCCCTTACCCCGTAACAAAGTAAAATGTTAACCTTTAAACTAAGTAAAATTTAATCGAAGTATATAAACGTGTACTAAATAAAAAAAATATAAATTATAAAATTTTGTTTAATAAATGATAAGTCCTTTAAATAAAAGTTTAATAATATCTTAAACTATACTAACGTGTTATAAAAGTGTATTAGTAAAATAAGTAAAAGGAAATAATCGTGTTAAGAATTGTAGGAAGCGACCCCAATTGTTATAAAATCCTAAAGTGGTACCGAAGTAAACAATAGCCGCGACCATGTGTATATACCACACCCCTGTGTAAAGTGTTTGTCCCTTCCTGCTTAGTGTGTTACAGCTGTTCGTTTTAAAAGTAAATAAAGATTCCCCTTCGTGAAGTTCCGCTTATCTCATTAGGATTAGAAATAATCTAAAGACGAGTATGGGATCCGCTTTAGGTTATATTAGAGGTAATTAAGAATTGTATATGTAACGTAACACAGTCACAAAGGCGCCGCACTGAAAAGTTCTTTACAAGAGTTAAAGAAAGTGCAGAAAACTGACTACTAGAGTTAGAGTATGCAAAATGTAATCAGTCGGGCCACGATGTTGTAAGGTTACGAAAATTAGTAGTAGAAATAAAATCAAGTTAGCTTTTAAGAAACGAGATAAAGGGAAGTTCACGAAAAAAAAGAAAATGAGTACCAAGAAATTTCATACGGTAATCCCCAAGAATACTCCCGGTACATTGCTGACCAAATAAGCCGGAGTCTGTTCTTAAGCGGCGGAGTATGTGACGATTTCATTAATAAAAATATGGTAATTAATAAATAGGTAATGTGAAGGCTGAGAAATTTTAAATTTTTAATAAAATCGCACATTTAAACTACATCTGATTGCTATCATTAAATAATAATAATATTTAATAAAGAGTTGTAATAATAAAATAAAAAGGAATACGAGTGTACAGATAGGGTAAACCTTGTTAATTAATCCTGCATAGACATGCGCTAACCGGAATTAACTCGAATTCCGACCCCTAAACAAATTAATAATACTTGTAAATTTGACATTATTTAAATTATTAAACAAGACCACTGTAATGTACTTTAATGACGTCTGTAATTAAGAATATTTCTGCTTAATTAAATAGTCAAACTTTAATCCTTTAAATAAAGAAGGAACATGGAACTACTTTTATGCTGAATAGTAAATGACGCGAGATTACTACTCTCACCCCTTAACTATTAACCCACTTGCAATGGAGCGCTCACGCCATAAGCTGCGCACTGTGTTGTTTCGCGACGCAGAGATAAATATGTGAAAGTTCGCTAAAGAATATCTAAATAAATAAATTGTGCGCCAATGACATCTCTATCAAATCTTAAATAAGAAATTATGTAATTAATACAGTACTAGAACCATGAGGTGAAATTCAACTAATAAATAATCATGTGAAGTGAATACCAGTGAAACAAACTTTTGCTTGATTTATTCTAACAACAAGAATTACTACAGTCATCTATGAAGAGAGTACCACACCCAGAATGATTTAACATACGTCAGAAACTTCACCGTCACCGGATACTAAGGTAACGACAGACCTTCAGGAAATACACCGAGGACCGAAGAACCAAATCTGCATCAACTACAGGAAACCACAGGTGACATGGAGGCTTGTCTTCCATGGTTATGAGATACTAAAATTATAACCAACAAAAGACAATTTAACTAACACTTTAAGACTTTTAAAAACAGACATTATATGTAAGATGTAGTCTGTAATCTAATAAAACTGTTTGTAGTAAAAGAGTAAAAGTTTAAACTGAAAGCATTATTGTTTTAAAAAGGTTAATAAAGTCCATTCTTCAAATGGCACAATTTTCAAGATTGTATATGGGGAGGTGACCATTATTAACATACTATATTCAATCCCGGATCCGTGGAATAAATAAAATTGATGTACATCTTTATTTTGAGGGCCCTTGTGAAAGAATAAAATATATAATCATCTTGTAAACTGTAAGCTGTTGAACCATATATGTTGAGAACTTTAAGTAGAGCATTTAATCTCTTTATGTAATAAAGAGATGTCATCTTTAGTACAGACTAAACCGAGTGCATAAATCAACAGTCTCCCCTTCCCAGTTTCCTTTTATATTAATTGTTTTGGTGTTGTGATTAATTTTCAGCTCGTCACAACGAAGGCAGCCTGTATTAATTGGCAGAACCAATTAATGCGGGTTCCCTATGTTATAACACAAGTTAAGATGTTATAAATTGCGCCACTGTGCTATTCTGCTTTTCTGCTCTGCTTTGTTAAATTTAAATTTGCTGCTCCTTTAAAAAAAAAAAATTGTGTCTCGTGTTGTTTAAGAAGTAATTGTGTCCCAATATCACACACACAAGCTGTTGATCTATTCACTCATGTACTTTAATATGTGTCAAAATTTTAAATAAAATAAAAATCATAATTATTATTATAGTAATATAGTATAGGTAACTTCAATTGTAAATTTAATATGTGTAAACTTACATTAACATATTGACCCACGTAAACAAAACCATGTACGTACTTGTCCAAAATTTTCATTCATCAACGTGTCAATTTGACGACAAACTCGGACAGGTAAATATCCTGTTGCCGCCTGTGTAAAACTGTCATAGTTACCCTCCCGCAAGTTGAGTTAGACAATACACCACCCTCTTTGATAGTTCTATTGTTATAAGAAGCATGTATTTTCCTGTGCTTAGTAACCGAGGATTCCCCCTTTGTTGAACGTATATTGAAGCCTGTGTGAGATTTCTCTCTCTCTACCAATGTAAAATGATTAAAGTACACATTTGAATTGTTTATTTGTAAAAAAAAAGAGTAAGAATACAATTGATTTATATTTTTATTTTTCTTGTGTAAAAAAAAAAAAAAGAAAGCGTTATATAGAATTTAATGCGAATAGTAAAATAAATTTTAGTGTGCGAAAACTACTAACTCTATTGTTAAATTAAGTGTTCTACCCCTTACCCCGTAACAAAGTAAAATGTTAACCTTTAAACTAAGTAAAATTAAATCGAAGTATATAAACGTGTACTAAATAAAAAAAATATAAATTATAAAATTTTTTTTAGTAAATGATAAGTCCTTTAAATAAAAGTTTAATAATATCTTAAACTATACTAACGTGTTATAAAAGTGTATTAGTAAAATAAGTAAAAGGAAATAATCGTGTTAAGAATTGTAGGAAGCGACCCCAATTGTTATAAAATCCTAAAGTGGTACCGAAGTAAACAATAGCCGCGACCATGTGTATATACCACACCCCTGTGTAAAGTGTTTGTCCCTTCCTGCTTAGTGTGTTACAGCTGTTCGTTTTAAAAGTAAATAAAGATTCCCCTTCGTGAAGTTCCGCTTATCTCATTAGGATTCGAAATAATCTAAAGAGGAGTATGGGATCCGCTTTAGGTTATATTAGAGGTAATTAAGAATTGTATATGTAACGTAACACAGTCACAAAGGCGCCGCACTGAAAAGTTCTTTACAAGAGTTAAAGAAAGTGCAGAAAACTAACTACTAGAGTTAGAGTATGCAAAATGTAATCAGTCGGGCCACGATGTTGTGAGGTTACGAAAATTAGTAGTATAAATAAAATCAAGTTAGCTTTTAAGAAACGAGATAAAGGGAAGTTCACGAAAAAAAAGAAAATGAGTACCAAGAAATTTCATACGGTAATCCCCAAGCATACTCCCGGTACATTGCTGACCAAATAAGCCGGAGTCTGTTCTTAAGCGGCGGAGTATGTTACGATTTCATTAATAAAAATATGGTAATTAATAAATAGGTAATGTGAAGTCTGAGAAATTTTAAATTTTGAATAAAATCACATATTTAAACTACATCTGATTGCTATCATTAAATAATAATAATATGTAATAAAGAGTTGTAATAATAAAATAAAAAGGAATACGAGTGTACAGATAGGGTAAACCTTGTTAATTAATCCTGCATAGACATGCGCTAACCGGAATTAACTCGAATTCCGACCCCTAAACAAATTAATAATACTTGTAAATTTGACATTATTTAAGTTATTAAACAAGACCACTGTAATGTACTTTAATAACGTCTGTAATTAAGAATATTTCTGCTTAAATAAATAGTCAAACTTTAATCCTTTAAATAAAGAAGGAACATGGAACTACTTTTATGCTGAATAGTAAATGACGCGAGATTACTACTCTCTCCCCTTAACTATTAACCCACTTGCAATGGAGCGCTCACGCCGTAAGCTGCGCACTTCGTTGGTTCACGACGCAGAGATAAATATGTGAAAGTTCGCTAAAGAATATCTAAATAACTAAATTGTGCGCCGATGACATCTCTATCAAATCTTAAATAAGAAATTATGTAATTAATACAGTACTAGAACCATGAGGTGAAATTCAACTAATAAATAATCATGTGAAGTGAATACCAGTGAAACAAACTTTTGCTTGATTTATTCTAACAACAAGAATTACTACAGTCATCTATGAAGAGAGTACCACACCCAGAATGATTTAACATACGTCAGGAACTTCACCGTCACCGGATACTAAGGTAACGACAGACCTTCAGGAAACACACCGAGGACCGAAGAGCCAAATCTGCATCAACTACAGGAAACCACAGGTGACATGGAGGCTTGTCTTCCATGGTTATGAGATACTAAAATTATAACCAACAAAAGACAATTTAACTAACACTTTAAGACTTTTAAAAAACAGACATTATATGTAAGATGTAGTCTGTAATCTAATAAAACTGTTTGTAGTAAAAGAGTAAAAGTTTAAACTGAAAGCATTATTTTTTTTAAAAAGGTTAATAAAGTCCATTCTTCAAATGGCACAATTTTCAAGATTGTATATGGGGAGGTGACCATTATTAACATACTATATTCAATCCCGGATCCGTGGAATAAATAAAATTGATGTACATCTTTATTTTGAGGGCCCTTGTGAAAGAATAAAATATATAATCATCTTGTAAACTGTAAGCTGTTGAACCATATATGTTGAGAACTTTAAGTAGAGCATTTAATCTCTTTATGTAATAAAGAGATGTCATCTTTAGTACAGACTAAACTGAGTGCATAAATCAACAGTCTCCCCTTCCCAGTTTCCTTTTATATTAATTGTTCTGGTGTTGTGATTAATTTTCAGCTCGTCACAACGAAGGCAGCCTGTATTAATTGGCAGAACCAATTAATGCGGGTTCCCTATGTTATAACACAAGTTAAGATGTTATAAATTGCGCCACTGTGCTATTCTGCTTTTCTGCTCTGCTTTGTTAAATTTAAATTTGCTGCCCCTTTAAAAAAAAAAAATTGTGTCTCGTGTTGTATAAGAAGTAATTGTGTCCCAATATCACACACACAAGCTGTTGATCTATTCACTCATGTACTTTAATATGTGTCAAAATTTTAAATAAAATAAAAATCATAATTATTATTATAGTAATATAGTATAGGTAACTTTAATTGTAAATTTAATATGTGTAAACTTATATTAACATATTGACCCATGTAAACAAAACCATGTACGTACTTGTCGAAAAATTTCATTCATCGTGTCAATTTGACGACAAACTCGGACAGGTAAATATCCTGTTGCCGCCTGTGTAAAACTGTCATAGTTACCCTCCCGCAAGTTGAGTTAGACAATATGCCACCCTCTTTGATAGTTCTATTGTTATAAGAAGCGTGTATTTTCCTGTGCTTAGTAACCGAGGATTCCCCCTTTGTTGAACGTATATTGAAGCCTGTGTGAGATTTCTCTCTCTCTACTAATGTAAAATGATTAAAGTTCACATTTGATTAATTGTTTATTTGTAAAAAAAAAAGAGTAAGAATACAATTGATTTATATTTTTATTTTTCTTGTGAAAAAAAAAAAGAAAGCGTTATATAGAATTTAATGCGAATAGTAAAATAAATTTTAGTGTGCGAAAACTACTAACTCTATTGTTAAATTAAGTGTTCTACCCCTTACCCCGTAACAAAGTAAAATGTTAACCTTTAAACTAAGTAAAATTAAATCGAAGTATATAAACGTGTACTAAATAAAAAAAATATAAATTATAAAATTTTGTTTAATAAATGATAAGTCCTTTAAATAAAAGTTTAATAATATCTTAAACTATACTAACGTGTTATAAAAGTGTATTAGTAAAATAAGTAAAAGGAAATAATCGTGTTAAGAATTGTAGGAAGCGACCCCAATTGTTATAAAATCCTAAAGTGGTACCGAAGTAAACAATAGCCGCGACCATGTGTATATACCACACCCCTGTGTAAAGTGTTTGTCCCTTCCTGCTTAGTGTGTTACAGCTGTTCGTTTTAAAAGTAAATAAAGATTCCCCTTCGTGAAGTTCCGCTTATCTCATTAGGATTAGAAATAATCTAAAGAGGAGTATGGGATCCGCTTTAGGTTATATTAGAGGTAATTAAGAATTGTATATGTAACGTAACACAGTCACAAAGGCGCCGCACTGAAAAGTTCTTTACAAGAGTTAAAGAAAGTGCAGAAAACTAACTACTAGAGTTAGAGTATGCAAAATGTAATCAGTCGGGCCACGATGTTGTGAGGTTACGAAAATTAGTAGTATAAATAAAATCAAGTTAGCTTTTAAGAAACGAGATAAAGGGAAGTTCACGAAAAAAAAGAAAATGAGTACCAAGAAATTTCATACGGTAATCCCCAAGCATACTCCCGGTACATTGCTGACCAAATAAGCCGGAGTCTGTTCTTAAGCGGCGGAGTATGTTACGATTTCATTAATAAAAATATGGTAATTAATAAATAGGTAATGTGAAGTCTGAGAAATTTTAAATTTTGAATAAAATCACATATTTAAACTACATCTGATTGCTATCATTAAATAATAATAATATGTAATAAAGAGTTGTAATAATAAAATAAAAAGGAATACGAGTGTACAGATAGGGTAAACCTTGTTAATTAATCCTGCATAGACATGCGCTAACCGGAATTAACTCGAATTCCGACCCCTAAACAAATTAATAATACTTGTAAATTTGACATTATTTAAATTATTAAACAAGACCACTGTAATGTACTTTAATAACGTCTGTAATTAAGAATAATTCTGCTTAAATAAATAGTCAAACTTTAATCCTTTAAATAAAGAAGGAACATGGAACTACTTTTATGCTGAATAGTAAATGACGCGAGATTACTACTCTCACCCCTTAACTATTAACCCACTTGCAATGGAGCGCTCACGCCGTAAGCTGCGCACTTCGTTGGTTCGCGACGCAGAGATAAATATGTGAAAGTTCGCTAAAGAATATCTAAATAACTAAATTGTGCGCCGATGACATCTCTATCAAATCTTAAATAAGAAATTATGTAATTAATACAGTACTAGAACCATGAGGTGAAATTCAACTAATAAATAATCATGTGAAGTGAATACCAGTGAAACAAACTTTTGCTTGATTTATTCTAACAACAAGAATTACTACAGTCATCTATGAAGAGAGTACCACACCCAGAATGATTTAACATACGTCAGGAACTTCACCGTCACCGGATACTAAGGTAACGACAGACCTTCAGGAAACACACCGAGGACCGAAGAGCCAAATCTGCATCAACTACAGGAAACCACAGGTGACATGGAGGCTTGTCTTCCATGGTTATGAGATACTAAAATTATAACCAACAAAAGACAATTTAACTAACACTTTAAGACTTTTAAAAAACAGACATTATATGTAAGATGTAGTCTGTAATCTAATAAAACTGTTTGTAGTAAAAGAGTAAAAGTTTAATCTGAAAGCATTATTGTTTTAAAAAGGTTAATAAAGTCCATTCTTCAAATGGCACAATTTTCAAGATTGTATATGGGGAGGTGACCATTATTAACATACTATATTCAATCCCGGATCCGTGGAATAAATAAAATTGATGTACATCTTTATTTTGAGGGCCCTTGTGAAAGAATAAAATATATAATCATCTTGTAAACTGTAAGCTGTTGAACCATATATGTTGAGAACTTTAAGTAGAGCATTTAATCTCTTTATGTAATAAAGAGATGTCATCTTTAGTACAGACTAAACTGAGTGCATAAATCAACAGTCTCCCCTTCCCAGTTTCCTTTTATATTAATTGTTCTGGTGTTGTGATTAATTTTCAGCTCGTCACAACGAAGGCAGCCTGTATTAATTGGCAGAACCAATTAATGCGGGTTCCCTATGTTATAACACAAGTTAAGATGTTATAAATTGCGCCACTGTGCTATTCTGCTTTTCTGCTCTGCTTTGTTAAATTTAAATTTGCTGCTCCTTTAAAAAAAAAAAATTGTGTCTCGTGTTGTATAAGAAGTAATTGTGTCCCAATATCACACACACAAGCTGTTGATCTATTCACTCATGTACTTTAATATGTGTCAAAATTTTAAATAAAATAAAAATCATAATTATTATTATAGTAATATAGTATAGGTAACTTTAATTGTAAATTTAATATGTGTAAACTTATATTAACATATTGACCCATGTAAACAAAACCATGTACGTACTTGTCGAAAAATTTCATTCATCGTGTCAATTTGACGACAAACTCGGACAGGTAAATATCCTGTTGCCGCCTGTGTAAAACTGTCATAGTTACCCTCCCGCAAGTTGAGTTAGACAATATGCCACCCTCTTTGATAGTTCTATTGTTATAAGAAGCGTGTATTTTCCTGTGCTTAGTAACCGAGGATTCCCCCTTTGTTGAACGTATATTGAAGCCTGTGTGAGATTTCTCTCTCTCTACTAATGTAAAATGATTAAAGTTCACATTTGAATTGTTTATTTGTAAAAAAAAAAGAGTAAGAATACAATTGATTTATATTTTTATTTTTCTTGTGAAAAAAAAAGAAAGCGTTATATAGAATTTAATGCGAATAGTAAAATAAATTTTAGTGTGCGAAAACTACTAACTCTATTGTTAAATTAAGTGTTCTACCCCTTACCCCGTAACAAAGTAAAATGTTAACCTTTAAACTAAGTAAAATTAAATCGAAGTATATAAACGTGTACTAAATAAAAAAAATATAAATTATAAAATTTTGTTTAATAAATGATAAGTCCTTTAAATAAAAGTTTAATAATATCTTAAACTATACTAACGTGTTATAAAAGTGTATTAGTAAAATAAGTAAAAGGAAATAATCGTGTTAAGAATTGTAGGAAGCGACCCCAATTGTTATAAAATCCTAAAGTGGTACCGAAGTAAACAATAGCCGCGACCATGTGTATATACCACACCCCTGTGTAAAGTGTTTGTCCCTTCCTGCTTAGTGTGTTACAGCTGTTCGTTTTAAAAGTAAATAAAGATTCCCCTTCGTGAATTTCCGCTTATCTCATTAGGATTAGAAATAATCTAAAGAGGAGTATGGGATCCGCTTTAGGTTATATTAGAGGTAATTAAGAATTGTATATGTAACGTAACACAGTCACAAAGGCGCCGCACTGAAAAGTTCTTTACAAGAGTTAAAGAAAGTGCAGAAAACTAACTACTAGAGTTAGGGTATGCAAAATGTAATCAGTCGGGCCACGATGTTGTGAGGTTACGAAAATTAGTAGTATAAATAAAATCAAGTTAGCTTTTAAGAAACGAGATAAAGGGAAGTTCACGAAAAAAAAGAAAATGAGTACCAAGAAATTTCATACGGTAATTCCCAAGCATACTCCTGGTACATTGCTGACCAAATAAGCCGGAGTCTGTTCTTAAGCGGCGGAGTATGTTACGATTTCATTAATAAAAATATGGTAATTAATAAATAGGTAATGTGAAGTCTGAGAAATTTTAAATTTTGAATAAAATCACATATTTAAACTACATCTGATTGCTATCATTAAATAATAATAATATGTAA
This sequence comes from Magicicada septendecula, assembly GCA_034769895.1. Taxonomy (NCBI): domain Eukaryota; kingdom Metazoa; phylum Arthropoda; class Insecta; order Hemiptera; family Cicadidae; genus Magicicada; species Magicicada septendecula. The sequence goes on from CM068367.1 coordinate 1,218,414,545, forward strand.
TAAAGAGTTGTAATAATAAAATAAAAAGGAATACGAGTGTACGGATAGGGTAAACCTTGTTAATTAATCCTGCATAGACATGCGCTAACCGGAATTAACTCGAATTCCGACCCCTAAACAAATTAATAATACTTGTAAATTTGACATTATTTAAATTATTAAACAAGACCACTGTAATGTACTTTAATAACGTCTGTAATTAAGAATAATTCTGCTTAAATAAATAGTCAAACTTTAATCCTTTAAATAAAGAAGGAACATGGAACTACTTTTATGCTGAATAGTAAATGACGCGAGATTACTACTCTCACCCCTTAACTATTAACCCACTTGCAATGGAGCGCTCACGCCGTAAGCTGCGCACTTCGTTGGTTCGCGACGCAGAGATAAATATGTGAAAGTTCGCTAAAGAATATCTAAATAACTAAATTGTGCGCCGATGACATCTCTATCAAATCTTAAATAAGAAATTATGTAATTAATACAGTACTAGAACCATGAGGTGAAATTCAACTAATAAATAATCATGTGAAGTGAATACCAGTGAAACAAACTTTTGCTTGATTTATTCTAACAACAAGAATTACTACAGTCATCTATGAAGAGAGTACCACACCCAGAATGATTTAACATACGTCAGGAACTTCACCGTCACCGGATACTAAGGTAACGACAGACCTTCAGGAAACACACCGAGGACCGAAGAGCCAAATCTGCATCAACTACAGGAAACCACAGGTGACATGGAGGCTTGTCTTCCATGGTTATGAGATACTAAAATTATAACCAACAAAAGACAATTTAACTAACACTTTAAGACTTTTAAAAAACAGACATTATATGTAAGATGTAGTCTGTAATCTAATAAAACTGTTTGTAGTAAAAGAGTAAAAGTTTAATCTGAAAGCATTATTGTTTTAAAAAGGTTAATAAAGTCCATTCTTCAAATGGCACAATTTTCAAGATTGTATATGGGGAGGTGACCATTATTAACATACTATATTCAATCCCGGATCCGTGGAATAAATAAAATTGATGTACATCTTTATTTTGAGGGCCCTTGTGAAAGAATAAAATATATAATCATCTTGTAAACTGTAAGCTGTTGAACCATATATGTTGAGAACTTTAAGTAGAGCATTTAATCTCTTTATGTAATAAAGAGATGTCATCTTTAGTACAGACTAAACTGAGTGCATAAATCAACAGTCTCCCCTTCCCAGTTTCCTTTTATATTAATTGTTCTGGTGTTGTGATTAATTTTCAGCTCGTCACAACGAAGGCAGCCTGTATTAATTGGCAGAACCAATTAATGCGGGTTCCCTATGTTATAACACAAGTTAAGATGTTATAAATTGCGCCACTGTGCTATTCTGCTTTTCTGCTCTGCTTTGTTAAATTTAAATTTGCTGCTCCTTTAAAAAAAAAAAATTGTGTCTCGTGTTGTATAAGAAGTAATTGTGTCCCAATATCACACACACAAGCTGTTGATCTATTCACTCATGTACTTTAATATGTGTCAAAATTTTAAATAAAATAAAAATCATAATTATTATTATAGTAATATAGTATAGGTAACTTTAATTGTAAATTTAATATGTGTAAACTTATATTAACATATTGACCCATGTAAACAAAACCATGTACGTACTTGTCGAAAAATTTCATTCATCGTGTCAATTTGACGACAAACTCGGACAGGTAAATATCCTGTTGCCGCCTGTGTAAAACTGTCATAGTTACCCTCCCGCAAGTTGAGTTAGACAATATGCCACCCTCTTTGATAGTTCTATTGTTATAAGAAGCGTGTATTTTCCTGTGCTTAGTAACCGAGGATTCCCCCTTTGTTGAACGTATATTGAAGCCTGTGTGAGATTTCTCTCTCTCTACTAATGTAAAATGATTAAAGTTCACATTTGAATTGTTTATTTGTAAAAAAAAAAGAGTAAAAATACAATTGATTTATATTTTTATTTTTCTTGTGAAAAAAAAAAGAAAGCGTTATATAGAATTTAATGCGAATAGTAAAATAAATTTTAGTGTGCGAAAACTACTAACTCTATTGTTAAATTAAGTGTTCTACCCCTTACCCCGTAACAAAGTAAAATGTTAACCTTTAAACTAAGTAAAATTAAATCGAAGTATATAAACGTGTACTAAATAAAAAAAATATAAATTATAAAATTTTGTTTAATAAATGATAAGTCCTTTAAATAAAAGTTTAATAATATCTTAAACTATACTAACGTGTTATAAAAGTGTATTAGTAAAATAAGTAAAAGGAAATAATCGTGTTAAGAATTGTAGGAAGCGACCCCAATTGTTATAAAATCCTAAAGTGGTACCGAAGTAAACAATAGCCGCGACCATGTGTATATACCACACCCCTGTGTAAAGTGTTTGTCCCTTCCTGCTTAGTGTGTTACAGCTGTTCGTTTTAAAAGTAAATAAAGATTCCCCTTCGTGAATTTCCGCTTATCTCATTAGGATTAGAAATAATCTAAAGAGGAGTATGGGATCCGCTTTAGGTTATATTAGAGGTAATTAAGAATTGTATATGTAACGTAACACAGTCACAAAGGCGCCGCACTGAAAAGTTCTTTACAAGAGTTAAAGAAAGTGCAGAAAACTAACTACTAGAGTTAGGGTATGCAAAATGTAATCAGTCGGGCCACGATGTTGTGAGGTTACGAAAATTAGTAGTATAAATAAAATCAAGTTAGCTTTTAAGAAACGAGATAAAGGGAAGTTCACGAAAAAAAAGAAAATGAGTACCAAGAAATTTCATACGGTAATTCCCAAGCATACTCCTGGTACATTGCTGACCAAATAAGCCGGAGTCTGTTCTTAAGCGGCGGAGTATGTTACGATTTCATTAATAAAAATATGGTAATTAATAAATAGGTAATGTGAAGTCTGAGAAATTTTAAATTTTGAATAAAATCACATATTTAAACTACATCTGATTGCTATCATTAAATAATAATAATATGTAATAAAGAGTTGTAATAATAAAATAAAAAGGAATACGAGTGTACGGATAGGGTAAACCTTGTTAATTAATCCTGCATAGACATGCGCTAACCGGAATTAACTCGAATTCCGACCCCTAAACAAATTAATAATACTTGTAAATTTGACATTATTTAAATTATTAAACAAGACCACTGTAATGTACTTTAATAACGTCTGTAATTAAGAATAATTCTGCTTAAATAAATAGTCAAACTTTAATCCTTTAAATAAAGAAGGAACATGGAACTACTTTTATGCTGAATAGTAAATGACGCGAGATTACTACTCTCACCCCTTAACTATTAACCCACTTGCAATGGAGCGCTCACGCCGTAAGCTGCGCACTTCGTTGGTTCGCGACGCAGAGATAAATATGTGAAAGTTCGCTAAAGAATATCTAAATAACTAAATTGTGCGCCGATGACATCTCTATCAAATCTTAAATAAGAAATTATGTAATTAATACAGTACTAGAACCATGAGGTGAAATTCAACTAATAAATAATCATGTGAAGTGAATACCAGTGAAACAAACTTTTGCTTGATTTATTCTAACAACAAGAATTACTACAGTCATCTATGAAGAGAGTACCACACCCAGAATGATTTAACATACGTCAGGAACTTCACCGTCACCGGATACTAAGGTAACGACAGACCTTCAGGAAACACACCGAGGACCGAAGAGCCAAATCTGCATCAACTACAGGAAACCACAGGTGACATGGAGGCTTGTCTTCCATGGTTATGAGATACTAAAATTATAACCAACAAAAGACAATTTAACTAACACTTTAAGACTTTTAAAAAACAGACATTATATGTAAGATGTAGTCTGTAATCTAATAAAACTGTTTGTAGTAAAAGAGTAAAAGTTTAAACTGAAAGCATTATTGTTTTAAAAAGGTTAATAAAGTCCATTCTTCAAATGGCACAATTTTCAAGATTGTATATGGGGAGGTGACCATTATTAACATACTATATTCAATCCCGGATCCGTGGAATAAATAAAATTGATGTACATCTTTATTTTGAGGGCCCTTGTGAAAGAATAAAATATATAATCATCTTGTAAACTGTAAGCTGTTGAACCATATATGTTGAGAACTTTAAGTAGAGCATTTAATCTCTTTATGTAATAAAGAGATGTCATCTTTAGTACAGACTAAACTGAGTGCATAAATCAACAGTCTCCCCTTCCCAGTTTCCTTTTATATTAATTGTTCTGGTGTTGTGATTAATTTTCAGCTCGTCACAACGAAGGCAGCCTGTATTAATTGGCAGAACCAATTAATGCGGGTTCCCTATGTTATAACACAAGTTAAGATGTTATAAATTGCGCCACTGTGCTATTCTGCTTTTCTGCTCTGCTTTGTTAAATTTAAATTTGCTGCTCCTTTAAAAAAAAAAAATTGTGTCTCGTGTTGTATAAGAAGTAATTGTGTCCCAATATCACACACACAAGCTGTTGATCTATTCACTCATGTACTTTAATATGTGTCAAAATTTTAAATAAAATAAAAATCATAATTATTATTATAGTAATATAGTATAGGTAACTTTAATTGTAAATTTAATATGTGTAAACTTATATTAACATATTGACCCATGTAAACAAAACCATGTACGTACTTGTCGAAAAATTTCATTCATCGTGTCAATTTGACGACAAACTCGGACAGGTAAATATCCTGTTGCCGCCTGTGTAAAACTGTCATAGTTACCCTCCCGCAAGTTGAGTTAGACAATATGCCACCCTCTTTGATAGTTCTATTGTTATAAGAAGCGTGTATTTTCCTGTGCTTAGTAACCGAGGATTCCCCCTTTGTTGAACGTATATTGAAGCCTGTGTGAGATTTCTCTCTCTCTACTAATGTAAAATGATTAAAGTTCACATTTGAATTGTTTATTTGTAAAAAAAAAAGAGTAAAAATACAATTGATTTATATTTTTATTTTTCTTGTGAAAAAAAAAAGAAAGCGTTATATAGAATTTAATGCGAATAGTAAAATAAATTTTAGTGTGCGAAAACTACTAACTCTATTGTTAAATTAAGTGTTCTACCCCTTACCCCGTAACAAAGTAAAATGTTAACCTTTAAACTAAGTAAAATTAAATCGAAGTATATAAACGTGTACTAAATAAAAAAAATATAAATTATAAAATTTTGTTTAATAAATGATAAGTCCTTTAAATAAAAGTTTAATAATATCTTAAACTATACTAACGTGTTATAAAAGTGTATTAGTAAAATAAGTAAAAGGAAATAATCGTGTTAAGAATTGTAGGAAGCGACCCCAATTGTTATAAAATCCTAAAGTGGTACCGAAGTAAACAATAGCCGCGACCATGTGTATATACCACACCCCTGTGTAAAGTGTTTGTCCCTTCCTGCTTAGTGTGTTACAGCTGTTCGTTTTAAAAGTAAATAAAGATTCCCCTTCGTGAATTTCCGCTTATCTCATTAGGATTAGAAATAATCTAAAGAGGAGTATGGGATCCGCTTTAGGTTATATTAGAGGTAATTAAGAATTGTATATGTAACGTAACACAGTCACAAAGGCGCCGCACTGAAAAGTTCTTTACAAGAGTTAAAGAAAGTGCAGAAAACTAACTACTAGAGTTAGGGTATGCAAAATGTAATCAGTCGGGCCACGATGTTGTGAGGTTACGAAAATTAGTAGTATAAATAAAATCAAGTTAGCTTTTAAGAAACGAGATAAAGGGAAGTTCACGAAAAAAAAGAAAATGAGTACCAAGAAATTTCATACGGTAATTCCCAAGCATACTCCTGGTACATTGCTGACCAAATAAGCCGGAGTCTGTTCTTAAGCGGCGGAGTATGTTACGATTTCATTAATAAAAAAATATGGTAATTAATAAATAGGTAATGTGAAGTCTGAGAAATTTTAAATTTTGAATAAAATCACATATTTAAACTACATCTGATTGCTATCATTAAATAATAATAATATGTAATAAAGAGTTGTAATAATAAAATAAAAAGGAATACGAGTGTACGGATAGGGTAAACCTTGTTAATTAATCCTGCATAGACATGCGCTAACCGGAATTAACTCGAATTCCGACCCCTAAACAAATTAATAATACTTGTAAATTTGACATTATTTAAATTATTAAACAAGACCACTGTAATGTACTTTAATAACGTCTGTAATTAAGAATAATTCTGCTTAAATAAATAGTCAAACTTTAATCCTTTAAATAAAGAAGGAACATGGAACTACTTTTATGCTGAATAGTAAATGACGCGAGATTACTACTCTCACCCCTTAACTATTAACCCACTTGCAATGGAGCGCTCACGCCGTAAGCTGCGCACTTCGTTGGTTCGCGACGCAGAGATAAATATGTGAAAGTTCGCTAAAGAATATCTAAATAACTAAATTGTGCGCCGATGACATCTCTATCAAATCTTAAATAAGAAATTATGTAATTAATACAGTACTAGAACCATGAGGTGAAATTCAACTAATAAATAATCATGTGAAGTGAATACCAGTGAAACAAACTTTTGCTTGATTTATTCTAACAACAAGAATTACTACAGTCATCTATGAAGAGAGTACCACACCCAGAATGATTTAACATACGTCAGGAACTTCACCGTCACCGGATACTAAGGTAACGACAGACCTTCAGGAAACACACCGAGGACCGAAGAGCCAAATCTGCATCAACTACAGGAAACCACAGGTGACATGGAGGCTTGTCTTCCATGGTTATGAGATACTAAAATTATAACCAACAAAAGACAATTTAACTAACACTTTAAGACTTTTAAAAAACAGACATTATATGTAACATGTAGTCTGTAATCTAATAAAACTGTTTGTAGTAAAAGAGTAAAAGTTTAAACTGAAAGCATTATTGTTTTAAAAAGGTTAATAAAGTCCATTCTTCAAATGGCACAATTTTCAAGATTGTATATGGGGAGGTGACCATTATTAACATACTATATTCAATCCCGGATCCGTGGAATAAATAAAATTGATGTACATCTTTATTTTGAGGGCCCTTGTGAAAGAATAAAATATATAATCATCTTGTAAACTGTAAGCTGTTGAACCATATATGTTGAGAACTTTAAGTAGAGCATTTAATCTCTTTATGTAATAAAGAGATGTCATCTTTAGTACAGACTAAACTGAGTGCATAAATCAACAGTCTCCCCTTCCCAGTTTCCTTTTATATTAATTGTTCTGGTGTTGTGATTAATTTTCAGCTCGTCACAACGAAGGCAGCCTGTATTAATTGGCAGAACCAATTAATGCGGGTTCCCTATGTTATAACACAAGTTAAGATGTTATAAATTGCGCCACTGTGCTATTCTGCTTTTCTGCTCTGCTTTGTTAAATTTAAATTTGCTGCTCCTTTAAAAAAAAAAAATTGTGTCTCGTGTTGTATAAGAAGTAATTGTGTCCCAATATCACACACACAAGCTGTTGATCTATTCACTCATGTACTTTAATATGTGTCAAAATTTTAAATAAAATAAAAATCATAATTATTATTATAGTAATATAGTATAGGTAACTTTAATTGTAAATTTAATATGTGTAAACTTATATTAACATATTGACCCATGTAAACAAAACCATGTACGTACTTGTCGAAAAATTTCATTCATCGTGTCAATTTGACGACAAACTCGGACAGGTAAATATCCTGTTGCCGCCTGTGTAAAACTGTCATAGTTACCCTCCCGCAAGTTGAGTTAGACAATATGCCACCCTCTTTGATAGTTCTATTGTTATAAGAAGCGTGTATTTTCCTGTGCTTAGTAACCGAGGATTCCCCCTTTGTTGAACGTATATTGAAGCCTGTGTGAGATTTCTCTCTCTCTACTAATGTAAAATGATTAAAGTTCACATTTGAATTGTTTATTTGTAAAAAAAAAAGAGTAAAAATACAATTGATTTATATTTTTATTTTTCTTGTGAAAAAAAAAAGAAAGCGTTATATAGAATTTAATGCGAATAGTAAAATAAATTTTAGTGTGCGAAAACTACTAACTCTATTGTTAAATTAAGTGTTCTACCCCTTACCCCGTAACAAAGTAAAATGTTAACCTTTAAACTAAGTAAAATTAAATCGAAGTATATAAACGTGTACTAAATAAAAAAAATATAAATTATAAAATTTTGTTTAATAAATGATAAGTCCTTTAAATAAAAGTTTAATAATATCTTAAACTATACTAACGTGTTATAAAAGTGTATTAGTAAAATAAGTAAAAGGAAATAATCGTGTTAAGAATTGTAGGAAGCGACCCCAATTGTTATAAAATCCTAAAGTGGTACCGAAGTAAACAATAGCCGCGACCATGTGTATATACCACACCCCTGTGTAAAGTGTTTGTCCCTTCCTGCTTAGTGTGTTACAGCTGTTCGTTTTAAAAGTAAATAAAGATTCCCCTTCGTGAATTTCCGCTTATCTCATTAGGATTAGAAATAATCTAAAGAGGAGTATGGGATCCGCTTTAGGTTATATTAGAGGTAATTAAGAATTGTATATGTAACGTAACACAGTCACAAAGGCGCCGCACTGAAAAGTTCTTTACAAGAGTTAAAGAAAGTGCAGAAAACTAACTACTAGAGTTAGGGTATGCAAAATGTAATCAGTCGGGCCACGATGTTGTGAGGTTACGAAAATTAGTAGTATAAATAAAATCAAGTTAGCTTTTAAGAAACGAGATAAAGGGAAGTTCACGAAAAAAAAGAAAATGAGTACCAAGAAATTTCATACGGTAATTCCCAAGCATACTCCTGGTACATTGCTGACCAAATAAGCCGGAGTCTGTTCTTAAGCGGCGGAGTATGTTACGATTTCATTAATAAAAAAATATGGTAATTAATAAATAGGTAATGTGAAGTCTGAGAAATTTTAAATTTTGAATAAAATCACATATTTAAACTACATCTGATTGCTATCATTAAATAATAATAATATGTAATAAAGAGTTGTAATAATAAAATAAAAGGAATACGAGTGTACGGATAGGGTAAACCTTGTTAATTAATCCTGCATAGACATGCGCTAACCGGAATTAACTCGAATTCCGACCCTAAACAAATTAATAATACTTGTAAATTTGACATTATTTAAATTATTAAACAAGACCACTGTAATGTACTTTAATAACGTCTGTAATTAAGAATAATTCTGCTTAAATAAATAGTCAAACTTTAATCCTTTAAATAAAGAAGGAACATGGAACTACTTTTATGCTGAATAGTAAATGACGCGAGATTACTACTCTCACCCCTTAACTATTAACCCACTTGCAATGGAGCGCTCACGCCGTAAGCTGCGCACTTCGTTGGTTCGCGACGCAGAGATAAATATGTGAAAGTTCGCTAAAGAATATCTAAATAACTAAATTGTGCGCCGATGACATCTCTATCAAATCTTAAATAAGAAATTATGTAATTAATACAGTACTAGAACCATGAGGTGAAATTCAACTAATAAATAATCATGTGAAGTGAATACAGTGAAACAAACTTTTGCTTGATTTATTCTAACAACAAGAATTACTACAGTCATCTATGAAGAGAGTACCACACCCAGAATGATTTAACATACGTCAGGAACTTCACCGTCACCGGATACTAAGGTAACGACAGACCTTCAGGAAACACACCGAGGACCGAAGAGCCAAATCTGCATCAACTACAGGAAACCACAGGTGACATGGAGGCTTGTCTTCCATGGTTATGAGATACTAAAATTATAACCAACAAAAGACAATTAACTAACACTTTAAGACTTTTAAAAACAGACATTATATGTAAGATGTAGTCTGTAATCTAATAAAACTGTTTGTAGTAAAAGAGTAAAAGTTTAAACTGAAAGCATTATTGTTTTAAAAAGGTTAATAAAGTCCATTCTTCAAATGGCACAATTTTCAAGATTGTATATGGGGAGGTGACCATTATTAACATACTATATTCAATCCCGGATCCGTGGAATAAATAAAATTGATGTACATCTTTATTTTGAGGGCCCTTGTGAAAGAATAAAATATATAATCATCTTGTAAACTGTAAGCTGTTGAACCATATATGTTGAGAACTTTAAGTAGAGCATTTAATCTCTTTATGTAATAAAGAGATGTCATCTTTAGTACAGACTAAACTGAGTGCATAAATCAACAGTCTCCCTTCCCAGTTTCCTTTTATATTAATTGTTCTGGTGTTGTGATTAATTTTCAGCTCGTCACAACGAAGGCAGCCTGTATTAATTGGCAGAACCAATTATGCGGGTTCCCTATGTTATAACACAAGTTAAGATGTTATAAATTGCGCCACTGTGCTATTCTGCTTTTCTGCTCTGCTTTGTTAAATTTAAATTTGCTGCTCCTTTAAAAAAAAAAAATTGTGTCTCGTGTTGTATAAGAAGTAATTGTGTCCCAATATCACACACACAAGCTGTTGATCTATTCACTCATGTACTTTAATATGTGTCAAAATTTTAAATAAAATAAAAATCATAATTATTATTATAGTAATATAGTATAGGTAACTTTAATTGTAAATTTAATATGTGTAAACTTATATTAACATATTGACCCATGTAAACAAAACCATGTACGTACTTGTCGAAAAATTTCATTCATCGTGTCAATTTGACGACAAACTCGGACAGGTAAATATCCTGTTGCCGCCTGTGTAAAACTGTCATAGTTACCCTCCCGCAAGTTGAGTTAGACAATATGCCACCCTCTTTGATAGTTCTATTGTTATAAGAAGCGTGTATTTTCCTGTGCTTAGTAACCGAGGATTCCCCCTTTGTTGAACGTATATTGAAGCCTGTGTGAGATTTCTCTCTCTCTACTAATGTAAAATGATTAAAGTTCACATTTGAATTGTTTATTTGTAAAAAAAAAAGAGTAAAAATACAATTGATTTATATTTTTATTTTTCTTGTGAAAAAAAAAAGAAAGCGTTATATAGAATTTAATGCGAATAGTAAAATAAATTTTAGTGTGCGAAAACTACTAACTCTATTGTTAAATTAAGTGTTCTACCCCTTACCCCGTAACAAAGTAAAATGTTAACCTTTAAACTAAGTAAAATTAAATCGAAGTATATAAACGTGTACTAAATAAAAAAAATATAAATTATAAAATTTTGTTTAATAAATGATAAGTCCTTTAAATAAAAGTTTAATAATATCTTAAACTATACTAACGTGTTATAAAAGTGTATTAGTAAAATAAGTAAAAGGAAATAATCGTGTTAAGAATTGTAGGAAGCGACCCCAATTGTTATAAAATCCTAAAGTGGTACCGAAGTAAACAATAGCCGCGACCATGTGTATATACCACACCCCTGTGTAAAGTGTTTGTCCCTTCCTGCTTAGTGTGTTACAGCTGTTCGTTTTAAAAGTAAATAAAGATTCCCCTTCGTGAATTTCCGCTTATCTCATTAGGATTAGAAATAATCTAAAGAGGAGTATGGGATCCGCTTTAGGTTATATTAGAGGTAATTAAGAATTGTATATGTAACGTAACACAGTCACAAAGGCGCCGCACTGAAAAGTTCTTTACAAGAGTTAAAGAAAGTGCAGAAAACTAACTACTAGAGTTAGGGTATGCAAAATGTAATCAGTCGGGCCACGATGTTGTGAGGTTACGAAAATTAGTAGTATAAATAAAATCAAGTTAGCTTTTAAGAAACGAGATAAAGGGAAGTTCACGAAAAAAAAGAAAATGAGTACCAAGAAATTTCATACGGTAATTCCCAAGCATACTCCTGGTACATTGCTGACCAAATAAGCCGGAGTCTGTTCTTAAGCGGCGGAGTATGTTACGATTTCATTAATAAAAATATGGTAATTAATAAATAGGTAATGTGAAGTCTGAGAAATTTTAAATTTTGAATAAAATCACATATTTAAACTACATCTGATTGCTATCATTAAATAATAATAATATGTAATAAAGAGTTGTAATAATAAAATAAAAAGGAATACGAGTGTACGGATAGGGTAAACCTTGTTAATTAATCCTGCATAGACATGCGCTAACCGAATTAACTCGAATTCCGACCCCTAAACAAATTAATAATACTTGTAAATTTGACATTATTTAAATTATTAAACAAGACCACTGTAATGTACTTTAATAACGTCTGTAATTAAGAATAATTCTGCTTAAATAAATAGTCAAACTTTAATCCTTTAAATAAAGAAGGAACATGGAACTACTTTTATGCTGAATAGTAAATGACGCGAGATTACTACTCTCACCCCTTAACTATTAACCCACTTGCAATGGAGCGCTCACGCCGTAAGCTGCGCACTTCGTTGGTTCGCGACGCAGAGATAAATATGTGAAAGTTCGCTAAAGAATATCTAAATAACTAAATTGTGCGCCGATGACATCTCTATCAAATCTTAAATAAGAAATTATGTAATTAATACAGTACTAGAACCATGAGGTGAAATTCAACTAATAAATAATCATGTGAAGTGAATACCAGTGAAACAAACTTTTGCTTGATTTATTCTAACAACAAGAATTACTACAGTCATCTATGAAGAGAGTACCACACCCAGAATGATTTAACATACGTCAGGAACTTCACCGTCACCGGATACTAAGGTAACGACAGACCTTCAGGAAACACACCGAGGACCGAAGAGCCAAATCTGCATCAACTACAGGAAACCACAGGTGACATGGAGGCTTGTCTTCCATGGTTATGAGATACTAAAATTATAACCAACAAAAGACAATTTAACTAACACTTTAAGACTTTTAAAAAACAGACATTATATGTAAGATGTAGTCTGTAATCTAATAAAACTGTTTGTAGTAAAAGAGTAAAAGTTTAAACTGAAAGCATTATTGTTTTAAAAAGGTTAATAAAGTCCATTCTTCAAATGGCACAATTTTCAAGATTGTATATGGGGAGGTGACCATTATTAACATACTATATTCAATCCCGGATCCGTGGAATAAATAAAATTGATGTACATCTTTATTTTGAGGGCCCTTGTGAAAGAATAAAATATATAATCATCTTGTAAACTGTAAGCTGTTGAACCATATATGTTGAGAACTTTAAGTAGAGCATTTAATCTCTTTATGTAATAAAGAGATGTCATCTTTAGTACAGACTAAACTGAGTGCATAAATCAACAGTCTCCCCTTCCCAGTTTCCTTTTATATTAATTGTTCTGGTGTTGTGATTAATTTTCAGCTCGTCACAACGAAGGCAGCCTGTATTAATTGGCAGAACCAATTAATGCGGGTTCCCTATGTTATAACACAAGTTAAGATGTTATAAATTGCGCCACTGTGCTATTCTGCTTTTCTGCTCTGCTTTGTTAAATTTAAATTTGCTGCTCCTTTAAAAAAAAAAAATTGTGTCTCGTGTTGTATAAGAAGTAATTGTGTCCCAATATCACACACACAAGCTGTTGATCTATTCACTCATGTACTTTAATATGTGTCAAAATTTTAAATAAAATAAAAATCATAATTATTATTATAGTAATATAGTATAGGTAACTTTAATTGTAAATTTAATATGTGTAAACTTATATTAACATATTGACCCATGTAAACAAAACCATGTACGTACTTGTCGAAAAATTTCATTCATCGTGTCAATTTGACGACAAACTCGGACAGGTAAATATCCTGTTGCCGCCTGTGTAAAACTGTCATAGTTACCCTCCCGCAAGTTGAGTTAGACAATATGCCACCCTCTTTGATAGTTCTATTGTTATAAGAAGCGTGTATTTTCCTGTGCTTAGTAACCGAGGATTCCCCCTTTGTTGAACGTATATTGAAGCCTGTGTGAGATTTCTCTCTCTCTACTAATGTAAAATGATTAAAGTTCACATTTGAATTGTTTATTTGTAAAAAAAAAAGAGTAAAAATACAATTGATTTATATTTTTATTTTTCTTGTGAAAAAAAAAAGAAAGCGTTATATAGAATTTAATGCGAATAGTAAAATAAATTTTAGTGTGCGAAAACTACTAACTCTATTGTTAAATTAAGTGTTCTACCCCTTACCCCGTAACAAAGTAAAATGTTAACCTTTAAACTAAGTAAAATTAAATCGAAGTATATAAACGTGTACTAAATAAAAAAAATATAAATTATAAAATTTTGTTTAATAAATGATAAGTCCTTTAAATAAAAGTTTAATAATATCTTAAACTATACTAACGTGTTATAAAAGTGTATTAGTAAAATAAGTAAAAGGAAATAATCGTGTTAAGAATTGTAGGAAGCGACCCCAATTGTTATAAAATCCTAAAGTGGTACCGAAGTAAACAATAGCCGCGACCATGTGTATATACCACACCCCTGTGTAAAGTGTTTGTCCCTTCCTGCTTAGTGTGTTACAGCTGTTCGTTTTAAAAGTAAATAAAGATTCCCCTTCGTGAATTTCCGCTTATCTCATTAGGATTAGAAATAATCTAAAGAGGAGTATGGGATCCGCTTTAGGTTATATTAGAGGTAATTAAGAATTGTATATGTAACGTAACACAGTCACAAAGGCGCCGCACTGAAAAGTTCTTTACAAGAGTTAAAGAAAGTGCAGAAAACTAACTACTAGAGTTAGGGTATGCAAAATGTAATCAGTCGGGCCACGATGTTGTGAGGTTACGAAAATTAGTAGTATAAATAAAATCAAGTTAGCTTTTAAGAAACGAGATAAAGGGAAGTTCACGAAAAAAAAGAAAATGAGTACCAAGAAATTTCATACGGTAATTCCCAAGCATACTCCTGGTACATTGCTGACCAAATAAGCCGGAGTCTGTTCTTAAGCGGCGGAGTATGTTACGATTTCATTAATAAAAATATGGTAATTAATAAATAGGTAATGTGAAGTCTGAGAAATTTTAAATTTTGAATAAAATCACATATTTAAACTACATCTGATTGCTATCATTAAATAATAATAATATGTAATAAAGAGTTGTAATAATAAAATAAAAAGGAATACGAGTGTACGGATAGGGTAAACCTTGTTAATTAATCCTGCATAGACATGCGCTAACCGGAATTAACTCGAATTCCGACCCCTAAACAAATTAATAATACTTGTAAATTTGACATTATTTAAATTATTAAACAAGACCACTGTAATGTACTTTAATAACGTCTGTAATTAAGAATAATTCTGCTTAAATAAATAGTCAAACTTTAATCCTTTAAATAAAGAAGGAACATGGAACTACTTTTATGCTGAATAGTAAATGACGCGAGATTACTACTCTCACCCCTTAACTATTAACCCACTTGCAATGGAGCGCTCACGCCGTAAGCTGCGCACTTCGTTGGTTCGCGACGCAGAGATAAATATGTGAAAGTTCGCTAAAGAATATCTAAATAACTAAATTGTGCGCCGATGACATCTCTATCAAATCTTAAATAAGAAATTATGTAATTAATACAGTACTAGAACCATGAGGTGAAATTCAACTAATAAATAATCATGTGAAGTGAATACCAGTGAAACAAACTTTTGCTTGATTTATTCTAACAACAAGAATTACTACAGTCATCTATGAAGAGAGTACCACACCCAGAATGATTTAACATACGTCAGGAACTTCACCGTCACCGGATACTAAGGTAACGACAGACCTTCAGGAAACACACCGAGGACCGAAGAGCCAAATCTGCATCAACTACAGGAAACCACAGGTGACATGGAGGCTTGTCTTCCATGGTTATGAGATACTAAAATTATAACCAACAAAAGACAATTTAACTAACACTTTAAGACTTTTAAAAAACAGACATTATATGTAAGATGTAGTCTGTAATCTAATAAAACTGTTTGTAGTAAAAGAGTAAAAGTTTAAACTGAAAGCATTATTGTTTTAAAAAGGTTAATAAAGTCCATTCTTCAAATGGCACAATTTTCAAGATTGTATATGGGGAGGTGACCATTATTAACATACTATATTCAATCCCGGATCCGTGGAATAAATAAAATTGATGTACATCTTTATTTTGAGGGCCCTTGTGAAAGAATAAAATATATAATCATCTTGTAAACTGTAAGCTGTTGAACC
The DNA here is from genome assembly GCA_034769895.1 of Magicicada septendecula. Taxonomy (NCBI): domain Eukaryota; kingdom Metazoa; phylum Arthropoda; class Insecta; order Hemiptera; family Cicadidae; genus Magicicada; species Magicicada septendecula. The sequence goes on from CM068367.1 coordinate 1,218,430,633, forward strand.
ATATATGTTGAGAACTTTAAGTAGAGCATTTAATCTCTTTATGTAATAAAGAGATGTCATCTTTAGTACAGACTAAACTGAGTGCATAAATCAACAGTCTCCCCTTCCCAGTTTCCTTTTATATTAATTGTTCTGGTGTTGTGATTAATTTTCAGCTCGTCACAACGAAGGCAGCCTGTATTAATTGGCAGAACCAATTAATGCGGGTTCCCTATGTTATAACACAAGTTAAGATGTTATAAATTGCGCCACTGTGCTATTCTGCTTTTCTGCTCTGCTTTGTTAAATTTAAATTTGCTGCTCCTTTAAAAAAAAAAAATTGTGTCTCGTGTTGTATAAGAAGTAATTGTGTCCCAATATCACACACACAAGCTGTTGATCTATTCACTCATGTACTTTAATATGTGTCAAAATTTTAAATAAAATAAAAATCATAATTATTATTATAGTAATATAGTATAGGTAACTTTAATTGTAAATTTAATATGTGTAAACTTATATTAACATATTGACCCATGTAAACAAAACCATGTACGTACTTGTCGAAAAATTTCATTCATCGTGTCAATTTGACGACAAACTCGGACAGGTAAATATCCTGTTGCCGCCTGTGTAAAACTGTCATAGTTACCCTCCCGCAAGTTGAGTTAGACAATATGCCACCCTCTTTGATAGTTCTATTGTTATAAGAAGCGTGTATTTTCCTGTGCTTAGTAACCGAGGATTCCCCCTTTGTTGAACGTATATTGAAGCCTGTGTGAGATTTCTCTCTCTCTACTAATGTAAAATGATTAAAGTTCACATTTGAATTGTTTATTTGTAAAAAAAAAAGAGTAAAAATACAATTGATTTATATTTTTATTTTTCTTGTGAAAAAAAAAAGAAAGCGTTATATAGAATTTAATGCGAATAGTAAAATAAATTTTAGTGTGCGAAAACTACTAACTCTATTGTTAAATTAAGTGTTCTACCCCTTACCCCGTAACAAAGTAAAATGTTAACCTTTAAACTAAGTAAAATTAAATCGAAGTATATAAACGTGTACTAAATAAAAAAAATATAAATTATAAAATTTTGTTTAATAAATGATAAGTCCTTTAAATAAAAGTTTAATAATATCTTAAACTATACTAACGTGTTATAAAAGTGTATTAGTAAAATACGTAAAAGGAAATAATCGTGTTAAGAATTGTAGGAAGCGACCCCAATTGTTATAAAATCCTAAAGTGGTACCGAAGTAAACAATAGCCGCGACCATGTGTATATACCACACCCCTGTGTAAAGTGTTTGTCCCTTCCTGCTTAGTGTGTTACAGCTGTTCGTTTTAAAAGTAAATAAAGATTCCCCTTCGTGAAGTTCCGCTTATCTCATTAGGATTAGAAATAATCTAAAGAGGAGTATGGGATCCGCTTTAGGTTATATTAGAGGTAATTAAGAATTGTATATGTAACGTAACACAGTCACAAAGGCGCCGCATTGAAAAGTTCTTTACAAGAGTTAAAGAAAGTGCAGAAAACTAACTACTAGAGTTAGAGTATGCAAAATGTAATCAGTCGGGCCACGATGTTGTGAGGTTACGAAAATTAGTAGTATAAATAAAATCAAGTTAGCTTTTAAGAAACGAGATAAAGGGAAGTTCACGAAAAAAAGAAAATGAGTACCTAGAAATTTCATACGGTAATCCCCAAGCATACTCCCGGTACATTGCTGACCAAATAAGCCGGAGTCTGTTCTTAAGCGGCGGAGTATGTGACGATTTCATTAATAAAAATATGGTAATTAATAAATAGGTAATGTGAAGGCTGAGAAATTTTAAATTTTTAATAAAATCGCACATTTAAACTACATCTGATTGCTGTCATTAAATAATAATAATATTTAATAAAGAGTTGTAATAATAAAATAAAAAGGAATACGAGTGTACAGATAGGGTAAACCTTGTTAATTAATCCTGCATAGACATGCGCTAACCGGAATTAACTCGAATTCCGACCCCTAAACAAATTAATAATACTTGTAAATTTGAAATTATTTAAATTATTAAACAAGACCACTGTAATGTACTTTAATGACGTCTGTAATTAAGAATATTTCTGCTTAATTAAATAGTCAAACTTTAATCCTTTAAATAAAGAAGGAACATGGAACTACTTTTATGCTGAATAGTAAATGACGCGAGATTACTACTCTCACCCCTTAACTATTAACCCACTTGCAATGGAGCGCTCACGCCATAAGCTGCGCACTGCGTTGGTTCGCGACGCAGAGATAAATATGTGAAAGTTCGCTAAAGAATATCTAAATAACTAAATTGTGCGCCGAAGACATCTCTATCAAATCTTAAATAAGAAATTATGTAATTAATACAGTACTAGGACCATGAGGTGAAATTCAACTAATAAATAATCATGTGAAGTGAATACCAGTGAAACAAACTTTTGCTTGATTTATTCTAACAACAAGAATTACTACAGTCATCTATGAAGAGAGTACCACACCCAGAATGATTTAACATACGTCAGGAACTTCACCGTTACCGGATACTAAGGTAACGACAGACCTTCAGGAAACACACTGAGGACCGAAGAGCCAAATCTGCATCAACTACAGGAAACCACAAGTGACATGGAGGCTTGTCTTCCATGGTTATGAGATACTAAAATTATAACCAACAAAAGACAATTTAACTAACACTTTAAGACTTTTAAAAAACAGACATTATATGTAAGATGTAGTCTGTAATCTAATAAAACTGTTTGTAGTAAAAGAGTAAAAGTTTAAACTGAAAGCATTATTGTTTTAAAAAGGTTAATAAAGTCCATTCTTCAAATGGCACAATTTTCAAGATTGTATATGGGGAGGTGACCATTATTAACATACTATATTCAATCCCGGATCCGTGGAATAAATAAAATTGATGTACATCTTTATTTTGAGGGCCCTTGTGAAAGAATAAAATATATAATCATCTTGTAAACTGTAAGCTGTTGAACCATATATGTTGAGAACTTTAAGTAGAGCATTTAATCTCTTTATGTAATAAAGAGATGTCATCTTTAGTACAGACTAAACTGAGTGCATAAATCAACAGTCTCCCCTTCCCAGTTTCCTTTTATATTAATTGTTTTGGTGCTGTGATTAATTTTCAGCTCGTCACAACGAAGGCAGCCTGTATTAATTGGCAGAACCAATTAATGCGGGTTCCCTATGTTATAACACAAGTTAAGATGTTATAAATTGCGCCACTGTGCTATTCTGCTTTTCTGCTCTGCTTTGTTAAATTTAAATTTGCTGCTCCTTTAAAAAAAAAATTGTGTCTCGTGTTGTTTAAGAAGTAATTGTGTCCCAATATCACACACACAAGCTGTTGATCTATTCACTCATGTACTTTAATATGTGTCAAAATTTTAAATAAAATAAAAATCATAATTATTATTATAGTAATATAGTATAGGTAACTTTAATTGTAAATTTAATATGTGTAAACTTATATTAACATATTGACCCATGTAAACAAAACCATGTACGTACTTGTCCAAAAATTTCATTCATCCTGTCAATTTGACGACAAACTCGGACAGGTAAATATCCTGTTGCCGCCTGTGTAAAACTGTCATAGTTACCCTCCCGCAAGTTGAGTTAGACAATATGCCACCCTCTTTGATAGTTCTATTGTTATAAGAAGTGTGTATTTTCCTGTGCTTAGTAACCGAGGATTCCCCCTTTGTTGAACGTATATTGAAGCCTGTGTGAGATTTCTCTCTCTCTACTAATGTAAAATGTTTAAAGTTCACATTTGAATTGTTTATTTGTAAAAAAAAAAGAGTAAGAATACAATTGATTTATATTTTTATTTTTCTTGTGTAAAAAAAAAAAAAAGAAAGCGTTATATAGAATTTAATGCGAATAGTAAAATAAGTTTTAGTGTGCGATATCTACTAACTCTATTGTTAAATTAAGTGTTCTACCCCTTACCCCGTAACAAAGTAAAATGTTAACCTTTAAACTAAGTAAAATTAAATCGAAGTATATAAACGTGTCCTAAATAAAAAAAAATATAAATTATAAAATTTTGTTTAATAAATGATAAGTCCTTTAAATAAAAGTTTAATAATATCTTAAACTATACTAACGTGTTATAAAAGTGTATTAGTAAAATAAGTAAAAGGAAATAATCGTGTTAAGAATTGTAGGAAGCGACCCCAATTGTTATAAAATCCTAAAGTGGTACTGAAGTAAACAATAGCCGGGACCATGTGTATATACCACACCCCTGTGTAAAGTGTTTGTCCCTTCCTGCTTAGTGTGTTACAGCTGTTCGTTTTAAAAGTAAATAAAGATTCCCCTTTGTGAAGTTCCGCTTATCTCATTAGGATTAGAAATAATCTAAAGAGGAGTATGGGATCCACTTTAGGTTATATTAGAGGTAATTAAGAATTGTATATGTAACGTAACACAGTCACAAAGGCGCCGCACTGAAAAATTCTTTACAAGGGTTAAAGAAAGTTCTTTACAAGAGTTAAAGAAAGTGCAGAAAACTAACTACTAGAGTTAGAGTATGCAAAATGTAATCAGTCGGGCCACGATGTTGTGAGGTTACGAAAATTAGTAGTATAAGTAAAAACAAGTTAGCTTTTAAGAAACGAGATAAAGGGAAGTTCACGAAAAAAAAGAAAATGAGTACCAAGAAATTTCATACGGTAATCCCCAAGCATACTCCCGGTACATTGCTGACCAAATAAGCCGGAGTCTGTTCTTAAGCGGCGGAGTATGTTACGATTTCATTAATAAAAATATGGTAATTAATAAATAGGTAATGTGAAGTCTGAGAAATTTTAAATTTTGAATAAAATCACATATTTAAACTACATCTGATTGCTATCATTAAATAATAATAATATGTAATAAAGAGTTGTAATAATAAAATAAAAAGGAATACGAGTGTACAGATAGGGTAAACCTTGTTAATTAATCCTGCATAGACATGCGCTAACCGGAATTAACTCGAATTCCGACCCCTAAACAAATTAATAATACTTGTAAATTTGACATTATTTAAATTATTAAACAAGACCACTATAATGTACTTTAATAACGTCTGTAATTAAGAATATTTCTGCTTAATTAAATAGTCAAACTTTAATCCTTTAAATAAAGAAGGAACATGGAACTACTTTTATGCTGAATAGTAAATGAGGCGAGATTACTACTCTCACCCCTTAACTATTAACCCACTTGCAATGGAGCGCTCACGCCGTAAGCTGCGCACTGCGTTGGTTCGCGACGCAGAGATAAATATGTGAAAGTTCGCTAAAGAATATCTAAATAACTAAATTGTGCGCCGATGACATCTCTATCAAATCTTAAATAAGAAATTATGTAATTAATACAGTACTAGAACCATGAGGTGAAATTCAACTAATAAATAATCATGTGAAGTGAATACCAGTGAAACAAACTTTTGCTTGATTTATTCTAACAACAAGAATTACTACAGTCATCTATGAAGAGAGTACCACACCCAGAATGATTTAACATACGTCAGGAACTTCACCGTCACCGGATACTAAGGTACCGACAGACCTTCAGGAAACACACTGAGGACTGAAGAGCCAAATCTGCATCAACTACAGGAAACCACAGGTGACATGGAGGCTTGTCTTCCATGGTTATGAGATACTAAAATTATAACCAACAAAAGACAATTTAACTAACACTTTAAGACTTTTAAAAAACAGACATTATATGTAAGATGTAGTCTGTAATCTAATAAAACTGTTTGTAGTAAAAGAGTAAAAGTTTAAACTGAAAGCATTATTGTTTTAAAAAGGTTAATAAAGTCCATTCTTCAAATGGCACAATTTTCAAGATTGTATATGGGGAGGTGACCATTATTAACATACTATATTCAATCCCGGATCCGTGGAATAAATAAAATTGATGTACATCTTTATTTTGAGGGCCCTTGTGAAAGAATAAAATATATAATCATCTTGTAAACTGTAAGCTGTTGAACCATATATGTTGAGAACTTTAAGTAGAGCATTTAATCTCTTTATGTAATAAAGAGATGTCATCTTTAGTACAGACTAAACTGAGTGCATAAATCAACAGTCTCCCCTTCCCAGTTTCCTTTTATATTAATTGTTTTGGTGTTGTGATTAATTTTCAGCTCGTCACAACGAAGGCAGCCTGTAGTAATTGGCAGAACCAATTAATGCGGGTTCCCTATGTTATAACACAAGTTAAGATGTTTTAAATTGCGCCACTGTGCTATTCTGCTTTTCTGCTCTGCTTTGTTAAATTTAAATTTTCTGCTCCTTTAAAAAAAAAAAATTGTGTCTCGTGTTGTTTAAGAAGTAATTGTGTCCCAATATCACACACACAAGCTGTTGATCTATTCACTCATGTACTTTAATATGTGTCAAAATTTTAAATAAAATAAAAATCATAATTATTATTATAGTAATATAGTATAGGTAACTTTAATTGTAAATTTAATATGTGTAAACTTATATTAACATATTGACCCATGTAAACAAAACCATGTACGTACTTGTCCAAAAATTTCATTCATCAACGTGTCAATTTGACGACAAACTCGGACAGGTAAATATCCTGTTGCCGCCTGTGTAAAACTGTCATAGTTACCCTCCCGCAAGTTGAGTTAGACAATATGCCACCCTCTTTGATAGTTCTATTGTTATAAGAAGCGTGTATTTTCCTGTGCTTAGTAACCGAGGATTCCCCCTTTGTTGAACGTATATTGAAGCCTGTGTGAGATTTCTCTCTCTCTACTAATGTAAAATGATTAAAGTTCACATTTGAATTGTTTATTTGTAAAAAAAAAAGAGTAAGAATACAATTGATTTATATTTTTATTTTTCTTGTGTAAAAAAAAAAAAAAGAAAGCGTTATATAGAATTTAATGCGAATAGTAAAATAAGTTTTAGTGTGCGATAACTACTAACTCTATTGTTAAATTAAGTGTTCTACCCCTTACCCCGTAACAAAGTAAAATGTTAACCTTTAAACTAAGTAAAATTAAATCGAAGTATATAAACGTGTCCTAAATAAAAAAAAATATAAATTATAAAATTTTGTTTAATAAATGATAAGTCCTTTAAATAAAAGTTTAATAATATCTTAAACTATACTAACGTGTTATAAAAGTGTATTAGTAAAATAAGTAAAAGGAAATAATCGTGTTAAGAATTGTAGGAAGCGACCCCAATTGTTATAAAATCCTAAAGTGGTACCGAAGTAAACAATAGCCGCGACCATGTGTATATACCACACCCCTGTGTAAAGTGTTTGTCCCTTCCTGCTTAGTGTGTTACAGCTGTTCGTTTTAAAAGTAAATAAAGATTCCCCTTCGTGAAGTTCCGCTTATCTCATTAGGATTAGAAATAATCTAAAGAGGAGTATGGGATCCACTTTAGGTTATATTAGAGGTAATTAAGAATTGTATATGTAACGTAACACAGTCACAAAGGCGCCGCACTGAAAAATTCTTTACAAGGGTTAAAGAAAGTTCTTTACAAGAGTTAAAGAAAGTGCAGAAAACTAACTACTAGAGTTAGAGTATGCAAAATGTAATCAGTCGGGCCACGATGTTGTGAGGTTACGAAAATTAGTAGTATAAATAAAATCAAGTTAGCTTTTAAGAAACGAGATAAAGGGAAGTTCACGAAAAAAAAGAAAATGAGTACCAAGAAATTTCATACGGTAATCCCCAAGCATACTCCCGGTACATTGCTGACCAAATAAGCCGGAGTCTGTTCTTAAGCGGCGGAGTATGTTACGATTTCATTAATAAAAATATGGTAATTAATAAATAGGTAATGTGAAGTTTGAGAAATTTTAAATTTTGAATAAAATCACATATTTAAACTACATCTGATTGCTATCATTAAATAATAATAATATGTAATAAAGAGTTGTAATAATAAAATAAAAAGGAATACGAGTGTACAGATAGGGTAAACCTTGTTAATTAATCCTGCATAGACATGCGCTAACCGGAATTAACTCGAATTCCGACCCCTAAACAAATTAATAATACTTGTAAATTTGACATTATTTAAATTATTAAACAAGACCACTGTAATGTACTTTAATAACGTCTGTAATTAAGAATATTTCTGCTTAATTAAATAGTCAAACTTTAATCCTTTAAATAAAGAAGGAACATGGAACTACTTTTATGCTGAATAGTAAATGACGCGAGATTACTACTCTCACCCCTTAACTATTAACCCACTTGCAATGGAGCGCTCACGCCGTAAGCTGCGCACTGCGTTGGTTCGCGACGCAGAGATAAATATGTGAAAGTTCGCTAAAGAATATCTAAATAACTAAATTGTGCGCCGATGACATCTCTATCAAATCTTAAATAAGAAATTATGTAATTAATACAGTACTAGAACCATGAGGTGAAATTCAACTAATAAATAATCATGTGAAGTGAATACCAGTGAAACAAACTTTTGCTTGATTTATTCTAACAACAAGAATTGCTACAGTCATCTATGAAGAGAGTACCACACCCAGAATGATTTAACATACGTCAGGAACTTCACCGTCACCGGATACTAAGGTAACGACAGACCTTCAGGAAACACACTGAGGACCGAAGAGCCAAATCTGCATCAACTACAGGAAACCACAGGTGACATGGAGGCTTGTCTTCCATGGTTATGAGATACTAAAATTATAACCAACAAAAGACAATTTAACTAACACTTTAAGACTTTTAAAAAACAGACATTATATGTAAGATGTAGTCTGTAATCTAATAAAACTGTTTGTAGTAAAAGAGTAAAAGTTTAAACTGAAAGCATTATTGTTTTAAAAAGGTTAATAAAGTCCATTCTTCAAATGGCACAATTTTCAAGATTGTATATGGGGAGGTGACCATTATTAACATACTATATTCAATCCCGGATCCGTGGAATAAATAAAATTGATGTACATCTTTATTTTGAGGGCCCTTGTGAAAGAATAAAATATATAATCATCTTGTAAACTGTAAGCTGTTGAACCATATATGTTGAGAACTTTAAGTAGAGCATTTAATATCTTTATGTAATAAAGAGATGTCATCTTTAGTACAGACTAAACTGAGTGCATAAATCAACAGTCTCCCCTTCCCAGTTTCCTTTTTTTTTAATTGTTTTGGTGTTGTGATTAATTTTCAGCTCGTCACAACGAAGGCAGCCTGTATTAATTGGCAGAACCAATTAATGCGGGTTCCCTATGTTATAACACAAGTTAAGATGTTATAAATTGCGCCACTGTGCTATTCTGCTTTTCTGCTCTGCTTTGTTAAATTTAAATTTGCTGCTCCTTTAAAAAAAAAAATTGTGTCTCGTGTTGTTTAAGAAGTAATTGTGTCCCAACTTCACACACACAAGCTGTTGATCTATTCACTCATGTACTTTAATATGTGTCAAAATTTTAAATAAAATAAAAATCATAATTATTATTATAGTAATATAGTATAGGTAACTTTAATTGTAAATTTAATATGTGTAAACTTATATTAACATATTGACCCATGTAAACAAAACCATGTACGTACTTGTCCAAAAATTTCATTCATCGTGTCAATTTGACGACAAACTCGGACAGGTAAATATCCTGTTGCCGCCTGTGTAAAACTGTCATAGTTACCCTCCCGCAAGTTGAGTTAGACAATATGCCACCCTCTTTGATAGTTCTATTGTTATAAGAAGCGTGTATTTTCCTGTGCTTAGTAACCGAGGATTCCCCCTTTGTTGAACGTATATTGAAGCCTGTGTGAGATTTCTCTCTCTCTACTAATGTAAAATGATTAAAGTTCACATTTGAATTGTTTATTTGTAAAAAAAAAAAGAGTAAGAATACAATTGATTTATATTTTTATTTTTCTTGTGTAAAAAAAAAAAAAAGAAAGCGTTATATAGAATTTAATGCGAATAGTAAAATAAGTTTTAGTGTGCGATAACTACTAACTCTATTGTTAAATTAAGTGTTCTACCCCTTACCCCGTAACAAAGTAAAATGTTAACCTTTAAACTAAGTAAAATTAAATCGAAGTATATAAACGTGTCCTAAATAAAAAAATATATAAATTATAAAATTTTGTTTAATAAATGATAAGTCCTTTAAATAAAAGTTTAATAATATCTTAAACTATACTAACGTGTTATAAAAGTGTATTAGTAAAATAAGTAAAAGGAAATAATCGTGTTAAGAATTGTAGGAAGCGACCCCAATTGTTATAAAATCCTAAAGTGGTACCGAAGTAAACAATAGCCGCGACCATGTGTATATACCACACCCCTGTGTAAAGTGTTTGTCCCTTCCTGCTTAGTGTGTTACAGCTGTTCGTTTTAAAAGTAAATAAAGATTCCCCTTCGTGAAGTTCCGCTTATCTCATTAGGATTAGAAATAATCTAAAGAGGAGTATGGGATCCACTTTAGGTTATATTAGAGGTAATTAAGAATTGTATATGTAACGTAACACAGTCACAAAGGCGCCGCACTGAAAAATTCTTTACAAGGGTTAAAGAAAGTTCTTTACAAGAGTTAAAGAAAGTGCAGAAAACTAACTACTAGAGTTAGAGTATGCAAAATGTAATCAGTCGGGCCACGATGTTGTGAGGTTACGAAAATTAGTAGTATAAATAAAATCAAGTTAGCTTTTAAGAAACGAGATAAAGGGAAGTTCACGAAAAAAAAGAAAATGAGTACCAAGAAATTTCATACGGTAATCCCCAAGCATACTCCCGGTACATTGCTGACCAAATAAGCCGGAGTCTGTTCTTAAGCGGCGGAGTATGTTACGATTTCATTAATAAAAATATGGTAATTAATAAATAGGTAATGTGAAGTTTGAGAAATTTTAAATTTTGAATAAAATCACATATTTAAACTACATCTGATTGCTATCATTAAATAATAATAATATGTAATAAAGAGTTGTAATAATAAAATAAAAAGGAATACGAGTGTACAGATAGGGTAAACCTTGTTAATTAATCCTGCATAGACATGCGCTAACCGGAATTAACTCGAATTCCGACCCCTAAACAAATTAATAATACTTGTAAATTTGACATTATTTAAATTATTAAACAAGACCACTGTAATGTACTTTAATAACGTCTGTAATTAAGAATATTTCTGCTTAATTAAATAGTCAAACTTTAATCCTTTAAATAAAGAAGGAACATGGAACTACTTTTATGCTGAATAGTAAATGACGCGAGATTACTACTCTCACCCCTTAACTATTAACCCACTTGCAATGGAGCGCTCACGCCGTAAGCTGCGCACTGCGTTGGTTCGCGACGCAGAGATAAATATGTGAAAGTTCGCTAAAGAATATCTAAATAACTAAATTGTGCGCCGATGACATCTCTATCAAATCTTAAATAAGAAATTATGTAATTAATACAGTACTAGAACCATGAGGTGAAATTCAACTAATAAATAATCATGTGAAGTGAATACCAGTGAAACAAACTTTTGCTTGATTTATTCTAACAACAAGAATTGCTACAGTCATCTATGAAGAGAGTACCACACCCAGAATGATTTAACATACGTCAGGAACTTCACCGTCACCGGATACTAAGGTAACGACAGACCTTCAGGAAACACACTGAGGACCGAAGAGCCAAATCTGCATCAACTACAGGAAACCACAGGTGACATGGAGGCTTGTCTTCCATGGTTATGAGATACTAAAATTATAACCAACAAAAGACAATTTAACTAACACTTTAAGACTTTTAAAAAACAGACATTATATGTAAGATGTAGTCTGTAATCTAATAAAACTGTTTGTAGTAAAAGTTTAAACTGAAAGCATTATTGTTTTAAAAAGGTTAATAAAGTCCATTCTTCAAATGGCACAATTTTCAAGATTGTATATGGGGAGGTGACCATTATTAACATACTATATTCAATCCCGGATCCGTGGAATAAATAAAATTGATGTACATCTTTATTTTGAGGGCCCTTGTGAAAGAATAAAATATATAATCATCTTGTAAACTGTAAGCTGTTGAACCATATATGTTGAGAACTTTAAGTAGAGCATTTAATATCTTTATGTAATAAAGAGATGTCATCTTTAGTACAGACTAAACTGAGTGCATAAATCAACAGTCTCCCCTTCCCAGTTTCCTTTTTTTTTAATTGTTTTGGTGTTGTGATTAATTTTCAGCTCGTCACAACGAAGGCAGCCTGTATTAATTGGCAGAACCAATTAATGCGGGTTCCCTATGTTATAACACAAGTTAAGATGTTATAAATTGCGCCACTGTGCTATTCTGCTTTTCTGCTCTGCTTTGTTAAATTTAAATTTGCTGCTCCTTTAAAAAAAAAAATTGTGTCTCGTGTTGTTTAAGAAGTAATTGTGTCCCAACTTCACACACACAAGCTGTTGATCTATTCACTCATGTACTTTAATATGTGTCAAAATTTTAAATAAAATAAAAATCATAATTATTATTATAGTAATATAGTATAGGTAACTTTAATTGTAAATTTAATATGTGTAAACTTATATTAACATATTGACCCATGTAAACAAAACCATGTACGTACTTGTCCAAAAATTTCATTCATCGTGTCAATTTGACGACAAACTCGGACAGGTAAATATCCTGTTGCCGCCTGTGTAAAACTGTCATAGTTACCCTCCCGCAAGTTGAGTTAGACAATATGCCACCCTCTTTGATAGTTCTATTGTTATAAGAAGCGTGTATTTTCCTGTGCTTAGTAACCGAGGATTCCCCCTTTGTTGAACGTATATTGAAGCCTGTGTGAGATTTCTCTCTCTCTACTAATGTAAAATGATTAAAGTTCACATTTGAATTGTTTATTTGTAAAAAAAAAGAGTAAGAATACAATTGATTTATATTTTTATTTTTCTTGTGTAAAAAAAAAAAAAGAAAGCGTTATATAGAATTTAATGCGAATAGTAAAATAAGTTTTAGTGTGCGATAACTACTAACTCTATTGTTAAATTAAGTGTTCTACCCCTTACCCCGTAACAAAGTAAAATGTTAACCTTTAAACTAAGTAAAATTAAATCGAAGTATATAAACGTCTCCTAAATAAAAAAAAATATAAATTATAAAATTTTGTTTAATAAATGATAAGTCCTTTAAATAAAAGTTTAATAATATCTTAAACTATACTAACGTGTTATAAAAGTGTATTAGTAAAATAAGTAAAAGGAAATAATCGTGTTAAGAATTGTAGGAAGCGACCCCAATTGTTATAAAATCCTAAAGTGGTACCGAAGTAAACAATAGCCGCGACCATGTGTATATACCACACCCCTGTGTAAAGTGTTTGTCCCTTCCTGCTTAGTGTGTTACAGCTGTTCGTTTTAAAAGTAAATAAAGATTCCCCTTCGTGAAGTTCCGCTTATCTCATTAGGATTAGAAATAATCTAAAGAGGAGTATGGGATCCACTTTAGGTTATATTAGAGGTAATTAAGAATTGTATATGTAACGTAACACAGTCACAAAGGCGCCGCACTGAAAAATTCTTTACAAGGGTTAAAGAAAGTTCTTTACAAGAGTTAAAGAAAGTGCAGAAAACTAACTACTAGAGTTAGAGTATGCAAAATGTAATCAGTCGGGCCACGATGTTGTGAGGTTACGAAAATTAGTAGTATAAATAAAATCAAGTTAGCTTTTAAGAAACGAGATAAAGGGAAGTTCACGAAAAAAAAGAAAATGAGTACCAAGAAATTTCATACGGTAATCCCCAAGCATACTCCCGGTACATTGCTGACCAAATAAGCCGGAGTCTGTTCTTAAGCGGCGGAGTATGTTACGATTTCATTAATAAAAATATGGTAATTAATAAATAGGTAATGTGAAGTTTGAGAAATTTTAAATTTTGAATAAAATCACATATTTAAACTACATCTGATTGCTATCATTAAATAATAATAATATGTAATAAAGAGTTGTAATAATAAAATAAAAAGGAATACGAGTGTACAGATAGGGTAAACCTTGTTAATTAATCCTGCATAGACATGCGCTAACCGGAATTAACTCGAATTCCGACCCCTAAACAAATTAATAATACTTGTAAATTTGACATTATTTAAATTATTAAACAAGACCACTGTAATGTACTTTAATAACGTCTGTAATTAAGAATATTTCTGCTTAATTAAATAGTCAAACTTTAATCCTTTAAATAAAGAAGGAACATGGAACTACTTTTATGCTGAATAGTAAATGACGCGAGATTACTACTCTCACCCCTTAACTATTAACCCACTTGCAATGGAGCGCTCACGCCGTAAGCTGCGCACTGCGTTGGTTCGCGACGCAGAGATAAATATGTGAAAGTTCGCTAAAGAATATCTAAATAACTAAATTGTGCGCCGATGACATCTCTATCAAATCTTAAATAAGAAATTATGTAATTAATACAGTACTAGAACCATGAGGTGAAATTCAACTAATAAATAATCATGTGAAGTGAATACCAGTGAAACAAACTTTTGCTTGATTTATTCTAACAACAAGAATTGCTACAGTCATCTATGAAGAGAGTACCACACCCAGAATGATTTAACATACGTCAGGAACTTCACCGTCACCGGATACTAAGGTAACGACAGACCTTCAGGAAACACACTGAGGACCGAAGAGCCAAATCTGCATCAACTACAGGAAACCACAGGTGACATGGAGGCTTGTCTTCCATGGTTATGAGATACTAAAATTATAACCAACAAAAGACAATTTAACTAACACTTTAAGACTTTTAAAAAACAGACATTATATGTAAGATGTAGTCTGTAATCTAATAAAACTGTTTGTAGTAAAAGTTTAAACTGAAAGCATTATTGTTTTAAAAAGGTTAATAAAGTCCATTCTTCAAATGGCACAATTTTCAAGATTGTATATGGGGAGGTGACCATTATTAACATACTATATTCAATCCCGGATCCGTGGAATAAATAAAATTGATGTACATCTTTATTTTGAGGGCCCTTGTGAAAGAATAAAATATATAATCATCTTGTAAACTGTAAGCTGTTGAACCATATATGTTGAGAACTTTAAGTAGAGCATTTAATATCTTTATGTAATAAAGAGATGTCATCTTTAGTACAGACTAAACTGAGTGCATAAATCAACAGTCTCCCCTTCCCAGTTTCCTTTTTTTTTAATTGTTTTGGTGTTGTGATTAATTTTCAGCTCGTCACAACGAAGGCAGCCTGTATTAATTGGCAGAACCAATTAATGCGGGTTCCCTATGTTATAACACAAGTTAAGATGTTATAAATTGCGCCACTGTGCTATTCTGCTTTTCTGCTCTGCTTTGTTAAATTTAAATTTGCTGCTCCTTTAAAAAAAAAAATTGTGTCTCGTGTTGTTTAAGAAGTAATTGTGTCCCAACTTCACACACACAAGCTGTTGATCTATTCACTCATGTACTTTAATATGTGTCAAAATTTTAAATAAAATAAAAATCATAATTATTATTATAGTAATATAGTATAGGTAACTTTAATTGTAAATTTAATATGTGTAAACTTATATTAACATATTGACCCATGTAAACAAAACCATGTACGTACTTGTCCAAAAATTTCATTCATCGTGTCAATTTGACGACAAACTCGGACAGGTAAATATCCTGTTGCCGCCTGTGTAAAACTGTCATAGTTACCCTCCCGCAAGTTGAGTTAGACAATATGCCACCCTCTTTGATAGTTCTATTGTTATAAGAAGCGTGTATTTTCCTGTGCTTAGTAACCGAGGATTCCCCCTTTGTTGAACGTATATTGAAGCCTGTGTGAGATTTCTCTCTCTCTACTAATGTAAAATGATTAAAGTTCACATTTGAATTGTTTATTTGTAAAAAAAAAGAGTAAGAATACAATTGATTTATATTTTTATTTTTCTTGTGTAAAAAAAAAAAAAGAAAGCGTTATATAGAATTTAATGCGAATAGTAAAATAAGTTTTAGTGTGCGATAACTACTAACTCTATTGTTAAATTAAGTGTTCTACCCCTTACCCCGTAACAAAGTAAAATGTTAACCTTTAAACTAAGTAAAATTAAATCGAAGTATATAAACGTCTCCTAAATAAAAAAAAATATAAATTATAAAATTTTGTTTAATAAATGATAAGTCCTTTAAATAAAAGTTTAATAATATCTTAAACTATACTAACGTGTTATAAAAGTGTATTAGTAAAATAAGTAAAAGGAAATAATCGTGTTAAGAATTGTAGGAAGCGACCCCAATTGTTATAAAATCCTAAAGTGGTACCGAAGTAAACAATAGCCGCGACCATGTGTATATACCACACCCCTGTGTAAAGTGTTTGTCCCTTCCTGCTTAGTGTGTTACAGCTGTTCGTTTTAAAAGTAAATAAAGATTCCCCTTCGTGAAGTTCCGCTTATCTCATTAGGATTAGAAATAATCTAAAGAGGAGTATGGGATCCACTTTAGGTTATATTAGAGGTAATTAAGAATTGTATATGTAACGTAACACAGTCACAAAGGCGCCGCACTGAAAAATTCTTTACAAGGGTTAAAGAAAGTTCTTTACAAGAGTTAAAGAAAGTGCAGAAAACTAACTACTAGAGTTAGAGTATGCAAAATGTAATCAGTCGGGCCACGATGTTGTGAGGTTACGAAAATTAGTAGTATAAATAAAATCAAGTTAGCTTTTAAGAAACGAGATAAAGGGAAGTTCACGAAAAAAAAGAAAATGAGTACCAAGAAATTTCATACGGTAATCCCCAAGCATACTCCCGGTACATTGCTGACCAAATAAGCCGGAGTCTGTTCTTAAGCGGCGGAGTATGTTACGATTTCATTAATAAAAATATGGTAATTAATAAATAGGTAATGTGAAGTTTGAGAAATTTTAAATTTTGAATAAAATCACATATTTAAACTACATCTGATTGCTATCATTAAATAATAATAATATGTAATAAAGAGTTGTAATAATAAAATAAAAAGGAATACGAGTGTACAGATAGGGTAAACCTTGTTAATTAATCCTGCATAGACATGCGCTAACCGGAATTAACTCGAATTCCGACCCCTAAACAAATTAATAATACTTGTAAATTTGACATTATTTAAATTATTAAACAAGACCACTGTAATGTACTTTAATAACGTCTGTAATTAAGAATATTTCTGCTTAATTAAATAGTCAAACTTTAATCCTTTAAATAAAGAAGGAACATGGAACTACTTTTATGCTGAATAGTAAATGACGCGAGATTACTACTCTCACCCCTTAACTATTAACCCACTTGCAATGGAGCGCTCACGCCGTAAGCTGCGCACTGCGTTGGTTCGCGACGCAGAGATAAATATGTGAAAGTTCGCTAAAGAATATCTAAATAACTAAATTGTGCGCCGATGACATCTCTATCAAATCTTAAATAAGAAATTATGTAATTAATACAGTACTAGAACCATGAGGTGAAATTCAACTAATAAATAATCATGTGAAGTGAATACCAGTGAAACAAACTTTTGCTTGATTTATTCTAACAACAAGAATTGCTACAGTCATCTATGAAGAGAGTACCACACCCAGAATGATTTAACATACGTCAGGAACTTCACCGTCACCGGATACTAAGGTAACGACAGACCTTCAGGAAACACACTGAGGACCGAAGAGCCAAATCTGCATCAACTACAGGAAACCACAGGTGACATGGAGGCTTGTCTTCCATGGTTATGAGATACTAAAATTATAACCAACAAAAGACAATTTAACTAACACTTTAAGACTTTTAAAAAACAGACATTATATGTAAGATGTAGTCTGTAATCTAATAAAACTGTTTGTAGTAAAAGTTTAAACTGAAAGCATTATTGTTTTAAAAAGGTTAATAAAGTCCATTCTTCAAATGGCACAATTTTCAAGATTGTATATGGGGAGGTGACCATTATTAACATACTATATTCAATCCCGGATCCGTGGAATAAATAAAATTGATGTACATCTTTATTTTGAGGGCCCTTGTGAAAGAATAAAATATATAATCATCTTGTAAACTGTAAGCTGTTGAACCATATATGTTGAGAACTTTAAGTAGAGCATTTAATATCTTTATGTAATAAAGAGATGTCATCTTTAGTACAGACTAAACTGAGTGCATAAATCAACAGTCTCCCCTTCCCAGTTTCCTTTTTTTTTAATTGTTTTGGTGTTGTGATTAATTTTCAGCTCGTCACAACGAAGGCAGCCTGTATTAATTGGCAGAACCAATTAATGCGGGTTCCCTATGTTATAACACAAGTTAAGATGTTATAAATTGCGCCACTGTGCTATTCTGCTTTTCTGCTCTGCTTTGTTAAATTTAAATTTGCTGCTCCTTTAAAAAAAAAAATTGTGTCTCGTGTTGTTTAAGAAGTAATTGTGTCCCAACTTCACACACACAAGCTGTTGATCTATTCACTCATGTACTTTAATATGTGTCAAAATTTTAAATAAAATAAAAATCATAATTATTATTATAGTAATATAGTATAGGTAACTTTAATTGTAAATTTAATATGTGTAAACTTATATTAACATATTGACCCATGTAAACAAAACCATGTACGTACTTGTCCAAAAATTTCATTCATCGTGTCAATTTGACGACAAACTCGGACAGGTAAATATCCTGTTGCCGCCTGTGTAAAACTGTCATAGTTACCCTCCCGCAAGTTGAGTTAGACAATATGCCACCCTCTTTGATAGTTCTATTGTTATAAGAAGCGTGTATTTTCCTGTGCTTAGTAACCGAGGATTCCCCCTTTGTTGAACGTATATTGAAGCCTGTGTGAGATTTCTCTCTCTCTACTAATGTAAAATGATTAAAGTTCACATTTGAATTGTTTATTTGTAAAAAAAAAGAGTAAGAATACAATTGATTTATATTTTTATTTTTCTTGTGTAAAAAAAAAAAAAGAAAGCGTTATATAGAATTTAATGCGAATAGTAAAATAAGTTTTAGTGTGCGATAACTACTAACTCTATTGTTAAATTAAGTGTTCTACCCCTTACCCCGTAACAAAGTAAAATGTTAACCTTTAAACTAAGTAAAATTAAATCGAAGTATATAAACGTCTCCTAAATAAAAAAAAATATAAATTATAAAATTTTGTTTAATAAATGATAAGTCCTTTAAATAAAAGTTTAATAATATCTTAAACTATACTAACGTGTTATAAAAGTGTATTAGTAAAATAAGTAAAAGGAAATAATCGTGTTAAGAATTGTAGGAAGCGACCCCAATTGTTATAAAATCCTAAAGTGGTACCGAAGTAAACAATAGCCGCGACCATGTGTATATACCACACCCCTGTGTAAAGTGTTTGTCCCTTCCTGCTTAGTGTGTTACAGCTGTTCGTTTTAAAAGTAAATAAAGATTCCCCTTCGTGAAGTTCCGCTTATCTCATTAGGATTAGAAATAATCTAAAGAGGAGTATGGGATCCACTTTAGGTTATATTAGAGGTAATTAAGAATTGTATATGTAACGTAACACAGTCACAAAGGCGCCGCACTGAAAAATTCTTTACAAGGATTAAAGAAAGTTCTTTACAAGAGTTAAAGAAAGTGCAGAAAACTAACTACTAGAGTTAGAGTATGCAAAATGTAATCAGTCGGGCCACGATGTTGTGAGGTTACGAAAATTAGTAGTATAAATAAAATCAAGTTAGCTTTTAAGAAACGAGATAAAGGGAAGTTCACGAAAAAAAAGAAAATGAGTACCAAGAAATTTCATACGGTAATCCCCAAGCATACTCCCGGTACATTGCTGACCAAATAAGCCGGAGTCTGTTCTTAAGCGGCGGAGTATGTTACGATTTCATTATAAAAATATGGTAATTAATAAATAGGTAATGTGAAGTCTGAGAAATTTTAAATTTTGAATAAAATCACATATTTAAACTACATCTGATTGCTATCATTAAATAATAATAATATGTAATAAAGAGTTGTAATAATAAAATAAAAAGGAATACGAGTGTACAGATAGGGTAAACCTTGTTAATTAATCCTGCATAGACATGCGCTAACCGGAATTAACTCGAATTCCGACCCCTAAACAAATTAATAATACTTGTAAATTTGACATTATTTAAATTATTAAACAAGACCACTGTAATGTACTTTAATAACGTCTGTAATTAAGAATATTTCTGCTTAATTAAATAGTCAAACTTTAATCCTTTAAATAAAGAAGGAACATGGAACTACTTTTATGCTGAATAGTAAATGACGCGAGATTACTACTCTCACCCCTTAACTATTAACCCACTTGCAATGGAGCGCTCACGCCGTAAGCTGCGCACTGCGTTGGTTCGCGACGCAGAGATAAATATGTGAAAGTTCGCTAAAGAATATCTAAATAACTAAATTGTGCGCCGATGACATCTCTATCAAATCTTAAATAAGAAATTATGTAATTAATACAGTACTAGAACCATGAGGTGAAATTCAACTAATAAATAATCATGTGAAGTGAATACCAGTGAAACAAACTTTTGCTTGATTTATTCTAACAACAAGAATTACTACAGTCATCTATGAAGAGAGTACCACACCCAGAATGATTTAACATACGTCAGGAACTTCACCGTCACCGGATACTAAGGTAACGACAGACCTTCAGGAAACACACTGAGGACCGAAGAGCCAAATCTGCATCAACTACAGGAAACCACAGGTGACATGGAGGCTTGTCTTCCATGGTTATGAGATACTAAAATTATAACCAACAAAAGACAATTTAACTAACACTTTAAGACTTTTAAAAAACAGACATTATATGTAAGATGTAGTCTGTAATCTAATAAAACTGTTTGTAGTAAAAGTTTAAACTGAAAGCATTATTGTTTTAAAAAGGTTAATAAAGTCCATTCTTCAAATGGCACAATTTTCAAGATTGTATATGGGGAGGTGACCATTATTAACATACTATATTCAATCCCGGATCCGTGGAATAAATAAAATTGATGTACCATCAATCTTTATTTTGAGGGCCCTTGTGAAAGAATAAAATATATAATCATCTTGTAAACTGTAAGCTGTTGAACCATATATGTTGAGAACTTTAAGTAGAGCATTTAATCTCTTTATGTAATAAAGAGATGTCATCTTTAGTACAGACTAAACTGAGTGCATAAATCAACAGTCTCCCCTTCCCAGTTTCCTTTTATATTAATTGTTTTGGTGTTGTGATTAATTTTCAGCTCGTCACAACGAAGGCAGCCTGTATTAATTGGCAGAACCAATTAATGCAGGTTCCCTATGTTATAACACAAGTTAAGATGTTATAAATTGCGCCACTGTGCTATTCTGCTTTTCTGCTCTGCTTTGTTAAATTTAAATTTGCTGCTCCTTTAAAAAAAAAAAATTGTGTCTCGTGTTGTTTAAGAAGTAATTGTGTCCCAATATCACACACACAAGCTGTTGATCTATTCACTCATGTTCTTTAATATGTGTCAAAATTTTAAATAAAATAAAAATCATAATTATTATTATAGTAATATAGTATAGGTAACTTTTATTATAAATTTAATATGTGTAAACTTATATTAACATATTGACCCATGTAAACAAAACCATGTACGTACTTGTCCAAAAATTTCATTCATCGTGTCAATTTGACGACAAACTCGGACAGGTAAATATCCTGTTGCCGCCTGTGTAAAACTGTCATAGTTACCCTCCCGCAAGTTGAGTTAGACAATATGCCACCCTCTTTGATAGTTCTATTGTTATAAGAAGTGTGTATTTTCCTGTGCTTAGTAACCGAGGATTCCCCCTTTGTTGAACGTATATTGAAGCCTGTGTGAGATTTCTCTCTCTCTACTAATGTAAAATGATTAAAGTTCACATTTGAATTGTTTATTTGTAAAAAAAAAAGAGTAAGAATACAATTGATTTATATTTTTATTTTTCTTGTGTAAAAAAAAAAAAAGAAAGCGTTATATAGAATTTAATGCGAATAGTAAAATAAGTTTTAGTGTGCGATAACTACTAACTCTATTGTTAAATTAAGTGTTCTACCCCTTACCCCGTAACAAAGTAAAATGTTAACCTTTAAACTAAGTAAAATTAAATCGAAGTATATAAACGTGTCCTAAATAAAAAAAAATATAAATTATAAAATTTTGTTTAATAAATGATAAGTCCTTTAAATAAAAGTTTAATAATATCTTAAACTATACTAACGTGTTATAAAAGTGTATTAGTAAAATAAGTAAAAGGAAATAATCGTGTTAAGAATTGTAGGAAGCGACCCCAATTGTTATAAAATCCTAAAGTGGTACCGAAGTAAACAATAGCCGCGACCATGTGTATATACCACACCCCTGTGTAAAGTGTTTGTCCCTTCCTGCTTAGTGTGTTACAGCTGTTCGTTTTAAAAGTAAATAAAGATTCCCCTTCGTGAAGTTCCGCTTATCTCATTAGGATTAGAAATAATCTAAAGAGGAGTATGGGATCCACTTTAGGTTATATTAGAGGTAATTAAGAATTGTATATGTAACGTAACACAGTCACAAAGGCGCCGCACTGAAAAATTCTTTACAAGGGTTAAAGAAAGTTCTTTACAAGAGTTAAAGAAAGTGCAGAAAACTAACTACTAGAGTTACAGTATGCAAAATGTAATCAGTCGGGGCACGATGTTGTGAGGTTACGAAAATTAGTAGTATAAATAAAATCAAGTTAGCTTTTAAGAAACGAGATAAAGGGAAGTTCACGAAAAAAAAGAAAATGAGTACCAAGAAATTTCATACGGTAATCCCCAAGCATACTCCCGGTACATTGCTGACCAAATAAGCCGGAGTCTGTTCTTAAGCGGCGGAGTATGTTACGATTTCATTAATAAAAATATGGTAATTAATAAATAGGTAATGTGAAGTTTGAGAAATTTTAAATTTTGAATAAAATCACATATTTAAACTACATCTGATTGCTATCATTAAATAATAATAATATGTAATAAAGAGTTGTAATAATAAAATAAAAAGGAATACGAGTGTACAGATAGGGTAAACCTTGTTAATTAATCCTGCATAGACATGCGCTAACCGGAATTAACTCGAATTCCGACCCCTAAACAAATTAATAATACTTGTAAATTTGACATTATTTAAATTATTAAACAAGACCACTGTAATGTACTTTAATAACGTCTGTAATTAAGAATATTTCTGCTTAATTAAATAGTCAAACTTTAATCCTTTAAATAAAGAAGGAACATGGAACTACTTTTATGCTGAATAGTAAATGACGCGAGATTACTACTCTCACCCCTTAACTATTAACCCACTTGCAATGGAGCGCTCACGCCGTAAGCTGCGCACTGCGTTGGTTCGCGACGCAGAGATAAATATGTGAAAGTTCGCTAAAGAATATCTAAATAACTAAATTGTGCGCCGATGACATCTCTATCAAATCTTAAATAAGAAATTATGTAATTAATACAGTACTAGAACCATGAGGTGAAATTCAACTAATAAATAATCATGTGAAGTGAATACCAGTGAAACAAACTTTTGCTTGATTTATTCTAACAACAAGAATTGCTACAGTCATCTATGAAGAGAGTACCACACCCAGAATGATTTAACATACGTCAGGAACTTCACCGTCACCGGATACTAAGGTAACGACAGACCTTCAGGAAACACACTGAGGACCGAAGAGCCAAATCTGCATCAACTACAGGAAACCACAGGTGACATGGAGGCTTGTCTTCCATGGTTATGAGATACTAAAATTATAACCAACAAAAGACAATTTAACTAACACTTTAAGACTTTTAAAAAACAGACATTATATGTAAGATGTAGTCTGTAATCTAATAAAACTGTTTGTAGTAAAAGTTTAAACTGAAAGCATTATTGTTTTAAAAAGGTTAATAAAGTCCATTCTTCAAATGGCACAATTTTCAAGATTGTATATGGGGAGGTGACCATTATTAACATACTATATTCAATCCCGGATCCGTGGAATAAATAAAATTGATGTACATCTTTATTTTGAGGGCCCTTGTGAAAGAATAAAATATATAATCATCTTGTAAACTGTAAGCTGTTGAACCATATATGTTGAGAACTTTAAGTAGAGCATTTAATATCTTTATGTAATAAAGAGATGTCATCTTTAGTACAGACTAAACTGAGTGCATAAATCAACAGTCTCCCCTTCCCAGTTTCCTTTTTTTTTA
This sequence comes from Magicicada septendecula, assembly GCA_034769895.1. Taxonomy (NCBI): domain Eukaryota; kingdom Metazoa; phylum Arthropoda; class Insecta; order Hemiptera; family Cicadidae; genus Magicicada; species Magicicada septendecula. Next base: position 1,218,454,884 of record CM068367.1, read on the forward strand.
ATTGTTTTGGTGTTGTGATTAATTTTCAGCTCGTCACAACGAAGGCAGCCTGTATTAATTGGCAGAACCAATTAATGCGGGTTCCCTATGTTATAACACAAGTTAAGATGTTATAAATTGCGCCACTGTGCTATTCTGCTTTTCTGCTCTGCTTTGTTAAATTTAAATTTGCTGCTCCTTTAAAAAAAAAAATTGTGTCTCGTGTTGTTTAAGAAGTAATTGTGTCCCAACTTCACACACACAAGCTGTTGATCTATTCACTCATGTACTTTAATATGTGTCAAAATTTTAAATAAAATAAAAATCATAATTATTATTATAGTAATATAGTATAGGTAACTTTAATTGTAAATTTAATATGTGTAAACTTATATTAACATATTGACCCATGTAAACAAAACCATGTACGTACTTGTCCAAAAATTTCATTCATCGTGTCAATTTGACGACAAACTCGGACAGGTAAATATCCTGTTGCCGCCTGTGTAAAACTGTCATAGTTACCCTCCCGCAAGTTGAGTTAGACAATATGCCACCCTCTTTGATAGTTCTATTGTTATAAGAAGCGTGTATTTTCCTGTGCTTAGTAACCGAGGATTCCCCCTTTGTTGAACGTATATTGAAGCCTGTGTGAGATTTCTCTCTCTCTACTAATGTAAAATGATTAAAGTTCACATTTGAATTGTTTATTTGTAAAAAAAAAGAGTAAGAATACAATTGATTTATATTTTTATTTTTCTTGTGTAAAAAAAAAAAAAGAAAGCGTTATATAGAATTTAATGCGAATAGTAAAATAAGTTTTAGTGTGCGATAACTACTAACTCTATTGTTAAATTAAGTGTTCTACCCCTTACCCCGTAACAAAGTAAAATGTTAACCTTTAAACTAAGTAAAATTAAATCGAAGTATATAAACGTCTCCTAAATAAAAAAAAATATAAATTATAAAATTTTGTTTAATAAATGATAAGTCCTTTAAATAAAAGTTTAATAATATCTTAAACTATACTAACGTGTTATAAAAGTGTATTAGTAAAATAAGTAAAAGGAAATAATCGTGTTAAGAATTGTAGGAAGCGACCCCAATTGTTATAAAATCCTAAAGTGGTACCGAAGTAAACAATAGCCGCGACCATGTGTATATACCACACCCCTGTGTAAAGTGTTTGTCCCTTCCTGCTTAGTGTGTTACAGCTGTTCGTTTTAAAAGTAAATAAAGATTCCCCTTCGTGAAGTTCCGCTTATCTCATTAGGATTAGAAATAATCTAAAGAGGAGTATGGGATCCACTTTAGGTTATATTAGAGGTAATTAAGAATTGTATATGTAACGTAACACAGTCACAAAGGCGCCGCACTGAAAAATTCTTTACAAGGGTTAAAGAAAGTTCTTTACAAGAGTTAAAGAAAGTGCAGAAAACTAACTACTAGAGTTAGAGTATGCAAAATGTAATCAGTCGGGCCACGATGTTGTGAGGTTACGAAAATTAGTAGTATAAATAAAATCAAGTTAGCTTTTAAGAAACGAGATAAAGGGAAGTTCACGAAAAAAAAGAAAATGAGTACCAAGAAATTTCATACGGTAATCCCCAAGCATACTCCCGGTACATTGCTGACCAAATAAGCCGGAGTCTGTTCTTAAGCGGCGGAGTATGTTACGATTTCATTAATAAAAATATGGTAATTAATAAATAGGTAATGTGAAGTTTGAGAAATTTTAAATTTTGAATAAAATCACATATTTAAACTACATCTGATTGCTATCATTAAATAATAATAATATGTAATAAAGAGTTGTAATAATAAAATAAAAAGGAATACGAGTGTACAGATAGGGTAAACCTTGTTAATTAATCCTGCATAGACATGCGCTAACCGGAATTAACTCGAATTCCGACCCCTAAACAAATTAATAATACTTGTAAATTTGACATTATTTAAATTATTAAACAAGACCACTGTAATGTACTTTAATAACGTCTGTAATTAAGAATATTTCTGCTTAATTAAATAGTCAAACTTTAATCCTTTAAATAAAGAAGGAACATGGAACTACTTTTATGCTGAATAGTAAATGACGCGAGATTACTACTCTCACCCCTTAACTATTAACCCACTTGCAATGGAGCGCTCACGCCGTAAGCTGCGCACTGCGTTGGTTCGCGACGCAGAGATAAATATGTGAAAGTTCGCTAAAGAATATCTAAATAACTAAATTGTGCGCCGATGACATCTCTATCAAATCTTAAATAAGAAATTATGTAATTAATACAGTACTAGAACCATGAGGTGAAATTCAACTAATAAATAATCATGTGAAGTGAATACCAGTGAAACAAACTTTTGCTTGATTTATTCTAACAACAAGAATTGCTACAGTCATCTATGAAGAGAGTACCACACCCAGAATGATTTAACATACGTCAGGAACTTCACCGTCACCGGATACTAAGGTAACGACAGACCTTCAGGAAACACACTGAGGACCGAAGAGCCAAATCTGCATCAACTACAGGAAACCACAGGTGACATGGAGGCTTGTCTTCCATGGTTATGAGATACTAAAATTATAACCAACAAAAGACAATTTAACTAACACTTTAAGACTTTTAAAAAACAGACATTATATGTAAGATGTAGTCTGTAATCTAATAAAACTGTTTGTAGTAAAAGTTTAAACTGAAAGCATTATTGTTTTAAAAAGGTTAATAAAGTCCATTCTACAAATGGCACAATTTTCAAGATTGTATATGGGGAGGTGACCATTATTAACATACTATATTCAATCCCGGATCCGTGGAATAAATAAAATTGATGTACATCTTTATTTTGAGGGCCCTTGTGAAAGAATAAAATATATAATCATCTTGTAAACTGTAAGCTGTTGAACCATATATGTTGAGAACTTTAAGTAGAGCATTTAATATCTTTATGTAATAAAGAGATGTCATCTTTAGTACAGACTAAACTGAGTGCATAAATCAACAGTCTCCCCTTCCCAGTTTCCTTTTTTTTTAATTGTTTTGGTGTTGTGATTAATTTTCAGCTCGTCACAACGAAGGCAGCCTGTATTAATTGGCAGAACCAATTAATGCGGGTTCCCTATGTTATAACACAAGTTAAGATGTTATAAATTGCGCCACTGTGCTATTCTGCTTTTCTGCTCTGCTTTGTTAAATTTAAATTTGCTGCTCCTTTAAAAAAAAAAATTGTGTCTCGTGTTGTTTAAGAAGTAATTGTGTCCCAACTTCACACACACAAGCTGTTGATCTATTCACTCATGTACTTTAATATGTGTCAAAATTTTAAATAAAATAAAAATCATAATTATTATTATAGTAATATAGTATAGGTAACTTTAATTGTAAATTTAATATGTGTAAACTTATATTAACATATTGACCCATGTAAACAAAACCATGTACGTACTTGTCCAAAAATTTCATTCATCGTGTCAATTTGACGACAAACTCGGACAGGTAAATATCCTGTTGCCGCCTGTGTAAAACTGTCATAGTTACCCTCCCGCAAGTTGAGTTAGACAATATGCCACCCTCTTTGATAGTTCTATTGTTATAAGAAGCGTGTATTTTCCTGTGCTTAGTAACCGAGGATTCCCCCTTTGTTGAACGTATATTGAAGCCTGTGTGAGATTTCTCTCTCTCTACTAATGTAAAATGATTAAAGTTCACATTTGAATTGTTTATTTGTAAAAAAAAAGAGTAAGAATACAATTGATTTATATTTTTATTTTTCTTGTGTAAAAAAAAAAAAAGAAAGCGTTATATAGAATTTAATGCGAATAGTAAAATAAGTTTTAGTGTGCGATAACTACTAACTCTATTGTTAAATTAAGTGTTCTACCCCTTACCCCGTAACAAAGTAAAATGTTAACCTTTAAACTAAGTAAAATTAAATCGAAGTATATAAACGTCTCCTAAATAAAAAAAAATATAAATTATAAAATTTTGTTTAATAAATGATAAGTCCTTTAAATAAAAGTTTAATAATATCTTAAACTATACTAACGTGTTATAAAAGTGTATTAGTAAAATAAGTAAAAGGAAATAATCGTGTTAAGAATTGTAGGAAGCGACCCCAATTGTTATAAAATCCTAAAGTGGTACCGAAGTAAACAATAGCCGCGACCATGTGTATATACCACACCCCTGTGTAAAGTGTTTGTCCCTTCCTGCTTAGTGTGTTACAGCTGTTCGTTTTAAAAGTAAATAAAGATTCCCCTTCGTGAAGTTCCGCTTATCTCATTAGGATTAGAAATAATCTAAAGAGGAGTATGGGATCCACTTTAGGTTATATTAGAGGTAATTAAGAATTGTATATGTAACGTAACACAGTCACAAAGGCGCCGCACTGAAAAATTCTTTACAAGGATTAAAGAAAGTTCTTTACAAGAGTTAAAGAAAGTGCAGAAAACTAACTACTAGAGTTAGAGTATGCAAAATGTAATCAGTCGGGCCACGATGTTGTGAGGTTACGAAAATTAGTAGTATAAATAAAATCAAGTTAGCTTTTAAGAAACGAGATAAAGGGAAGTTCACGAAAAAAAAGAAAATGAGTACCAAGAAATTTCATACGGTAATCCCCAAGCATACTCCCGGTACATTGCTGACCAAATAAGCCGGAGTCTGTTCTTAAGCGGCGGAGTATGTTACGATTTCATTATAAAAATATGGTAATTAATAAATAGGTAATGTGAAGTCTGAGAAATTTTAAATTTTGAATAAAATCACATATTTAAACTACATCTGATTGCTATCATTAAATAATAATAATATGTAATAAAGAGTTGTAATAATAAAATAAAAAGGAATACGAGTGTACAGATAGGGTAAACCTTGTTAATTAATCCTGCATAGACATGCGCTAACCGGAATTAACTCGAATTCCGACCCCTAAACAAATTAATAATACTTGTAAATTTGACATTATTTAAATTATTAAACAAGACCACTGTAATGTACTTTAATAACGTCTGTAATTAAGAATATTTCTGCTTAATTAAATAGTCAAACTTTAATCCTTTAAATAAAGAAGGAACATGGAACTACTTTTATGCTGAATAGTAAATGACGCGAGATTACTACTCTCACCCCTTAACTATTAACCCACTTGCAATGGAGCGCTCACGCCGTAAGCTGCGCACTGCGTTGGTTCGCGACGCAGAGATAAATATGTGAAAGTTCGCTAAAGAATATCTAAATAACTAAATTGTGCGCCGATGACATCTCTATCAAATCTTAAATAAGAAATTATGTAATTAATACAGTACTAGAACCATGAGGTGAAATTCAACTAATAAATAATCATGTGAAGTGAATACCAGTGAAACAAACTTTTGCTTGATTTATTCTAACAACAAGAATTACTACAGTCATCTATGAAGAGAGTACCACACCCAGAATGATTTAACATACGTCAGGAACTTCACCGTCACCGGATACTAAGGTAACGACAGACCTTCAGGAAACACACTGAGGACCGAAGAGCCAAATCTGCATCAACTACAGGAAACCACAGGTGACATGGAGGCTTGTCTTCCATGGTTATGAGATACTAAAATTATAACCAACAAAAGACAATTTAACTAACACTTTAAGACTTTTAAAAAACAGACATTATATGTAAGATGTAGTCTGTAATCTAATAAAACTGTTTGTAGTAAAAGTTTAAACTGAAAGCATTATTGTTTTAAAAAGTTTAATAAAGTCCATTCTTCAAATGGCACAATTTTCAAGATTGTATATGGGGAGGTGACCATTATTAACATACTATATTCAATCCCGGATCCGTGGAATAAATAAAATTGATGTACATCTTTATTTTGAGGGCCCTTGTGAAAGAATAAAATATATAATCATCTTGTAAACTGTAAGCTGTTGAACCATATATGTTGAGAACTTTAAGTAGAGCATTTAATCTCTTTATGTAATAAAGAGATGTCATCTTTAGTACAGACTAAACTGAGTGCATAAATCAACAGTCTCCCCTTCCCAGTTTCCTTTTATATTAATTGTTTTGGTGTTGTGATTAATTTTCAGCTCGTCACAACGAAGGCAGCCTGTATTAATTGGCAGAACCAATTAATGCAGGTTCCCTATGTTATAACACAAGTTAAGATGTTATAAATTGCGCCACTGTGCTATTCTGCTTTTCTGCTCTGCTTTGTTAAATTTAAATTTGCTGCTCCTTTAAAAAAAAAAAATTGTGTCTCGTGTTGTTTAAGAAGTAATTGTGTCCCAATATCACACACACAAGCTGTTGATCTATTCACTCATGTTCTTTAATATGTGTCAAAATTTTAAATAAAATAAAAATCATAATTATTATTATAGTAATATAGTATAGGTAACTTTTATTATAAATTTAATATGTGTAAACTTATATTAACATATTGACCCATGTAAACAAAACCATGTACGTACTTGTCCAAAAATTTCATTCATCGTGTCAATTTGACGACAAACTCGGACAGGTAAATATCCTGTTGCCGCCTGTGTAAAACTGTCATAGTTACCCTCCCGCAAGTTGAGTTAGACAATATGCCACCCTCTTTGATAGTTCTATTGTTATAAGAAGTGTGTATTTTCCTGTGCTTAGTAACCGAGGATTCCCCCTTTGTTGAACGTATATTGAAGCCTGTGTGAGATTTCTCTCTCTCTACTAATGTAAAATGATTAAAGTTCACATTTGAATTGTTTATTTGTAAAAAAAAAGAGTAAGAATACAATTGATTTATATTTTTATTTTTCTTGTGTAAAAAAAAAAAAAGAAAGCGTTATATAGAATTTAATGCGAATAGTAAAATAAGTTTTAGTGTGCGATAACTACTAACTCTATTGTTAAATTAAGTGTTCTACCCCTTACCCCGTAACAAAGTAAAATGTTAACCTTTAAACTAAGTAAAATTAAATCGAAGTATATAAACGTCTCCTAAATAAAAAAAAATATAAATTATAAAATTTTGTTTAATAAATGATAAGTCCTTTAAATAAAAGTTTAATAATATCTTAAACTATACTAACGTGTTATAAAAGTGTATTAGTAAAATAAGTAAAAGGAAATAATCGTGTTAAGAATTGTAGGAAGCGACCCCAATTGTTATAAAATCCTAAAGTGGTACCGAAGTAAACAATAGCCGCGACCATGTGTATATACCACACCCCTGTGTAAAGTGTTTGTCCCTTCCTGCTTAGTGTGTTACAGCTGTTCGTTTTAAAAGTAAATAAAGATTCCCCTTCGTGAAGTTCCGCTTATCTCATTAGGATTAGAAATAATCTAAAGAGGAGTATGGGATCCACTTTAGGTTATATTAGAGGTAATTAAGAATTGTATATGTAACGTAACACAGTCACAAAGGCGCCGCACTGAAAAATTCTTTACAAGGATTAAAGAAAGTTCTTTACAAGAGTTAAAGAAAGTGCAGAAAACTAACTACTAGAGTTAGAGTATGCAAAATGTAATCAGTCGGGCCACGATGTTGTGAGGTTACGAAAATTAGTAGTATAAATAAAATCAAGTTAGCTTTTAAGAAACGAGATAAAGGGAAGTTCACGAAAAAAAAGAAAATGAGTACCAAGAAATTTCATACGGTAATCCCCAAGCATACTCCCGGTACATTGCTGACCAAATAAGCCGGAGTCTGTTCTTAAGCGGCGGAGTATGTTACGATTTCATTATAAAAATATGGTAATTAATAAATAGGTAATGTGAAGTCTGAGAAATTTTAAATTTTGAATAAAATCACATATTTAAACTACATCTGATTGCTATCATTAAATAATAATAATATGTAATAAAGAGTTGTAATAATAAAATAAAAAGGAATACGAGTGTACAGATAGGGTAAACCTTGTTAATTAATCCTGCATAGACATGCGCTAACCGGAATTAACTCGAATTCCGACCCCTAAACAAATTAATAATACTTGTAAATTTGACATTATTTAAATTATTAAACAAGACCACTGTAATGTACTTTAATAACGTCTGTAATTAAGAATATTTCTGCTTAATTAAATAGTCAAACTTTAATCCTTTAAATAAAGAAGGAACATGGAACTACTTTTATGCTGAATAGTAAATGACGCGAGATTACTACTCTCACCCCTTAACTATTAACCCACTTGCAATGGAGCGCTCACGCCGTAAGCTGCGCACTGCGTTGGTTCGCGACGCAGAGATAAATATGTGAAAGTTCGCTAAAGAATATCTAAATAACTAAATTGTGCGCCGATGACATCTCTATCAAATCTTAAATAAGAAATTATGTAATTAATACAGTACTAGAACCATGAGGTGAAATTCAACTAATAAATAATCATGTGAAGTGAATACCAGTGAAACAAACTTTTGCTTGATTTATTCTAACAACAAGAATTACTACAGTCATCTATGAAGAGAGTACCACACCCAGAATGATTTAACATACGTCAGGAACTTCACCGTCACCGGATACTAAGGTAACGACAGACCTTCAGGAAACACACTGAGGACCGAAGAGCCAAATCTGCATCAACTACAGGAAACCACAGGTGACATGGAGGCTTGTCTTCCATGGTTATGAGATACTAAAATTATAACCAACAAAAGACAATTTAACTAACACTTTAAGACTTTTAAAAAACAGACATTATATGTAAGATGTAGTCTGTAATCTAATAAAACTGTTTGTAGTAAAAGTTTAAACTGAAAGCATTATTGTTTTAAAAAGGTTAATAAAGTCCATTCTTCAAATGGCACAATTTTCAAGATTGTATATGGGGAGGTGACCATTATTAACATACTATATTCAATCCCGGATCCGTGGAATAAATAAAATTGATGTACATCTTTATTTTGAGGGCCCTTGTGAAAGAATAAAATATATAATCATCTTGTAAACTGTAAGCTGTTGAACCATATATGTTGAGAACTTTAAGTAGAGCATTTAATCTCTTTATGTAATAAAGAGATGTCATCTTTAGTACAGACTAAACTGAGTGCATAAATCAACAGTCTCCCCTTCCCAGTTTCCTTTTATATTAATTGTTTTGGTGTTGTGATTAATTTTCAGCTCGTCACAACGAAGGCAGCCTGTATTAATTGGCAGAACCAATTAATGCAGGTTCCCTATGTTATAACACAAGTTAAGATGTTATAAATTGCGCCACTGTGCTATTCTGCTTTTCTGCTCTGCTTTGTTAAATTTAAATTTGCTGCTCCTTTAAAAAAAAAAAATTGTGTCTCGTGTTGTTTAAGAAGTAATTGTGTCCCAATATCACACACACAAGCTGTTGATCTATTCACTCATGTTCTTTAATATGTGTCAAAATTTTAAATAAAATAAAAATCATAATTATTATTATAGTAATATAGTATAGGTAACTTTTATTATAAATTTAATATGTGTAAACTTATATTAACATATTGACCCATGTAAACAAAACCATGTACGTACTTGTCCAAAAATTTCATTCATCGTGTCAATTTGACGACAAACTCGGACAGGTAAATATCCTGTTGCCGCCTGTGTAAAACTGTCATAGTTACCCTCCCGCAAGTTGAGTTAGACAATATGCCACCCTCTTTGATAGTTCTATTGTTATAAGAAGTGTGTATTTTCCTGTGCTTAGTAACCGAGGATTCCCCCTTTGTTGAACGTATATTGAAGCCTGTGTGAGATTTCTCTCTCTCTACTAATGTAAAATGATTAAAGTTCACATTTGAATTGTTTATTTGTAAAAAAAAAAGAGTAAGAATACAATTGATTTATATTTTTATTTTTCTTGTGTAAAAAAAAAAAAAGAAAGCGTTATATAGAATTTAATGCGAATAGTAAAATAAGTTTTAGTGTGCGATAACTACTAACTCTATTGTTAAATTAAGTGTTCTACCCCTTACCCCGTAACAAAGTAAAATGTTAACCTTTAAACTAAGTAAAATTAAATCGAAGTATATAAACGTGTCCTAAATAAAAAAAAATATAAATTATAAAATTTTGTTTAATAAATGATAAGTCCTTTAAATAAAAGTTTAATAATATCTTAAACTATACTAACGTGTTATAAAAGTGTATTAGTAAAATAAGTAAAAGGAAATAATCGTGTTAAGAATTGTAGGAAGCGACCCCAATTGTTATAAAATCCTAAAGTGGTACCGAAGTAAACAATAGCCGCGACCATGTGTATATACCACACCCCTGTGTAAAGTGTTTGTCCCTTCCTGCTTAGTGTGTTACAGCTGTTCGTTTTAAAAGTAAATAAAGATTCCCCTTCGTGAAGTTCCGCTTATCTCATTAGGATTAGAAATAATCTAAAGAGGAGTATGGGATCCACTTTAGGTTATATTAGAGGTAATTAAGAATTGTATATGTAACGTAACACAGTCACAAAGGCGCCGCACTGAAAAATTCTTTACAAGGGTTAAAGAAAGTTCTTTACAAGAGTTAAAGAAAGTGCAGAAAACTAACTACTAGAGTTACAGTATGCAAAATGTAATCAGTCGGGGCACGATGTTGTGAGGTTACGAAAATTAGTAGTATAAATAAAATCAAGTTAGCTTTTAAGAAACGAGATAAAGGGAAGTTCACGAAAAAAAAGAAAATGAGTACCAAGAAATTTCATACGGTAATCCCCAAGCATACTCCCGGTACATTGCTGACCAAATAAGCCGGAGTCTGTTCTTAAGCGGCGGAGTATGTTACGATTTCATTAATAAAAATATGGTAATTAATAAATAGGTAATGTGAAGTTTGAGAAATTTTAAATTTTGAATAAAATCACATATTTAAACTACATCTGATTGCTATCATTAAATAATAATAATATGTAATAAAGAGTTGTAATAATAAAATAAAAAGGAATACGAGTGTACAGATAGGGTAAACCTTGTTAATTAATCCTGCATAGACATGCGCTAACCGGAATTAACTCGAATTCCGACCCCTAAACAAATTAATAATACTTGTAAATTTGACATTATTTAAATTATTAAACAAGACCACTGTAATGTACTTTAATAACGTCTGTAATTAAGAATATTTCTGCTTAATTAAATAGTCAAACTTTAATCCTTTAAATAAAGAAGGAACATGGAACTACTTTTATGCTGAATAGTAAATGACGCGAGATTACTACTCTCACCCCTTAACTATTAACCCACTTGCAATGGAGCGCTCACGCCGTAAGCTGCGCACTGCGTTGGTTCGCGACGCAGAGATAAATATGTGAAAGTTCGCTAAAGAATATCTAAATAACTAAATTGTGCGCCGATGACATCTCTATCAAATCTTAAATAAGAAATTATGTAATTAATACAGTACTAGAACCATGAGGTGAAATTCAACTAATAAATAATCATGTGAAGTGAATACCAGTGAAACAAACTTTTGCTTGATTTATTCTAACAACAAGAATTGCTACAGTCATCTATGAAGAGAGTACCACACCCAGAATGATTTAACATACGTCAGGAACTTCACCGTCACCGGATACTAAGGTAACGACAGACCTTCAGGAAACACACTGAGGACCGAAGAGCCAAATCTGCATCAACTACAGGAAACCACAGGTGACATGGAGGCTTGTCTTCCATGGTTATGAGATACTAAAATTATAACCAACAAAAGACAATTTAACTAACACTTTAAGACTTTTAAAAAACAGACATTATATGTAATATGTAGTCTGTAATCTAATAAAACTGTTTGTAGTAAAAGTTTAAACTGAAAGCATTATTGTTTTAAAAAGGTTAATAAAGTCCATTCTTCAAATGGCACAATTTTCAAGATTGTATATGGGGAGGTGACCATTATTAACATACTATATTCAATCCCGGATCCGTGGAATAAATAAAATTGATGTACATCTTTATTTTGAGGGCCCTTGTGAAAGAATAAAATATATAATCATCTTGTAAACTGTAAGCTGTTGAACCATATATGTTGAGAACTTTAAGTAGAGCATTTAATCTCTTTATGTAATAAAGAGATGTCATCTTTAGTACAGACTAAACTGAGTGCATAAATCAACAGTCTCCCCTTCCCAGTTTCCTTTTTTTTTAATTGTTTTGGTGTTGTGATTAATTTTCAGCTCGTCACAACGAAGGCAGCCTGTATTAATTGGCAGAACCAATTAATGCGGGTTCCCTATGTTATAACACAAGTTAAGATGTTATAAATTGCGCCACTGTGCTATTCTGCTTTTCTGCTCTGCTTTGTTAAATTTAAATTTGCTGCTCCTTTAAAAAAAAAAATTGTGTCTCGTGTTGTTTAAGAAGTAATTGTGTCCCAACTTCACACACACAAGCTGTTGATCTATTCACTCATGTACTTTAATATGTGTCAAAATTTTAAATAAAATAAAAATCATAATTATTATTATAGTAATATAGTATAGGTAACTTTAATTGTAAATTTAATATGTGTAAACTTATATTAACATATTGACCCATGTAAACAAAACCATGTACGTACTTGTCCAAAAATTTCATTCATCGTGTCAATTTGACGACAAACTCGGACAGGTAAATATCCTGTTGCCGCCTGTGTAAAACTGTCATAGTTACCCTCCCGCAAGTTGAGTTAGACAATATGCCACCCTCTTTGATAGTTCTATTGTTATAAGAAGCGTGTATTTTCCTGTGCTTAGTAACCGAGGATTCCCCCTTTGTTGAACGTATATTGAAGCCTGTGTGAGATTTCTCTCTCTCTACTAATGTAAAATGATTAAAGTTCACATTTGAATTGTTTATTTGTAAAAAAAAAAAGAGTAAGAATACAATTGATTTATATTTTTATTTTTCTTGTGTAAAAAAAAAAAAAAGAAAGCGTTATATAGAATTTAATGCGAATAGTAAAATAAGTTTTAGTGTGCGATAACTACTAACTCTATTGTTAAATTAAGTGTTCTACCCCTTACCCCGTAACAAAGTAAAATGTTAACCTTTAAACTAAGTAAAATTAAATCGAAGTATATAAACGTCTCCTAAATAAAAAAAAATATAAATTATAAAATTTTGTTTAATAAATGATAAGTCCTTTAAATAAAAGTTTAATAATATCTTAAACTATACTAACGTGTTATAAAAGTGTATTAGTAAAATAAGTAAAAGGAAATAATCGTGTTAAGAATTGTAGGAAGCGACCCCAATTGTTATAAAATCCTAAAGTGGTACCGAAGTAAACAATAGCCGCGACCATGTGTATATACCACACCCCTGTGTAAAGTGTTTGTCCCTTCCTGCTTAGTGTGTTACAGCTGTTCGTTTTAAAAGTAAATAAAGATTCCCCTTCGTGAAGTTCCGCTTATCTCATTAGGATTAGAAATAATCTAAAGAGGAGTATGGGATCCACTTTAGGTTATATTAGAGGTAATTAAGAATTGTATATGTAACGTAACACAGTCACAAAGGCGCCGCACTGAAAAATTCTTTACAAGGGTTAAAGAAAGTTCTTTACAAGAGTTAAAGAAAGTGCAGAAAACTAACTACTAGAGTTAGAGTATGCAAAATGTAATCAGTCGGGCCACGATGTTGTGAGGTTACGAAAATTAGTAGTATAAATAAAATCAAGTTAGCTTTTAAGAAACGAGATAAAGGGAAGTTCACGAAAAAAAAGAAAATGAGTACCAAGAAATTTCATAAAGGTAATCCCCAAGCATACTCCCGGTACATTGCTGACCAAATAAGCCGGAGTCTGTTCTTAAGCGGCGGAGTATGTTACGATTTCATTAATAAAAATATGGTAATTAATAAATAGGTAATGTGAAGTTTGAGAAATTTTAAATTTTGAATAAAATCACATATTTAAACTACATCTGATTGCTATCATTAAATAATAATAATATGTAATAAAGAGTTGTAATAATAAAATAAAAAGGAATACGAGTGTACAGATAGGGTAAACCTTGTTAATTAATCCTGCATAGACATGCGCTAACCGGAATTAACTCGAATTCCGACCCCTAAACAAATTAATAATACTTGTAAATTTGACATTATTTAAATTATTAAACAAGACCACTGTAATGTACTTTAATAACGTCTGTAATTAAGAATATTTCTGCTTAATTAAATAGTCAAACTTTAATCCTTTAAATAAAGAAGGAACATGGAACTACTTTTATGCTGAATAGTAAATGACGCGAGATTACTACTCTCACCCCTTAACTATTAACCCACTTGCAATGGAGCGCTCACGCCGTAAGCTGCGCACTGCGTTGGTTCGCGACGCAGAGATAAATATGTGAAAGTTCGCTAAAGAATATCTAAATAACTAAATTGTGCGCCGATGACATCTCTATCAAATCTTAAATAAGAAATTATGTAATTAATACAGTACTAGAACCATGAGGTGAAATTCAACTAATAAATAATCATGTGAAGTGAATACCAGTGAAACAAACTTTTGCTTGATTTATTCTAACAACAAGAATTACTACAGTCATCTATGAAGAGAGTACCACACCCAGAATGATTTAACATACGTCAGGAACTTCACCGTCACCGGATACTCAGGTAACGACAGACCTTCAGGAAACACACTGAGGACCGAAGAGCCAAATCTGCATCAACTACAGGAAACCACAGGTGACATGGAGGCTTGTCTTCCATGGTTATGAGATACTAAAATTATAACCAACAAAAGACAATTTAACTAACACTTTAAGACTTTTAAAAAACAGACATTATATGTAAGATGTAGTCTGTAATCTAATAAAACTGTTTGTAGTAAAAGAGTAAAAGTTTAAACTGAAAGCATTATTGTTTTAAAAAGGTTAATAAAGTCCATTCTTCAAATGGCACAATTTTCAAGATTGTATATGGGGAGGTGACCATTATTAACAAACTATATTCAATCCCGGATCCGTGGAATAAATAAAATTGATGTACATCTTTATTTTGAGGGCCCTTGTGAAAGAATAAAATATATAATCATCTTGTAAACTGTAAGCTGTTGAACCATATATGTTGAGAACTTTAAGTAGAGCATTTAATCTCTTCATGTAATAAAGAGATGTCATCTTTAGTACAGACTAAACTGAGTGCATAAATCAACAGTCTCCCCTTCCCAGTTTCCTTTTATATTAATTGTTTTGGTGTTGTGATTAATTTTCAGCTCGTCACAACGAAGGCAGCCTGTATTAATTGGCAGAACCAATTAATGCGGGTTCCCTATGTTATAACACAAGTTAAGATGTTATAAATTGCGCCACTGTGCTATTCTGCTTTTCTGCTCTGCTTTGTTAAATTTAAATTTGCTGCTCCTTTAAAAAAAAAAAATTGTGTCTCGTGTTGTTTAAGAAGTAATTGTGTCCCAATATCACGCACACAAGCTGTTGATCTATTCACTCATGTTCTTTAATATGTGTCAAAATTTTAAATAAAATAAAAATCATAATTATTATTATAGTAATATAGTATAGGTAACTTTAATTATAAATTTAATATGTGTAAACTTATATTAACATATTGACCCATGTAAACAAAACCATGTACGTACTTGTCCAAAAATTTCATTCATCGTGTCAATTTGACGACAAACTCGGACAGGTAAATATCCTGTTGCCGCCTGTGTAAAACTGTCATAGTTACCCTCCCGCAAGTTGAGTTAGACAATATGCCACCCTCTTTAATAGTTCTATTGTTATAAGAAGCGTGTATTTTCCTGTGCTTAGTAACCGAGGATTCCCCCTTTGTTGAACGTATATTGAAGCCTGTGTGAGATTTCTCTCTCTCTACTAATGTAAAATCATTAAAGTTCACATTTGAATTGTTTATTTGTAAAAAAAAAAGAGTAAGAATACAATTGATTTATATTTTTATTTTTCTTGTGTAAAAAAAAAAAAAAGAAAGCGTTATATAGAATTTAATGCGAATAGTAAAATAAGTTTTAGTGTGCGATAACTACTAACTCTATTGTTAAATTAAGTGTTCTACCCCTTACCCCGTAACAAAGTAAAATGTTAACCTTTAAACTAAGTAAAATTAAATCGAAGTATATAAACGTGTCCTAAATAAAAAAAAATGTAAATTATAAAATTTTGTTTAATAAATGATAAGTCCTTTAAATTAAAGTTTAATAATATCTTAAACTATACTAACGTGTTATAAAAGTGTATTAGTAAAATAAGTAAAAGGAAATAATCGTGTTAAGAATTGTAGGAAGCGACCCCAATTGTTATAAAATCCTAAAGTGGTACCGAAGTAAACAATAGCCGCGACCATGTGTATATACCACACCCCTGTGTAAAGTGTTTGTCCCTTCCTGCTTAGTGTGTTACAGCTGTTCGTTTTAAAAGTAAATAAAGATTCCCCTTCGTGAAGTTCCGCTTATCTCATTAGGATTAGAAATAATCTAAAGAGGAGTATGGGATCCACTTTAGGTTATATTAGAGGTAATTAAGAATTGTATATGTAACGTAACACAGTCACAAAGGCGCCGCACTGAAAAATTCTTTACAAGGGTTAAAGAAAGTTCTTTACAAGAGTTAAAGAAAGTGCAGAAAACTAACTACTAGAGTTAGAGTATGCAAAATGTAATCAGTCGGGCCACGATGTTGTGAGGTTACGAAAATTAGTAGTATAAATAAAATCAAGTTAGCTTTTAAGAAACGAGATAAAGGGAAGTTCACGAAAAAAAAGAAAATGAGTACCAAGAAATTTCATACGGTAATCCCCAAGCATACTCCCGGTACATTGCTGACCAAATAAGCCGGAGTCTGTTCTTAAGCGGCGGAGTATGTTACGATTTCATTAATAAAAATATGGTAATTAATAAATAGGTAATGTGAAGTCTGAGAAATTTTAAATTTTGAATAAAATCACATATTTAAACTACATCTGATTGCTATCATTAAATAATAATAATATGTAATAAAGAGTTGTAATAATAAAATAAAAAGGAATACGAGTGTACAGATAGGGTAAACCTTGTTAATTAATCCTGCATAGACATGCGCTAACCGGAATTAACTCGAATTCCGACCCCTAAACAAATTAATAATACTTGTAAATTTGACATTATTTAAATTATAAAACAAGACCACTGTAATGTACTTTAATAAAGTCTGTAATTAAGAATATTTCTGCTTAATTAAATAGTCAAACTTTAATCCTTTAAATAAAGAAGGAACATGGAACTACTTTTATGCTGAATAGTAAATGACG
Source organism: Magicicada septendecula (assembly GCA_034769895.1). Classification (NCBI taxonomy): domain Eukaryota; kingdom Metazoa; phylum Arthropoda; class Insecta; order Hemiptera; family Cicadidae; genus Magicicada; species Magicicada septendecula. The sequence continues at coordinate 1,218,472,047 of CM068367.1, forward strand.
CGAGATTACTACTCTCACCCCTTAACTATTAACCCACTTGCAATGGAGCGCTCACGCCGTAAGCTGCGCACTGCGTTGGTTCGCGACGCAGAGATAAATATGTGAAAGTTCGCTAAAGAATATCTAAATAACTAAATTGTGCGCCGATGACATCTCTATCAAATCTTAAATAAGAAATTATGTAATTAATACAGTACTAGAACCATGAGGTGAAATTCAACTAATAAATAATCATGTAAAGTGAATACCAGTGAAACAAACTTTTGCTTGATTTATTCTAACAACAAGAATTACTACAGTCATCTATGAAGAGAGTACCACACCCAGAATGATTTAACATACGTCAGGAACTTCACCGTCACCGGATACTCAGGTAACGACAGACCTTCAGGAAACACACTGAGGACCGAAGAGCCAAATCTGCATCAACTACAGGAAACCACAGGTGACATGGAGGCTTGTCTTCCATGGTTATGAGATACTAAAATTATAACCAACAAAAGACAATTTAACTAACACTTTAAGACTTTTAAAAAACAGACATTATATGTAAGATGTAGTCTGTAATCTAATAAAACTGTTTGTAGTAAAAGAGTAAAAGTTTAAACTGAAGCATTATTGTTTTAAAAAGGTTAATAAAGTCCATTCTTCAAATGGCACAATTTTCAAGATTGTATATGGGGAGGTGACCATTATTAACATACTATATTCAATCCCGGATCCGTGGAATAAATAAAATTGATGTACATCTTTATTTTGAGGGCCCTTGTGAAAGAATAAAATATATAATCATCTTGTAAACTGTAAGCTGTTGAACCATATATGTTGAGAACTTTAAGTAGAGCATTTAATCTCTTTATGTAATAAAGAGATGTCATCTTTAGTACAGACTAAACTGAGTGCATAAATCAACAGTCTCCCCTTCCCAGTTTCCTTTTTTTTTAATTGTTTTGGTGTTGTGATTAATTTTCAGCTCGTCACAACGAAGGCAGCCTGTATTAATTGGCAGAACCAATTAATGCGGGTTCCCTATGTTATAACACAAGTTAAGATGTTATAAATTGCGCCACTGTGCTATTCTGCTTTTCTGCTCTGCTTTGTTAAATTTAAATTTGCTGCTCCTTTAAAAAAAAAAATTGTGTCTCGTGTTGTTTAAGAAGTAATTGTGTCCCAACTTCACACACACAAGCTGTTGATCTATTCACTCATGTACTTTAATATGTGTCAAAATTTTAAATAAAATAAAAATCATAATTATTATTATAGTAATATAGTATAGGTAACTTTAATTGTAAATTTAATATGTGTAAACTTATATTAACATATTGACCCATGTAAACAAAACCATGTACGTACTTGTCCAAAAATTTCATTCATCGTGTCAATTTGACGACAAACTCGGACAGGTAAATATCCTGTTGCCGCCTGTGTAAAACTGTCATAGTTACCCTCCCGCAAGTTGAGTTAGACAATATGCCACCCTCTTTGATAGTTCTATTGTTATAAGAAGCGTGTATTTTCCTGTGCTTAGTAACCGAGGATTCCCCCTTTGTTGAACGTATATTGAAGCCTGTGTGAGATTTCTCTCTCTCTACTAATGTAAAATGATTAAAGTTCACATTTGAATTGTTTATTTGTAAAAAAAAAAAGAGTAAGAATACAATTGATTTATATTTTTATTTTTCTTGTGTAAAAAAAAAAAAAAGAAAGCGTTATATAGAATTTAATGCGAATAGTAAAATAAGTTTTAGTGTGCGATAACTACTAACTCTATTGTTAAATTAAGTGTTCTACCCCTTACCCCGTAACAAAGTAAAATGTTAACCTTTAAACTAAGTAAAATTAAATCGAAGTATATAAACGTCTCCTAAATAAAAAAAAATATAAATTATAAAATTTTGTTTAATAAATGATAAGTCCTTTAAATAAAAGTTTAATAATATCTTAAACTATACTAACGTGTTATAAAAGTGTATTAGTAAAATAAGTAAAAGGAAATAATCGTGTTAAGAATTGTAGGAAGCGACCCCAATTGTTATAAAATCCTAAAGTGGTACCGAAGTAAACAATAGCCGCGACCATGTGTATATACCACACCCCTGTGTAAAGTGTTTGTCCCTTCCTGCTTAGTGTGTTACAGCTGTTCGTTTTAAAAGTAAATAAAGATTCCCCTTCGTGAAGTTCCGCTTATCTCATTAGGATTAGAAATAATCTAAAGAGGAGTATGGGATCCACTTTAGGTTATATTAGAGGTAATTAAGAATTGTATATGTAACGTAACACAGTCACAAAGGCGCCGCACTGAAAAATTCTTTACAAGGGTTAAAGAAAGTTCTTTACAAGAGTTAAAGAAAGTGCAGAAAACTAACTACTAGAGTTAGAGTATGCAAAATGTAATCAGTCGGGCCACGATGTTGTGAGGTTACGAAAATTAGTAGTATAAATAAAATCAAGTTAGCTTTTAAGAAACGAGATAAAGGGAAGTTCACGAAAAAAAAGAAAATGAGTACCAAGAAATTTCATAAAGGTAATCCCCAAGCATACTCCCGGTACATTGCTGACCAAATAAGCCGGAGTCTGTTCTTAAGCGGCGGAGTATGTTACGATTTCATTAATAAAAATATGGTAATTAATAAATAGGTAATGTGAAGTTTGAGAAATTTTAAATTTTGAATAAAATCACATATTTAAACTACATCTGATTGCTATCATTAAATAATAATAATATGTAATAAAGAGTTGTAATAATAAAATAAAAAGGAATACGAGTGTACAGATAGGGTAAACCTTGTTAATTAATCCTGCATAGACATGCGCTAACCGGAATTAACTCGAATTCCGACCCCTAAACAAATTAATAATACTTGTAAATTTGACATTATTTAAATTATTAAACAAGACCACTGTAATGTACTTTAATAACGTCTGTAATTAAGAATATTTCTGCTTAATTAAATAGTCAAACTTTAATCCTTTAAATAAAGAAGGAACATGGAACTACTTTTATGCTGAATAGTAAATGACGCGAGATTACTACTCTCACCCCTTAACTATTAACCCACTTGCAATGGAGCGCTCACGCCGTAAGCTGCGCACTGCGTTGGTTCGCGACGCAGAGATAAATATGTGAAAGTTCGCTAAAGAATATCTAAATAACTAAATTGTGCGCCGATGACATCTCTATCAAATCTTAAATAAGAAATTATGTAATTAATACAGTACTAGAACCATGAGGTGAAATTCAACTAATAAATAATCATGTAAAGTGAATACCAGTGAAACAAACTTTTGCTTGATTTATTCTAACAACAAGAATTACTACAGTCATCTATGAAGAGAGTACCACACCCAGAATGATTTAACATACGTCAGGAACTTCACCGTCACCGGATACTCAGGTAACGACAGACCTTCAGGAAACACACTGAGGACCGAAGAGCCAAATCTGCATCAACTACAGGAAACCACAGGTGACATGGAGGCTTGTCTTCCATGGTTATGAGATACTAAAATTATAACCAACAAAAGACAATTTAACTAACACTTTAAGACTTTTAAAAAACAGACATTATATGTAAGATGTAGTCTGTAATCTAATAAAACTGTTTGTAGTAAAAGAGTAAAAGTTTAAACTGAAAGCATTATTGTTTTAAAAAGGTTAATAAAGTCCATTCTTCAAATGGCACAATTTTCAAGATTGTATATGGGGAGGTGACCATTATTAACATACTATATTCAATCCCGGATCCGTGGAATAAATAAAATTGATGTACATCTTTATTTTGAGGGCCCTTGTGAAAGAATAAAATATATAATCATCTTGTAAACTGTAAGCTGTTGAACCATATATGTTGAGAACTTTAAGTAGAGCATTTAATCTCTTTATGTAATAAAGAGATGTCATCTTTAGTACAGACTAAACTGAGTGCATAAATCAACAGTCTCCCCTTCCCAGTTTCCTTTTTTTTTAATTGTTTTGGTGTTGTGATTAATTTTCAGCTCGTCACAACGAAGGCAGCCTGTATTAATTGGCAGAACCAATTAATGCGGGTTCCCTATGTTATAACACAAGTTAAGATGTTATAAATTGCGCCACTGTGCTATTCTGCTTTTCTGCTCTGCTTTGTTAAATTTAAATTTGCTGCTCCTTTAAAAAAAAAAATTGTGTCTCGTGTTGTTTAAGAAGTAATTGTGTCCCAACTTCACACACACAAGCTGTTGATCTATTCACTCATGTACTTTAATATGTGTCAAAATTTTAAATAAAATAAAAATCATAATTATTATTATAGTAATATAGTATAGGTAACTTTAATTGTAAATTTAATATGTGTAAACTTATATTAACATATTGACCCATGTAAACAAAACCATGTACGTACTTGTCCAAAAATTTCATTCATCGTGTCAATTTGACGACAAACTCGGACAGGTAAATATCCTGTTGCCGCCTGTGTAAAACTGTCATAGTTACCCTCCCGCAAGTTGAGTTAGACAATATGCCACCCTCTTTGATAGTTCTATTGTTATAAGAAGCGTGTATTTTCCTGTGCTTAGTAACCGAGGATTCCCCCTTTGTTGAACGTATATTGAAGCCTGTGTGAGATTTCTCTCTCTCTACTAATGTAAAATGATTAAAGTTCACATTTGAATTGTTTATTTGTAAAAAAAAAAAGAGTAAGAATACAATTGATTTATATTTTTATTTTTCTTGTGTAAAAAAAAAAAAAAGAAAGCGTTATATAGAATTTAATGCGAATAGTAAAATAAGTTTTAGTGTGCGATAACTACTAACTCTATTGTTAAATTAAGTGTTCTACCCCTTACCCCGTAACAAAGTAAAATGTTAACCTTTAAACTAAGTAAAATTAAATCGAAGTATATAAACGTCTCCTAAATAAAAAAAAATATAAATTATAAAATTTTGTTTAATAAATGATAAGTCCTTTAAATAAAAGTTTAATAATATCTTAAACTATACTAACGTGTTATAAAAGTGTATTAGTAAAATAAGTAAAAGGAAATAATCGTGTTAAGAATTGTAGGAAGCGACCCCAATTGTTATAAAATCCTAAAGTGGTACCGAAGTAAACAATAGCCGCGACCATGTGTATATACCACACCCCTGTGTAAAGTGTTTGTCCCTTCCTGCTTAGTGTGTTACAGCTGTTCGTTTTAAAAGTAAATAAAGATTCCCCTTCGTGAAGTTCCGCTTATCTCATTAGGATTAGAAATAATCTAAAGAGGAGTATGGGATCCACTTTAGGTTATATTAGAGGTAATTAAGAATTGTATATGTAACGTAACACAGTCACAAAGGCGCCGCACTGAAAAATTCTTTACAAGGGTTAAAGAAAGTTCTTTACAAGAGTTAAAGAAAGTGCAGAAAACTAACTACTAGAGTTAGAGTATGCAAAATGTAATCAGTCGGGCCACGATGTTGTGAGGTTACGAAAATTAGTAGTATAAATAAAATCAAGTTAGCTTTTAAGAAACGAGATAAAGGGAAGTTCACGAAAAAAAAGAAAATGAGTACCAAGAAATTTCATAAAGGTAATCCCCAAGCATACTCCCGGTACATTGCTGACCAAATAAGCCGGAGTCTGTTCTTAAGCGGCGGAGTATGTTACGATTTCATTAATAAAAATATGGTAATTAATAAATAGGTAATGTGAAGTTTGAGAAATTTTAAATTTTGAATAAAATCACATATTTAAACTACATCTGATTGCTATCATTAAATAATAATAATATGTAATAAAGAGTTGTAATAATAAAATAAAAAGGAATACGAGTGTACAGATAGGGTAAACCTTGTTAATTAATCCTGCATAGACATGCGCTAACCGGAATTAACTCGAATTCCGACCCCTAAACAAATTAATAATACTTGTAAATTTGACATTATTTAAATTATTAAACAAGACCACTGTAATGTACTTTAATAACGTCTGTAATTAAGAATATTTCTGCTTAATTAAATAGTCAAACTTTAATCCTTTAAATAAAGAAGGAACATGGAACTACTTTTATGCTGAATAGTAAATGACGCGAGATTACTACTCTCACCCCTTAACTATTAACCCACTTGCAATGGAGCGCTCACGCCGTAAGCTGCGCACTGCGTTGGTTCGCGACGCAGAGATAAATATGTGAAAGTTCGCTAAAGAATATCTAAATAACTAAATTGTGCGCCGATGACATCTCTATCAAATCTTAAATAAGAAATTATGTAATTAATACAGTACTAGAACCATGAGGTGAAATTCAACTAATAAATAATCATGTGAAGTGAATACCAGTGAAACAAACTTTTGCTTGATTTATTCTAACAACAAGAATTACTACAGTCATCTATGAAGAGAGTACCACACCCAGAATGATTTAACATACGTCAGGAACTTCACCGTCACCGGATACTCAGGTAACGACAGACCTTCAGGAAACACACTGAGGACCGAAGAGCCAAATCTGCATCAACTACAGGAAACCACAGGTGACATGGAGGCTTGTCTTCCATGGTTATGAGATACTAAAATTATAACCAACAAAAGACAATTTAACTAACACTTTAAGACTTTTAAAAAACAGACATTATATGTAAGATGTAGTCTGTAATCTAATAAAACTGTTTGTAGTAAAAGAGTAAAAGTTTAAACTGAAAGCATTATTGTTTTAAAAAGGTTAATAAAGTCCATTCTTCAAATGGCACAATTTTCAAGATTGTATATGGGGAGGTGACCATTATTAACAAACTATATTCAATCCCGGATCCGTGGAATAAATAAAATTGATGTACATCTTTATTTTGAGGGCCCTTGTGAAAGAATAAAATATATAATCATCTTGTAAACTGTAAGCTGTTGAACCATATATGTTGAGAACTTTAAGTAGAGCATTTAATCTCTTCATGTAATAAAGAGATGTCATCTTTAGTACAGACTAAACTGAGTGCATAAATCAACAGTCTCCCCTTCCCAGTTTCCTTTTATATTAATTGTTTTGGTGTTGTGATTAATTTTCAGCTCGTCACAACGAAGGCAGCCTGTATTAATTGGCAGAACCAATTAATGCGGGTTCCCTATGTTATAACACAAGTTAAGATGTTATAAATTGCGCCACTGTGCTATTCTGCTTTTCTGCTCTGCTTTGTTAAATTTAAATTTGCTGCTCCTTTAAAAAAAAAAAATTGTGTCTCGTGTTGTTTAAGAAGTAATTGTGTCCCAATATCACGCACACAAGCTGTTGATCTATTCACTCATGTTCTTTAATATGTGTCAAAATTTTAAATAAAATAAAAATCATAATTATTATTATAGTAATATAGTATAGGTAACTTTAATTATAAATTTAATATGTGTAAACTTATATTAACATATTGACCCATGTAAACAAAACCATGTACGTACTTGTCCAAAAATTTCATTCATCGTGTCAATTTGACGACAAACTCGGACAGGTAAATATCCTGTTGCCGCCTGTGTAAAACTGTCATAGTTACCCTCCCGCAAGTTGAGTTACACAATATGCCACCCTCTTTAATAGTTCTATTGTTATAAGAAGCGTGTATTTTCCTGTGCTTAGTAACCGAGGATTCCCCCTTTGTTGAACGTATATTGAAGCCTGTGTGAGATTTCTCTCTCTCTACTAATGTAAAATCATTAAAGTTCACATTTGAATTGTTTATTTGTAAAAAAAAAAGAGTAAGAATACAATTGATTTATATTTTTATTTTTCTTGTGTAAAAAAAAAAAAAAAGAAAGCGTTATATAGAATTTAATGCGAATAGTAAAATAAGTTTTAGTGTGCGATAACTACTAACTCTATTGTTAAATTAAGTGTTCTACCCCTTACCCCGTAACAAAGTAAAATGTTAACCTTTAAACTAAGTAAAATTAAATCGAAGTATATAAACGTGTCCTAAATAAAAAAAAATATAAATTATAAAATTTTGTTTAATAAATGATAAGTCCTTTAAATTAAAGTTTAATAATATCTTAAACTATACTAACGTGTTATAAAAGTGTATTAGTAAAATAAGTAAAAGGAAATAATCGTGTTAAGAATTGTAGGAAGCGACCCCAATTGTTATAAAATCCTAAAGTGGTACCGAAGTAAACAATAGCCGCGACCATGTGTATATACCACACCCCTGTGTAAAGTGTTTGTCCCTTCCTGCTTAGTGTGTTACAGCTGTTCGTTTTAAAAGTAAATAAAGATTCCCCTTCGTGAAGTTCCGCTTATCTCATTAGGATTAGAAATAATCTAAAGAGGAGTATGGGATCCACTTTAGGTTATATTAGAGGTAATTAAGAATTGTATATGTAACGTAACACAGTCACAAAGGCGCCGCACTGAAAAATTCTTTACAAGGGTTAAAGAAAGTTCTTTACAAGAGTTAAAGAAAGTGCAGAAAACTAACTACTAGAGTTAGAGTATGCAAAATGTAATCAGTCGGGCCACGATGTTGTGAGGTTACGAAAATTAGTAGTATAAATAAAATCAAGTTAGCTTTTAAGAAACGAGATAAAGGGAAGTTCACGAAAAAAAAGAAAATGAGTACCAAGAAATTTCATACGGTAATCCCCAAGCATACTCCCGGTACATTGCTGACCAAATAAGCCGGAGTCTGTTCTTAAGCGGCGGAGTATGTTACGATTTCATTAATAAAAATATGGTAATTAATAAATAGGTAATGTGAAGTCTGAGAAATTTTAAATTTTGAATAAAATCACATATTTAAATTACATCTGATTGCTATCATTAAATAATAATAATATGTAATAAAGAGTTGTAATAATAAAATAAAAAGGAATACGAGTGTACAGATAGGGTAAACCTTGTTAATTAATCCTGCATAGACATGCGCTAACCGGAATTAACTCGAATTCCGACCCCTAAACAAATTAATAATACTTGTAAATTTGACATTATTTAAATTATAAAACAAGACCACTGTAATGTACTTTAATAAAGTCTGTAATTAAGAATATTTCTGCTTAATTAAATAGTCAAACTTTAATCCTTTAAATAAAGAAGGAACATGGAACTACTTTTATGCTGAATAGTAAATGACGCGAGATTACTACTCTCACCCCTTAACTATTAACCCACTTGCAATGGAGCGCTCACGCCGTAAGCTGCGCACTGCGTTGGTTCGCGACGCAGAGATAAATATGTGAAAGTTCGCTAAAGAATATCTAAATAACTAAATTGTGCGCCGATGACATCTCTATCAAATCTTAAATAAGAAATTATGTAATTAATACAGTACTAGAACCATGAGGTGAAATTCAACTAATAAATAATCATGTAAAGTGAATACCAGTGAAACAAACTTTTGCTTGATTTATTCTAACAACAAGAATTACTACAGTCATCTATGAAGAGAGTACCACACCCAGAATGATTTAACATACGTCAGGAACTTCACCGTCACCGGATACTCAGGTAACGACAGACCTTCAGGAAACACACTGAGGACCGAAGAGCCAAATCTGCATCAACTACAGGAAACCACAGGTGACATGGAGGCTTGTCTTCCATGGTTATGAGATACTAAAATTATAACCAACAAAAGACAATTTAACTAACACTTTAAGACTTTTAAAAAACAGACATTATATGTAAGATGTAGTCTGTAATCTAATAAAACTGTTTGTAGTAAAAGAGTAAAAGTTTAAACTGAAAGCATTATTGTTTTAAAAAGGTTAATAAAGTCCATTCTTCAAATGGCACAATTTTCAAGATTGTATATGGGGAGGTGACCATTATTAACATACTATATTCAATCCCGGATCCGTGGAATAAATAAAATTGATGTACATCTTTATTTTGAGGGCCCTTGTGAAAGAATAAAATATATAATCATCTTGTAAACTGTAAGCTGTTGAACCATATATGTTGAGAACTTTAAGTAGAGCATTTAATCTCTTCATGTAATAAAGAGATGTCATCTTTAGTACAGACTAAACTGAGTGCATAAATCAACAGTCTCCCCTTCCCAGTTTCCTTTTATATTAATTGTTTTGGTGTTGTGATTAATTTTCAGCTCGTCACAACGAAGGCAGCCTGTATTAATTGGCAGAACCAATTAATGCGGGTTCCCTATGTTATAACACAAGTTAAGATGTTATAAATTGCGCCACTGTGCTATTCTGCTTTTCTGCTCTGCTTTGTTAAATTTAAATTTGCTGCTCCTTTAAAAAAAAAAATTGTGTCTCGTGTTGTTTAAGAAGTAATTGTGTCCCAATATCACACACACAAGCTGTTGATCTATTCATTCATGTTCTTTAATATGTGTCAAAATTTTAAATAAAATAAAAATCATAATTATTATTATAGTAATATAGTATAGGTAACTTTAATTATAAATTTAATATGTGTAAACTTATATTAACATATTGACCCATGTAAACAAAACCATGTACGTACTTGTCCAAAAATTTCATTCATCGTGTCAATTTGACGACAAACTCGGACAGGTAAATATCCTGTTGCCGCCTGTGTAAAACTGTCATAGTTACCCTCCCGCAAGTTGAGTTAGACAATATGCCACCCTCTTTGATAGTTCTATTGTTATAAGAAGCGTGTATTTTCCTGTGCTTAGTAACCGAGGATTCCCCCTTTGTTGAACGTATATTGAAGCCTGTGTGAGATTTCTCTCTCTCTACTAATGTAAAATGATTAAAGTTCACATTTGAATTGTATATTTGTAAAAAAAAAAGAGTAAGAATACAATTGATTTATATTTTTATTTTTCTTGTGTAAAAAAAAAAAAAAAGAAAGCGTTATATAGAATTTAATGCGAATAGTAAAATAAGTTTTAGTGTGCGATAACTACTAACTCTATTGTTAAATTAAGTGTTCTACCCCTTACCCCGTAACAAAGTAAAATGTTAACCTTTAAACTAAGTAAAATTAAATCGAAGTATATAAACGTGTCCTAAATAAAAAAAAATATAAATTATAAAATTTTGTTTAATAAATGATAAGTCCTTTAAATAAAAGTTTAATAATATCTTAAACTATACTAACGTGTTATAAAAGTGTATTAGTAAAATAAGTAAAAGGAAATAATCGTGTTAAGAATTGTAGGAAGCGACCCCAATTGTTATAAAATCCTAAAGTGGTACCGAAGTAAACAATAGCCGCGACCATGTGTATATACCACACCCCTGTGTAAAGTGTTTGTCCCTTCCTGCTTAGTGTGTTACAGCTGTTCGTTTTAAAAGTAAATAAAGATTCCCCTTCGTGAAGTTCCGCTTATCTCATTAGGATTAGAAATAATCTAAAGAGGAGTATGGGATCCACTTTAGGTTATATTAGAGGTAATTAAGAATTGTATATGTAACGTAACACAGTCACAAAGGCGCCGCACTGAAAAATTCTTTACAAGGGTTAAAGAAAGTTCTTTACAAGAGTTAAAGAAAGTGCAGAAAACTAACTACTAGAGTTAGAGTATGCAAAATGTAATCAGTCGGGCCACGATGTTGTGAGGTTACGAAAATTAGTAGTATAAATAAAATCAAGTTAGCTTTTAAGAAACGAGATAAAGGGAAGTTCACGAAAAAAAAGAAAATGAGTACCAAGAAATTTCATACGGTAATCCCCAAGCATACTCCCGGTACATTGCTGACCAAATAAGCCGGAGTCTGTTCTTAAGCGGCGGAGTATGTTACGATTTCATTAATAAAAATATGGTAATTAATAAATAGGTAATGTGAAGTCTGAGAAATTTTAAATTTTGAATAAAATCACATATTTAAACTACATCTGATTGCTATCATTAAATAATAATAATATGTAATAAAGAGTTGTAATAATAAAATAAAAAGGAATACGAGTGTACAGATAGGGTAAACCTTGTTAATTAATCCTGCATAGACATGCGCTAACCGGAATTAACTCGAATTCCGACCCCTAAACAAATTAATAATACTTGTAAATTTGACATTATTTAAATTATAAAACAAGACCACTGTAATGTACTTTAATAAAGTCTGTAATTAAGAATATTTCTGCTTAATTAAATAGTCAAACTTTAATCCTTTAAATAAAGAAGGAACATGGAACTACTTTTATGCTGAATAGTAAATGACGCGAGATTACTACTCTCACCCCTTAACTATTAACCCACTTGCAATGGAGCGCTCACGCCGTAAGCTGCGCACTGCGTTGGTTCGCGACGCAGAGATAAATATGTGAAAGTTCGCTAAAGAATATCTAAATAACTAAATTGTGCGCCGATGACATCTCTATCAAATCTTAAATAAGAAATTATGTAATTAATACAGTACTAGAACCATGAGGTGAAATTCAACTAATAAATAATCATGTAAAGTGAATACCAGTGAAACAAACTTTTGCTTGATTTATTCTAACAACAAGAATTACTACAGTCATCTATGAAGAGAGTACCACACCCAGAATGATTTAACATACGTCAGGAACTTCACCGTCACCGGATACTCAGGTAACGACAGACCTTCAGGAAACACACTGAGGACCGAAGAGCCAAATCTGCATCAACTACAGGAAACCACAGGTGACATGGAGGCTTGTCTTCCATGGTTATGAGATACTAAAATTATAACCAACAAAAGACAATTTAACTAACACTTTAAGACTTTTAAAAAACAGACATTATATGTAAGATGTAGTCTGTAATCTAATAAAACTGTTTGTAGTAAAAGAGTAAAAGTTTAAACTGAAAGCATTATTGTTTTAAAAAGGTTAATAAAGTCCATTCTTCAAATGGCACAATTTTCAAGATTGTATATGGGGAGGTGACCATTATTAACATACTATATTCAATCCCGGATCCGTGGAATAAATAAAATTGATGTACATCTTTATTTTGAGGGCCCTTGTGAAAGAATAAAATATATAATCATCTTGTAAACTGTAAGCTGTTGAACCATATATGTTGAGAACTTTAAGTAGAGCATTTAATCTCTTCATGTAATAAAGAGATGTCATCTTTAGTACAGACTAAACTGAGTGCATAAATCAACAGTCTCCCCTTCCCAGTTTCCTTTTATATTAATTGTTTTGGTGTTGTGATTAATTTTCAGCTCGTCACAACGAAGGCAGCCTGTATTAATTGGCAGAACCAATTAATGCGGGTTCCCTATGTTATAACACAAGTTAAGATGTTATAAATTGCGCCACTGTGCTATTCTGCTTTTCTGCTCTGCTTTGTTAAATTTAAATTTGCTGCTCCTTTAAAAAAAAAAATTGTGTCTCGTGTTGTTTAAGAAGTAATTGTGTCCCAATATCACACACACAAGCTGTTGATCTATTCACTCATGTTCTTTAATATGTGTCAAAATTTTAAATAAAATAAAAATCATAATTATTATTATAGTAATATAGTATAGGTAACTTTAATTATAAATTTAATATGTGTAAACTTATATTAACATATTGACCCATGTAAACAAAACCATGTACGTACTTGTCCAAAAATTTCATTCATCGTGTCAATTTGACGACAAACTCGGACAGGTAAATATCCTGTTGCCGCCTGTGTAAAACTGTCATAGTTACCCTCCCGCAAGTTGAGTTAGACAATATGCCACCCTCTTTGATAGTTCTATTGTTATAAGAAGCGTGTATTTTCCTGTGCTTAGTAACCGAGGATTCCCCCTTTGTTGAACGTATATTGAAGCCTGTGTGAGATTTCTCTCTCTCTACTAATGTAAAATGATTAAAGTTCACATTTGAATTGTATATTTGTAAAAAAAAAAGAGTAAGAATACAATTGATTTATATTTTTATTTTTCTTGTGTAAAAAAAAAAAAAAAGAAAGCGTTATATAGAATTTAATGCGAATAGTAAAATAAGTTTTAGTGTGCGATAACTACTAACTCTATTGTTAAATTAAGTGTTCTACCCCTTACCCCGTAACAAAGTAAAATGTTAACCTTTAAACTAAGTAAAATTAAATCGAAGTATATAAACGTGTCCTAAATAAAAAAAAATATAAATTATAAAATTTTGTTTAATAAATGATAAGTCCTTTAAATAAAAGTTTAATAATATCTTAAACTATACTAACGTGTTATAAAAGTGTATTAGTAAAATAAGTAAAAGGAAATAATCGTGTTAAGAATTGTAGGAAGCGACCCCAATTGTTATAAAATCCTAAAGTGGTACCGAAGTAAACAATAGCCGCGACCATGTGTATATACCACACCCCTGTGTAAAGTGTTTGTCCCTTCCTGCTTAGTGTGTTACAGCTGTTCGTTTTAAAAGTAAATAAAGATTCCCCTTCGTGAAGTTCCGCTTATCTCATTAGGATTAGAAATAATCTAAAGAGGAGTATGGGATCCACTTTAGGTTATATTAGAGGTAATTAAGAATTGTATATGTAACGTAACACAGTCACAAAGGCGCCGCACTGAAAAATTCTTTACAAGGGTTAAAGAAAGTTCTTTACAAGAGTTAAAGAAAGTGCAGAAAACTAACTACTAGAGTTAGAGTATGCAAAATGTAATCAGTCGGGCCACGATGTTGTGAGGTTACGAAAATTAGTAGTATAAATAAAATCAAGTTAGCTTTTAAGAAACGAGATAAAGGGAAGTTCACGAAAAAAAAGAAAATGAGTACCAAGAAATTTCATACGGTAATCCCCAAGCATACTCCCGGTACATTGCTGACCAAATAAGCCGGAGTCTGTTCTTAAGCGGCGGAGTATGTTACGATTTCATTAATAAAAATATGGTAATTAATAAATAGGTAATGTGAAGTCTGAGAAATTTTAAATTTTGAATAAAATCACATATTTAAACTACATCTGATTGCTATCATTAAATAATAATAATATGTAATAAAGAGTTGTAATAATAAAATAAAAAGGAATACGAGTGTACAGATAGGGTAAACCTTGTTAATTAATCCTGCATAGACATGCGCTAACCGGAATTAACTCGAATTCCGACCCCTAAACAAATTAATAATACTTGTAAATTTGACATTATTTAAATTATAAAACAAGACCACTGTAATGTACTTTAATAAAGTCTGTAATTAAGAATATTTCTGCTTAATTAAATAGTCAAACTTTAATCCTTTAAATAAAGAAGGAACATGGAACTACTTTTATGCTGAATAGTAAATGACGCGAGATTACTACTCTCACCCCTTAACTATTAACCCACTTGCAATGGAGCGCTCACGCCGTAAGCTGCGCACTGCGTTGGTTCGCGACGCAGAGATAAATATGTGAAAGTTCGCTAAAGAATATCTAAATAACTAAATTGTGCGCCGATGACATCTCTATCAAATCTTAAATAAGAAATTATGTAATTAATACAGTACTAGAACCATGAGGTGAAATTCAACTAATAAATAATCATGTGAAGTGAATACCAGTGAAACAAACTTTTGCTTGATTTATTCTAACAACAAGAATTACTACAGTCATCTATGAAGAGAGTACCACACCCAGAATGATTTAACATACGTCAGGAACTTCACCGTCACCGGATACTCAGGTAACGACAGACCTTCAGGAAACACACTGAGGACCGAAGAGCCAAATCTGCATCAACTACAGGAAACCACAGGTGACATGGAGGCTTGTCTTCCATGGTTATGAGATACTAAAATTATAACCAACAAAAGACAATTTAACTAACACTTTAAGACTTTTAAAAAACAGACATTATATGTAAGATGTAGTCTGTAATCTAATAAAACTGTTTGTAGTAAAAGTTTAAACTGAAAGCATTATTGTTTTAAAAAGGTTAATAAAGTCCATTCTTCAAATGGCACAATTTTCAAGATTGTATATGGGGAGGTGACCATTATTAACAAACTATATTCAATCCCGGATCCGTGGAATAAATAAAATTGATGTACATCTTTATTTTGAGGGCCCTTGTGAAAGAATAAAATATATAATCATCTTGTAAACTGTAAGCTGTTGAACCATATATGTTGAGAACTTTAAGTAGAGCATTTAATCTCTTCATGTAATAAAGAGATGTCATCTTTAGTACAGACTAAACTGAGTGCATAAATCAACAGTCTCCCCTTCCCAGTTTCCTTTTATATTAATTGTTTTGGTGTTGTGATTAATTTTCAGCTCGTCACAACGAAGGCAGCCTGTATTAATTGGCAGAACCAATTAATGCGGGTTCCCTATGTTATAACACAAGTTAAGATGTTATAAATTGCGCCACTGTGCTATTCTGCTTTTCTGCTCTGCTTTGTTAAATTTAAATTTGCTGCTCCTTTAAAAAAAGAAAATTGTGTCTCGTGTTGTTTAAGAAGTAATTGTGTCCCAATATCACACACACAAGCTGTTGATCTATTCACTCATGTTCTTTAATATGTGTCAAAATTTTAAATAAAATAAAAATCATAATTATTATTATAGTAATATAGTATAGGTAACTTTAATTATAAATTTAATATGTGTAAACTTATATTAACATATTGACCCATGTAAACAAAACCATGTACGTACTTGTCCAAAAATTTCATTCATCGTGTCAATTTGACGACAAACTCGGACAGGTAAATATCCTGTTGCCGCCTGTGTAAAACTGTCATAGTTACCCTCCCGCAAGTTGAGTTAGACAATATGCCACCCTCTTTGATAGTTCTATTGTTATAAGAAGCGTGTATTTTCCTGTGCTTAGTAACCGAGGATTCCCCCTTTGTTGAACGTATATTGAAGCCTGTGTGAGATTTCTCTCTCTCTACTAATGTAAAATGATTAAAGTTCACATTTGAATTGTTTATTTGTAAAAAAAAAAGAGTAAGAATACAATTGATTTATATTTTTATTTTTCTTGTGTAAAAAAAAAAAAAAAGAAAGCGTTATATAGAATTTAATGCGAATAGTAAAATAAGTTTTAGTGTGCGATAACTACTAACTCTATTGTTAAATTAAGTGTTCTACCCCTTACCCCGTAACAAAGTAAAATGTTAACCTTTAAACTAAGTAAAATTAAATCGAAGTATATAAACGTGTCCTAAATAAAAAAAAATATAAATTATAAAATTTTGTTTAATAAATGATAAGTCCTTTAAATAAAAGTTTAATAATATCTTAAACTATACTAACGTGTTATAAAAGTGTATTAGTAAAATAAGTAAAAGGAAATAATCGTGTTAAGAATTGTAGGAAGCGACCCCAATTGTTATAAAATCCTAAAGTGGTACCGAAGTAAACAATAGCCGCGACCATGTGTATATACCACACCCCTGTGTAAAGTGTTTGTCCCTTCCTGCTTAGTGTGTTACAGCTGTTCGTTTTAAAAGTAAATAAAGATTCCCCTTCGTGAAGTTCCGCTTATCTCATTAGGATTAGAAATAATCTAAAGAGGAGTATGGGATCCACTTTAGGTTATATTAGAGGTAATTAAGAATTGTATATGTAACGTAACACAGTCACAAAGGCGCCGCACTGAAAAATTCTTTACAAGGGTTAAAGAAAGTTCTTTACAAGAGTTAAAGAAAGTGCAGAAAACTAACTACTAGAGTTAGAGTATGCAAAATGTAATCAGTCGGGCCACGATGTTGTGAGGTTACGAAAATTAGTAGTATAAATAAAATCAAGTTAGCTTTTAAGAAACGAGATAAAGGGAAGTTCACGAAAAAAAAGAAAATGAGTACCAAGAAATTTCATACGGTAATCCCCAAGCATACTCCCGGTACATTGCTGACCAAATAAGCCGGAGTCTGTTCTTAAGCGGCGGAGTATGTTACGATTTCATTAATAAAAATATGGTAATTAATAAATAGGTAATGTGAAGTCTGAGAAATTTTAAATTTTGAATAAAATCACATATTTAAACTACATCTGATTGCTATCATTAAATAATAATAATATGTAATAAAGAGTTGTAATAATAAAATAAAAAGGAATACGAGTGTACAGATAGGGTAAACCTTGTTAATTAATCCTGCATAGACATGCGCTAACCGGAATTAACTCGAATTCCGACCCCTAAACAAATTAATAATACTTGTAAATTTGACATTATTTAAATTATAAAACAAGACCACTGTAATGTACTTTAATAAAGTCTGTAATTAAGAATATTTCTGCTTAATTAGTCAAACTTTAATCCTTTAAATAAAGAAGGAACATGGAACTACTTTTATGCTGAATAGTAAATGACGCGAGATTACTACTCTCACCCCTTAACTATTAACCCACTTGCAATGGAGCGCTCACGCCGTAAGCTGCGCACTGCGTTGGTTCGCGACGCAGAGATAAATATGTGAAAGTTCGCTAAAGAATATCTAAATAACTAAATTGTGCGCCGATGACATCTCTATCAAATCTTAAATAAGAAATTATGTAATTAATACAGTACTAGAACCATGAGGTGAAATTCAACTAATAAATAATCATGTGAAGTGAATACCAGTGAAACAAACTTTTGCTTGATTTATTCTAACAACAAGAATTACTACAGTCATCTATGAAGAGAGTACCACACCCAGAATGATTTAACATACGTCAGGAACTTCACCGTCACCGGATACTCAGGTAACGACAGACCTTCAGGAAACACACTGAGGACCGAAGAGCCAAATCTGCATCAACTACAGGAAACCACAGGTGACATGGAGGCTTGTCTTCCATGGTTATGAGATACTAAAATTATAACCAACAAAAGACAATTTAACTAACACTTTAAGACTTTTAAAAAACAGACATTATATGTAAGATGTAGTCTGTAATCTAATAAAACTGT
Source organism: Magicicada septendecula (assembly GCA_034769895.1). NCBI lineage: Eukaryota > Metazoa > Arthropoda > Insecta > Hemiptera > Cicadidae > Magicicada > Magicicada septendecula. The sequence continues at coordinate 1,218,490,769 of CM068367.1, forward strand.
TTGTAGTAAAAGTTTAAACTGAAAGCATTATTGTTTTAAAAAGGTTAATAAAGTCCATTCTTCAAATGGCACAATTTTCAAGATTGTATATGGGGAGGTGACCATTATTAACAAACTATATTCAATCCCGGATCCGTGGAATAAATAAAATTGATGTACATCTTTATTTTGAGGGCCCTTGTGAAAGAATAAAATATATAATCATCTTGTAAACTGTAAGCTGTTGAACCATATATGTTGAGAACTTTAAGTAGAGCATTTAATCTCTTCATGTAATAAAGAGATGTCATCTTTAGTACAGACTAAACTGAGTGCATAAATCAACAGTCTCCCCTTCCCAGTTTCCTTTTATATTAATTGTTTTGGTGTTGTGATTAATTTTCAGCTCGTCACAACGAAGGCAGCCTGTATTAATTGGCAGAACCAATTAATGCGGGTTCCCTATGTTATAACACAAGTTAAGATGTTATAAATTGCGCCACTGTGCTATTCTGCTTTTCTGCTCTGCTTTGTTAAATTTAAATTTGCTGCTCCTTTAAAAAAAGAAAATTGTGTCTCGTGTTGTTTAAGAAGTAATTGTGTCCCAATATCACACACACAAGCTGTTGATCTATTCACTCATGTTCTTTAATATGTGTCAAAATTTTAAATAAAATAAAAATCATAATTATTATTATAGTAATATAGTATAGGTAACTTTAATTATAAATTTAATATGTGTAAACTTATATTAACATATTGACCCATGTAAACAAAACCATGTACGTACTTGTCCAAAAATTTCATTCATCGTGTCAATTTGACGACAAACTCGGACAGGTAAATATCCTGTTGCCGCCTGTGTAAAACTGTCATAGTTACCCTCCCGCAAGTTGAGTTAGACAATATGCCACCCTCTTTGATAGTTCTATTGTTATAAGAAGCGTGTATTTTCCTGTGCTTAGTAACCGAGGATTCCCCCTTTGTTGAACGTATATTGAAGCCTGTGTGAGATTTCTCTCTCTCTACTAATGTAAAATGATTAAAGTTCACATTTGAATTGTTTATTTGTAAAAAAAAAAAGAGTAAGAATACAATTGATTTATATTTTTATTTTTCTTGTGTAAAAAAAAAAAAAAAGAAAGCGTTATATAGAATTTAATGCGAATAGTAAAATAAGTTTTAGTGTGCGATAACTACTAACTCTATTGTTAAATTAAGTGTTCTACCCCTTACCCCGTAACAAAGTAAAATGTTAACCTTTAAACTAAGTAAAATTAAATCGAAGTATATAAACGTGTCCTAAATAAAAAAAAATATAAATTATAAAATTTTGTTTAATAAATGATAAGTCCTTTAAATAAAAGTTTAATAATATCTTAAACTATACTAACGTGTTATAAAAGTGTATTAGTAAAATAAGTAAAAGGAAATAATCGTGTTAAGAATTGTAGGAAGCGACCCCAATTGTTATAAAATCCTAAAGTGGTACCGAAGTAAACAATAGCCGCGACCATGTGTATATACCACACCCCTGTGTAAAGTGTTTGTCCCTTCCTGCTTAGTGTGTTACAGCTGTTCGTTTTAAAAGTAAATAAAGATTCCCCTTCGTGAAGTTCCGCTTATCTCATTAGGATTAGAAATAATCTAAAGAGGAGTATGGGATCCACTTTAGGTTATATTAGAGGTAATTAAGAATTGTATATGTAACGTAACACAGTCACAAAGGCGCCGCACTGAAAAATTCTTTACAAGGGTTAAAGAAAGTTCTTTACAAGAGTTAAAGAAAGTGCAGAAAACTAACTACTAGAGTTAGAGTATGCAAAATGTAATCAGTCGGGCCACGATGTTGTGAGGTTACGAAAATTAGTAGTATAAATAAAATCAAGTTAGCTTTTAAGAAACGAGATAAAGGGAAGTTCACGAAAAAAAAGAAAATGAGTACCAAGAAATTTCATACGGTAATCCCCAAGCATACTCCCGGTACATTGCTGACCAAATAAGCCGGAGTCTGTTCTTAAGCGGCGGAGTATGTTACGATTTCATTAATAAAAATATGGTAATTAATAAATAGGTAATGTGAAGTCTGAGAAATTTTATTTTTTGAATAAAATCAAATATTTAAACTACATCTGATTGCTATCATTAAATAATAATAATATGTAATAAAGAGTTGTAATAATAAAATAAAAAGGAATACGAGTGTACAGATAGGGTAAACCTTGTTAATTAATCCTGCATAGACATGCGCTAACCGGAATTAACTCGAATTCCGACCCCTAAACAAATTAATAATACTTGTAAATTTGACATTATTTAAATTATTAAACAAGACCACTGTAATGTACTTTAATAACGTCTGTAATTAAGAATATTTCTGCTTAATTAAATAGTCAAACTTTAATCCTTTAAATAAAGAAGGAACATGGAACTACTTTTATGCTGAATAGTAAATGACGCGAGATTACTACTCTCACCCCTTAACTATTAACCCACTTGCAATGGAGCACTCACGCCGTAAGCTGCGCACTGCGTTGGTTCGCGACGCAGAGATAAATATGTGAAAGTTCGCTAAAGAATATCTAAATAACTAAATTGTGCGCCGATGACATCTCTATCAAATCTTAAATAAGAAATTATGTAATTAATACAGTACTAGAACCATGAGGTGAAATTCAACTAATAAATAATCATGTGAAGTGAATACCAGTGAAACAAACTTTTGCTTGATTTATTCTAACAACAAGAATTACTACAGTCATCTATGAAGAGAGTACCACACCCAGAATGATTTAACATACGTCAGGAACTTCACCGTCACCGGATACTAAGGTAACGACAGACCTTCAGGAAACACACTGAGGACCGAAGAGCCAAATCTGCATCAACTACAGGAAACCACAGGTGACATGGAGGCTTGTCTTCCATGGTTATGAGATACTAAAATTATAACCAACAAAAGACAATTTAACTAACACTTTAAGACTTTTAAAAAACAGACATTATATGTTAAGATGTAGTCTGTAATCTAATAAAACTGTTTGTAGTAAAAGAGTAAAAGTTTAAACTGAAAGCATTATTGTTTTAAAAAAGGTTAATAAAGTCCATTCTTCAAATGGCACAATTTTCAAGATTGTATATGGGGAGGTGACCATTATTAACATACTATATTCAATCCCGGATCCGTGGAATAAATAAAATTGATGTACATCTTTATTTTGAGGGCCCTTGTGAAAGAATAAAATATATAATCATCTTGTAAACTGTAAGCTGTTGAACCATATATGTTGAGAACTTTAAGTAGAGCATTTAATCTCTTCATGTAATAAAGAGATGTCATCTTTAGTACAGACTAAACTGAGTGCATAAATCAACAGTCTCCCCTTCCCAGTTTCCTTTTATATTAATTGTTTTGGTGCTGTGATTAATTTTCAGCTCGTCACAATGAAGGCAGCCTGTATTAATTGGCAGAACCAATTAATGCGGGTTCCCTATGTTATAACACAAGTTAAGATGTTATAAATTGCGCCACTGTGCTATTCTGCTTTTCTGCTCTGCTTTGTTAAATTTAAATTTGCTGCTCCTTTAAAAAAAAAAAATTGTGTCTCGTGTTGTTTAAGAAGTAATTGTGTCCCAATATCACACACACAAGCTGTTGATCTATTCACTCATGTTCTTTAATATGTGTCAAAATTTTAAATAAAATAAAAATCATAATTATTATTATAGTAATATAGTATAGGTAACTTTAATTGTAAATTTAATATGTGTAAACTTATATTAACATATTGACCCATGTAAACAAAACCATGTACGTACTTGTCCAAAAATTTCATTCATCGTGTCAATTTGACGACAAACTCGGACAGGTAAATATCCTGTTGCCGCCTGTGTAAAACTGTCATAGTTACCCTCCCGCAAGTTGAGTTAGACAATATGCCACCCTCTTTGATAGTTCTATTGTTATAAGAAGCGTGTATTTTCCTGTGCTTAGTAACCGAGGATTCCCCCTTTGTTGAACGTATATTGAAGCCTGTGTGAGATTTCTCTCTCTCTCTACTAATGTAAAATGATTAAAGTTCACATTTGAATTGTTTATTTGTAAAAAAAAAGAGTAAGAATACAATTGATTTATATTTTTATTTTTCTTGTGTAAAAAAAAAAAAAAGAAAGCGTTATATAGAATTTAATGCGAATAGTAAAATAAGTTTTAGTGTGCGATAACTACTAACTCTATTGTTAAATTAAGTGTTCTACCCCTTACCCCGTAACAAAGTAAAATGTTAACCTTTAAACTAAGTAAAATTAAATCGAAGTATATAAACGTGTCCTAAATAAAAAAAAATATAAATTATAAAATTTTGTTTAATAAATGATAAGTCCTTTAAATAAAAGTTTAATAATATCTTAAACTATACTAACGTGTTATAAAAGTGTATTAGTAAAATAAGTAAAAGGAAATAATCGTGTTAAGAATTGTAGGAAGCGACCCCAATTGTTATAAAATCCTAAAGTGGTACCGAAGTAAACAATAGCCGCGACCATGTGTATATACCACACCCCTGTGTAAAGTGTTTGTCCCTTCCTGCTTAGTGTGTTACAGCTGTTCGTTTTAAAAGTAAATAAAGATTCCCCTTCGTGAAGTTCCGCTTATCTCATTAGGATTAGAAATAATCTAAAGAGGAGTATGGGATCCACTTTAGGTTATATTAGAGGTAATTAAGAATTGTATATGTAACGTAACACAGTCACAAAGGCGCTGCACTGAAAAATTCTTTACAAGGGTTAAAGAAAGTTCTTTACAAGAGTTAAAGAAAGTGCAGAAAACTAACTACTAGAGTTAGAGTATGCAAAATGTAATCAGTCGGGCCACGATGTTGTGAGGTTACGAAAATTAGTAGTATAAATAAAATCAAGTTAGCTTTTAAGAAACGAGATAAAGGGAAGTTCACGAAAAAAAAGAAAATGAGTACCAAGAAATTTCATACGGTAATCCCCAAGCATACTCCCGGTACATTGCTGACCAAATAAGCCGGAGTCTGTTCTTAAGCGGCGGAGTATGTTACGATTTCATTAATAAAAATATGGTAATTAATAAATAGGTAATGTGAAGTCTGAGAAATTTTAAATTTTGAATAAAATCACATATTTAAACTACATCTGATTGCTATCATTAAATAATAATAATATGTAATAAAGAGTTGTAATAATAAAATAAAAAGGAATATGAGTGTACAGATAGGGTAAACCTTGTTAATTAATCCTGCATAGACATGCGCTAACCGGAATTAACTCGAATTCCGACCCCTAAACAAATTAATAATACTTGTAAATTTGACATTATTTAAATTATTAAACAAGACCACTGTAATGTACTTTAATAACGTCTGTAATTAAGAATATTTCTGCTTAATTAAATAGTCAAACTTTAATCCTTTAAATAAAGAAGGAACATGGAACTACTTTTATGCTGAATAGTAAATGACGCGAGATTACTACTCTCACCCCTTAACTATTAACCCACTTGCAATGGAGCGCTCACGCCGTAAGCTGCGCACTGCGTTGGTTCGTGACGCAGAGATAAATATGTGAAAGTTCGCTAAAGAATATCTAAATAACTAAATTGTGCGCCGATGACATCTCTATCAAATCTTAAATAAGAAATTATGTAATTAATACAGTACTAGAACCATGAGGTGAAATTCAACTAATAAATAATCATGTGAAGTGAATACCAGTGAAACAAACTTTTGCTTGATTTATTCTAACAACAAGAATTACTACAGTCATCTATGAAGAGAGTACCACACCCAGAATGATTTAACATACGTCAGGAACTTCACCGTCACCGGATACTCAGGTAACGACAGACCTTCAGGAAACACACTGAGGACCGAAGAGCCAAATCTGCATCAACTACAGGAAACCACAGGTGACATGGAGGCTTGTCTTCCATGGTTATGAGATACTAAAATTATAACCAACAAAAGACAATTTAACTAACACTTTAAGACTTTTAAAAAACAGACATTATATGTAAGATGTAGTCTGTAATCTAATAAAACTGTTTGTAGTAAAAGTTTAAACTGAAAGCATTATTGTTTTAAAAAGGTTAATAAAGTCCATTCTTCAAATGGCACAATTTTCAAGATTGTATATGGGGAGGTGACCATTATTAACATACTATATTCAATCCCGGATCCGTGGAATAAATAAAATTGATGTACATCTTTATTTTGAGGGCCCTTGTGAAAGAATAAAATATATAATCATCTTGTAAACTGTAAGCTGTTGAACCATATATGTTGAGAACTTTAAGTAGAGCATTTAATCTCTTCATGTAATAAAGAGATGTCATCTTTAGTACAGACTAAACTGAGTGCATAAATCAACAGTCTCCCCTTCCCAGTTTCCTTTTATATTAATTGTTTTGGTGTTGTGATTAATTTTCAGCTCGTCACAACGAAGGCAGCCTGTATTAATTGGCAGAACCAATTAATGCGGGTTCCCTATGTTATAACACAAGTTAAGATGTTATAAATTGCGCCACTGTGCTATTCTGCTTTTCTGCTCTGCTTTGTTAAATTTAAATTTGCTGCTCCTTTAAAAAAAAAAATTGTGTCTCGTGTTGTTTAAGAAGTAATTGTGTCCCAATATCACACACACAAGCTGTTGATCTATTCACTCATGTTCTTTAATATGTGTCAAAATTTTAAATAAAATAAAAATCATAATTATTATTATAGTAATATAGTATAGGTAACTTTAATTGTAAATTTAATATGTGTAAACTTATATTAACATATTTACCCATGTAAACAAAACCATGTACGTACTTGTCCAAAAATTTCATTCATCGTGTCAATTTGACGACAAACTCGGACAGGTAAATATCCTGTTGCCGCCTGTGTAAAACTGTCATAGTTACCCTCCCGCAAGTTGAGTTAGACAATAAGCCACCCTCTTTGATAGTTCTATTGTTATAAGAAGCGTGTATTTTCCTGTGCTTAGTAACCGAGGATTCCCCCTTTGTTGAACGTATATTGAAGCCTGTGTGAGATTTCTCTCTCTCTACTAATGTAAAATGATTAAAGTTCACATTTGAATTGTTTATTTGTAAAAAAAAAAGAGTAAGAATACAATTGATTTATATTTTTATTTTTCTTGTGTAAAAAAAAAAAAAGAAAGTGTTATATAGAATTTAATGCGAATAGTAAAATAAGTTTTAGTGTGCGATAACTACTAACTCTATTGTTAAATTAAGTGTTCTACCCCTTACCCCGTAACAAAGTAAAATGTTAACCTTTAAACTAAGTAAAATTAAATCGAAGTATATAAACGTGTCCTAAATAAAAAAAAATATAAATTATAAAATTTTGTTTAATAAATGATAAGTCCTTTAAATAAAAGTTTAATAATATCTTAAACTATACTAACGTGTTATAAAAGTGTATTAGTAAAATAAGTAAAAGGAAATAATCGTGTTAAGAATTGTAGGAAGCGACCCCAATTGTTATAAAATCCTAAAGTGGTACCGAAGTAAACAATAGCCGCGACCATGTGTATATACCACACCCCTGTGTAAAGTGTTTGTCCCTTCCTGCTTAGTGTGTTACAGCTGTTCGTTTTAAAAGTAAATAAAGATTCCCCTTCGTGAAGTTCCGCTTATCTCATTAGGATTAGAAATAATCTAAAGAGGAGTATGGGATCCACTTTAAGTTATATTAGAGGTAATTAAGAATTGTATATGTAACGTAACACAGTCACAAAGGCGCCGCACTGAAAAATTCTTTACAAGGGTTAAAGAAAGTTCTTTACAAGAGTTAAAGAAAGTGCAGAAAACTAACTACTAGAGTTAGAGTATGCAAAATGTAATCAGTCGGGCCACGATGTTGTGAGGTTATGAAAATTAGTAGTATAAATAAAATCAAGTTAGCTTTTAAGAAACGAGATAAAGGGAAGTTCACGAAAAAAAAGAAAATGAGTACCAAGAAATTTCATACGGTAATCCCCAAGCATACTCCCGGTACATTGCTGACCAAATAAGCCGGAGTCTGTTCTTAAGCGGCGGAGTATGTTACGATTTCATTAATAAAAATATGGTATTTAATAAATAGGTAATGTGAAGTCTGAGAAATTTTAAATTTTGAATAAAATCACATATTTAAACTACATCTGATTGCTATCATTAAATAATAATAATATGTAATAAAGAGTTGTAATAATAAAATAAAAAGGAATACGAGTGTACAGATAGGGTAAACCTTGTTAATTAATCCTGCATAGACATGCGCTAACCGGAATTAACTCGAATTCCGACCCCTAAACAAATTAATAATACTTGTAAATTTGACATTATTTAAATTATAAAACAAGACCACTGTAATGTACTTTAATAACGTCTGTAATTAAGAATATTTCTGCTTAATTAAATAGTCAAACTTTAATCCTTTAAATAAAGAAGGAACATGGAACTACTTTTATGCTGAATAGTAAATGACGCGAGATTACTACTCTCACCCCTTAACTATTAACCCACTTGCAATGGAGTGCTCACGCCGTAAGCTGCGCACTGCGTTGGTTCGCGACACAGAGATAAATATGTGAAAGTTCGCTAAAGAATATCTAAATAACTAAATTGTGCGCCGATGACATCTCTATCAAATCTTAAATAAGAAATTATGTAATTAATACAGTACTAGAACCATGAGGTGAAATTCAACTAATAAATAATCATGTGAAGTGAATACCAGTGAAACAAACTTTTGCTTGATTTATTCTAACAACAAGAATTACTACAGTCATCTATGAAGAGAGTACCACACCCAGAATGATTTAACATACGTCAGGAACTTCACCGTCACTGGATACTAAGGTAACGACAGACCTTCAGGAAACACACTGAGGACCGAAGAGCCAAATCTGCATCAACTACAGGAAACCACAGGTGACATGGAGGCTTGTCTTCCATGGTTATGAGATACTAAAATTATAACCAACAAAAGACAATTTAACTAACACTTTAAGACTTTTAAAAAACAGACATTATATGTAAGATGTAGTCTGTAATCTAATAAAACTGTTTGTAGTAAAAGAGTAAAAGTTTAAACTGAAAGCATTATTGTTTTAAAAAGGTTAATAAAGTCCATTCTTCAAATGGCACAATTTTCAAGATTGTATATGGGGAGGTGACCATTATTAACATACTATATTCAATCCCGGATCCGTGGAATAAATTAAATTGATGTACATCTTTATTTTGAGGGCCCTTGTGAAAGAATAAAATATATAATCATCTTGTAAACTGTAAGCTGTTGAACCATATATGTTGTGAATTTTAAGTAGAGCAATTAATCTCATTATGTAATAAAGAGATGTCATCTTTAGTACAGAGTAAACTGAGTGCATAAATCAACAGTCTCCCCTTCCCAGTTTCCTTTTATATTAATTGTTTTGGTGTTGTGATTAATTTTCAGCTCGTCACAACGAAGGCAGCCTGTATAATTGGCAGAACCAATTAATGCGGGTTCCCTATGTTATAACACAAGTTAAGATGTTATAAATTGCGCCACTGTGCTATTCTGCTTTTCTGCTCTGCTTTGTTAAATTTAAATTTGCTGCTCCTTTAAAAAAAAAAAATTGTGTCTCGTGTTGTTTAAGAAGTAATTGTGTCCCAATATCACACACACAAGCTGTTGATCTATTCACTCATGTTCTTTAATATGTGTCAAAATTTTAAATAAAATAAAAATCATAATTATTATTATAGTAATATAGTATAGGTAACTTTAATTGTAAATTTAATATGTGTAAACTTATATTAACATATTGACCCATGTAAACAAAACCATGTACGTACTTGTCCAAAAATTTCATTCATCGTGTCAATTTGACGACAAACTCGGACAGGTAAATATCCTGTTGCCACCTGTGTAAAACTGTCATAGTTACCCTCCCGCAAGTTGAGTTAGACAATAAGCCACCCTCTTTGATAGTTCTATTGTTATAAGAAGCGTGTATTTTCCTGTGCTTAGTAACCGAGGATTCCCCCTTTGTTGAACGTATATTGAAGCCTGTGTGAGATTTCTCTCTCTCTACTAATGTAAAATGATTAAAGTTCACATTTGAATTGTTTATTTGTAAAAAAAAAAGAGTAAGAATACAATTGATTTATATTTTTATTTTTCTTGTGTAAAAAAAAAAAAAAAGAAAGCGTTATATAGAATTTAATGCGAATAGTAAAATAAGTTTTAGTGTGCGATAACTACTAACTCTATTGTTAAATTAAGTGTTCTACCCCTTACCCCGTAACAAAGTAAAATGTTAACCTTTAAACTAAGTAAAATTAAATCGAAGTATATAAACGTGTCCTAAATAAAAAAAAATATAAATTATAAAATTTTGTTTAATAAATGATAAGTCCTTTAAATAAAAGTTTAATAATATCTTAAACTATACTAACGTGTTATAAAAGTGTATTAGTAAAATAAGTAAAAGGAAATAATCGTGTTAAGAATTGTAGGAAGCGACCCCAATTGTTATAAAATCCTAAAGTGGTACCGAAGTAAACAATAGCCGCGACCATGTGTATATACCACACCCCTGTGTAAAGTGTTTGTCCCTTCCTGCTTAGTGTGTTACAGCTGTTCGTTTTAAAAGTAAATAAAGATTCCCCTTCGTGAAGTTCCGCTTATCTCATTAGGATTAGAAATAATCTAAAGAGGAGTATGGGATCCACTTTAAGTTATATTAGAGGTAATTAAGAATTGTATATGTAACGTAACACAGTCACAAAGGCGCCGCACTGAAAAATTCTTAACAAGGGTTAAAGAAAGTTCTTTACAAGAGTTAAAGAAAGTGCAGAAAACTAACTACTAGAGTTAGAGTATGCAAAATGTAATCAGTCGGGCCACGATGTTGTGAGGTTATGAAAATTAGTAGTATAAATAAAATCAAGTTAGCTTTTAAGAAACGAGATAAAGGGAAGTTCACGAAAAAAAAGAAAATGAGTACCAAGAAATTTCATACGGTAATCCCCAAGCATACTCCCGGTACATTGCTGACCAAATAAGCCGGAGTCTGTTCTTAAGCGGCGGAGTATGTTACGATTTCATTAATAAAAATATGGTATTTAATAAATAGGTAATGTGAAGTCTGAGAAATTTTAAATTTTGAATAAAATCACATATTTAAACTACATCTGATTGCTATCATTAAATAATAATAATATGTAATAAAGAGTTGTAATAATAAAATAAAAAGGAATACGAGTGTACAGATAGGGTAAACCTTGTTAATTAATCCTGCATAGACATGCGCTAACCGGAATTAACTCGAATTCCGACCCCTAAACAAATTAATAATACTTGTAAATTTGACATTATTTAAATTATAAAACAAGACCACTGTAATGTACTTTAATAACGTCTGTAATTAAGAATATTTCTGCTTAATTAAATAGTCAAACTTTAATCCTTTAAATAAAGAAGGAACATGGAACTACTTTTATGCTGAATAGTAAATGACGCGAGATTACTACTCTCACCCCTTAACTATTAACCCACTTGCAATGGAGTGCTCACGCCGTAAGCTGCGCACTGCGTTGGTTCGCGACACAGAGATAAATATGTGAAAGTTCGCTAAAGAATATCTAAATAACTAAATTGTGCGCCGATGACATCTCTATCAAATCTTAAATAAGAAATTATGTAATTAATACAGTACTAGAACCATGAGGTGAAATTCAACTAATAAATAATCATGTGAAGTGAATACCAGTGAAACAAACTTTTGCTTGATTTATTCTAACAACAAGAATTACTACAGTCATCTATGAAGAGAGTACCACACCCAGAATGATTTAACATACGTCAGGAACTTCACCGTCACTGGATACTAAGGTAACGACAGACCTTCAGGAAACACACTGAGGACCGAAGAGCCAAATCTGCATCAACTACAGGAAACCACAGGTGACATGGAGGCTTGTCTTCCATGGTTATGAGATACTAAAATTATAACCAACAAAAGACAATTTAACTAACACTTTAAGACTTTTAAAAAACAGACATTATATGTAAGATGTAGTCTGTAATCTAATAAAACTGTTTGTAGTAAAAGAGTAAAAGTTTAAACTGAAAGCATTATTGTTTTAAAAAGGTTAATAAAGTCCATTCTTCAAATGGCACAATTTTCAAGATTGTATATGGGGAGGTGACCATTATTAACATACTATATTCAATCCCGGATCCGTGGAATAAATTAAATTGATGTACATCTTTATTTTGAGGGCCCTTGTGAAAGAATAAAATATATAATCATCTTGTAAACTGTAAGCTGTTGAACCATATATGTTGTGAATTTTAAGTAGAGCAATTAATCTCATTATGTAATAAAGAGATGTCATCTTTAGTACAGAGTAAACTGAGTGCATAAATCAACAGTCTCCCCTTCCCAGTTTCCTTTTATATTAATTGTTTTGGTGTTGTGATTAATTTTCAGCTCGTCACAACGAAGGCAGCCTGTATAATTGGCAGAACCAATTAATGCGGGTTCCCTATGTTATAACACAAGTTACGATGTTATACAGCTCAACGTATAATAATCAACTCAACTCTGTTCTTCTTCATTCGAAACGTCTTAGCCCAGTTAATATTAGCAAGACATTGTTTTAAAATTTTATCATTTCCATTACATGGTCGACACTTACATTATATTACTTAATACATTTTATTATTATTTGATTTTATCAAATAATAGTTACATAATCTTTTTCCTTAGTTACTTCTGCGTGATTTGATACCAAATAAGATATTCTTACAATGTTTTTATCTCAAAATGCCATATTTACTGTATTTTGAAAATGTAGGCTCTAAAATTTTACTTCCTGTCATTAAACTGTTTGCCATTTTTATTATGTCATAATTATGATTGAACAAAATCTTTGATTGAAATGAAATGTTTATTTTCCCTTAATTCCTTTTAATTTTATGAATTGGTTGTCTAAATTAATTATTATCTTTAATTTAAATAATTCCCCTCATGTTCTACTGTTAATACATTTACAATTTTTCTATTAATACTTCATATGTTGCTTCACTATCTTTATAAAGTATTGGTATAGTTGTAATACACTGTGTGGGATTTATATTATACAAATTTCACCCGGTTTATCAATTTACTTCTCTTATTTATTAATTTTAATGTTGTTGAGATTTGCCATTTGGCCTAGATTTCACATGTTTTTATATACTTGGTTTTTGAATATTACAGCCTGCTTATACCCTTTCTGACTTTCTTTTCTTATACAATCTTAATTACAATTCCCTTACTTAGTTATATTAACATTTAACATTGATTAATTCGATTAACTCATAGCAAATATTTTATAACATAAAATGGTATTCAAGCCCAGACATTTCAGCCTTGATTAATACTATAAACACATAATAAAAGTTTTATACTAAAAGAATTGTACTCAACTCTGACATTTCAGTCTTGAGTTATTTGAACTTATTATAAATAAAACATACCTGTCCTTCCATCATTTAAACTATTTCTTATAACTATTTTATTTGCAGTCTTAGCTGTTTTTGTTTGATTTTTGGGTATTTATTCTTGGTCACTTCACTTTTATATGGCCTGCTCTTGTTTTATCACTGTCATTCTAATGAATGCTGTTAGCTAAAGAGTGGCAGTTATTTAGAAACACTTGTATCCTATTTGCCATTATAATATTCTATTAAATATTATTTCTCGACACAATATAAAAACTTTAAAGTTGTATAAATGCACAATTTACTTAGTTTATGAACTTAAACATTGACACATTAAGTTTATTTAATATAATATAATAACTTGCACTGGTCCCCTTTTATTCTTTGATTTTATTTCTAATCAGTTTTATAGTCTTATTAAAATCAAGAATTTTATTTATAGAGGGTAATGAAGGTTTGTTTTTTCCATTATATAACTAATTCCCATTGGTTCACTTTTAATTCTACTTTATACACTTTTGTTTATATCTATTTTACATGGTTTTCTAAATTTGGTTTTTGTTATACTTTTATTGGTTATTTTTACTTTCTTTTGGGGTTTCGTTTTGATTTCCTTTTAAGAGCATTCCTTCTTATCGTGGATGTTGTCTTGTTCGGGTTTCTTCCTTACTTACTCCTATCCTACCTGGGTATTTCCTTACTTTATTTTTAGTTTTTTGGTTTATTTTTCTTACTCATCATTCACTGTATATCTGGTTTTAATGAAATTCTTACTTCAAACTATGATTGTGCTTTACAGTGGTTCTTAATTAATTTTTAATGTTGCTTTCTTGAATTTAAATTTGTTTTTATTTTATTTTATGATCTTTCTTTCCATTCAGAACTGTGGGCATTATCTGTCATGCTACACTATACACAAAACATACAACCGTGTATACTATCTTATATATACAAAATTATCACTATTGATAATAATTGATTGTAGACATTTCAACATATGTAAAGGATGAGGTAGACTGTGTCATTATACAGTCATAATACGAGAAGAGCAGAGTTGCAGAGTCTTTGAGCTACTAAACCAAGTATTGTAGTAACATACACACACAGACAATATTGAGTGTGTGCTCTATTATATTGGTGAGTTCCCATTTAATGCAAACAAACTGCAAAATCATTATGAAAAAATATAAATGTTTGTCTAAAATGTAATGAGACTGATCGTATATGTTAACTATTGACACATTAAACGAACAATTTTATCACCTTTGGAAGACAGTGTTCCTATTGACTGAAATAGTACTGTGTCTAAGACTCTCAGTGTTTGGCTTTGATTTTTGGAAACAGACAATAATCAAATGGACTAAATCAAGGAAGGCCAAATACTTGATCACAGAAAGTGTGATGTGATATTGAGTGTTATCGTGATAAAACAAACTTCAGTCTGTCTCAAATCATGCACAAAAATTTAACAAACATTCTAATGATTGTAAACGACCATTGTTGCAATCAAACAATAGTCAGACTGATGAGTTCTCAAGGTCAAGGTGAAATCTGGTAAGGTGAAGAAGTTGAAAATTTTAATGAAAGTAACCATATGTTATAGTTAACAGCTGTTGTATCCTTGATCAACATTTTGTGATCAAAATGAAACGTTTCCATTTTGTGGAAAAAATTCAGTCTCATTTTTGTAAACAAACCTTGTAGTTACCAATGCTCGAGTCAGATCTCTTTCTCATATCTGTCAATCCTGTGTGTGTGTGTGTGTGTGCATGTGTGTGTAAAATTTAACATAAGTATAAACAATTGAATTACATTGAAAGTTTTTAACTGTCTGTTTACGAGTTTTTTGTAAACATTTTATAAATGCATTTGCTTCATAAAATATTTACCCAGGTAATTTACAGTTATAGACAGGTGTTACAAATGTATTGTATTAAATGAATTTACAACAATAATACACTTACTGTATATATAGATGATTGGTCATTTTTCTGTTATTAAATATAATACTAGGGTTTTGGTACAGTGTCATTGCATTACTGTTATTACTGGTAACATATGTGTCAATAATTTCCCACCTCTTTACTTATGTTTATGTTTTCATTAAATACTGTATAGCCAACCTGTGCACATGGTCTGCAATGATTCTCTTGTTTCTGGCAGTTGAGAACCTGAAAGAATGGAGAATATCAACTATGATATCAAGACAAGTTATTAGAAAACATCCTTAACACTAAATATAATTATTTAACTTTTTAAAAGCGAAAACTGGTTCAGGCTGTAAGGTAAAACTTTTATGTTTTTACCCATAAAAAACTTTGTGTTCCAAGTCGGTAGTGAAATAATTATATTAAGTTAAGTAACGGACACGTCATGGACAACGAAATCCAAGAATTCTTAACACATTCATTGCTAACTACTCGTATCCGAGTAGCTAGGGTCTCACAACAGCAGTGGCGGATTATCCAAAATGCTAGGGTATGCTGCAGCACCGGGCACCAGTGCCTTAGCTGTCAGAGGGGGCACCATTGACTAAGCAAAGCAAAGTTTATGATCACATTACACAATTGTTTGGTTTTCTTATGCTGTTATTAACCATGGAAAGTGTCAAGTTGGAAAATCAAGTGAAAGCTCTTATAGAAGTTTACTCAAATGATGTGAATAACAATTTTCTAATAGAATTGAAGCACTTTGTGCCACGAGTAAAATTGCAAGAAAGAGGTTTTTTTTCAAATCGTTCAAATGAAGATAATAGATTCCATGATACTACAGTTGGTCCGCTTAAAGTATTAAACTGGATTATTGATTGTAAAATGATTGATGTATTTCTGAATATATACAGTGCTTATCGTCTACTCTTTACGATTCCAATAGCTAACTGTGAATATGAAAGATTATTTTCTGTATTCATCAGCCGTGGCTCTACAACCCTTGCCCTGCTCCAAGAGTTGATTCCATTCCTCCCTAATACATGCCCTGGCTTTCCAGTTTTTTATATTCAGCTTTCCATGGTCCTCCTCTATCTGGTCTTTGAATCTATTTCAGGGTCTTCCCCTTTTTCTACTACCCATTGGTTTCTGGTAGAAAATATATTTTCATTTTCTGTATTAAAATGTATTAAAGATATGTTGAGTTCAACTATGGGAGATGAGAGATTATCTTCGTTAGTGAGGTTGAAGACTGAAAGCGAGACACGTGAATCGCTCAATTTAGAAGAAGTTATACAAGACTTTGTTAAGTTAAAATAAAGAAAAAATGGATCGATTAGTATTTTCTAAACTTAAGTACTACTATGCTCATTTTAATCACTGTTTAGCTAAATATTTGTTGTAATTTGGGAGTTTAATAAAATAATTGTTAAACTTCCAAAATTGTGTATGCCATTTATCAGTGTAAATAATGGATAAAAGGTTGAATTTTGAATAGCGGCACCAGTCTGATGGCAGCATAGGGCACATACCCTTCTAATCCATCCCTGCACAACTTACTTCCAAGTACCTGTGGTATGCAAAATGTTATTGTTTAGTCTGAGCTCAGCTCCTGTGGTAAGTGGACTGTACGTCATGAGCAGTGAATGTATAAAGTAAAAAAAACATGTATTTATAAACTTTTGTAAAATTTATTTTTGAAGTGTGTTTTTAAATTCTTTAATATATTATTGCTTTCTATTTAAACACTAAATTGTTATTTACATAAAAAATATGTATTGCTCACACTCCATATATTCTAGTTATTAGAAAACCAAATATAAAAATCATTGAATTGTTGCTTATACTTTTTGAATATAGTATAATACTTATTAGCAGTATCTTAATTTAACAGTTCATAAAATTATTCATAACAGTTCATAAAATTATTCAAAACAGTTCATAAAATTATTCATAACAGTTCATAAAATTTATGATAAACAAACAATGTGTGCTGTACACGTTAGAAAACAGCAAAACTACAAAATCTCGATATCTCCATAACACAAACTGAATTTATAACACTTATAGGCAAATGCCTATGCTCGACATTATAATTGGACAGACTGTGCAAATGTTCAGGGAGCACCTGAGGAAGCTGTTTTAAAAATTGAAATATGCATATTTTATTTCAATAAGGAATGAGGAAACGCTTTTTATGATGCACTGTATAATTCATCTTAACACTGTGTTAACAGTGCGCTCATTTCTGCCATCTGTGCATTCCATTGCATTGCTGGAAACATACTTTAATTGTTTACAACCCCATCTCAGAGGTAGCAATGCTCACTTATATTATACCATCATTATATCTGATTTCGTTCCATGCTCATTTAGTGTTTTTTCAATATTGATTGGGTAATGTAATTTTCTTGTATGTTTTCAGGTATACTCTAACTTAACTCGAACAACTTAAAGTTAACAGCATGTTTTTTTTAGTTCAGGTACATAGTCAAACAATGGAAATAATAGTAAAAATCTAATCAAACTAACGAGGAGGGTGCCTGACCAACTTTGCTCAGTGCACCAAAAACTCAGGTGGTGGCCAAAATGCCAAGTACAAATCATAAAGTTTAGTATATGATTGTTGGACATTAACAAAGATAAAAAACAAGTATGAAAAAAGCATATAAACATGGTCCTTCAGGTAAGTAGCACAATGTACGCATATTAAGTAGCAGGTATGTACTTCGCCTTACAAAAACATCTTTCAGATAAAGTAGAAATGTATTCAGTATTATGTTAGACAAGTGAAAGTAATAATATCAAACCACGTCATAAAAAATACAATAAATATCTCAAACCCTTTAAAAATACTATCTTTGATTTAATCTCTGCAAAGTTTTTTGTCAGCACTATCTTGTCCAAAGCCAAGGCCTTTGTGTTGTTGATGACAAACATTTCCAGATCAGTGACTTGCTTCTGCCCCTTGAAGTTCTTAAATAGCTTTTGTCCTGCTTTAAGGCAGAGAATAACTTTCTGTAACACTACTGACTGCATCGTCAATGGCTAGATATAATTTCTGTGAAGTACAGTGAATATGACTTCAATTTCACAAACTTAGTTCTAGATCTCAGATTAGTTTCACGGATGTACAACAGCAGTTCTTTGTGATGTTTCTATCTGCAAAAGTAATTTTCCTCCTACATACATAATTTTATGCAGAACATAAAATATGCCCTAAAATCATTACCAGTAAACCCATGTGACTATAAGGAACTTAAAATATAAACTTCATAAACAGAAACAGCAGACATACCAGAGAAACTTCTGCAGGTATTGTTGGAAACAATTAACACAAGATATCTATAAAATTCTTGGCTTACACTGTATACTTAAAATACAATTACAGTGTATAACAATGGAAAACTTGCCTTTATATGAATTTTCAAATGGTATGGTGAGAAACTTCTGCAGGTATTGTTGGAAACAATTAACACAAGATATCTATAAAATTCTTGGCTTACACTGTATACTTAAAATACAATTACAGTGTATAACAATGGAAAACTTGCCTTTATATGAATTTTCAAATGGTGATTTTTTTTTGACATCATGGATTCTGGTCAGTGTAAAAAAAAAGGTTGATTTTCTCTATAACTCTTTATTAACACTACTTCAACATAGAGTTTTGAAAAACACAGCCACTAACATAAATGGACAGAAACAGAACAACCCACATGGTCTGGTATCGTGATGTAACATCTGATGCAAGATGGCGCTCAATTATATAAAGCAAAGAAGAGGAAGGACTTGAAACTTGAAGTACAGCATATCATAGCAGCAAAGTGTGGAATCACTATTATATGTAACCATGTTGAAATATTTCTTTAGAAACCAAATACTGTTACGATGGCCTACTTGCTCATCGTAGGTACAGTGGAAAACAAAATACAAGACGCCAATTAAGTCACTAATCACCAGCTTTAATTTTCACAGTTAAACATTTCGTAATTAACAACACTGTCTTTTACAACAAATCAAAGAAAAATTGTTCACACACAATAAAATGTCAACTAATATTAATACACAATTGTATTTCAATATACCACCCGATTATAAAACACAGCACTTCTCTAATATCCACTTGAACGCACACAGTAATATCACCCGATAATCACATGTAATCACCCGACAATAAACTCAAACCGCACTGTAAATATATCGCAACTATACTGAAAACTAAGGTCGCTGCCGCCTTGTATTTATACATCCGCGCACAGATCAGAAGATTCCAAACTACGCCTTATATCTAAACTACGACGTAATTAATTGCGACCTTGACACAATCCGCGCGGCTGGCGGCTTCCAGAAAAGTTTCGTGAATGCGTCGAGATCACGTATGCCACACACATTAGAGCGAGATTCTTCTGGAACATTCGACAAACACGTAGACTGTTCTGTAATGTCGTACTGTCTCCTCCTTAAGCCTGTTCGTCCCGAACTGGCAAACCGTCTCTGAAGTAATACTCGACCAGGCGATCTAGGTGGACGTCCTTGCAAAAGATAATTCTCCGGTTCTTCGAATTCAGTCTCGTGTGATCCAAACATCATGTTCCCAGGAATGCGAGTCTTCTGCACAACCACTAGTTTTGCTGGAATCACTCCCGTTGCGTCATGTACTGATGACTTAAACACCACTGGCTGATCCAAGTCTGTTTGGTTCTCGTCAACAACCTCTTGCATAACCTCATCTTCAGCCACTTTTCCCTCGAACGCTTCTATCAGCTCAGGAACAAGCAAGAGTTTTGTCTCGACACCCATAGTTGGCTTTCCAATCACTTCTTTTGTCAATACACTTATTTGTATTTCTTCTGCTAGTTCTTCCTCCATTTCCGCTTGCAATAGGGAGAGTTCCTCTTGACCAGACCTGTTGACTTTTTCTTCGATTAATGCCACTCGCTTAATCGAATGGTTAGTACACCCTATCATTGTAGCCATGCAAAGCTTTATCTTTTCTTGGCCAACCTTCAGGACAGTCTCTCTTAAGTCCACAACGAATCCATAGGCATTCATAATGTCCGTGCCAAGAATCACTTCATCGACAATGTCTGCAGTGAGCATTTGGTGGCTAAACTCGAGAAGACCCAGGCGTACACGTACGTCTACTTTTCCTAGCACCTTGACGGGGCTTCCAGTCACAGTCTGTATTGTACAAGAGCTAATTAGAGGATGGCGGTTACAGACTAAGTCAGGGCGCACAATGGACACTGTTGCGCCCGTGTCAACTGTAAATGATGTTGGTTTACCTTCCGCAAATCCATTAACAATCAGGTTTCCACTGGTCTTATGTAGCGTGGAAACTGTGTGCTGTTCTGGGGCTTTACTTCTCTAATTGATGCGATCACTCTCTTCTCTCCGTATCTTCTTCTCCCAACAGTCTACCTGTAGATGACCACGTTTTCCACAGTTGTAACATTTCGGTCTTCTGTCTTTTTCAAATCGTTGCGACTCTCTTGAACTTTTAAATTGTTTGTCCGACAACATTGTTTTTCTGCACCCATTGTAATGGCAATATGACACAGGGATCTTCTGACTGCAATGTGATGGCACAAACCCATTAATGTAGTGGGATGCTGACTTGGCAGCTTCAGACTCTAGGGCATGAACAAGAGCTTCTGAGCTATTTCGGCGTCTTGCCATTCGTAACACTTGCTGAAGTTCACAATCTCCGATGCCATCAATAAATATCTGCACCGCAAACCTTATTCGAAAATCTTCTGGTGCTTCAGGATTTAATCAGTCTGTCAATACTTGCTTCAAACTCTTGAAGACTCTCCCCAGAACGTTGTCGTCTTGTTCTCAACTGAGCGTAGTACACATCTCGGAAATGTTTATCACTATACCGTAATTCCAGAGCTTTTATCAATTCGACATAGGTGTTTTGGCTGTCAGGTGGCACTTTCTGTAGCAGTTCTGCCGCGGGTCCTTTTAATGAGAGAACAAGTGAAACTGCCTTGTCTTTCTCTGTCCAATTATTTGCACATGCAGCAGCTTCAAACTGGCAGAGGTACGTTGCCCAGTGACTGCTTCCGTCAAAGGTTGGAGCTTTGCATGAACTGTCCCTACTGCAGGCAAAGTGAGTTTCTCTATTAACTTATTTTCAGTGTCTTTTTTTGTCTATATCATTGGTACAGTCTGTTCACAATGTTGTTTTGGTTGTATCTTCAGGCACTGCTCGACTTCATTTTTAATCTGCTTTTTTATATTTGTAATCGAGTCTTCTATTTTTGTTGACATAGCTTTTTCCACACTCGTGACAGATCTTTCTACTTCAGATATTTTATTAGACATCGATTCTTCAACACTCGAGACAGATTTTTCTACTTCAGCTATTTTTAATGTCGTTGATTCTTGTACCTCCAATATTTTAGTAACTTGTTTATTAAGCTCACCTCGTAGGAGACCCAACTCTGTAGTACTATGTTCTGCATAGCTTCAAAAAGAGTTTCCGTTTTATCTTTCTTCTGTTTCTAGCATTAGTGCTTTCTGAAGTTCCTCAGCCTCTTCTCTTTCCTGCCTGCGTTTTTCATTCTGTCATTTTTCTGCTTCTCTCTTTCTTGTCCTCATTCTTCTTTTGTCTCTTCCCGTGTCTTCCGCAGCAGCGCTTGGAAAGCTTTCATCATCTGACTGGCATCCATTGGTTACCGATCAGTTACGAATTACCTCGTCTCTTGCAAAGTGTCCACTGTTTCCATTGTTAACCGTTCTACCCCACTTCTGACACCACTGTTACGATGGTCTACTTGCTCGTCGTAGGTACAGTGGAAAACAAAAAACAAGACACCAATTAAGTCACTAATCACCAGCTTTAATTTTTGCAGTTAAACAGTTCATAATTAACAACACTGTCTCTTTCAACAAATCAAATAAAAATTGTTCACACACAATAAAATGTCAACTAATATTAAAACACAATTGTATTGCAATATACCGCCCGATTATAAAACACGGCACTTCACTAATATCCACTTGAACGCACACAGTAATATCGCCTGATAATCACATGTATTCGGCCGACAATAAACTCTAACCACACTGTAAATATATCGCAACTGAACTGAAAACTAAGGCCGCTGCCGCCTTGTATTTATACATCCGCGCACAGACCAGAAGATTCCAAACTACGCCTTATCTCTAATCTACGACATAATTAATTCCGGCCTTGACACAGTCCGCGCGGCTGGCGGGTTCCAGAAAAGTCTCATGAATGCGTCGAGAATCACGTATGCCACACACATTAGAGCAAGATTCTTCTGGAACATTCGACAAACACGTAGACTGTTCTGTAATGTCGTAACAATAAGTTGGCAAAATCATAGCGACGTATTATCTCATCAGTGGCACTTTTTTGAACAAGTCAACTGACATATTATCTGGTCACATACCATTAAGGGGTTATGCTGACAACATGGTAATAATTTCCAAAATTAGACAGCTTTGAAGGAATGTGGAAAAATTATATGTTGTAACATCTAAGATAAGACTATGTATTAATAAAAGTAAAACTTAATAACATGAAAAATAGCCAAAGAAATATTAATAGCAATGACTTTACTACTGCCAAGTATATACACTCAGTCATGCTAAAGTTTTCACCTACTTAAGAACTGAAATTGACAAGACCACGATGACTGCTGTAATTAAATCATGTATACAATAGGCCAATCGCTACTACTATGGATACAAAAAGTTAATGACATCTAAACTAATAGATCGAAAAGTAAAATTGATATTATACAAAACCATAATGGAGCTTATGCAGTATTAACTTACAGTAGTGAGACATTAACCACAACAGATAATGACGAACATCTACATTAAATATTTGAGCAAAACGTGTTAAAAAAGATATATGGACCAATGAGAAATGTTGATGGCATGCAGAGGATCTGGATGAATCATGAACTCAACCAAATAATAGGAGGAGCTAACATAGTGAATGGTATTAAACCACTATGTATCACATGCATGGACAAGAGTAGAATTGGACTTTTGGGTGGAAACCTTCACAGAAAAAATGAAGGGTAGACCTAAGAAGAGGTGGAGGGATGACGAAGAAGAAGACCTGAAGGAACTTTGAGTATGAAACTGGAGAGGAATGGCCAAGGAAAGGGCAGAATGGAGGAGAATTGTTGAGAAGGCAAAACCCCACAAGTGGTTGTCACTGGGAATTGAAGAAGAAGAAGAAGAAGAAGAAGAAGAAGAAGAAGAAGAAGAAGAAGAAGAAGAAGAAGAAGAAGAAGAAGAAGAAGAAGAAGAAGAAGAAGAAGAAGAAGAAGAAGAAGAAGAAGAAGAAGAAGAAGAAGAAGAAGAAGAAGAAGAAGAAGAAGAAGAAGAAGAAGAAGAAGAAGAAGAAGAAGGGGTTTGATGACATGAGCCATATTCCAGCCATTGGATAACAACAGATACATTGGTCAAACTTTGAACCTTGTAAACTTTGTAATCTGAATACTGCATTGCGACACGTGTAGATGACGTCACGTTTTTGTCTCTGTTATCTACAGCCGGTCTTTAGTTGGGCTGACTGTAGCGAAAACTACGTTAGTTATATTCAAGACTCCGAGCTGATCACTCGTACTATTTCCAGCCGCGGCTACTGGGTTTCATTATTTAAATTATTAGCATGTTAAGCATGCACTAGTACTACTTGGGCGATTTCTGCCTTGCATCTAACGATTATGTCATTCGATTTTTATTTCTAATTTAATTAGCGGGCATTATGCCGCAGTAATTTCTACACGTGCCAGCAATCGCATCAACAAAATTTCAATAAACCATTATTATATGAAAAGCATACAGTCCACTTAAAACTTCTTTCTAACCAGCCATCTCCAATTAGCGTTCCTAAGAATAACTCAAGAGTACATCAAGAGCTTCTTTGACGCAACAATTCTGGTCCACCGGGCCGGATTTTATTTTCGCCTTACCGGCAACATTTCTTGGTCCACAAGCGACCGCATTTTTGTCCACAGCGACAACATCTTGGTCCACAAGCGACAACATTTTGGTCCACAGCGACCGCATTTTTGTCTACCACGATTTCAAAATATTTCATTTAATGGGCCCAAACAGCCTGTGGCCCAGACAATCTTCAAGCTTAAATACTTTCGAATTTAGATTGCTAGCCGTGGCATGACTTTGTTGCCACAAAAACAACCTTCAAGCGTGACATGCAGGATTCTACAGAGCGTTAAATCTGACACTACAAGAAAGTTATTCGACGGCAGCAAAATTTCACAACTGTAAAATTACGCTGAACTACAACGTCGAGCGTCACCCAACCAGCACAAACAGGCGGTGCGCCAACTTCAAAGGATTGCCGGACGGGATCAGCACGGAACCAACAGGACCGAAGCAGTTTTGAACACGCCAGGATTCCACGTGATTATAAACATTCATTTTCCTTTACAATTGTTCATATACAATGCATGAGTATAACAAACTGAATAATATTTAACATTTAAAATGGTATTATTTATACTTTTACGTAAACAAATATTATAATGTGAGCATAAACTTTCATCTTAACTAGATTTTCATATGTACATTTGTGCATAAATTTCTCTTTACATAACTGTACAATAACTCATTAGAAGTTCAAGTGTCGAGATAAGGCTATATGTATATTATCATTTAAATAATTCATACTTTCAATAACGCTCATGGCTGTTCTTTTAAAAGAGATAACAAGTATCTATTATAGTAAGTAATGTGTTAAGCTGTATGCCGATCACTAGCTCCCGCATTATATCAGATTTTATCAAGATATTCAAAATTGCAGCGATTGTTCACCTACTCTACGTTTAAATTTCTTTTTAAATTACATTTTGAATTACAATCATGGCTGATCTGAAGGCGCTGATAAAGAAACGGGGCACAGTTAAGGCGTCTATATCCCGTGTGAACACTTTCGCGGATAATTTTGATCCAGACACAAGCGATCATCATGCACTAAAAATTAAGCTTCGCCATTTAATGGAATTGTCCGCTAAATATGATGATATTCAGACTCAAATTGAATCTGATGACGTTGATTTCGCATCAGCCAGTGACAGAGTCCAAACTGATGCTGCGGCAGCACTTTCCGATGCTGGGCCCCGGAAGTGTTCAGCTTACACACAAATAACATAACATAATATCTAAATCCATCAAAATGCTTAAGACACTTTTTCTGTGTTGTGACTTACTTCTCAAGTATTTCCATAATTAATATAATTCTGTAAAGGGAGGAGGTGCAAGTAAAAGAAATTGTTGAATGCGTCAATCTGTGAGCAGAGTCGGATGCGACCCGTTTATTTCAAAAACATTACGAGCCTCTAAATTTATCTAATTATGTGCCAGTCAGCAACGGTCAGTACTGAGCTAATTTTTTCTGAAAAACTGAATATAGAAAATGTTAAATGCTAAATATGGGGGTGTCGCATAAATGAATGCTAGTTTATAAAATGGTGTTCAGCGTACACGCTGTGATCTACTTATAAATTTCTGACACTGTTATCTATCGCAAAAGTTTATAAAATTGTTTCAGACACTTATGATGAGTAACTAGTTTGTCTCGCTTTTGCTTCGTGATTATGCAACACTTGCCACCGTAAGTTATTAAAGATAAAAATGTTACTTGGCAATCCAGATAAGTCCTTTTGCAACCTGCTGTATCTGGTCGCTACGGCTGCGTGTTCCTCAGTACCTGGTTTGAACCACTGCTATGTCTGTGCTGGAAGATCGTGTAAAAACTGTACGAAGTTCGTGTTCTCGTGTCTTCGGTCCGGAACGTTGAACCAAGTTTTAAACTGAAAGTTTTCACATCTTTTAGTACACTTCATACCCACATTGTTCGATTAACACGCACACATGCATTCATACAGTGCGTGTTACAATTTACAATATTACAAAATAGCATTACAAGGTTACGACTTTAAATTACATATATAACGAGTACTGACACTCAACCTTACATATCTTAGGTCTTTTCATCAAGTTGACTGACTGAAATTTAAATTTAGGCGAGGCTGACTATTACAGACAAGACACGTCTTGGTTGGTTATGGATAACAATCTTTTTACATCTATTACAAGTTTTCTTCTTTTCGTTACAAACATAATATACAAAATTATTAGCCACTAGCATTGATTTACGATAGCTCAAAAACAATCATAGTTACCTTGGTTATTGAGGCTCCCATACTTGACGAAAGTCCGGCGACGGGCCGCTCTGCTCACAGCGTTTGATGGGAGACTGACGAGATTTAACAAAGCCAACGATAGGGTTAGTAAAAGGGAAGGCGTGACGTCAGTGCGTCGGGCAAGGTACAATTCGCGGATTGTTGCATTCGGCGGAAGACGAATGATTGCAACACTGAGGATGATCTCTGCAATATCGAATGCAAGTTGCACCACTTGTTAGAGCAAGTAGAGCAGGTGAACCAAAAACCGCTGATTAATACCGAAATTACGCCTATTAAACCCCCCCCTATACAGCTGGAACCAATTAAATTGCCTCGCTTTTCAGGTAGCATTATTGATTGGCAACACTATTACAATATATTTCTTGAATTAATACACGTCAGAACCGACCTGACGGATATTCAAAAGTTACACTACTTGCACTCTTCATTAAGTGACGAGGCATTAAATGTGATAAAATCGCTTCCAATTACCCATGAAAATTATGCGGTAGCTATTGATTTACTAAGAAGCAGGTATGACAGTAAGTTAATTGTTTCAGCCCATCATATAGGGAATGTCTTGGGTGTGAAATCGGTTCAACAAGAGTCCAGGATTAGTATTTCCAGATTTATTGATGAGATAACCGCGAATATCAATGCGTTAAACTCATTAAATCTACCCGTAAATACATTTGAAATTATTCTCATTCATTACTTAGCCCAAAAACTCGATAATTACACGTTTCGTCTTTGGAAAGAAAGCTTGTTGGAAGAACGATTTCCTAACTTTAATAATTTCATAAAATTTTTAAATACCCGTAGACAGTTATTGCAAAACCTGGACAGCGCGGCCACTTCAGCAAGCAAGATAAACGTTGGCGATGAGGCTCACTATCGCAAGGCAATTAAACCGGTAAATGTTTCCAAATCAACATTCCATTCTCATATCGGAAATAATATATGTCAGCTATGCAAGGGTAAACACCGACTTACTGAGTGTTCACAATTTGTAACGATTACTCCACTGGAGAGAAAAAATATTATAATTAAAAACAAACTTTGCCTAAATTGCATACGCCCAGGCCACGATTTTGCTCATTGTCCCTCTAAATTTTCTTGCAGAACGTGTGCGAAACGCCATCACACAATGATTCATATATCTAACAAAAACGATTCGTCCAGTAGCAATCAGTGTTCGTTAAAATTACAAACAAATAAGTCTATATTATTATCCACCGCGGTCTGCATGACAACTGACCATGCAGGTAGAAAGCACCCAGTTAGGATTTTATTAGACTCAGGTTCGCAGGCTAACTTCTGCACTATGGATTTCGCACGTCGCATGGGTCTGAAACTGATCAAATCTCAATTACCCATAACGGGTATAAATAATTCGTTGTCTCAAGCTGATTTCAGTACCAGAGTAAGGTTGTATTCACGCTATAAGAATTTTAGTTTAAACATACATTGCGCTGTGCTTCCCAGTATCACTAATAATCTCCTTGCGGAATCATTTGATGTCGCATCTTTAAATTTACCAAAGGGCATATTCTTAGCCGACCCACAACTCAACTTATCGTCGCAAGTCGATCTATTGCTCGGTGCTCAGTATTACTTGCAATTAATTGAACCTGTCAAATTTATCCGTAGCCCACATTTCCCTATAATACAGGAGACTAAATTGGGATTCATTATCGCAGGCAACTTGCCATTTAATGTCGACATGACGAAACCGGTTTCATCATTTATAGTATGTGAAAATGATAGTGCCATTTCCTCTCAACTAAAGGAATTTTGGAAGTTGGAGGACGTTGCTATTCGTGATCCTTCCGCTGAGGACTCTGAATGCGAGAATCATTTTGTATCCAATACTGTCCGTAATAATGATGGCAGATTTGTGGTGGCCCTGCCTCGCAAGTCAGACAAGTCTCATTTGGGCGATTCTCTTCGCGGCGCTATCCGCAGGTTTCAGTCATTAGAACTCAAGTTCAAGCAGAACCCTGCTCTTCACAAAGATTATAGCGCATTTATGCATGATAATTTAAATCTTGGTCACATGTCTTTACTTAATGCGTACGATTTGTCGGTGGACAAGTCAGACACCTTTTATTTGCCGCACCACTCAGTCTTTAAAGGTTCCAGCATAACTACCAAATTGCGAGTTGTTTTCGACGGCTCCGCTAAAACGACAAATAATTTGTCCTTGAACGACACACTGATGATTGGTCCCACGGTTCAGCAGGATCTGTTCTCTATTATGGCTCGATTTCGAACTCACCGATACGTCCTCATTTCAGACATTGAGAAGATGTATCGGC
Source organism: Magicicada septendecula (assembly GCA_034769895.1). Lineage (NCBI taxonomy): Eukaryota > Metazoa > Arthropoda > Insecta > Hemiptera > Cicadidae > Magicicada > Magicicada septendecula. Next base: position 1,218,519,697 of record CM068367.1, read on the forward strand.
AAATTCTAGTTAATCCCAAGGATTCCAATTTGCAACACATTGTTTGGCGCGACGCCCCCCCATTAGGAACTCCAACATTACGCATTGAGGACAGTCACATATGGGACTGCAAGTGCCTCATTTCTTGCTACAAGATGTCTGGCCCAAATAGCCCAAGAAAATAAACCCAAATACCCTATAGCTTGTTCAGCCATAGCCAATGATTTTTATGTGGACGATCTCATGACGGGTTCAGATAACCCGAACGTTCTATCTAAAATGAAATCTGACATCATAAATTTACTAAGCCAATACGGTTTTACCTTACACAAATGGTTTTCGAATAATCAGACCATTGTAGCCTCTCACGCTCTCTCTTCCCATGACTTTAGCAAAAATCAAAATGTGCGTACGTTGGACATACAATGGAACGTGGACGAGGATAGTTTTTTGTATAGCGTCCAGAGGCATGTCAATGCAACGATGGTCAACAAGAGAGGGGTGTTATCGGTCATCGCAGGAATTTACGACCCTTTGGGCCTCATTGGCCCTATTACATTTTGGTGTAAGCATTTTATACAGCGATTGTGGTTAGCGGGTACAAGTTGGGACGAACCCTTAACAGGTTCATTGTCTGATCAGTGGTTAGAACTCTATTCTCAGCTGGTGAGACACTCACTTTAAAATTTCGAGGTCTGTCAAGAGTTTAAACAATTCCTGAATCATCTCATTCCAGCTTCATGGATTTGCCGACGCGTCAGGTAAGGGTTACGCGTGCTGTATATATTGTAACGGTACATAACCCGGTCCCAGTAAATTAACTCATGTAATAACATAAAGGTCAGAAATGGGTAACCTATAACTAGCTCTAAATTAAATTATATCACTAAACATTATAAACAATTCGAGTGATATACAGTGCTAAGTGAGTTATAGTGGACCCATGGAGGTAAAAAGTGAAAGTGAAGGTAACTTCTTACAGAATTATGTTGTAGGTATGAGAATTATAAACGATGATAGTAGACTATAATGCTACTAACTGATTAGGTATTTTGTTAATTTATTGTAATATTTATATTGTGTAGACAACCAAGTTTAATACCTAAGTTAATGTTATATTTTTTAAAATATTTGTGTTATAATATAAGATAACCCAGGGTTCGTTTAAAAAAAAAAAAACATAAAAGATTTAAATATCAAATGATAATAAAAAAAAAATTAAAATAATATTGTATGAGGGAAATGGCAGAAGGAAGTAGTGCAGTGTAGGAATACTATGAGAGACTAATAAATACTATATAAATTCATTTAAAGATAATAAAAATATTAAATACTTATATACAAAGTTATAAGAAAATGAACAGAAACCTATTATGTAAACCAAATTGGGAAAGAAACCGGAATTAAAAAGAATTATTTTTCGGTAAATAAAATATAAATTTATAATAATTACAAACTGCCTGTATACTAAGAAAATTATGGGTTACTAAGAGTGACTAAAATAACAAGTATTGTTAATAATCGAATTTGGAAATTAAACCTGGCGAGTTGACAAAATGATGCTACTACAATTCTATTAAAATATCCTTTTTGAAGCTTTGGAGAAGTGCAAAATTAGTACAAAATTAAAAAGCAATATGAACATTATATAATCCTACCTTATTTATCAAAGTTAAATGGTTATACTCCTTAATAAACAGTGAAAGAAAACCATTCAGATGATCCGGCCTAATTTCGCTATGTTTCAAGTTGACGATATAATATGGGCCAGACGGTAATGAAATTACAACCCAAGACGGACATCACTAGAGAAAAGGCTTCGTTACAGTAAGAACTATAAGAAGAGAGGTAATATAAACATTTCGTTTAATAATTAATGAAGAAAACGCATTCCGAATGGTTGTATAGAATACAAAACTAGTCAAAATTAATCACATGTTCTAAAGTAAACAAACGCACGCTGCTCTCTTACGGACATTTCTGGAACTACTTACTAAACGAAAATAAACAAATTTATTTAATATTTTTTTCGGTATTTGTAAAGCATAGTAATTATCCATTTCTGACCATCTCATAACAAAAAGAACTTACCCTTAACCCTGGGGAAATAAAAAGAATTATATATTGATTGATGTTTTAAAAATAGTATAAAATTTGTTAACAAAACCATATACGTTTTTTTTTCTTTTGACAATTCCATGTTTGCTCGATGAAGTCGATATTATGTTTTTATTAAGGAGAGATCGATTGTGATATTTGTATCTGGGCGGCAGAGGAAAAAACCAATAATATAAATAATAAATATTATTGAAAAATTGATGTTGAATAATAAAAATGTGTTATGTTTTTATTGTAGCGGGTAGTTGTAATAGATTTCAGCATAAAAATAGAAGAGATCGACCCATCGGGTCATACTTTGCCATAGTGTAGTCTGGTTGGACTATGTGTGGAGACTCGTCTCACAATCAGCTGATTTAATTCACGGCGAACAATTTGAAAGAATTTCAGAAATCGTCGAAACCGAGTGTAAACCATCAGTACTTACTCTCTCTTCAACATAAGGCTGAACAACTTCCCTGCTTGACCCCAAATCACACACTCTCGATTTCGGTTTAGATTGAGTAACATTACCAACTACTTTATTTTTAAACTTCGGTCATTATAATTCATAAGTGGCGACTGCGGAGAGGCGGAAACATTAACACCTCTAAAGAAAATCAGAACGTTACAAATTGGCGTTTACAACATTGGGGCGTAATTAAATAAGACGAACACCCAATAGGCCACATACAAAGTTTTCGCTAAAACCTCTAAAAAAACCGCTACGTTACAGATTAGCGCTCAACGTAAAAAGGCTGTAATTAGAAAAGAATTTTAATATATTTAATAAATTCATATACCAAAAAATCTAATTATCGTCGGCAGTTATGAGAAAACAAGAAATGCATAATACCCGAGGCAAACTGAAGAAGAGGGCAGAAGAAAAGGAGAAGGAAGAAGGTGGACAGGAACAAGAAATAGAATTAGTCACGGACAGTGAAATGGACCAACAGACAGTTGATAAAGAAGAAACCGAAGTAGTTAGGGAACCGGAAACGGAAATAATTGAAGATGATGCCCAAGGGGACCAACCAGACAAAGCGGTAGACAGAGAAGAACCTAATTGGCAAGACATGATGAAATTTATGGCTGAACAATTTAAGAAACAGGAGGAAAACTTAAAACAAACCAATGAGGAAAATAAGGAGAATTTTAAGAAACAGGAGGAACAAAATAGACAGACCAATGAGAAAATTGATAGCATTCAGGAAAGTTTAGTCAAACAATTAAATGAAAAAATAGAGACCATTCATGGAAATATCAAACAAACCATGAACGAACAATACCATAAACTGAAAGAAACTGTTGAAGGACAAAGAGAAGAGATGAATCCAAAATTTGAAGAGAATAATAAGAATTTAAAACAATTTGAGGGTAAAATGGAGAATTTCAATAAGGAGATATGGGAAACTTTCGGGGAGAAGTTTGAAAATGTTAATACACTTAGCCAAAAAGCAGATACATACAAGGAGGAGACAAATAAACAAATGTACCATAGTGTCAAGAATTTGGATGAAACATCAGACAGCACTTCAGAAGGTATTAAAGTAAGTCCGAATACAGAAGAGAGGAGGAAGGAAATAGAAATTACAGAATACCAAGGTGTAATGCCATCGGAAAATAAAAATAGCCACAACAAAGAGGATAATCAATACCTGGAAAAGAAGACCAAGGAAATAAGAAAAACATGTAGAAAGAAAATAATAAATACAAGGGAAGAATGGGAGATGATTACAGGTGGATTAATTAATGTATTCAACCTTCCAATTAATGAACAGAGGGAGTTAATTAAGTTTAGATCTCAATTAAATATGTCGACGATTGAAGTGTATCAGACAGTATCAGTCATATCTTCAAGACGGAATATAACATTCAAATATTTGGTAAATAATCCAGAGGTAAAAGGGAATGAAATGAGATTAAATATGAGCAAATATGTTAGGTCAGAGGAGGTGCAATACCTGTTAGTTAAAAAAGAATTAACAATGACGGAAAACTGTGACTTCTATGAAGACTTTGTATCAGCTGAGTTACGATGCCAGGTGAAAGAGAGGTATTTAACAAATACCAAAATCATTATGAATACCCCAGTAATCCGAGTAAAGGGAGTACCTGAATTAATGGACCATGGTTAAACTAAATAACCAACCAGAAAAAAGGGGACTGAATTCTGAAAACCGACCCAGCAACCTATTGAATAGCAGAAGAAAACCCCAAAATTCTAAAAGCATGTAAGGACATCTTACTCAAGTTATTTTGAAACCATATAATTTAAAATGAAGAGACTAAAACCCCAAAATTCTAAAAGCATGTAAGGACATCTTACTCAAGTTATTTTGAAACCATATAATTTAAAGTGAAGAGTATATAAGAACAGATTAGTAAATAAGAGTTATAAAGAATTGATTTAAAATGAAATAATAGGAAAAAGTAATATTTTTAATGGTAACAAACAGAAGAAAAATTAAATGAACAAAAACAATTGATGGTAATGTGCTCAGATAAGAAGAATAAAGAATAATTTAATGACTCCAATGAAACTGAAGGAGGATGATAATTAATACTATAATTAGAATTTCTCGGAATTGAAGATTATATAAGAAGAAATGATACGGAGAAATATGTCACAAGAAGTAAAGTCAAAAGAATTTTAAAATAATGCCTATCAATAATGTTACATGCTATTAGTAATGGAAAAGAAGAAGGAATCAAGGAGAAGAAGAAATATATAAATAAATGCAAACAGCTACAGTATGAAGAATCCCAAAAGTGTTTAGTACTAGTCGCTAATTGACTACTACTTATAAGTTTTTTATTTTTTTGTATTGACCGTAGAAATGTTCTGGCAATAATTTTTATGAGCAGGGATGATGTTCCCCTGGTCTCAGAAGGTGTAAGGATGGACAGCGGAGTAATGGACCCAAAAGTGGCCACCCGATTGGTACCACCGCACAGGATAGGGAAAAATGTTAGGGAAATTGAATATTTAAGGGATAATAATTATAAAATAGCTGTATAGATTGATATTAGATTCCAGAAGTATAGATGAAGAAAATATAAGGAAGATAGCAGACCGAAGCTTAATTGATAAAGATAATTTATAGAAGTAAATAGAAATGAGTGTTAAAACAAGTTTAATATGATTAGTGTGACCAGTCCTTATCAAATAAAAAGTGGAAGTACCACTACCCAGAAATAAATAATTGATGAATTTGCCTCCAAGAGAGAGAGAGAGTTGAGTAAGAAAACAGCAATTACCACCAGTCTGAATTACCAATCAGTTTACAACCAGTTTGAAAGAAATGAAACACTATTATGAAGAATAAAACCAAGACTATTAGGAGAATTGAAACAATCAACAATTTATTTTAATAAATGAGTAAAACCAAAATAAATTTGTTCTAGTGGGGGGGCTTTATGTAACGGTACATAACCCGGTCCCAGTAAATTAACTCATGTAATAACATAAAGGTCAGAAATGGGTAACCTATAACTAGCTCTAAATTAAATTATATCACTAAACATTATAAACAATTCGAGTGATATACAGTGCTAAGTGAGTTATAGTGGACCCATGGAGGTAAAAAGTGAAAGTGAAGGTAACTTCTTACAGAATTATGTTGTAGGTATGAGAATTATAAACGATGATAGTAGACTATAATGCTACTAACTGATTAGGTATTTTGTTAATTTATGTAATGTTTATATTGTGTAGACAACCAAGTTTAATACCTAAGTTAATGTTATATTTTTTAAAATATTTGTGTTATAATATAAGATAACCCAGGGTTCGTTTTAAAAAAAAAAAAAAACATAAAAGATTTAAATATCAAATGATAATAAAAAAAAAATTAAAATAATATTGTATGAGGGAAATGGCAGAAGGAAGTAGTGCAGTGTAGGAATACTATGAGAGACTAATAAATACTATATAAATTCATTTAAAGATAGAGTAACATACAAAGTTTTCGCTAAAACCTCTAAAAAAACCGCTACGTTACAATATGTGCGTACGGTCTATTCAAACGACGCCATATCATCAAACCTGTTATGTTCCAAATCTAGAGTCGCTCCATTGAAGCAGATAACGTTACCCAGGCTTGAACTTTGCGCTTGCCTATTGCTGGCTCAGTTAGCTTCCAAGGTTATAGACGCCGTGAACTACAAATTCGACGAATTATATTTCTACTCGGACTCGATGATGCCTTACATTGGATCCATCAGCAATCCTCCCGATGGAAGGTGTTTGTCGCCAACCGTGTTGCTCAAATTCAGCGTTTCACTACCAAGGGAACTTGGCACCATGTATCGTCACTGGACAACCCTGCCGACATTTTATCGCGTGGTTGCCTCCCTCGTATTTTACACAGTCACCCACAATGGTGGCATGGTCCGTCCTGGTTGTCCCACGAGTCATCATCATGGCCTATCAGTGCCTTCGATACTCATTCTCCCTGCACTCTTCCCGATCTGGAGCAGGAACGACGCAAGCAGGCCCAAACCTCACTAATTGTCGCTTCATCCACATCCAGTTATGTTGAAAACTATTCATCTCTTTCAAAACTCATTCGTATTTTTTCATATTGCCGCCGGTTCATTCGGAACTCTAGGCTCCCCATTGCTGATAGGGACACTTCCTTTTTGTCAGCCCAGGAGTTGCATGATACACTTTTGGTTTTTATTCGCCAGTCTCAGCATTCGCACTTCAGCATTGAGGTTAAGGAACTTAAGGCGCATCGCTGCATCCCTAACAACAGTAAAATTCTTTCACTTAACCCCTTCCTGGACAAGACAGGTATATTACGAGTGGGTGGACGTCTGCAGCACTCCCAGCTTAACTACGCGAGCAAACATCAAATAATACTACACCCGCATTCTCATCTCAGCAAGTTAATCATAGAAAACGAACATCTTCGTTTACTACACTCTGGTGTACAATTAACCCAGTTTTCTCTAAGGCAGAAATATTGGATCATTAATGATAAATCCTACATACGCTCGGTAATACATAAATGCATCACTTGTTTTCGATACCGTGCTAGGGGCGCAAACCAATTATTAGGACAATTACCCCCTTCCAGGGTCACGCCTGCTAAGCCATTTTCCCAATCTGCTGTCGACTATGCCGGCCCCATATTTGTACGTCATGGCGGGCAGCGCTCAAAATCGACGTCAAAGGCGTATATTGCCTTATTTATATGCATGACCACTAAGGCCATTCATTTGGAACTTGTCTCAGATCTTACCTCAGAAGCCTTCATAGCGGCTTTAAAACGGTTCATCGCGAGTAGAGGTATCCCCGTTCAGATATTCTCTGACAATGGTACGAACTTTCGTCGTGCTAGCAGCACACTCCAAGAATTGTACAGACTTTTGAAGTCTAAGGGATTTGAGCAAACAAATCAGGAGTTTACCAGCGCCCAAGGCATCAAGTGGTCCTTTATTCCACCCTCAGCCCCTCACTTCGGTGGTCTGTGGGAAAGCGGAGTAAAAAGTGTCAAATTTCACTTGCGTCGCGTGATTGGCGGTACCATTCTGACTTTCGAGGAGTATTATACCATCCTAACTCAAATAGAGTCCTGCCTTAACTCACGCCCTTTATTTGCAATATCCAATGACTTTAGGGACCCCGAACCTTTAACTCCCGCTCATTTCCTGGTTGGTTCTCCGCTCAAGGCACTCCCGGAACCCGCCTATTCCCAAGTCAATATTAGTCGTTTGGGCAGATGGCAGCTGCTCCAAAGATTCACACAATCCATTTGGAAACGATGGTCAAAGGATTACTTGCACCAGTTGCAACAGCGCAACAAATGGCGCATTACGTCGAGACATTTGACTGCTGGACAACTCGTCCTCATTCTAGATAACAATTCCCCCCCCTTCAGTGGAAACGCGGGGTAATCACAAATGTTTACTCGGGTCAGGACTCAATAGTGCGCGTTGCTGACGTTCGCACCGCACATGGTATCCTACGTCGACCCATTCATAAATTATTTCAACTTCCGGTGGCATCAGAATAGTCGCATGAGCATCATGCGACACGTATCAGGAATGTGAACTTTGTCGCATTACCTTGAGTAGTGAGGTAGGGGGGATACTGAAACATGATGACGTCATCATGTTCCAGTACCCCCCCACATCCGGGGGGGATTCTAAAACAGCTAGCTCTGACGACATCATGACGTCACTGGCCTATGTCAGCTAGCTCTGATGTCAACGTGTCGTCACTGGCTATGACTACATAGTGTCGATAGTGTGGGTCGTCGGTCATGTTGTCGGCATCGGCTATGTTGTGGTGCGGCGGCGAGGGGTATCCGTGCGTTGATTGGCGGAGACGTAGCCGCGGTTCGCTGTTCACCGTTCGCGGTTCGCGGCCTGGTCGCCGTCCGGCGGCAGCCTGGTCACCGTCCGGTCGCCGCCTGGATGTCATCGTAGATTGGTGATAAATTCGAATGTGTGTGTCTGTGGTAAGTATATATTGTGTTCGTCAAGTTCCGTGAAACTCTCGATGACTTGGTCCCTCAGTACATAATTGAAAATCAATTCACATGTAAAAAATTGAATATCGCACATCCATGCACAGAAGATAAGTATTACCATATATAATATTCTGATTGATATGTAATTTTCTATAGGTAAATTTGATTATTGTTGGTTATGTATAATGAGAACGTATGTGTTGGTGGTAAATATATTTCAATTTTGCCGGCGAAGAGGCTGTGTAACATGAATTGGCGGGCAATGTAGTGATTGATTGTGTATGATTGGTGGGGGTTAAATTTAATTTTGGCGGCGAAGAGGCTGAGTGAATTGTATTGACAGGTCTTGTTGTCAATTTGTACATAATGTCTCGTATGCTGTGGAAAGTGTGTATATACCACATAATTGTACATAATATCCAGTATGTCGCGGAAGGCAAGTAACAAATATAAGTTCGTGCACTCGCTCGTGTATGCAGTGCGTAATTGAAAACCACTTCACTTGCTAAAATTGTGTAACACATATCATGCATAGAAAAGGATAGTTGAAAATGTATCTGTGTGGTAAGTATATATTGTAATAATAAAAAAGTCTGTTCATAATAACTGCGAAACTCTCGATGACTTGGTCCTTCAGTTGAAAAATCAATTCACTTGTAAAATTGAATATCGTAAGTCCATGCATAGAAGATAAATTACTATATATGATATTCTTATTGATATGTAATTTCTATCGCACGAACGTAGAAAAAGAAGCTGTAGTGTCGTTTACATTTATTGTAAGAAATACACAAGATATGTACAGCATAAGTGAACACCACTTCACATATAAAACACGCATCATGCATGGGAAAATAATTACTGTTTATATTAATCTGCTGGTTATGTAATATCTGTGAGTTAATTTTAATAACAGGACGCAAGCCGTTGATGATGTAATCGACTCCCGCTGAGATCTTCACACAGCATGCACGTGTGGAGTTTTTTATATATCCGTTTACATCAGGATGCTGACTGACCATCTGTTATCGCAGCGTGTGAACATAGTGAGGGCGGGGGGGGGGCTTTATTACGTACATAAATTTGTTTAATAACACAACGCAAGCCGTGGATGATGTAATCGGCTCCCGCCGAGATCAGCAGACCATCTGTTATCGCAGCGTGTGAACATAGTTGGGTGGTGGGGGGCTTTATTCAACTTAGACGTACATGTTACCATCTCTTTCACTTTCATCCTTGAGTGGGCTTTTCGATATTGTATAAAAGATGAACGAATTGCTCTCAACGACACATCATTCGCCGAGACTCAACTGGAACTCGTACAGGGTGAGTTTGTTTTTTAAAATATTCTTTAGATTCTAAAGTGTATTATAATCAAGCAATTATTTTAAATAAAATTGATTTTTTTAATTAGTTGTACGTAATAACACATGAATGGACGTTGTGCAACACTCGTTCTAGCTTGTATATTGAGTGGTGAATAGTGATAATGTTCGAAGGACTTTTGAAATTAAATACAATAAAAATTTTAAAGCAATACCGCTTAAATAAAAACAATTAAAATACATGTAATCAAATATATTACAATTTAAAATACATAATATGTAAACGCACACAGTAGTGACAATTACAAAATACATAATATGTAAACAACTGCAATTTTGTAGGAAATACATCTAAGTAAACTAAGTACAAGTTAAAATAAACAAGTGCACTATGTCAAATGTCTACAATTAAATTCAAAAATGTAATATGTGTAATCAAAATAAATATTATGTAAACGCACACAGTAGTGACAATTACTGTGACAATTACTATTAAGTGACAATTACAAAAAAAATAAACACATGCACAATGACAATTGTGTACAATTAAATCAAATGAATTATGTGTAAGCACATTATATTATAAGTTAAAATACAATATGTAAACGCATACACAATTGCGTATAATTAAAACAAATGAAATACATGTAATTACAAATTAAAATACATAATATGTAAACGCACACACATACAATGACAATTGTCTACAATTACATCAAATGAAAATAAGTGTAAGCACATTATATTTTAAGTTAAAATACCATTTGTAAACGTGTGCAATGACAATTATGTACAATTATTCATGCTAAATAATACATACGAAATATATTTGTTAATTCAGAAGATGCCTATCTGGCCTTACTCTAAAATGTCCACCACGTAAGCCTTGTCTTATTATGAAGACATAAGCACAAGGACAATTGTGTACAATTAAATCAAATGAAATATGTGTAAGCACATTATATTATAAGTTAAAATACATTATGTAAACGCACTCACAATCAATATAATTAAAACAAATGAAATGAAATACATCTAAGTACAAGTTAATATACATATGTAATCGTACGCACAGGCAGTGACAATTGCGTGTGTGTTTGTGTGTGTGTGTGTGTGTGTGTGTGTGTGTGTGTGTGTGTGTGTGCAATGACATTTATGCGCGCGTCTGTCACTGTCTGAATGAATAACACTCGTTCGTAGCGGAATAAATAGGGAGTTAGTTGTGGAGGAGGAAACCGGAGAGTGCATGGAGAGGGGGGACCACTCATCGCACAGTAAGCGGTTATTTTTAACCGTGTGAACAGGATACAACCTGATTTCACACGCTTTGTTCACCGGGTAGGTGGGCGGGGTGGGGAAGGGACTCGGTTATTTTTATACGACTAGATAGCAATTGTGCGTGTATGAACATGTCGACGGCACTATTTTTTTATGCGTCTAACTGGGTGATGTAATCGGCTTTAGTTGGACGCAGAAGGGGAGCGGAGACGACTCGGTTATTTTTTATACGTCTAGACAGGGTGATGTCATCGACACCAGTCGAGCGTGTGGGAACAGGCGACAAGACGGCGGCACTAACTTTTTATGTGTCTAGTAATCGACTTCTGTCGTGCGCGGAAAGGGAGTAGGCGAAGGCAGTTATTTTTATGCAAGCGAAATAATGCTAAATAAAACAAAAATGTTATTAATTTACCAGAAACCTACTGATGAGTCTAAAATCTGATACAACCCACTCTCGTAAAGCGTGTACTCTATGATTTGTACATGTTTCTGGAAATAAGCGGTGCGCGAAACGGGCTGTTCCGTGCATCGAACGTAATTGTTCGAGTTTGAGACAACCGAAATCTTCTAAAATTTATAATATAGAAATGCACGATACGCTTCTCCAGAAATCTTTTTTTGTAATCCTTTTACGAACACGTAGTTAAAAGGAAACGTGTACTTTACTAATATCGACACAAGATGTTCGTACGATGTCTCCTCGTTCGTCCACACTAGTCCATGAAAATGCTCCGTTAACCATCGGTTCGTCCTCGCATGTTTGTGATTCGAAACGATTGTGTCCGCTGGTGGTGCAAATATCCAATGCCTGGTGGCAAATGCAGTGACATCCATAACGGTCAGTCCCTTGACGAGTTTGTTTCCGTTATCGTTCCACGAAACAGTGAAAGTCGAGTATGACTGCTAGCTCGTGGACTGCCATCCTTTTTGTGTTACAAACATTGTGTTCGGTACCACTAGGTACGCTACCGACACGTCCGTCTCGCGGAACAGACACGTTGTATGTTGTAAAACGTCCGTAAACAATTTCTTCGGAACTTTTACTTTGTATCTTGTCTCCTCGTCACGGATCAGTGCAACAAATTTTTGTGTCAAAACGTTGTATACAAAACGTTTTACAGGGTACAGTACTGCGTGCTTTAAGTCACTACAACGTCTGTACTCGTACGAAGTTAATAGCTCCATGCGTCCGTTCTCGACGCGTACTGACGAAACACTGAGGTATACGAGATTGTGGGAGAGGTGGTAGTGAGATATCTATTAATTATAAACACTTCCGTCACAGCAGCAGCATAGATTTTTAAACAATTTTTTACTGGTTTATTTCGTGCATTAGTCGAAACGTTCTTGCCCTTTTATTAACAGCTGGTAAGCGCGACTATGAATTTGCTGTGAAATCAGTTCTTCTGGCGCTAGACTTTGTACACGGATTACGAGTTCCCTGTTATTGTGTGCTACCATGACGGATGCCTAATACATACTAATAAGTTTGCACCAACCTGTTGGTCTAGCGCGCGTTATGTCGAGCCCAACGTCTGCCACCGTTTAAAATGTCTGCCACCGCTACAGTTGAAAAACTCATCACCAGTCTGAAAGATAAGGAGAGTTATATCGTGCATTACAGAACGTTGCAGCTTTACCTAAAACTCGGGATGGAACTGAAAGCCGTTAATCGCGTGTTGGCGTTCCGACAGAGCGCTTGGATGAAGCCGTTTATAGTTTCCAATACGGAAAAACGGAAAGCCGCAGCGAAGGATTTCGAAAAGGATTTTTTTGAAATTGATGATTAACGCTGTTTACGGAAAGTCATTGGAAAACGTTCGAAAACGGATAGATTTTCGTTTGGTGTCCAACGAACGCGATCTAAAGCTGACTGCGAGCCCAAGATTTGAGCGCATAAAGGTGTACAACGAAGACTTGGTCGGTGTGATGATGAAAAAGAGAACCGTATACCTCAACCTTCCGCTGTACGTGGGGTTCACAGTGTTGGACGTTAGTAAATATGTGATGTACAGTTTTCATTACGATTACATAATCGCGAAATATGGATCTGTGCTGAGTCAAATGATTCAGCGCGAGTTTAGTAAATGTATAGGCATTTTTTTTTGGACGGTAAAGACAGTACAAAAGTTAAAGTAATTAGGAGTGCTGCTCTCTACCCGCGGATAGGAGAGGCTGCCGTTTTCAAGTTTTCACCGTTTGATCGGTGTTTCCATCTACTGAGTTTTTCCAGCAGCTCGGCTGAGTTTTTAAACAACAGTGCTGCAGCCTGGTGAGAATTTCCTCACAAACGGACAACGAACGAAAACTTTTGTTAAGGTTTGCCTCAAAATGGAAGCCTAACTCACGACATCGTAGAGTATCTCTTCGGTGGAGAGTTTTGTGTGAAAATCTATCGTCGACTTCTTTTAAACATGAGATAAGTTCTTAATGACTGCGGGTTCACTGAACAGAGACAAGTCCTACTGCCAATGAACGAAATGCCATCTTAAAGCTCCACACTCGACACCGAAGAGATCAACGGCCGCAACAACATGCCAATCACCATCGCCACGCTATAAATAAGAAATCATCCTTCTGGGCACACATAAGCAGGTGAAAAATATCCATTTTATATTCACACGTAGAATCAACATGGTACCAGTATACATTCATTTGGATCCCCAATTGATGGGACAGTTTAGTGTGAACACTAAGTATTAATTGTAAATTTCAATACCTGTATAGTAAATTGTCAGTTCAGAGACTGACATGTGTACCACACAGCATCTAACTTAGATTTCCACTCATTTCTTTATAGTACTTTCGCTACAGATTTAAAGTCAGTTTTGTTATTATAATTTTCTCAAGTTTAATTTACCAGGCATAAAACATACATTTTCTCTTATTTTTAAAATCAGGTTAGGTCGTTTGTATAAAAAGATTACTGGGGAGGTAGGTGTTATTTTAAATTAGTTTCAACCAAGCTGTGCCTGTCGAAACACTTTTCAACTTGTTTGTCGAAACAAGGTTGTTGAAACAAGGTTGTTGAGACTGGTTATAAATTGAAGAAACATGTCCGTCTCTGACACACAAATGTATTTTTTTTATATAAGGTGCTAATATTGTGCAATTTTTCCCTTTCATTAATTGGCCCTATTTTAGTCTATATAAATTCTTTATATTAATCATGGTAACTGGGGGGCGTTAATTATTTTAAACTTTTTTTATTTCTCACCTTTAATTAAGTATTTTAGCACTTAGCCACTTAGGCACTTGGTTTTAAATTTTAATGTCCTGGGGACATTTGTATGCAATACTTTATGATACACATGACGCAATTAACCCACACCATGCGGGTACATTCATAGAAATAAATCTTTAATCCTAATTGGGATTCCTATAAAAAAGAAGTTTAGAATTTATATACACCAGAAGGCTAATATAAAAAAAAGGGCGTGGCAAGAGACCTTTATGTATACTATTTGTATACTATTGTATATGTAATTTGTCTTGTGGAACGTGTTATGTCTGTATATTTCTGTGTACATTTTGGGGGATATATATATATATATATATAAATATTATGCATTGCTGTACTTTTGGTGGGATATAGGGATTTTATTATTAGAATGTATATACACCAGTAGACGAGTATTCTATCTCAATAATCGTGGCTGATCATTTCTTTAAATTAATTGTTTTATTTAACAAGTATAGTAAGTGTCACCTTTAAAGTTCATTTAAATTGGATGAATAATTATTTTAATTATTAACAGTAACTGTGAATGAAATTATTTACCTTTATCTATTTATATACTGCATTTCAAAAGTAACATATGATATAAATTTTATATTTTAAGAAATAGTTTAATGGGAGTTTCATTTTGAGGTTAATGATTATTTTACATTTTCAATTCATTGATGGTGACATAGCAATTATTTTCTTGGATTCAGTTTATTTTATTCAGGTGGCCTTGTTGAGAGGATATACTTTTTTTTTTAGTTAACCATTTAAAAGGGGAATTCTAAATCACTGTTGTTTTTTTGTTATTAATATTATGAGATAGAATAATAAAACCATTGTTAATTATTTAATTCTTGAGTTTTTATTGCAAGTCCCGTCTTACTGGATCCAGCGCAATTTTTAGCTTCTCTAGGCCTTAGCCTAGTTTTAATTAACTTGTAACCCCTCTTTACAAAAGGAAATATTCTTTTTGTTTTAACTACTCAAAATGAAGTAGGGGTTACATTTGGTAGCAGAGCGCGCTTACGACAAGGGTCCTGTGGGTGTGACGGGGCTTGCAAACTTAAGAAATATTTTAAAATTTTCACAATGTTTAGTTCTTAAATAGAACTTAGAAAAATTTTCAAGGCCCTATATCCCAAGGTTGAAAATATTTTGTTAGTTTTAAGGTTTGAAACATATGTATATGTACTTGCCCGCCTTGCATAGTGAATAGTGCCACGTGGTAGGAAATTTTAGAAGGGGAAATCCCTGGGCAAGACTTATCGCAGTCGGCGCTTAGTTAGCTTGAGTTTACCTTACCCATGTTTGGGGAGGTGTTGCGGTTTTTTTCGTGATTAGGCGGTATGGCCCGATCGGCAGTCGGTTTCTGCCGATAAATGGTAGCCGGAGGTAACCTAAGAAATGGTTAAAATAAATTTTCGTTGGTCGGTATTTCGTTTTCGTGTTGTGTGTGTTGTGTGTGTGTCGCGTTCCTTTTGTCTGGTGTAATCGAGTGTGAGCTGTTCAGGTAGTGGGCTAGTTCTCGCATCGTTAGGTGGACCCGCAGTCTACTCTTTGGAAGAACAGTACTTGGGTTTTTCAGATTCTGATTAGTTAGAATAAGTTTTAGAGTTTTTGTTGAGTGTGCCGACCGCGAAGTGAGATGACGTCGATAAATCCTGAGTTGTTTGTTAGGGAGGAAATTGAGTTCGAGCTCCGGGCCCGGGGTAAAGAAACCCAAGGCAATGTCCAAACCTTACGGCAGCGGCTCCGTGAAGCGCTGACCGCGGGTGATGCGCTCTCCAGGGTCACTATCACTGACCCCGAGAGTGAGTGGGAGCGGTGTACAGAAAAATGGGGTGAGCTGAAGGAGTCGGCTCAATCCGTCGAAAGTTTGGAGGAGAGACCGGGATGCTCTCTCGTTGTCCGGCGGATCCGACAACGTATGCAGCACTTGATTCATCGGCTGCAAAATTTACTGGCACAAGTCAGTGAACCGCCACCATATAATATAAAAGAGATAATACAGGAGATTACCTCGACCCTCCAAGGGTCACCACCGGTAAGAGCATCTACCCCAATTCCGGTTGTTGAGGAGTCCGTGATCTCAGCGCTGAACACTTCTTCATACAGGGAAGTAGAGCCTGTACGGACTGGTTCGGGGGCGGCAACGTACAACCACCTGCCCAACCCACTTGCCGATATTATTAAACAACTGCCAGTCGTGGACGGACTGGAAGCAGATAAACTACTCCCGTTTTTTAAGATAGTCTTTGACTTAAAGGACTATCCGGGTATGCTGGAGCAAACGGTGCTCGAACTCATCTTCCCCTACTGTCGCGGTACCATGGCTGACAGGGTGGCGGAGGTAATGCGACGTAAGGAAGGCGTGGATGAGTTCCACCGGGTGGTGCTGAGGGCGTTCGTACCCAGTAGAATGATGGAGCAATTGCGCCATCGGCATTTTTATAAAGTACAGGCACGGGGCGAAACATTGGCCCAGTATGTGCTGCGAATGCGCCAGGTAGCGCGTATTCTGGGAATGGGCATGTCGGAGGAAGAGGTAGTCCAACACATCCTCGACGGCGTCTCTGCCGACGACCGTCTGCGACTAGTTTTTGCACAGCGGCCGCAGTGGTTTACCGACCTGGAGCGACTCTGCGTTATGACGGAGACCATGCAGATGACCGACCAGGCGAGCGGAAACAGTAGACGAGCCGAACCAAGACCTCAGACATCGGAAGGGGCCAGAGAGCCTACCTTCCCCCGACAGGCCCAGCCAGCTCGAAATCGTCAGCAAACAAATCCAAATACTGTGATTTGTTATAATTGT
Organism: Magicicada septendecula; assembly: GCA_034769895.1. Classification (NCBI taxonomy): domain Eukaryota; kingdom Metazoa; phylum Arthropoda; class Insecta; order Hemiptera; family Cicadidae; genus Magicicada; species Magicicada septendecula. The sequence goes on from CM068367.1 coordinate 1,218,536,902, forward strand.
AACCGCCCGGGACACGTGGCGAGAAATTGTATGCGAAGGCGCGCGCGACCAGCACCACCTATGTCAAGACCAGCGCCAAAAAACTAATTAGACAGGGGAAGATATTTCGGAGGATATCTTCCCCCCACTTCAATTCAGTTCAACTTCCATCGACCTCCAGGCAGCCGTTAAAAGCCCCATCTTCAAATATCAAGGTCCAGTCCGCTACCTCGCAACAACTTTCTGTATGCCCCTTTCTGTCGCTCGAGGTAAAGGGTGGTCAGCTCAGAGCTTTAGTTGACTCCGGTTCAGCCCGATCCATCATTTCATCTCGGGTACATGCGGACCTTGAACAAAAGGGTTTAATTATTAGGTCAGAAAAGTCATCTGCTATATGCTGGACGGCATCCCGTGAAATCTTGCCTATCTCCCGGGTTACTTCCTTTAAGATAAAAATTGATGGGTTTTCTTGGGTGTGGTCTTTTCTGGTTTCTCCTGCTCTGGGAGTGGATTGTATCATTGGTGCCGATTTTATCGCAAAAAGTGGTCTCGTGCTGGACATCCAAGCGCACCAATGTTTTTTTAAATTTAATCGGGAGGTTTTAATTCCGTTCCTTGGGTACTAGGGCGCTAAGCCGGGTATCCAAGAAGTAGCTTGTCCCGATTCTGCACGAGACCATCTCACTCCATCCCAGCAGACGGCCTTAGATCATTTGTGTGAGGAATTTCCCGAGGTGTTAACTCCTACTTTGGGACTCACACACCTGCTGGAATATAAAATCAGTCTAACAGATACGAAAATAGTGAGGTCACACCCTTACAAGTTTGCCCCTCCTAAGATGACCATTCTGCGAGAGAAGGTTCAAGAATTATTGGACCAAGGGGTGATTGAACCTTCTCATTCCAGCTATGCCAGTCCAGCATTTTTAGTGCCAAAGCCTGGTGGCAAACAAAGAATGGTAATAGATTACAGGAAGTTGAACGCCAATATCGAGGTGGATTCTGTTCCCCTCCCGGATTTACATTCGGCCTTTGATTGGTTCAGTGGGGCCAGATTTTATACCATTATTGATCTGAACGCGGCCTATCATCAGATACCTCTTGCCAAAGAAAGTAAACCATACACAGCTTTTTGTGTACCCTGGAATTTGTACCAGTACACAAGGGTTCCCATGGGTTTGGCTGTGGGGGCCCAGACACTTACTCGCCTTCTTGACACTGTCTTTCACGACGTCAAATTCCGTTTCATCTATAATTATCTTGACGATCTGTTGGTGTATAGTGAGACTTTCGAGGATCATCTGCGGCATTTAAGAGAGGTGTTGGGTCGTTTAAGAAAGGCTGGCCTCACTGTCAATCCCGAAAAGGTTCGTTTCGCCCAAGAGAGTATTTCTTTCTTGGGCCATTTAATTTCATACAAGGGCGTGACGGTAGACCCAGAGAGGACACAAGGCATCCGTGACTTTCCTCCGCCAAGGGATGCGAAAGGCATAGCGAGATTCGTCGGTATGATAAATTTTTATCGGCGTTTCATACCGAATATCGCTGAAATTGCCGCTCCCTTGAATGAACTGAGGAAGAAGGGGGCAAAGTTTTCATGGGGGGAAAACCAACAGAAGGCTTTTGATACCTTAAAGGAAGCCATCATTTCCCCACCGGTGTTGCGGATGCCCGACTTTTCGAAACCGTTCATTTTGCAGACGGACGCGAGTTCGGTTGCGCTCGGAGCGGTCCTTTCCCAGGTTATTGACGACGCTAGGCAGCCTGTGGCTTTTATCTCACGCACGTTGACCCAGCAAGAACGTAAATCATCCGTTTACGAGCTAGAGTGTTTAGCTGTTGTATACGCTCTAGATAAGTTCAGGCGTTTCCTGGAACATGCTGAGTTCCTGCTCGAGACCGATAATCAGGCTCTCTCATGGCTTCTAGCTCATCCCCGGCAACTGGGTAAAATTGGTAGATGGGTGGTGAAAATCTCATCCTTTAAGTTCACCGTGCAACACATCAGGGGATCCCAGAATGTGGTTGCAGATGCCTTATCCCGTATGTTTTCCCAACCCAGTGATACCCAAGCTGAGCAACCCTGTTCCGTTCTTCTCGATTTTCCTTTAGCCTTCACTGATGTGTTACCCCATCAGTTAAACGACGAAGTGCTGGGTCAAGTCATCCAAAATATTAAGCAGGGTAACGTACAGGCCCCTTATTTCTTGTCCAAGGGAGTCCTTTGCTGTCGAGAAAGAAAAGGACGAGCACCTAAAATCGTGCTGCCTAGCAAATTAGTGCCCATGGTCTTCAGTTATTACCATGATTCCCCAATCGGAGGCCACAAGGGAATTTCGAAGACCATTTCCAGTATTAGGAAACATTTTATCTGGAAGGGCATGGATAGAGACATCGCGACAAGAGTAAAAAACTGTCATCTGTGTGGCTTGAGCAAGCCTGCCCAGAACACCAAACTAGGGTTGTTATCGTCTGAGGTGGCGAGCAGACCAATGGAAAAGTTATTTATTGACTACGTGGGGCCGTTCCCCCGTAGCAAGTCAGGTAATGCTTACCTGCTTGTTTGTGTAGATGCCTTTTCAAAGTTTGCCTGGCTACTGCCCTTACGGCAGGCAACCGCTCGTTTGACCATCAACGCTTTACAGAACCACGTTTTTCAGCATTTCGGTCTTCCGACCATCATTGTCTCGGACAATGGTCCGCAATTTATTTCAAATGAATTCAGGCGTATGTGTTTCGCCAGTGGCATCAAACACGTAACCACTTCCCCTTATTATCCACAACCGTCCCATGCGGAGAGATTCAATCGGAATCTCCGGTCCGCCTTGATTGCTTATCACGCTGAGCAACAAACCACCTGGGATCAGAATCTGAAGTGGTTACAATTAGCCTTCAACACGGCCAGACACGACAGTCATCAGGCCGTGCCCTTTGAAATTTTGTTTGGATTCTCGCCCGCACTCCCGTTGACCAACCTATGGGATATCGAAGATCTTCTGCCGCGGGAGCCCAATAATAAAACTGCGGAGAGATGGAAAATGGCTCGGAAGAATTTGCTGCGAGCGCACGAGCGGGTCCGTCGGCGTTATAATCAGGGGCGTATTCCAAACCCCTTCCGGATTGGTGACTGGGTCTATTGCCAAAGCCACCCACTCAGCTCTGCCGCCGACAAACGTGCTGCGAAGCTATGCTACCGTTGGTCGGGGCCATACCGAATCATAGGATTTACGTCACCAGTGACGGCCCGGCTGGGCGTACCGGGAGACAAACAAAAGTCGTTGACAAGCCACATTTCCAAACTTAAACGTTGTCGGGGGCTATCCAAAACGTTCGAAGGGGGATAGTCCCCGTAAAGATAGGACGGAGGTCCATGTTAAATGTGGAAGTCGTGTTCAGGCGAATGGCGCGAGCCTCAGGAGATCGGAAGATCCATACGTATGAATCTTTCTTTTGTCTTTTCCTGTCTCTCTCTCTTGTGCTGTATGCGGACTCTGATCAGGTCAGCATGCAGCACCCGCACACTTACATAATACATATCTTCTTTCGTCTCTTTCGTTTTCCTTTTGATTTCTGTTCTCCTGAGAGCAAGCTCAGCTGAGCCAACCCAACCACGACGTCCACCGGTATCTTTTGGGGAGAGGTACACTGCAGGGTACCCTCCTGGCATTTAACGTTGGGGCAACTATGTTGCCCTTTTGGGGTGAGGGTGTGCTGAGTCAAATGATTCAGCGCGAGTTTAGTAAATGTATAGGCATTTTTTTTTGGACGGTAAAGACAGTACAAAAGTTAAAGTAATTAGGAGTGCTGCTCTCTACCCGCGGATAGGAGAGGCTGCCGTTTTCAAGTTTTCACCGTTTGATCGGTGTTTCCATCTACTGAGTTTTTCCAGCAGCTCGGCTGAGTTTTTAAACAACAGTGCTGCAGCCTGGTGAGAATTTCCTCACAAACGGACAACGAACGAAAACTTTTGTTAAGGTTTGCCTCAAAATGGAAGCCTAACTCACGACATCGTAGAATATCTCTTCGGTGGAGAGTTTTGTGTGAAAATCTATCGTCGACTTCTTTTAAACATGAGATAAGTTCTTAATGACTGCGGGTTCACTGAACAGAGACAAGTCCTACTGCCAATGAACGAAATGCCATCTTAAAGCTCCACACTCGACACCGAAGAGATCAACGGCCGCAACAACATGCCAATCACCATCGCCACGCTATAAATAAGAAATCATCCTTCTGGGCACACATAAGCAGGTGAAAAATATCCATTTTATATTCACACGTAGAATCAACATGGTACCAGTATACATTCATTTGGATCCCCAATTGATGGGACAGTTTAGTGTGAACACTAAGTATTAATTGTAAATTTCAATACCTGTATAGTAAATTGTCAGTTCAGAGACTGACATGTGTACCACACAGCATCTAACTTAGATTTCCACTCATTTCTTTATAGTACTTTCGCTACAGATTTAAAGTCAGTTTTGTTATTATAATTTTCTCAAGTTTAATTTACCAGGCATAAAACATACATTTTCTCTTATTTTTAAAATCAGGTTAGGTCGTTTGTATAAAAAGATTACTGGGGAGGTAGGTGTTATTTTAAATTAGTTTCAACCAAGCTGTGCCTGTCGAAACACTTTTCAACTTGTTTGTCGAAACAAGGTTGTTGAAACAAGGTTGTTGAGACTGGTTATAAATTGAAGAAACATGTCCGTCTCTGACACACAAATGTATTTTTTTTATGTAAGGTGCTAATATTGTGCAATTTTTCCCTTTCATTAATTGGCCCTATTTTAGTCTATATAAATTCTTTATATTAATCATGGTAACTGGGGGGCGTTAATTATTTTAAACTATTTTTATTTCTCACCTTTAATTAAGTATTTTAGCACTTAGCCACTTAGGCACTTGGTTTTAAATTTTAATGTCCTGGGGACATTTGTATGCAATACTTTATGATACACATGACGCAATTAACCCACACCATGCGGGTACATTCATAGAAATAAATCTTTAATCCTAATTGGGATTCCTATAAAAAAGAAGTTTAGAATTTATATACACCAGAAGGCTAATATAAAAAAAAGGGCGTGGCAAGAGACCTTTATGTATACTATTTGTATACTATTGTATATGTAATTTGTCTTGTGGAACGTGTTATGTCTGTATATTTCTGTGTACATTTTGGGGGATATATATATATATATATATAAATATTATGCATTGCTGTACTTTTGGTGGGATATAGGGATTTTATTATTAGAATGTATATACACCAGTAGACGAGTATTCTATCTCAATAATCGTGGCTGATCATTTCTTTAAATTAATTGTTTTATTTAACAAGTATAGTAAGTGTCACCTTTAAAGTTCATTTAAATTGGATGAATAATTATTTTAATTATTAATAGTAACTGTGAATGAAATTATTTACCTTTATCTATTTATATACTGCATTTCAAAAGTAACATATGATATAAATTTTATATTTTAAGAAATAGTTTAATGGGAGTTTCATTTTGAGGTTAATGATTATTTTACATTTTCAATTCATTGATGGTGACATAGCAATTATTTTCTTGGATTCAGTTTATTTTATTCAGGTGGCCTTGTTGAGAGGATATACTTTTTTTTTTAGTTAACCATTTAAAAGGAGAATTCTAAATCACTGTTGTTTTTTTGTTATTAATATTATGAGATAGAATAATAAAACCATTGTTAATTATTTAATTCTTGAGTTTTTATTGCAAGTCCCGTCTTACTGGATCCAGCGCAATTTTTAGCTTCTCTAGGCCTTAGCCTAGTTTTAATTAACTTGTAACCCCTCTTTACAAAAGGAAATATTCTTTTTGTTTTAACTACTCAAAATGAAGTAGGGGTTACAGATCTCGTGTTCGATTGTGTATGACAGACACGGACTCTTTGTTGTATGATATACGGACTGATGACGTTTACGCAGACATTAAGGAAAACCTTCATCTTTTCGATACATCAGAATATCCCGTGACGCATCCGTGTTATAGTGTGCTAAATAAAAAACGGTTGGGTACTTTTAAGGACGAGACGCATGCAAAACCTATTGTAGAATTCGTCGGGTTGCGCGCAAAATCGTACTCACTGTTAGTGTTACAAGACGACGGGGATAAAAATGAGAAGCGTGTAGCAAAAGGGGTACCGCGGGTGGCAATACAAAACCGTTTAACGCACGCTGATTACAAACGGTGTTTGCTTTCGTCATCGGAATCGAGTAACTGTCAAACATATACGTCGGCGCAGATTATCCGCAGTGAAAACCACTAACTGTACACGCGCAAGATCGTCAAAATCTCGCTATCGCCGTACGACGATAAACGATATATCCTGGAAGACGGTCAGAGAACGCTAGCGTATGGGCATTATAGAATTCACGAGTCCGAGATGGATGTGGAGGAAGCAGAGAATGTTCAACGTACCAGTGTTATTCGGTTCGCGCGTCGCGAAAGCGTAATTCGGCATACTTCGGAAATAACAACAAACAACCGATCCGTAAACGGACTGCATCAGTAATCAATCAGTAGTTTTGACACAGACTGTCCATCGTCGCCGTTAACAAAACTGGAAAGTGCGTTCCAGTTGGCGAACAACAAAGCTCAATGACTGCATTTGGTACATTATCTCCGGGAAAAATTACCAACACTTCATACGTACTCTAAAAAAATCTATTTTTCGTATCGTTTTCAACGTCGATACCGAATTGCAAACAGACCTGATACACTCGACAATTTACCTACATTACGTGAAATCAGTTCTTCCGGCGCTAGACTTTGTACACGGAGTACGAGTTCCCTGTTATTGTGTGCTACCATGACGGATGCCTAATACATACTAATACGTTCGTACCAACCTGTTGGTCTAGCGCGCGCTATGTCGAGCCCTACAAGGTCATTCTGCCCAACAGGTTGGTGCGAACGTACGGGGGAGGGGATAATAATAAGACGTTTCCCCTCCAAGGTTACGGGTATTAAGAAAATAAAATACATGAAAATTGATTACCATACATTTTTTTTTAATAAAAAAAAAAATCACATACATGCAATGCATACATAATTGTACGTTGATAGGCGAAGGCGTGGCGACGGTTGGGCAAAATGACCTTGTAGGGCTCGACATAGCGCGCGCTAGACCAACAGGTTGGTGCGAACTTATTAGTATGTATTAGGCATCCGTCATGGTAGCACACAATAACAGGGAACTCGTGCTCCGTGTACAAAGTCTAGCGCCAGAAGAACTGATTTCACAGCAAATTCATAGTCGCGCTTACCAGCTGTTAATAAAAGGGCAAGAACGTTTCGACTAATGCACGAAATAAACCAGTAAAAAATTGTTTAAAAATCTATGCTGCTGCTGTGACGGAAGTGTTTATAATTAATAGATATCTCACTACCACCTCTCCCACAATCTCGTATACCTCAGTGTTTCGTCAGTACGCGTCGAGAACGGACGCATGGAGCTATTAACTTCGTACGAGTACAGACGTTGTAGTGACTTAAAGCACGCAGTACTGTACCCTGTAAAACGTTTTGTATACAACGTTTTGACACAAAAATTTGTTGCACTGATCCGTGACGAGGAGACAAGATACAAAGTAAAAGTTCCGAAGAAATTGTTTACGGACGTTTTACAACATACAATGTGTCTGTTCCGCGAGACGGACGTATCGGTAGCGTACCTAGTGGTACCGAACACAATGTTTGTAACACAAAAAGGATGGCAGTCCACGAGCTAGCAGTCATACTCGACTTTCACTGTTTCGTGGAACGATAACGGAAACAAACTCGTCAAGGGACTGACCGTTATGGATGTCACTGCATTTGCCACCAGGCATTGGATATTTGCACCACCAGCGGACACAATCGTTTCGAATCACAAACATGCGAGGACGAACCGATGGTTAACGGAGCATTTTCATGGACTAGTGTGGACGAACGAGGAGACATCGTACGAACATCTTGTGTCGATATTAGTAAAGTACACGTTTCCTTTTAACTACGTGTTCGTAAAAGGATTACAAAAAAAGATTTCTGGAGAAGCGTATCGTGCATTTCTATATTATAAATTTTAGAAGATTTCGGTTGTCTCAAACTCGAACAATTACGTTCGATGCACGGAACAGCCCGTTTCGCGCACCGCTTATTTCCAGAAACATGTACAAATCATAGAGTACACGCTTTACGAGAGTGGGTTGTATCAGATTTTAGACTCATCAGTAGGTTTCTGGTAAATTAATAACATTTTTGTTTTATTTAGCATTATTTCGCTTGCATAAAAATAACTGCCTTCGCCTACTCCCTTTCCGCGCACGACAGAAGTCGATTACTAGACACATAAAAAATTAGTGCCGCCGTCTTGTCGCCTGTTCCCACACGCTCGACTGGTGTCGATGACATCACCCTGTCTAGACGTATAAAAAATAACCGAGTCGTCTCCGCTCCCCTTCTGCGTCCAACTAAAGCCGATTACATCACCCAGTTAGACGCATAAAAAAAATAGTGCCGTCGACATGTTCATACACGCACAATTGCTGTCTAGTCGTATAAAAATAACCGAGTCCCTTCCCCACCCCGCCCACCTACCCGGTGAACAAAGCGTGTGAAATCAGGTTGTATCCTGTTCACACGGTTAAAAATAACCGCTTACTGTGCGATGAGTGGTCCCCCCTCTCCATGCACTCTCCGGTTTCCTCCTCCACAACTAACTCCCTATTTATTCCGCTACGAACGAGTGTTATTCATTCAGACAGTGACAGACGCGCGCATAAATGTCATTGCACACACACACACACACACACACACACACACACACACACAAACACACACGCAATTGTCACTGCCTGTGCGTACGATTACATATGTATATTAACTTGTACTTAGATGTATTTCATTTCATTTGTTTTAATTATATTGATTGTGTGTGCGTTTACATAATGTATTTTAACTTATAATATAATGTGCTTACACATATTTCATTTGATTTAATTGTACACAATTGTCATTGTGCTTATGTCTACATAATAAGACAAGGCTTACGTGGTGGACATTTTAGAGTAAGGCCAGATAGGCATCTTCTGAATTAACAAATATATTTCGTATGTATTATTTAGCATGAATAATTGTACATAATTGTCATTGCACACGTTTACAAATGTTATTTTAACTTAAAATATAATGTGCTTACACTTATTTTCATTTGATGTAATTGTAGACAATTGTCACTGTATGTGTGTGCGTTTACATATTATGTATTTTAGTTTGTAATTACATGTATTTCATTTGTTTTAATTATACGCAATTGTGTGTGCATTTTAGAGTAAGACCGAATGGAAATCTTCATTTATCATGTATAATTGTGCATAAATGTCATTGCACACACACACACACACACACACACACACACACACACACACACACACACACACACACACACACACGCACGCACGCACGCACGCACGCACGCAATTGTCACTGCATGTGCGTACGATTACATATCGTATACTAACTTGTACTTAGATGTATTTTATTTCATTTGTCTTAATTATACACGATTGTGTGTGCGTTTACATAATGTATTTTAACTTATAATATAATGTGCTTACACATATTTCATTTGATTTAATTGTACACAGTTGTCAATGTGCTTATGTCTATATAATAAGACAAGGCTTACGTGGTGGACATTTTAGAGTAAGGCCAGATAGGCATCTTCTGAATTAACAAATATATTTCGTATGTATTATTTAGCATGAATAATTGTGCATAATTGTCATTGCACACGTTTACAAATGGTATTTTAAATTAAAATATAATGTGCTTACACTTATTTTCATTTGATGTAATTGTACACAATTGTCCTTGTATGTGTGTGCGTTTACATATTATGTATTTTAATTTGTAATTACACGTATTTCATTTGTTTTAATTATACGCAATTGTGTATGCGTTTACATATTGTATTTTAACTTATAATATAATGTGCTTACACATAATTTATTTGATTTAATTGTACACAACTGTCATTGTGCATGTGTTTATTTTATTTTGTAATTGTCACTTAATAGTAATTGTCACTACTGTGTGCGTTTACATAATATTTATTTTGATTACACATATTACATTTTTGAATTTAATTGTAGACATTTGACATAGTGCACTTGTTTATTTTAACTTGTACTTAGTTTACTTAGATGTATTTCCTACAAAATTGCAGTTGTTTACATATTATGTATTTTGTAATTGTCACTACTGTGTGCCTTTACATATTATGTATTTTAAATTGTAATATATTTGATTACATGTATTTTAATTGTTTTTAATTAAGCGGTATTGCTTTAACATTTTTATTGTATTTAATTTCAAAAGTCCTTCGAACATTATCACTATTCACCACTCAATATACAAGCTAGAACGAGTGTTGCACAATGTCCATTCATGTGTTATTACGTACAACTAATTAAAAAGATAAATTTTATTTAAAATAATTGGTTGATTATAATACACTTTAGAAACTAAAGAATATTTTAAAAAACAAACTCACCCTGTACGAGTTCCAGTTGAGTCTCGGCGAATGATGTGTCGTTGAGAGCAATTCGTTCATCTTTTATACAATATCGAAAAGCCCACTCAAGGATGAAAGTGAAAGAGATGGTAACATCTACGTCTAAGTTGAATAAAGCCCCCCACCACCCAACTATGTTCACACGCTGCGAAAACAGATGGTCTGCTGATCTCGGCGGGAGCCGATTACATCATCCACGGCTTGCGTTGTGTTATTAAACAAATTTATGTACGTAATAAAGCCCCCCCGCCCTCACTATGTTCACACGCTGCGATAACAGATGGTCAGTCAGCATCCTGATGTAAACGGATATATAAAAAACTCCACACGTGCATGCTGTGTGAAGATCTCAGCGGGAGTCGATTACATCATCAACGGCTTGCGTCCTGTTATTAAAATTAACTCACAGATATTACATAACCAGCAGATTAATATAAACAGTAATTATTTTTCCATGCATGATGCGTGTTTTATATGTGAAGTGGTGTTCACTTATGCTGTACATATCTTGTGTATTTCTTACAATAAATGTAAACGACACTACAGCTTCTTTTTCTACGTTCGTGCGATAGAAATTACATATCAATAAGAATATCATATATAGTAATTTATCTTCTATGCATGGATTTACGATATTCAATTTTACAAGTGAATTGATTTTTCAACTGAAGGACCAAGTCATCGAGAGTTTCGCAGTTATTATGAACAGACTTTTTTATTATTACAATATATACTTACCACACAGATACATTTTCAACTATCCTTTTCCATGCATGATATGTGTTACACAATTTTAGCAAGTGAAGTGGTTTTCAATTACGCACTGCATACACGAGCGAGTGCACGAACTTATATTTGTTACTTGCCTTCCGCGACATACTGGATATTATGTACAATTATGTGGTATATACACACTTTCCACAGCATACGAGACATTATGTACAAATTGACAACAAGACCTGCCAATACAATTCACTCAGCCTCTTCGTCGCCAAAATTAAATTTAACCCCCACCAATCATGCACAATCAATTACTACATTTCCCGCCAATTCATGTTACACAGCCTCTTCGCCGGCAAAATTGAAATATATTTACCACCAACACATACGTTCTCATTATACATAACCAACAAAAATCAAATTTACCTATAGAAAATTACATATCAATCAGAATATTATATATGGTAATACTTATCTTCTGTGCATGGATGTGCGATATTCAATTTTTACATGTGAATTGATTTTCAATTATGTACTGAGGGACCAAGTCATCGAGAGTTTCGCGGAACTTGACGAACACAATATATACTTACCACAGACACACACATTCGAATTTATCACCAATCTACGATGACGTCCAGGCGGCGACCGGACGGTGACCAGGCTGCCGCCGGACGGCGACCAGGCCGCCGCCGGACGGCGAACAGCGAACCGCGAACGGTGAACAGCGAACCGCGGCTACGTCTCCGCCAATCAACGCACGGATACCCCTCGCCGCCGCACCACAACATAGCCGACGCCGACAACATGACCGACGACCCACACTATCGACACTATGTAGTCATAGCCAGTGACGACACGTTGACATCAGAGCTAGCTGACATAGGCCAGTGACGTCATGATGTCGTCAGAGCTAGCTGTTTTAGAATCCCCCCGGATGTGGGGGGTACTGGAACATGATGACGTCATCATGTTTCAGTATCCCCCCTACCTCACTACTACCTTGCATCACTCCCGGGACATCCCGGGGCGATCATATGATCCAATTTTATTATTATTGTAATTATTATTATTATTGTGTAGCTATTATTGTAATAGTTACTACACTATTATTGTATCTATCGTGATATTGTGCACCACCATCATGTTTCTATGCATTTTAAAACTTATTTGGGAATTATTATTATAATATTATTGTATCAATTATTATGTCTTTGCTATTGTACTATTTTATGATTATGTATTTTTAAACTTTTTTGGGAATTATTATTATAATATTGTTTTGTATCAATTATTATGTATTTGCCATTGTATTATCCAATGGTTATGTATTGTTGAATTTTTTTGGGATTGTTGTTCCAATATCATGCATGCAAATTATTATATCTTGTCATTGTATTGTTACTTGTTACTTATTATTGAATTTTTTGTGATCATTATCCTATTATTATGTGAGAAAAATTGATATGTCTACCTGATTATTATATTATTGTGCATCATTACCATGTTATTATGTGTTGTGCAATTTTATTATCAGTTTTCTATGACTATATAACACAAATCATTATGTATTTTGTAATTATCACATGAATTTGGTATGTTAATCATATTGTTACTATTAATTGTCTAGGTGTCATTGCTCTATGTTGTACATGTCAATTGTTGTTTTTTTTTTTTAGCATGTAACGTCAATTACTATATATTATTAACCTGATAGCGTAAATTACAAAATCGCCCCAATTTTGTGTGGGCAGTATGGTGAAACTTTGAACCTTGTAAACTTTGTAATCTGAATACTGCATTGTGACACGTGTAGATGACGTCACATTTTGTCTGTTATCTACAGCCGGTCTTTAGTTGGGCTGACTGTAGCGAAAACTACGTTAGTTATACTCAAGACTCCGAGCTGATCACTCGTACTATTTCCAGCCGCGGCTGCTGGGTTTCATTATTTAAATTATTAGCATGTTCAGCATGCACTAGTACTACTTGGGCAATTTCTGCCTTGCATCTAACAATTATGTCATTCGATTTTTATTTCTAATTTAATTAGCGGGCATCATGCCGCAGTAATTTCTACACATGCCAGCAATCGCATCAACAAAATTTCAATAAACCATTATTATATGAAAAGCATACAGTCCACTTAAAACTTCTTTCTACCCAGCCATCTCCAATTAGCGTTCCTAAGAATAACTCAAGAGTACATCAAGAGCTTCTTTGACGCAACATACATTAAGTAATAAATAAAATGTTACACTTGTCTAACTCTGATTATTCCATTTTTACCTGTTCTTGTTGTCCTCTTCTTTTACTTTGTAACTTTCACACAAGTGTTACACACTAATTGTAAAACTATATTTTTAAAAACATATGAGATCAAAAAAAGCACAAATTAGTATTTTGAGTAAAATGAAAAAAAATCAATGTTAGTTGCTGTGATACATGTTGGTTGTTGTGAAAATTGTTGGTATATTTTCTATTGTTTCTATTATTAAGTGTGTTATATTATTATGAAAAAAAATGTATTTAAATTCTAAAAACACTGATCTTGGTAGGAAAGTTTTAAATTTGATATAAAACAGTAAACAATAACCTCAATGTGAATAATTCTTTGTTTTGCTGAGGTTACGGAAAAAAATCAAATATACCATATACAGAAAAAATGAAAAAGGTTACGTATTGCTGAAGTTACTAGTTAACATAAATTCTTCATTAATCTTCAAATGTTTAAAGGTTTACAAAAAAGGTACACACAGAAAATGAGAAAGGTTAAGTTAGATTCATTTAGTTATTTTGTTTGGCATTTGGAGCCAAGTAGTGCTATTACTTTTATGTATGTTGTCCATTTCTTCCGCTAAGCAGTGCTTTAAGTGAATTGGGGAGAGTTGTTCATACGAGTTTAAATTGTTTTGCTAATTTTATTGTTATTATTGTTTTTATAACAAGCAGCCTATTTTTTTCTTGGATTTTGTTGTCCATGGCGTGTTTGTTAATTAACTAAATATAATTAAACCACTACCGACTCAGAACACAAAGATTTTTATGGGTAAAAACGTAAAAGTTTTACATTATAGCCTGAACCAGTTTTCGCTTTTTAAAAAGCTTCTTCAGAGGCTGCCGCTGGAAGTCCATCTTGTTCTTGGCGACGGTATCGACTTTTGAAGGATCAATGTTGTGTGTGAGGTGTGAACAGATTCGAACATATCACAATCCACACACACAACATCGATCCTTCAAAGGTCGATACCGTCGCCAAGAACAAGATGGACAGTGATCCCAGTGGCAGCCTCTGAAAAAGCTTTTTAAAAAGCGAAAACTGGTTCAGGCTATAAGGTCAAACTTTTTATGTTTTTACCCATAAAAAACTTTGTGTTCTGAGTCGGTAGTGATTTCATTATATTTAGTATTTTTTTTTTATATAATTTAACGAGAACCCTCTTGAACAACAAAGCGTGTCCTTCCAACCATTCCCCCTAGATAAGCAGGCATAGCCTCAGTCAAGCTAAAGTATGTTCCAGATTCTTCAAAGCACACTTGAAATACGCGTTAGCTGACACACCTAAGTAAGGACGGCAAGATTCTAGAACACATGCACTCTGTATATAAGGGACAGAAGCTGGCTTTGTAAATCAATGGACAGTGAATGATTTCCTTAGCACGGATTGAGTGTTTGATGAAGTATTGTGGGAAGTGAAGTGCCATTATGTTATAATAAGCGTGGAACTTAATTATTTGACATTATTATTGTGTGTGGACAAATCTAACTGGAATTATTGTATGAGTTGATTACAAATTGTTATTTGTAATTAATTGAAGCTGGTTATTAGTGACTTCATTGGTGTCTTTTTTTTGTTTTCCACTATACCATACGATGATCAGTGAGACTGTCATAACAATAAGTAATTTTTTTAGCTAATTTTGGTAAGTAGGGTACTGTTACTATTATTACAAATTCTGTTTAGAATACGTACTTATTTCATTATGCTATTGACTTTGAAACCGCTTATTATTTGTGACTGTCAGGGACCAAGCAGTGACATCAAGCTATTATATAGTAAAAAGTTATTGTTCAATGGTTTGAATATGCTTCATACCATCAGTCCCCTAGCTTCCTAAAAGATACCTGCAGCATTCTTTGGCATTGTTGAAACGCATTTTGTTTAGACCTGTTATGTTACAGAACAGCTATTTTTATTTTCTTGTGATTATCTTGTGGCTGCATGTATAGACAGGAATAGATGGATGGAGGCTCCCTACAACCCGACGCTGAGAGGCAGAAGAAGAAGAAGTTCTTGTTCTTGATGTAGATCTAGACTAGAGGATCACCATGTAGAGGTGAGTTTCGTTATCCCTCAACAGTATAAAGTTCAGCCAGTTATACAGGCTAGTCTCACTTTAACAAATACAGAGTATCAGGTTTAACAGTATCTTTTGTGATAATATATCAATAAAACTTATCAGATACAAAAATAAGTTTAGTACAGATTAAGCAATCTAAAGCCTAAAAAAGAAATATATTTGGAGAAAAGCTAGTTACGGTTAAATTACGGTGGTCAGATTATGTTAACATATATTAATTTATGAGAATAAACACTAAAATCAGCTCTCCCTGCCACCATTAATCTCCTTTTCACTAGTAATAAAGTTCTCCCTCTGAGTAAGGATGGGAGAGACGATTGAAAATGCGAAATAGATTAGTCTGCATATATAAATAATGCACATGATTCAAGGTATGTTAAGAATACTGAATATCTTGCTGGAACTTGAACTCATGACCATTTCTGTTGAGGTACACTAGGCCTATTTGTCTACTTTGTCTAACTCGGCTGCTTTTTGAGATATGAAAATAAAACAGTCTAAAACCTTAACTATAGTACCCACTATAATCCTGCAAAGTTTCATTCAGATCGTCCAAGTGTAGTTTCTTAGATTAGCGCAGCCATAGTTGTATTATAATATATAGATAAGTTTTTTATAGGCTGAAGAACCTGTATCAAGAATAAGCTGAATCAGCTAAATGACTCATCTCTCCACATTGGTGATGGTCCACCATTTCTGGTGTCATTTATTTTAGTTCTACAAGTCTGATAATTTTTTTGGACTATCAGTCTTGATTTAATAATATATATAAACTTTCACTAATGAACTTACTGTTGTCACTTCCCAAACGTTTTGAGATGTTGTTTCTCTTCTTCAGTGGGTGTATACTGATTGTCGATTACAGAATAACCGTTACGGAAAAATGGTGTGTGTGGTGGGGGTTGATGATCGACAATCAGTATACACCCACTGAAGAAGAGAAACAACATCTCGAAACGTTTGGGAAGTGACAACAGTAAGTTCATTAGTGAAAGTTTATATATATTATTAAATTAATAAAGTGAACGAAGAGGATGCAACAACAAGACAATTATCAGTCTTGATATTTATATTGTGAGATGTATAAATTTCCATGTGTAGATATAACTCAACTGAATCACAGGCAGTAAAAGACTTTCTACATAATTAAAGAAATGGATTTTCTTCCTATTTAGCTATTGCAGTCTTTTTTCATTCACTGTATCATCATGACAATACAGATTAGGCAAGTAGGCAGATAGTTTAAGTTTTGCTGAAAAGGAAAATAATGGTTTAAGACCCTTTTCTACAAAACAACTTAGCTGAAACTCAGTGGCGTGTGGTGGGTAAACATTTTGGTGAAGCTGAATTATATCCGATATCATACTTCAGTTTCAAATATTTGGCGGAAGCCTAATTTATAATTAAAATTAATGTATGGTGGTTTACCTACTAATCTGTTTTTATGTAAGTAGGCGGCACACACGATTATGATTTAATTTTAGGCATAAGGTCCACTATTAAGTCTAATATCTTTATGTTTTATAGCATAGTAAAATATTATGTTCAACGGAGAATACATAGAACACATATACACCGCAGTTTGACATCTCTGACACCAAGTTACTAACGCTTTAAAAAACACTGGCACAATACAAGCTTTAAGTTGAGGTGGAGATTTTTTTTTTTGAACACATGGGTCTGTAAATATAAATACTATAATAACATACATGCAGTGGTAAAATATCAACTTTTTACGAATGAACACACTAAAACATTGTTAAAGCATACTAATAAATCTCCTGTAAGCAAATACATTTGATTAAATATACAAATTTAAACAGTTTAAATATCGTATTAGAGTTTAAAAGCTTTAAAAGATCGAATATTCTTGTCTCTTTAAACTCTTCACTACTGTACAACATAATAAGTTCGTTTTTAAATAAACACTGTCAAAAAAATTGTCATATACTTCCAAACGGCTTTGAAAAAGACATTCAGGAAAATCGTTCTTATACTGCCCATACTTTTCATTTGAAAACAAGTATAAAATTGGAGTCTCGAATAATCTGGAAACCGTGAATCAAATGATTCTCAATCTTATCAAGCACTTCACAATAAATATGCTCGTAGTTCACATTTTTCCACTACTACAGACAGAGTCTGCTGAAAAACGTCTTCAAAGTCATAACGAAGAGATTACTGCAAATCTTTGTAGAGTTTCTGCAATTTTCTTTAGGCAGTACAAAATGTCACTGGCTTGACTCTGAAGAATATGAAAAAAGTATCTACCGCTTCTTCATATGAAAATATTTGATCGAAAGTAATCAAGAAAAACACAAACTTGAAGTTCTCTAACACTGACAAAACACCACTAATGGGAGCTGTAATATCAGACTGGAAGCACTGAATACGTCACACAATTAACTTCCGTTCCTGAACACAGTATTTACACGTTTTGAAGAACAATTCCACCGTGATGAACACGCATCGCGAAGTCATCGCTGCACAAACGCATCTAAAAATTTAGTGCATTTCGGAGATATCGAAAAAATGCTATGGACAAAGAGAGCTTGTGGATTAGTTGTTTTTAATTATTGTCTTTACAACAATTAAGATTTCCCGCCGTTGTTGCTGCGTCATCGTAGGTCTGAGTGACTAGTTTTTCACTGCTTTCAAATTCAGTCAGGAATTGGCGAATGAGCTTTGCAATAGCAATGGGCATGTTGATCACAATTTACGTCAATGAATCCTAAAAATCTCTCTTTCACATCTACATTATACGTATAATGCAAAACTATAGAGAACTGTGCTTTATTTGAAACATCTGTGGTTTCAGGTACAAAATGCGTCTCCTTTGTATCACTTTTTATAGCCACTACAAGGTCTGAGGTAATCGCTTCAATGAGATCATTTTGTATTCGATTAGACAGTCCCCCAAATACATTACATATTCCCATATGTTCCGCAGGAAGAGTATCATATTTACCTCTGTACTTTAAACGTTCTACGTAATTGCCTCGATTTTAACTGGCTTTTCCATTTCGTTGTGTCCCCGAAATGCTAATTCTTGTTTACTTAGAAAACAAACAGGATTAATTAGTCTTCTAAGAATGTCTCTATTGCGTTGTACCTTCTGCTTGTGAGCCGATATCTCCGAATTAAGTTGGTCATCTAACGAATTTCTATTCTACTCTGACACCGTAAGCAGCAGTACAAATGATGAACGAGGATGATTCACAGTAATTTGATAGTAGGCAATAGATTTAACTAGGTTTCCTAAATGCCTGAACCCAGTCTTGGCCCAGCTAATGTTCCTGTCCTTTCCAAACAACAAATAATACCAGCAAATTAGTGCATTTAGTTCAGCACTACCAGCCAATCACTCATACTTACTCATACTCACTAGGCCAATTTGCTGTAGGCCTACATGCTAGTCTGGAAATGCCTAGTAAAGTTTCCAGATTCTTGGGTTAAGTTTGAAAGATCCAGGGTCGGCCTACCAGTTTTCATTAAATGACCAGCAAAAAAAATGTTTTGTCAAAAGGCCTTTTATTATTCAAACCAACAGTGTAGAAAATATTTGATCCAACACTGAAACTATTCTAAAATATATAACTATAACTTCAAATATGTTGCGTATCGTTTAATTACAACGTAAATAAAATGTAATAAGCACTATTTAAAAAGTGTAATTATAACTTCAAATGTTCAAAACGGAAAACGAATATGATTTAAATGTGGTACTGAATAAAACGTAACGTACAGCGATACCACCAAACTGAATAACATGCAGTCCAATTAACCTTCCACTCGACGCGCCACGTCACAGTAGGCGCCGAACCGGTTCGCCCACCAGCCCAATGTCAGTATACACTACTTACACACGTCTATTCGTATACGGAAGTTTTGTTGCAACTGTTTTTCATTCCGTACGTTTGTGATAATAATATTAAAAACATGCCAACTTCATGCTGCGTACCAGGATGCAAAAGCAATTATAACACAGATAGTTCAGTGACTGTTTTTAGATTCCCGAAGGATCCTCTCCAGTGTCAAAAATGGTTAAATATCACAGAGGAAACTTCACGCCCAGCAAACGATTTGTTGTTTGCATTCGTCACTTCGATGAACGTTATATCGTGCGAGAGGACCCGACGGCGCACCGTCTTGACTGTAAAACGACAACGTGTGAAATTAGCTGCAGACGCATGTCCAACAGTTTTTGAAAACTTTGTTTATAACGGTGGTTACTTGGTACACAGTATTTTAAATAATAACTCTTGCGCTGAGTGTACAGATTTCTTTACTACAACAAATACCGAGTCTACTGTTGTACCACAAAAGGACAATTACTATTTTAATGTTATTAATAGAGGATCTTTAAAATACCCTTCAGATTATGTGATGAATAGTCTACTAAATTTAGCTTTCAAAGTGTTTACATTAATTGTATCTGACAGATACGAAACACAGTTTTTATTGTCCACTAATCAGAGAGTAGCGCTAAAATCCAAAAAACCACTATTTTAGGTTTTATTGACATCCATCATCCACAGAGAAATTGTAATATATGTAAAATTAATTTGAACAAACTTATCGATAAATGTTTATTTTCCTTTTGTAACATCTTATTAAACAATTATTCAAAATCCCATAATGACAAATTCAATAAAAAAAGGAAAGATGCTCAGAATGAAGTCAAATCGGACAAAAAGAGAAAATACACAAATTTCAGCCAAGTTCAGCGTTAACTTGACTGATAAATGTTAGACACAGAATTGTTAAGTTAGTCTAAATAACTTTATTGTAAGTAGATTTTAAATTACATATAAATATGTTAGATCACGTTAGATGTAAGGCAATACGACATTGTAATGCACCATCTTCAAATGATCAAATATTGTTGTAAATAAATACTGAGCAGTTAGTAATCGGTTATTTCTTTAAATTTTCCGCCTACCCCGCTTCTGGTACTATTTATCATAGTATAAAATCTTGTACAATACCAAAGTTCGGCTGTTTATCTACATAAAGAAACTTGAAAAGTTATTTCCCCGATAAGCTGTCAATTACCTCGATTCACAGCTTTTTTACATCCTTCGTGTAAATTGCACTTTCTCAAATGCTAAATATAACTGTTGTTGTTCACAAAACTCTACATTTTTCATACCAAGGTCTTTGTTAGTTCATTCAGATTACAGCCATATAGGACATGTTCAGGTAAACCATTACAGGGGTGTGTAGGAAAGGTTATTTGAGAACGCGACACAGTAAACAGCATTAGCTGCCGTGTTCCGTTTCGGCGCCTAGTGTGACGTCACGTTTCCAGCACTCCGGCCAGTAGTATAGTGAGGCCTTGGGCTACCTCAAGCTGCGACGAACCTGCTTCACCTACCTGCTGCGTGTGAAGTCAGTCTACTTAGAATATTTTTTAAATAGTCACGTTTGAGGATTCCAGTAATTTTTTATTTTAGTTACTTAAAGTTATATTCAATTAACTAATAACACGCTTTAAATAATTACAGTTAGTGTGTTGCCCCAATCACTACTGAAGCAGTGCTTCACTTGCTTCCCTTGACCGAACGCCACTGCTGAAACTATATGGTAATGACGGACAGCGCTCCCAGTGGCAGCCTCTGACGAAGCTTATAATAAGCGAAAACTGGTTCAGGCTATAAGGTAAAACTTTTACATTTTTACCCATAAAAAACTTCGTGTTCCGAGTTGGCAGTGATTTAATTATATTTAGTTAAAATTTGTGTTATACTTATTGACTAATCCTTGCTAAACCTCCCATTGTTAAAAATTTACAGATCGATGATCATTACTAAATTAAGAATAATAATGCTTGTAATATTTATATTATATATTACATTATAAATAATAATTCAACTCTTTACAAATTATAAAATAGATAAATAACTAAAAAAACGCCCAGCCAAATACAATATAAAATTCAGAATTGAACTCACAGATTAATTAAAAACCTACTATGTAAACAAAGATAAAATTATACTCTTTTGACATTTCAAAAATGTACCCAAACATTCTCTTTGACAATAATATGGATGTTATAATAAAAATAGGTGTCATTGATTTAAAATTTTTATGAATTAAATGATTGAAAAGTTGTGTAAATATATCAGGATACTGATGATCCAAGTACAGAGAAGGCTTTCAAAAGTATTCTGCTCAATCTCTCAGGATGTGTGTACATTTATTTTATCCTAAATAAAATTATTTTTAATATTTATGTTATTCTTGTCATAGTATTTAAACATTTATAATATGCTCACGTTCTTTCAAATATTACAGTTTACTTAAAGTACACATATTTATGGCAGTGAGCAAATTTTGGGTAGCTATGTGGGGAAAAGAGGTTTGATTCACCAGGCAACACTGCTTTTTCGTTTCATCTATTTCAGTGGTTCTCATCCTTTTTAGTCCGGGACCTTAGAGGATATTACACTTCATGGGACCCATAAGTATGTATAATTATATGTTAATGTAAAAGGGCGAAGTAAGGTAAATCTTAAGATTTACCGCTATATCCTAAGATTTATCGTTTTATGATTGTAAATGTCTGAAGATCCTTTTAAAATGTTTGCATTTCGGGCTTTTACCAACAGTTAGTGGTAAATATCAAGATTTACCGCTGCGTTGTGGTAAAAGCTGCACTCGGAGGTTTCCGTTGGCTTGCCGACCTGTCCAGACATCTTCCAACATGTTTGTTAGTCACATTCATTGTCAATGTATTTTATATCGCAAAGACTCAGTTTCTATTTGTCCTTGTGCGGGTACGTATGTCTTTGTATCTTTCGTTTATTAATATTATATTTGGTATTTGTTCGGTTTTCGGCCCAGAAAAATGAGTGGCGTAATGAGTAAAAGATTTTATGAACTTTTAGGGGAATTGGTGCGTAATAAAAAGACAACAACTTTTATTTACCCAAAGAAAAATATAATACAGTTAAAACTGCTTAAACCGGAATCTGGAAAAGATGGAAACCTTTTTAAGCCGGACAATTTCCATGGTTCGATTTCTCATAGTTAATACAATGTACGCACGTTAAAAACAACTCGTTTAAAACGGTCACTGTCTAACGCGGAGATAAAAAGTATTTTTCCAACGATCCTAGTCGCCTGTATAAAACGCGAAATTTCTGTTGAGAAATGCACAATTAGTTAGCACAATTCATTCATTCTTTGACTACCTGCATACCTACCAATTATGTACATTCGTCATACTGTAAGCCACGGATGGGGCAACTACAAGTAAAGTTGTAGAATGTACAATTAGTTCATGGGTTTTCCCCACGACACAATACTGTACCTAAGTTTCCCACTTCCCACTTATTCTAAATTTACAACACCAATTCAGAGGTCTTGGGTAAACATTCAGTACGGTACGGTATTTCGAAGGGTACAGATATCCGCCGTCAGCAAAATGAATAAATTGAAAAACAACACATTGTCTTTGAAGTTGAAAATATACCTTATTAAGTGTTATGAAGAAAATAAAGTGAGTGTTAAACAATTAGTGCAAAAGTTTAAATGTGGAAAAACCTAAGTGTATGAAATTCTGAAAAACAAGGACAAAATAAAAAGTGATTGGCTGAATAACGAACTGGAAAAGGTTCGAAGAGGTGGTGATTCGAAGAGGAAGCTAAGAAAAACCGGAAACGATAATAAATGTCGGATAAATGCGACAATGTGTGACTGGTTTTTGGATGCAAGATCTCAAAATTTGCCCATATTAGAACCTATTCCACAAGCTCAATCAAAACTGGTAGCGGAGAGACTAAACAAAGAAGATTTTAAAGCATCGAATGCATAGTTAGAGAGTTTTCGTGCTAGAAATGAAATAACGATTGGACAAATCAGCGGAGAGGCAAATGATGTTGATATGGATGTTGTCGATAACTGGAAAGTTAAAATCGAAAGTTTAATTGCGGAGTACCAGCCGAAAAACATTGCAAACTGTGATTAAACGGGTTTGTTTTTCGCGCTTTGCCAAATAAGACGGTAAACCTGAATGGCGAAAGATGCGTCGGCAGAAAACAGTCGAAGGAGAGATTGACCATTTTGATGTGCGGATTTGCAGACGGAAAACTTGAAAAACCATTAGTGATTGGAAAAGCTCGTAAGCCAAGATGGTTCAAAAATGTTCAGATGTCCGTCTTACCGGTTGTGTGGCGTTCTAACAGAAAAGCGTGGATGAATTCAGAAATAATGGAGGAATGGTTGAAGACACTGAATCAGAAGATGAAGATGCAAAAACGGCACATCTTGTTGTTTTTAGACAATGCAACGTATCATCCCGATTTAAAATTGTCAAATATAAAACTCTGTTTCCTACCGCCGAATACAACTAGCGTTACTCAACCAGTGGATCAATGTACGATTAAAAATTTTAAAGTGCACTACCGAAAATACGTTCTGCAGTCGGTTGTCGCGAACATGCATGCAGTTGTCTGTAGATGAATTAGCAAAGAAAATATCTGTTCTTGATGCCGTAAGATAGATTTGCAGTGCATTTAATGACATTAACCGGACATGTGTAAAGAAATGCTTCTGGAAAAGTGGCATTAAAACAAACACAGAAGAAGAAAATTTGGGACCGGAAAAGGAAAACCCCATCTCTACCTTACGCGCCTTAATTATCGATGGAACCGAACCACAGGATTACCAATAGCGACGAGAATGTACCAAACTGAAGCCGGATTTCAGACCTTGGACGAAATTATTAAAGCGAGAGTAAATCGGCCGAAGGAGGCGGTGGCGATAATGAAGAAGAAGAAGAAGAAGAAGAAGAAGAAGAAGAAGAAGAAGAAGAAGAAGAAGAAGAAGAAGAAGAAGACGACGACGACGACGACGACGACGAAAGTGGAGGTGGAATTCATAAGTTTGAAACAGTTGTAGTTATACAGTAATTGTTAATACAGTACACTATAATCAACATGCTAAAATTTGATTTTTCTATTATTGCATAGGTAGCATAGCTGTTGAACCTCACTTAAAAATTCAAGACTACAGAGATGCGTTACAGAAACTGATGGCGTTTAAAGAATTCGCGGAAAAGTCAAACTGTACAGAAATGAAACCCATCCTCGAACTACGAACTTTGAGACACAGTCAGTTGTAAAATTAAAGCAAAAAACTCTTTTAGATTTGTGGAAAAAGTAAAAGTAGAATAACTAAGAGTGCCATATATTTGTGTAATACAGTAATTCATTTTAAAATGTTAGTTTATATCCTTTATTTACCTGGTTTATGTAAGATAACCATGAGCGTAACTGTGGGCCTAACTTTGGGGGGGGGGGGCAGGGTAAAGCTTCATAAATTCAAGTGTGTAGTGAGACTATCTATATAATAAAATATATTATATCCAAATTTAGAATGTTTAGTAATAATTCTTAGTTAGTAAACGAGGGACAATATCATTTTTTAATAATCGACAAACATTTCTTCATAAGTTGTTCCAGTTACGTTTGCCTAGAACAAATATACTGTAGGACTATGAACATAAACAATTTCAGTTCTTCCAATTCTTATACCCAGTTTTCGTAAACGCATCCTCTCACTTAGACACACTGTCACAAAATGCTCGGCAGTAGTAGCAGTAAGCCGAATCAGTCACAACACAAAGAAATTTTCAAATTGCCAGTCAGGCAATTTTCAAAGAAAATAAGCCGTGTTACTCCTTTGTGTTTCCTATCTCCCATTTCCCAGCACTTATTAACACAAAACAATCACAACAATAACGAATTAAGAAAGAGACAAGCGATGTGTACTTTAACGGAGCCATCGACAAAAGACATAAAAGCCAATAAGAATAATAAGAAGAGACATCAAATACGAGAAGTCACAGACGGTTAGTATAATATATTTTTCATATATTTAACGGAAACGTGGCTTGGTACTAAAATAGGTTTATTCCTACTATAATATGACATAAAAGCCATCGACGTCTTGCGGTGTTCCAAAACAAGTCTTTGTTTGTGTAAAAGGCACGCATTGTATTCCAGTTAATTAGATCTCTAGGCTAGCGTTTGTTTTTTGTTTCGAACAGAAATATTATTTTGACGTATATCATTCAAATCTGTCTAACATTCCCTTTACAAGTTTCTTCGAAAGGCAACTAATAAATTTATGGCAACTAATCGTCTGATAACAGTACAGACGTTGATAAATAGTGCTTACTCTCCTCGCGAACATAGAAACTGTCTCCTGTTTGACTATTTGTTAGTTTTTATTTATAAACAACCGGAAACAAAATTTTATAATGCTCGAAACATGGGGGGGGGGAATGCCACCCTTGTCCCTCCCAAGTTACGCCTATGATAACCTATTCAGAGAACATACAAAAATTATGTAGCACTGCAGTTGGTGTTTATTTGAAACTGTTCAACACGAAAACCTTTACAAACCGGAAGAAATCTACGGACCCGTAAGATACCGGCTTACACAGTTTTCACTGTACTTTGTCAACTGAAGTAAAAACGGCAATAACTGTGACTTATAAACAATCTGTCCACTACAGGCGTTTGAAACGTTATGAGTTATTATATTCTTAACATCGGTGTTGGAGATTAACTCATAGCACCTGTTTCTGCGGGACGAGAAAAGATCCTTTACTACGTTTCTTTTGATGAACTATTTAATGTAATACACGAGAATCATATTGGTCATGGAGGAAGAACGGGAATGATAGTGGAACTAAATCCCAAATATAAAAACGTTAAATTCTTGGATTTCGTTGTCCATGACGTGTCCGTTACTTAACTAAATATAATTATTTCACTACCGACTCGTAACACAAAGTTTTTTATGGGTAAACACGTAAAAGTTTTACCTTATAGCCTTAACCGGTTTTCGTTTTTAAAAAGCTTCTTCAGAGGCTGCCGCTGTGAGCACTGTCCGCCTTGTTGTTGGCGACGGTATCGAGTTTTGAAAGATCGATATTGTGTGTGTGTGGCGTGTGATATGTTCGAATAATGCGTGTGATTTGAATTGTGTCTGTTCGTTTAGGATGTCGTTTTTTTGTGTTTTAGTGTGTTTGTATATTTCCAATTCTTCTATAGTGTCTAGTTTTCGGCCTTTTGTGTGTACGTGTAGAATGTCCATGTTTTTGTCGATGTTTTTGTATGCGTGGTTTGCTTCAATGAGGTGGTTTGCAAAGGTGGATTCTGTAGTGGAGTGTAGTGCCTTTGTGTGTTCAATGTATCTTTTCAAAAGTCAATATCGCCGCCAACAACAAGACGGACAGTGCTCCCAGCGGCAGCCTCTGAAGAAGCTTTTTAAAAGCGAAAACCGGTTAAGGCTATAAGGTAAAACTTTTACGTGTTTACCCATAAAAAACTTTGTGTTCCGAGTTGGTAGTGAAATAATTATATTTATAAAAACGTTACTGTAGAGTCTATTGCTACTTATTTAAAGTTATGTGAGCCGTGTCAAAGAAACAAAAAACGTAAAAAAAAATAATTGTTCTGGAACCTATATTACATAACGAAATGAATTCTCGTTGACAAATCGATTTAATCAACATGCAAGATAATCGGTCAAAATTTATACTAGTAACCTATATCAGGACCATTTAACTAAATTCGTTCTTTTACGAGCACTTCACTCAAAAAGAGCTGAGGAAGTGGCTTATCATCTGTTGCATATTTTTACTACTAATATTCTTCATTCCAATAATGGACAAGAGTTCTGTAACCAAGTTATAACAAGTTTAGCTGTCATGTGGAAAGATGTTAAAATTGTGAACAGAAAACCAAGGCACAGTCAGTCGTAGGGATCTGTTGAATGTGCCAACCAGTATATTGAAAACATGTTGACAGCTTTGATGGAACAGATCAAACTTCTAAGTTGTCTGAAGGCTTGAAATTTGTGCAAGCACTGAAAAACAGGACTTACCATGAAGGCATCAAATGTTCACCATATGAAACGATGTTTGGTGTTCCAATGAAAATGGGTATCGCAAGTTCAGTTATACCATGTAGTTTAATGCACAAAGTAAACACCGAAGAAGATTTTGAAGAACTATTAAATACTACAAATGACTATGATAGTAATCCATAAGACAGCAAAAAAAAAAAAATACCCAAACAATAAACGTTGTAGAAAGTTTTCGGCAAGATAGTTCAAGTAGAATGGAAATAACAGACAAACCTGAAATAGTTGAACAACCTGACATGAGTGATGTAACCGCTACAACAAGCAGGATCAATACAGTGAACCGCTTTTGAAAGAGAGCAGCTGATGATTTCAAAAACAAGCAGAAAAAATGACAGTTTTCTCTTGCAAAAAGTTAGCTAAACCTTTAGTTGGACAGAATGTGAGAGTCAAAGTGGCAGATGTAGACCGGGCAAAGGTGGGCCCAAAATCTATCATAGCTGTCGTACTGAATATTGAAAATTATGAACTTTATCAACTTGGTACCACAATTGACAAACTTACATCTTTGTACACAAGAAACCAGTTGACTCTGTGTACAGAAAATTTTATTAGCATTGCAGAAGTAGGAAATGAAGAGGTTACTGTTCGAGAAGTGATTGATAAATTATCTTTAGTTTGAGGACAAGACTTCAAAAAGTGTAATTGTTTAAAAAAGTGTACTACAAAAAACAAAAAAGTGTTCGTGCAAAGCCTCCTCTTTGTTATGCAATTCTAAATGTCATAACAGTCAACCCTGCTGGAACAAGTTATTTTTCATATTTTATTACTTTTTTACTTTTACAGTAGAACTTGGCTAATTCGAAGCTGAAGGGACCAGTAAAAAATTCGAATTATCCAAAAATTCGAATTAGGAAAACTTTTAATAATGGTAGAAAAATCAAATCAAAAACCGAAATTCAGTAAAGCAATATGTTATTTTGTTAAACAATTTCCTTATACATATGTACTACAAACGTATAAACACGTTTCAGTACAAAATATAGCATTTACAGTTTTTTAAAAAAGCTAGAAACTTTTGATTGCATTTTGCAGTTAATACACTGAGTTGTAGTAAACTCTTCAAGTTTATTAAGTGCTTTGAAAATAGCGTCACTTACGTTCTGCTGTCCTTCAACGAACCGTCTCAAGTCTTAAATGTAATTTGATGCCTGTGAAGCCGTGGGAATCGGTATCTCTGAAAGTTCTAGCTGGCCCCCTTCTTCATCTGAAGATGTACCATCATTTCTTTTGTTCATAACATCAGCCACGATCTCCGCATCTGTCTGTTCACCGCACACCGCCAAGTCTTCATCCATGTTTACAAACTCTTCGTAACGAATGCCTGCGTCATGTCCAACATCTTCCCAGTTATCCGTAGTGGGTACGACTTCTCTAGCAGCTTTATTCTCCTCTTCACCTTCAGTGTGGCAGAAACCACCTTTACGAAAACAATTAGCAATTGTTTTTTGCGTAACTTGGTCCCAAGCACTGTTGCACATGCGGGCAGCTTGAAGGATGTTAATCTTGATATTTTCGTGCTCATCTAAATAAGCACCTGACAGAATGTTTTGGACCACAAGCCGTCTGTAAAAATGCTTAAAATTTTTTATTACACCTTGGTCCGTAGGTTGAACTACTGAAGTCATGTTTGGAGGGAAAAACACAACCTTTACATTTTCCATCACAGGAATAGTGTTGTGCGCTGTACAGTTGTCAGTAAACAAAACGATTCTTCTGTTTTGATTCCGAAATTTCCTGTTGATTTTCAAAAGCCATCTTTCGAAAATTTCACCTGTCATCCAAGCTTTATTGTTTGATTTATATTCAACTGGTTTCGTTTTTACATTTTTGAAACAACGTGGGTTGGCTGACTTCCCTATCATTAGCAAAGGCAGTTTTTCCGAGCCATCCATGTTTGCTCCGAATAAAAGTGTTATGCGCTCCTTGCTGTGTTTGCCGCCACTACAACTTTCTCCTTTAAAAGCAAGTGTTTTGTCGGGGGTGCATTTGAAGAATAAGCCCGTCTCGTCTACGTTAAAACTGTCTTTAGCATCTCTATCAGAAATCATTTGCAACAAATCGTCTTTCCATGAATTTGCAGCTTCAACGTCAACAGATCCACTTTCCCCACAAGCAGTTTTGAAAGACATGCCATTCCTTTCTTTAAAACTATCGACCCAACCAGTGCTGGCCTTAAAATCATTTTACCCTAAGCTAGATGGGAATTTCTCAGCTTTGGCTCTGACGAGGGGCCCACTGACTGGAATTTTTTTGTCCCTTGCTTGCTTAAACCACTTTACTACACATTCATCCACGTCAGAATTTTCTGGTCCACGCGCTCTTTTCCTATCTTTGTCGCTGGCTTTACACACACTATTCAAAATCTTCTCTTTATTTTTTAGATACGTTGACAGCGTATTTGGCGGTATCCCGAATTCCTTGGCAATTTCAGATTTTTTTTTTTGTCCCTTTTCCACTTCCCGTGTAACGGCAACTTTTTCGGCAAATGTCAATGATTTGTATTGGGTCCGTGTTGGTTTTGAAAGGGCCATGATGAACACACAACACAATAAAACTGCACAATAAGCGTCACTAAAACACACCAGTCTGTATATACAGTACTGTATAAAGAAAGGAACGGTCTTTCACTACAGGACACAGCTCGCACAGTAGAAACTCAAAAAGACTTAACACTTCTACGAATGCAGGCAGACTGAATTGAAAGCAACAGTGAGGGTGGCTTACTGACGAGGCGTGGAACAAGGGACAATGGCGGACGGTACCGTTACACGAGCCAGTCATGTGTCATCACCAGATACTGACGGCAATTCCACGAATTTGACACAAAGGACAAGCGTCTGTTCACAAAGGGCGATGCCTGCTTGTCTGTTTCCAGTCGTGTCTCTATTGTTACGTGGTCTAGCCCATATAGCAGGCGATTTTTTGTAGTTTGAGCAAAATTTTTATTTCGAATTAACCAAAAAAAGTTCGAATTACAGACGATGTTTTTGCATGGTTTTACATAGGATATTCAAGGGACCACGGTAAAAGTTCGAATTATCCACGAATTCGAATTATGCACGTTCGAATTAGCCAAGTTCTACTGTATTACTTTATTAATTTTTCATTTATTTGTATCAATTAATTATTGGACTAACCAGTAAAAATGACTCGTATTTGTTTCTGTCAGTGAGATTACATTTTCACAAAATGGTAAAAAATGTTTTGAATGTTCTTTTTTCACAACATGGTTTTAAATGTTCCTTTTTTAAAGTAAACTTCATTAATATTATCAATTTTTATATTATTGGCTATAGGTTTTTTAAGTGTTTTACAAGAATTCATTGTACATCGCTAAATAAAAATTAATTCAGAAACAAGCAGTAGTGTAATGCGTTATTTATTTAATCTCCTTTCTTCATGCTTTTTTATGGAAATGATTATTTTTTTAAATTATTAAAAATAAATTTCTTCAAAATTAAAAATATTACACTTTTACCACAATACAGCGGTAAATCTTGATCTTTACCACCAACTGTTGGTAAAAGTCCTAAATGCAAACATTTTAAAAGGATCTTTGGACATAAAATACCATCATAAAATGGTTAATATTAGAATATACCGGTAAATCTTGAGATTTACCTTACTTTGCACTTTTACAGTAACATATATACATTATCTGAAGAGTACTCCATGTAGTTATTGAACTAACTACTAGCTAGGTCGTGGGATTTCTGTGTTCATTACATGAAGTCCTTTTTGTTGCACAATTAATTTTTTATGCAAGAAGAGAGAAAAAAGATTTTGTTGCATGGAATAAATATTAATTAATTCATATTAAACATTCATTTATAAAAAGAACAAATTCTTTAAAGATTGAAAAGAAATATGTATTAAATGTCAATTTTTAAAAGAAGCTGTTTTACAAGCATTAGTCGTAGTATGCACATTATAAATCACACATAAATAATATATAAACAACAAAAATAAAGCACAGATATGAACATATAATTATTCTAGATATAAGACAATGTTTCAGATACTTTGGTGTCTGACGCAAATATTGAATTCAAATAATTAATTTAAATATTGCAATTTATATATAAAAATACTATTTAAAAATGTACTACATAAAAATGAAAATTGAAGGGTACAGAGAAAGAACGACCAGAGTCACAAAAAGCAAATTTTACAGGAGAGCATTTTCAAAGTTTGTAGGGTCATACAGGAAATGCTTTAAAATGTATTGTTATTTAAAACTTTTCTTATTAATCATTGTTTTTTTAATTATTAATATTATAACTAGACGAGTTAGATGAGTATAGATGTGTATATTATAGGTTTATAATTATTATTAATGATTTAGGATGTTCAAAAAGATTTATAAAGCTGAAAAAAATGTTCAAATTCTCTTCTCGGAGTACTGGTTAGTTTAACTGTCACTTACCACTTACTTACTGGTGTCAACCTTCCAAAGTGGATCCTTTCTTCCTGTAATACACTGAAAATAACACAACACAGTTCATACAACATTTACCACTAGTGTGTATGTGGATATAAAGTAAATACAGTTGTTCTGTATATGATACTGTTTTGAAATTATTCAAATCTTGGCCGCTTGTTTGCCGTACTGCCATTTTGTAAAATAAATGCTCTGTTGTTGTTGTTATTATAATCTACCTTGAAATGACGGACTGACTCAATTATATGTGAAATGGTAATTTATTAACAATAATTAAAGTTCATTTAAAACCTTTTAAAACATTTTATAAAACATCAAAAACAATTTAACTCGTTACAGAGATTCTTAAAGCTAACAACTCTTAAAGGTAACACTGATTCTTTATATCGTACTATTCTAACCTGATTTGGTTAGATTTTTTTATTTATAATTACCAAAATCGTGAATTCTTTTAGTATACAAGATACTTACTACAAAAATGCTTAAATACGACAATGACGTATTATAGAGAGTGGTTACAAAAATAGAAAAAAGTTTAATTATAATATTGGAAACTATCGTATCAGGCACACCTGCTTTCAACTTTGCAGGTTATGGTATAGTATGTGCAATACGATTAAAATTGTTGTGCATCGGAATAAAATTCCTTTAATGGTTATAAAGAATAAAATATAATGATTAATTTACAATCTCAGTGCAATTAAGAATATTTAGGCTTTCTTGACTTGAAAGCACAGCACTGCATTATCTGTGTACCTTTCAATAACAGGTAGGTTAGAGTGAAAATTCCTCTAGGTTAATTATTAAAAAGCTCTTTATTTTGAGTCCACACAAGCACTAATTCCGTCCATGATTAACTTATTTACCCTTTCGTCGATGCACTTTTAGTGGTTCTTATTTAAATATAAGTTTTTTCCACTTTATAGTATCACATAATACTTATTTCACTCACTGAAAATAGTTAAAGTCATTATTTCTTATCAACTATTCCTTAAATACTAATTATTTACAATATTCCATAATGCATTTTCAGGCAAGTAGGCCTTAAATGTCCATGCATTATTTCTTATCAGTTCTAACATATATATTATTCTAACACAATTCTATTGTTCTTGGTTTGTACCTCAAATGATACTACACCTTTTGTGCAGCTTTGTATTTATTAATATAGCTTCATTATTTACATTGAATGGTTTTATTACACCATGTTATGTGTCCTGTCATATTGACACTCTTGTTTTATTATTAGTTTTGTATCAAGGATGTATTTTCATCCATTAATTTGTCTTTAGTCTTTGTCTACAGCTTATCTTGGGTATTTAATATTCCCTGCTGTGCTAATTATTCACAATTTTCTGTTGGATTGTTACTTACATCTAGTTTCATCTGACATGCATTATTGTTTTTTTTATTATTATTACATAAATTCATGTATTTAATGTTTGTTAATGGTCCTCAAAGAGGTATTGAGTATTCTTGAAACTACTGTTATGCTCTTTTCCTCTTCTTGATTAGTTTTAACTGAGTTTTTTATGTAATTCTGTCAGTCACTCTGTGGTTTGGTAATTTGGCTATGATTTGTTTATATAATTTAAGGCATATATTCGTGTTTCTTAGTTCATACTGGGTTTATTCTGTTTATTATTTATTCTAGTTTGGTTGTTGCATCGTGTAAATACTTTTATCAGTGTTTTTCTAATTGTTATTTATGATTCTTTGTTGCAGATTCTGTTCAGTTGAGGTTATGTGTATTCTACTGAATGACAACAATGTTTATATGAATTAGTTTAGTTTCTTGCATATTTCCATATATATTTACTATGATTATTATTACTATTATCTAGTACAATGGTTTTCTTTATTTTACTTCTATTATATACTATTTGTTCACATATTGTTATCTAATTCTAACTGGTTATTGACATACATATTGGGTGTTTACACTTGGTTTGGGTTGATTGTTTCTTTTATCTAATACATGCTGTCTTATTTCTTATATACTACTAATTACATTCTGTATTGACTTTACATTCCACTCTCCTGATATTTAAATGTATGATTTGCAAAGATTTTATATTCAATGTCAGTCATGGTAGTTACTGGTAAGCAGTTCCATTTGCTTTCATAATTGAGTAATTATTTTTTGTACTGAATTTCAGTTTACTTGTGATATTTATTATGTTTTACTTTATTATACATTTTGTCTCATAAATAATACACTAATTGTCTGTGTTGTTTATTTGAGATTGTTGTATACAACTGTTATTACTTATTATTTTCACTTTCTATAAACACTACACTTTCATTGTTTGTGTTAGTCTGTTTGAGATTGTGGTATTTTGGTATTAATCAATTCACTGTAAGTAACACACTATTATTGTCTGTGGTTGCTTATTTCTATTGTCAATACTTTGTTCTTGGTCACTTTGTTTTCTTTCAGGTCCTTCCTTGTTGGTATTATTCCTCACTTATTTGGTACTCTACATACTTGTAATATTATCTTCTTAGTCGGGTATTTTCTTCATTTATTATACTTTCCTTATTTATCGTGTCTTCTTCACACTGGTAATGTCATTTTCTTGTTTATTATTAAATATTTTCATTATTTATTAAATATGTTCCCTCTTCTTATATATATATATATATATATTTTTCCCTCACTTGTATTTTTTCCCTCACTTATTGATCTATTGGGTCCTGGTTGCTAACGTAGTCGTTTGGTTCACTTTTCCTCTTGTGATAATACTGATGATTTATTCAATTACAATTTCTTCCTTCTGCAGTGTTTATTTTCTTCAACATTATTTATCCATGGATATACGATTGACTTTTACATTTTAGTGTTGTCTTTCATCTTGTTGGTGTGTTTGGCTATATTGGCTTAGATATGTTCCTGGTAGATCTTCATTCTGGGTATTTGATATTACATTTATGTAACGATAATTTTGATGCATTACAATATATTGCAAAATATATAAATGGTCCAGAGGAAGAACAACTAGAGTCCAAAATGTTTGAAATTCAGTGCCAAATTGTTGCTTTTTTTTGAGTTATTACAACGAGAAATAGTATAGCAGAATATCGACCACAGTCCAAGATATAAAACAAGAAAGAAATCTGAGTACAGAGGTAAAACGACTAAAGTCACCTGCAAACAAAGTTTTAATGACTACGGTCCAGCAGGTGCCTGCAATGTGCACGCACAGCACATGGTTGTAAATTGACTGACGCATTCTGCTGTTCAAGGTTCATGTCTTGTGGAATGAAAAAGTTACTGAAATCCCAATCTGCTATGCCAGTTTTATATTTGTATTCGGTGTTGCCGACCGCCGATTAGGCACAATTAAAAGCACGCTGTGTTCTACTGGTGAGCCCCCAATTGATAAAAGAAAAAAGCATGCTGACAGGAGTAAAAGTAATTGCTGTAAGAGACATACAATGCAATGACCACATTCTTTACTTCACTTAAGGGTAGAAAGGCTCATTACAGCCTAAAAGACTCTGAGTGTATCTGGCAGAAGACTTGAACGCTAAAAAGCATGTTTCTAGAAATGTTTCCCAAAGTTGTGATGAGGTATGAAAAATTCAGAGAAACGTTTTCGACTAAGTTTAACATTTCACTTGGTTACAGACACATGCAGCACATGTGACGAACAAAAAGCTAATGAAGTCACAATATTGAAAAAGGTAGAGAAAGACAGACCCTGAAGAAAAAGCTAAGTTACAGACAGGTTGAAGAAAATTGCCAGTTAGGGAACAACCAAATATTATAAAGATAGTAATGCATGTTGTTATTACAGGATGTGGAACAAGAAAGTGAAAATGGGCACATTTTAAGGTGGAAGATATCAAAGATAAAAAAACTTTTATACAACTTTGTATACAGGCCCACAAACAGAACAGATCACACACTGTTAATCCACTCCCCCACAAATACTGTAGTTAAATAAATTTGATTTACCTGAGATTTATAAACTAAATTCCTCACAGTGCAACAAATTCTACATAAACCATACAGGACACAGCATTACACAGTAAACACATGTAAGCATTTCAGTCCAATACTGAACTCACTTTTGCAAACACCTCATTGAAACAGACCGCATACGCACAAACGTTATCAACATGAAAATCTTACACGCCAACAGAAAAGGACAAACACTAGACAACTTAAACAACCTGAAATGTGTAAACACATAAAAACATATGGAAAGACATCTTAAATGAACAAACAGCCTTTAAATTACATATTAGATTTCTGGATATGTTGTGCAGCGAATATCTAGTAATTAATTTGAATAACTGCACTATGTCCAGCAACACTGGAACTGACATTGCTCCTCTGAAGAAATTAGTAAACAAGCAAAAACAGGCTCAGGTAAAATATAATTAAAATATTATCTTAAAAACATAATATTCTGAAATTGTACATTACATAGTAGTTGATAGATGAAACACGTCGTGGATCAAAACCCAAGAATTTACAACTCTCTCCTCGCAGAACATCTTCTTCATGTTGTCGCTTTCATATAATTATTCCCTCTTTTTTCTACTCTCATGATCACTTTTGTCTTGTTTTATCTCCAGCCCTCTTTTTTTTGCTTTAGTGATCAGTTTTAGTAAGGATTTGTTTAGAATTCTTTTGGTCCTTGCTTTGTTGTTGGATGATCATGTGTTATTATTTGATCCAATTTTTCTACTATAGTTTAATGGATAGTACAAGCCATTTCACTCCATTTAAAACTATCTGATCATTGTCTTATGCCAGTACTACTTTCAAACTCCTTGAAAATACCTTTCTGTGACAATGCTGTGCTCTTGATTCCTTCATTGTCATTATAATCAATCTTACCAGTTTATTGCTATTTCCATGTTTTCTATGTTGTGAGTATCATCTTATATTTCAGACCATTAAATGCTTTAAGTCTATGAACAGTATTTCTAGATCATTATTTCTGTCATAATGTTTCTCCATTGTTTGGTGTATGGTGTATGAGGCCTAAGCCTACTACAACTATCTTGGTCTGCCTAAATACATGATGATGTTCTGTTGCTGCTCAATCTCTGGCCCCACCCTCTAGTCATTTCCAATATTTTACAACTAGAGAATGAGTCTTTTTTCTAGCTCACTTTCACTGTCCTTTATTGTTTCAAGTCTTGATAATCATTACTCTGATGTAGTCTTGATTTTCCAATTCTCCCTTCAATAAAGGTTTGAATTCATGAATTTTGTTGTCCGTTACTTAACTAAATATAATTAAATCACTACCAACTCGGAACACAAAGTTTTTTATAGGTAAAAACGTAAAAGTTTTACCTTATAGCCTGAACCAGTTTTTGCTTTTAAAAAGCTTCTTCAGAGGCTGCCGCTGGGAGCACTGTCTGTCTTGTTCTTGGCAACGGTATCGACTTTTGAAGGATAGATGTTGTGTGTGTGGGGTGTGATATGTTCGAATAATGCATTCGTGTGATTTGAATTGTGTCTGTTCGTTTAGGATATCGTTTTTATGTGTTTTTGTGTGTTTGTATATTTCCAATTTTTCAATAGTGTCTAGTTTTCGGCCTGTTGTGTGTACATATAGAATGTCTACGTTATTGTCGATGTTTCGATGTTTTTGTATGTGTGGTTTGCTTCAATGAGGTGGTTTGCAAAGGTGGATTCTGTAGTGGAGTGTAGTGCCTTTGTGTGTTCAATGTATCTTTGAAGCTACGTCCTGTCTGGCCTATGTAGAATTTGTTGCAATCTGAGCAGTTTAGTTTGTAAACAATAGGTAGATCGAATTTGTTTTGTACGTTGTGTG
Source organism: Magicicada septendecula (assembly GCA_034769895.1). Lineage (NCBI taxonomy): Eukaryota > Metazoa > Arthropoda > Insecta > Hemiptera > Cicadidae > Magicicada > Magicicada septendecula. Next base: position 1,218,574,741 of record CM068367.1, read on the forward strand.
TGTGTTCTGTTTTGTTTGTAGTTTTATATGCGATTCTTTATCCTGCTTTTGTGAATTTGTGGGCTATTTAAAACATGATAATGTTTTTAGGCTGAGGGTCATTCCACAAAATGTTTGATGTAAAATGTGTAATGTCATCAAAAAATGTAACGCTCCAGGTAATGTTAACACAATATTTTTTCCACACTTTTGATTCCCTAAAAAAGCCTAAAACATTATCATGCTTCGATGTTTCGGTTTTGTCAAAATTCTTCTTTCTTTCTTTCTGCTACAAAACTCTCAAACATCCAAAAAGAACACACACACACACACACACACACACACACACACACACACACACACACACACACACACACACACACACACACACACACACACACATTTTTCAGTTTGGTTATTGATGTATGTTAGTGTTATGAATTTGTTGTTTTCTGTCTTTGTCTGTTGTTTGTTTTGTGAAGGCGTTTATTGACTATTGTTCTGTTGTATCCCGTGGATTATTCTTAATATTTTATCGTGTTTACTTCGTCTTTGTAGTCTTTTTCATCTAGTGGGATGTTGTTATGTCTATGTATTATAGTTCTGAAAGCAGCTAGTTTATGTTGTTTTGGGTGATTGGAGGAATTGTGTATTAGTGTGAGTATTAGATTAATTATATTTAGTAAAGATCTGAAATCAACTTACATCTTTCCCTTTAAAGTTGTGATCATCATTCTTTTGTTCTGCTTCTTTATTTGCATCTACCAGTACGTTTTAATAAAAATATAGGTATGGAGAACCATACATGACTTCCATGTTCTAAGATTTATATTTAAAATCATATTCGAAATGAAATATTTCCATAGAAACTACGTCTTTCTACTTATTGCTTCAGCATTAACCACAGTACTGTTGTCACTAACATATACCACCTCACGTTTTTGCACTCGATTTTCACTGATGATGGCAGTCGATGCCACTGCCAAAAAGTCTGGTTTTGCAGAAAACATTGGACTATGGCTAAACAGCCCGGGAAGCAATTTTAACAAAAAACTACTTCTTTGTTGCCAATAACGTAGTACACATATAAAAAATTCTCCCCTCCACCATTAACTATAATTTTTAATAATAGAAAATTACCCCCACCCCGTTCACCTAACCTCTTCATTTATAGATATTTCATCTACATTTCTACAGTGGATTATTATGAGCTTCTTATCAGGATAATTTATTTATAGAAATTAAGTACTTTACTCCTGTTAAATCATAAAATGTTCCAGGTAAACTACTCCTTTCTCTTAACCGATCTTCTCCAAAATCAATAGACCTTCAGTCCTCTACAATTCAGGGATGCATGCAAAAAAATATTTGATTCTGTTTGAATGTGCGGCACTTATTGTTCGTCATGGAAACATTTCTCTTGTTAAAACATTAAAAGTGGCAGTTAAACTACCCCTTTCACTTAACCCATCTTCACCAAAATCAATAGGCCATGAGTACTCTGTAACTCAGGCACATATGTAAAAAACTATTTGATTCTGTTTGAATTTATGGCAGTTATCGTTCTTCATGGAAAATGTTAGCCATAGAAAAAAATCTACAGACACACAGACAGACAGACACACACACAGACACTTTTCGAAAAATGACTTTTTCCATGTGTAGTCTAGTACAATCAGAATCTGCAATAATCTCGAACACGATTTTTTTTTGCCATCACCATACTTCCATTTCCTTAAGGAACATGGAATAAAAATTACCCTTGATAAAAACCGTTGCAGGTAAACTACCCCTTTCCCTTAACCGATCTTCACCAAAAACAATAGGTCTTGAGTACTCTACAAATAAGGGCTGTATGCAAAAAATTATTTGATTTTGTATGGATTTGCGGCTGTTTACTTTTGCCATAGAAAATACCCTTGTCTAAACATAAAACGTTGCAGGTAAACTACCCCTTTCCCTTAACCGATCTTCACCAAAAACAGTAGGCCTATATCTTGAGTACTCTACAAATCAGGACTGTATGCAAAAGAGTAGTTGATTCTGTTTGAATTTGCGGCTGTTATCGTTTGCCATAGAAAAAATTACCCTTGTTAAAAAAAAAACTGCTGCAGGGAACTACCCCTTTCCCTTAACCGATCTTCACAAAAAACAATAGGTCTTGAGTACTCTACAAACCAGGGCTGTATGCAAAAGTTATTTGATTCTGTTTGAATTTGCGGCTGTTATCGTTTGCCATAGAAAAAAAATCTACAGACACACAGACAGATAGACAGACAGAGAGAGACACACACAGACACTTTTCGAAAAATGACTTTTTTTCATGTTTTGAGGGTAGTACAATCAGAATCTGCAATAATCTAGAACACGATTTTTTTGCCATCACCATACTTCCATTTCCTTAAGGAACATGGAAGTAAAAATTACCCTTGATAAAAAAAAAATGTTGCTGGTAAACTACCCCTTTCCCTTAACCGATCTTCACCAAACACAACAGCACTTGAGAACTCAACAATTCAACTCTACAATTGCGAAACATTATGTGATTCTGTTTGAATGTGCGGCAGTCATCGTTTGCCACAGAAACAATTACTCTTGTTAAAACATTAAAAGTGGCAGGTAAACTACCCGTTTCCCTTAACCGATCTTCACCAAAATCAATAGGCCATGAGTACTCTATAAACCAGGCACATATGTAAAAAACTATTTGATTCTGTTTGAATTTACGGCAGTTATCGTTCTTCATGGAAAATGATCTCTTGTGAAAGATAAAAATTTGCAGGTAAACTACCCTATCCCCGTAACCGATCTTCACCAAAATCAACAGGCATTGAGTTCTCTACAGCTCAGGATGGTATGCAAAACATTATTTGATTCTGATTGAATTTACGATAGTTATCATTTGTCATAGAAAAAATTACCCATGTTAAACATTAAAATGTTGCCGGTAAACTACCCCTTTCCCTAAACCGATCTTCAACAAAAACAATAGGTCTTGAGATCTCTACAATTCAAGTCTGTATGCAAAACATTATTTGATTCTGTTTGAATTTGCGGCTGTTATAGTTTGCCATAAAAATACCCTTGTTAAAACAAAAAACGTTGCAGGTAAACTACCCCTTTCCCTTAACCGATCTTCACCAAAAACAATAGGTCCTGAGAACTCTACAACTCAGGGCTGTATGCAAAAAATTATTTGATTCTGTTTGAAGTTGCGGCTGTTATCGTTTGCAATAGACAAATATTACCCTTGTTAAAACGTAAAAAGTTGCAGGTAAACTACCCCTTTCCCTTAACCAATCTTCACAAAAAAAAAAATAGATCTTGAGTACTCTACAAATCAGGACTGTATGCAAAAATTATTTGATTCTGTTTGAATGTGCGGCATTTATCGTTCGTCATGGAAACATTTCTCTTGTCACAACATAAAATGTTGCCGGTAAACTACCCCTTCCCATAACCGATCTTCACCAACACCAATAGGTACTGAGAACTCTACAATACAGGGCTGTATGCAAAACAGCATTTGATTCTGTTTGAATTTGCGGCTGTTATCTTTTGCCATAGAAAAATATCGGTATGGAGAACCATACATAACTTTCATGTTCTAAGATTTATATTTAAAATCAAATTCGAAATGAAATATTGCCATAGAAACTACGTGTTTCTACTTATTGCTTCAGCATTAACCACAGTACTATGGTCACTAACGTATACCACCTCACTTTTTCGCACTCGATGTTCACTGATGATGGCAGTCGATGGCACTGCCGAAAAGTCTGGTTTTGCAGAAAACATTGGACTACGGCTAAACAGCCCGGGAAGCAATTTTAACAAAAAACTACTTCTTTGTTGCCAATAACGTAGTACACATATAAAAAATTCTCCCCTCCATCTCCAACTATAAATTTTAATAATAGAAAATTACCCCCACCCCGTTCACGTAACCTCTTCATTTATAGATATTTCATCTACGTTTCTACAGTGGATTATTATGAGCTCCTTATCAGGATACATTATTTATAAAAATTAAGTACTTTACTCTTGTTAAATCATAAAATTTTCCAGGTAAACTACGCCTTTCTCTTAACCGATCTTCTCCAAAATCAATAGACCTTCAGTCCTCTACAATTCAGGGATGCATGCAAAAAAATATTTGTTTCTGTTTGAATGTGCGGCAGTTATCGTTCGTCATGGAAACATTTCTCTTGTTACAACATAAAATGTTGCAGGTAAACTACCCCTTTCCCTTAACCGATCTTCATCAAAATCAACAGACCTTAATTTCTCTACAAATCAGGAAAGTGTGCAAAAAATTATTTGATTCCCTTTGAATTTTCGGCTGTTACATTTCGTAATATAAAAATTACCCTTGTTAAAATATAAAACGTTGCTGATAAACTACCCCTTCCCCTTAACCGATCTTCAACAAAATCAACAAACCTTGAGGTCTCTTTAGTTCAAAAAGTATGCAAAAACGTAGTTGATTATGTTTGAATTTACGGCAGTTAACGTTCGTCTTATAAAAAATTAAACTTGTTAAAACATAAAATGTTGCAGGTAAATTACCCCTTTCCCTTAACCGATCTTCACAAACACCAATAGATATTGAGAATTATACAATACAGGGCTGTATGCAAACCATCATTTCATTCTGTTTGAATTTGCGGCTGTTATCGTTTTCCATAGAAAAAAATTACCCTTGATAAAAAACCTTTGCAGGTAAACTACCCCTTTCCTTAACCGATCTTCACCAAAAACAATAGGTCTTGAGTACTCTACAAAGTAGGGTTGTATGCAAAATATTGTTTGATTGTGTTTGAATTTGCGGCTGTTATTGTTTGCCATAGAAACAAATTACCTCTGTTAAAACATAAAATGTTGCTGGTAAACTACCCCTTTCCCTTAACCGATCTTCACCAAGAACAACAGATCATGAGTACTCTACAAATAAGGGCAGTATGCAAAAAATTATTTGATTCTGATTGACTTTGCGGCTGTTATCGTTTGGCATAAAAAAAATCTATTGACACACAGCCAGACAGACACGCCCACAGACACTTTTCGAAAAATGACTTTTTCCATGTGTTGTGTAGTACAATCAGAATCTGCAATAATCTCGAACACGATTCTTTTTGCCATCACCATACTTCCATTTCCTTAAGGAACATTAAATAAAAATTACCCTTGATAAAAAACTGTTGCCGGTAAACTACCCCTTTCCCTTAACCGATCTTCACCAAACACAACAGGTCTTGAGAACTCTACAATTCAGGGCTGTATGCGAAACATTATTTGATTCTGTTTGAATGTGCGGCAGTCATCGTTTGCCATAGAAACAATTACTCTTGTTGAAACATTAAAAGTGGCAGGTAAACTACCCCTTTCCCTTAACCGATCTTCACCAAAATCAATAGGCCATGAGTACTCTGTAACTCAGCACATATGTAAAAAACTATTTGATCTGTTTGAATTTACGACAGTTATCGTTCTTCATGGAAAATATTCTCGTTACAACATAAAAATTTGCAGGTAAACTACCCTATCCCCGTAACCGATCTTCACCAAAATCTACAGTCATTGAGTTCTCTACAGCTCAGGAAGGTATGCAAAACATTATTTGATTCTGATTGAATTTACGATAGTTATCATTCGTCATAGAAAAAATTACCCATGTTAAAACATAAAATGTTGCCGGTAAACTACACCTTTCCCTAAACCGATCTTCATCAAAATCAACAGACATTGTGTTCTCTACAAATCAGGAAAGTGTGCAAAAAACTATTTGATTCCCTTTGAATTTTCGGCAGTTACCGTTCGTAATAAAAAAATTACCCTTTTTAAAACATAAAACGTTGCTGATAAACTACCCCTTCCCCTTAATCGAGCTTCAACAAAATCAACAAACCTTGAGTTCTCTTTAGTTCAAAAAGGTATGCAAAAACGTAGTTGATTATGTTTGAATTTACGGCAGTTAACGTTCGTCTTATAAAAAATTACCCTTGTTAAAACATAAAATGTTGCAGGTAAACTACCCCTTTCCCTTAACCGATCTTCACCAAGAACAACAGATCATGAGTACTCTACAAATAAGGGCAGTATGCAAAAAATTATTTGATTCTGATTGACTTTGCGGCTGTTATCTTTGGCATAAAAAAAATCTATTGACACAGCCAGACAGACACACACACAGACACTTCGAAAAATGACTTTTTCCATGTGTAGTGTAGTACAATCAGAATCTGCAATAATCTCGAACACGATTCTTTTTGCCATCACCATACTTCCATTTCCTTAAGGAACATTAAATAAAAATTACCCTTGATAAAAATCTGTTGCCGGTAAACTACCCCTTTCCCTTAACCGATCTTCACCAAAAACAATAGGTCTTGAGTACTCGGCAAACCAGAGCTGTATGCAAAAATTATTTAATTCTGTTTGAATTTGCGGCTGTTATCGTTTGCCATAGGAAAAAATCTACAGACACTCAGACAGATAGACAGACAAAGATAGACACACAGACACTTTTCGAAAAATGACTTTTTTCATGTTTTGAGGGTAGTACAATCAGAATCTGCAATAATCTAGAACACGATTTTTTTTGCCATCACCATACTTCCATTTCCTTAAGGAACATGGAAGTAAAAATTACCCTTGATAAAAAAAACGTTGCTGGTAAACTACCCCTTTCCCTTAACCGATCTTCACCAAACACAACAGGTATTGAGAACTCTACAATTCAGGGCTGTATGCGAATCATTATTTGATTCTGTTTGAATGTGCGGCAGTCATCGTTTGCCATAGAAACAATTACTCTTGTTAAAACATTAAAAGTGGCAGGTAAACTACCCCTTTCCCTTAACAGATCTTCACCAAAATCAATAGGCCATGAGTACTCTGTAACTCAGCACATATGTAAAAAACTATTTGATCTGTTTGAATTAACGACAGTTATCGTTCTTCATGGAAAATGTTCTCGTTACAACATAAAAATTTGCAGGTAAACTACCCTATCCCCGTAACCGATCTTCACCAAAATCTACAGTCATTGAGTTCTCTACAGCTCAGGAAGGTATGCAAAACATTATTTGATTCTGATTGAATTTACGATAGTTATCATTCGTCATAGAAAAAATTACCCATGTTAAAACATAAAATGTTGCCGGTAAACTACACCTTTCCCTAAACCGATCTTCAACAAAAACAATAGGTCTTGTGAATTCCACAATTCAGGTCTGTATGCAAAACATTATTTGATTCTGTTTGAATTTGCGGCTGTTATCGTTTGCCATAAAAATACCCTTGTTAAAACAAAAAACGTGGCAGGTAAACTACCCCTTTCCCTTAACCAATCTTACCAATCTTCAATAAAAACAATAGATCTTGAGTACTCTACAAATCAGGACATTATGCAAAAATTATTTGATTCTGTTTGAATGTGTGGCAGTTATCGTTTGTCATATAAACAATTACCCTTGCTAAAACATAAAATGTTGCCGGTAAACTACCCCTTTCCCTTAACCGATCTTCACCAACACCAATAGGTATTGAGAACTCTACAATACAGGGCTGTATGCAAAACAGCATTTGATTCTGTTTGAATTTGCGGCTGTTATCTTTTGCCATAGAAAAATATCGGTATGGAGAACCATACATGACTTCCATGTTCTAAGATTTATAATTAAAATAATATTCGAAATGAAATATTTCCATAGAAAATACGTCTTTCTACTTATTGCTTCAGTATTAACCACAGTACTGTGGTCACTAACGTATACCACCTCACGTTTTCGCACTCGATTTTCACTGATGATGGCAGTCGATGCCACTGCCGAAAAGTCTGGTTTTGCAGAAAACATTGGACTACGGCTAAACAGCCCTGCAAGCAATTTTAACAAAAAACTACTTCTTTGTTGCCAATAACGTAGTACACATATAAAAAATTCTCCCCTCCATCTCCAACTATAAATTTTAATAATAGAAAATTACCCCAACCCCGTTCACCTAACCTCTTCATTTATAGATATTTCATCTACGTTTCTACAGTGGATTATTATGAGCTTCTTATCAGGATACTTTATTTATAAAAATTAAGTAATTTACTCTTGTTAAATCATAAAATGTTTCAGGTAAACTACCCCTTTCTCTTAACCGATCTTCTCCAAAATCAGTAGACCTTCAGTCCTCTACAATTCAGGGACGCATGCAAAAAATATTTGATTCTGTTTGAATGTGCGGCAGCTTTCGTTCGTCATGGAAACATTTCTCTTGTTACAACATAAAATGTTGCTGGTAAACTACCCCTTTCCAATAACCGATCTTCACCAAAAAAGAATAGGTCTTGAGAACTCTACAATTCAGGACTGTATGCGAAACATTATTTGATTCTGTTTGAAGTTGTGGCTGTTATCGTTTGCAATAGACAAATATTACCCTTGATAAAACGTAAAAAGTTGCAGGTAAACTACCCCTTTCCCTTAACCAATCTTCACAACAACAAAAAATATGTATCTTGAGTACTCTACAAATCAGGACTGTATGCAAAAATTATTTGATTCTGTTTGAATGTGCGGCATTTATCGTTCGTCATGGAAACATTTCTCTTGTCACAACATAAAATGTTGCCGGTAAACTACCCCTTCCCTTAACCGATCTTCACCAACACCAATAGGTATTGAGAACTCTACAATACAGGGCTGTGTGCAAAACAGCATTTAATTCTGTTTGAATTTGCGGCTCTTATCTTTTGCCATAGAAAAATATCGGTATGGAGAACCATACATAACTTTCATGTTCTAAGATTTATATTTAAAATCAAATTCGAAATGAAATATTTCCATAGAAACTACGTCTTTCTACTTATTGCTTCAGCATTAACCACAGTACTGTGGTCACTAACGTATACCACCTCACGTTTTGGCACTCGATTTTCACTGATGATGGCAGTCAATGGCACTGCCGAAAAGTCTGGTTTTGCAGAAAACATTGGACTACGGCTAAACAGCCCGGGAAGCAATTTTAACAAAAAACTATTTCTTTGTTGCCGATAAGGTAGTACACATATACAAAATTCTCCCCACCATCTTCAAATATAAATTTTAATAAAAGAAAATTACCCCCACCCCGTTCACCAAACCTCTTCATTTATAGATATTTCATCTACGTTTCTGCAGTGGATTATTATGAGCTTCTTATCATGATACATTATTTATAAAAATTAAGTACTTTACTCTTGTTAAATCATAAAATATTCCAGGTAAACTACGCCTTTCTCTTAACCGATCTTCTCCAAAATCAACAGTCCTTCAGTCCTCTACAATTCAGGAAAGTGTGCAAAAAATTATTTGATTCCCTTTGAATTTTCGGCAGTTACCGTTCGTCATGGAAACATTTCTCTTGTTACAACATAAAATGTTGCAGGTAAACTACCACTTTCCCTTAACCGATCTTCATCTAAATCAACAGACCTTGTGTTCTCAACAAATCAGGAAAGTGTGCAAAAAATTATTTGATTCCCTTTGAATTTTCGGAAGTTACCGTTCGTAATAAAAAAATTACCCTTTTTAAAACATAAAACGTTGCTGATAAACTACCCCTTCCTCTTAATCGAGCTTCAACAAAATCAACAAACCTTGAGTTCTCTTTAGTTCAAAAAGGTATGCAAAAACGTAGTTGATTATTTTTGAATTTACGGCAGTTAACGTTCGTCTTATAATAAATTACCCTTGTTAAACATAAAATGTTGCAGGTAAACTACCCCTTTCCCTTAACCGATCTGCACCAACACCAATAAATATTGAGAATTATACAATACAGAGCTATATGCAAACCATCATTTGATTCTGTTTGAATTTGCGGCTGTAATCGTTTTCCATAGAAAAAATTACCCTTGATAAAAAACCGTTGCAGGTAAACTACCCCTTTCCTTAACCGATCTTCACCAAAAACAATAGGTCTTGAGTACTCTACAAAGTAGGGCTGTATGCAAAAACTTATTTGATTCTGTTTGAATTTGCGGCTGTTATCGTTTGCCACAGAAACAAATTACCTCTGTTAAAACATTAAATGTTGCTGGTAAACTACCCCTTTCCCTTAACCGATCTTCACCAAGAACAACAGATCATGAGTACTCTACAAATAAGGGCAGTATGCAAAAAATTATTTGATTCTGATTGACTTTGCGGCTGTTATCGTTTGGCATAAAAAAAATCTATTGACACACAGCCAGACAGACACACACACAGACACTTTTCGAAAAATGACTTTTTCCATGTGTAGTGTAGTACAATCAGAATCTGCAATAATCTCGAACACGATTCTTTTTGCCATCACCATACTTCCATTTCCTTAAGGAACATTAAATAAAAATTACCCTTGATAAAAATCTGTTACCGGTAAACTACCCCTTTCCCTTAACCGATCTTCACCAAAAACAATAGGCCTTGAGTACTCGGCAAACCAGAGCTGTATGCAAAAAATTATTTGATTCTGTTTGAATTTGCGGCTGTTATCGTTTGCCATAGGAAAAAATCTACAGACACTCAGACAGATAGACAGACAAAGAGAGACACGCAGACACTTTTCGAAAAATGACTTTTTTCATGTTTTGAGGGTAGTACAATCAGAATCTGCAATAATCTAGAACACGATTTTTTTTGCCATCACCATACTTCCATTTCCTTAAGGAACATGGAAGTAAAAATTACCCTTGATAAAAAAACGTTGCTGGTAAACTACCCCTTTCCCTTAACCGATCTTCACCAAACTCAACAGGTATTGAGAACTCTACAATTCAGGGCTGTATGCGAAACATTATTTGATTCTGTTTGAATGTGCGGCAGTCATCGTTTGCCATAGAAACAATTACTCTTGTTAAAACATTAAAAGTGGCAGGTAAACTACCCCTTTCCCTTAACCGATCTTCACCAAAATCAATAGGCCATGAGTACTCTGTAACTCAGCACATATGTAAAAAACTATTTGATCTGTTTGAATTAACGACAGTTATCGTTCTTCATGGAAAATGTTCTCGTTACAACATAAAAATTTGCAGGTAAACTACCCTATCCCCGTAACCGATCTTCACCAAAATCTACAGTCATTGAGTTCTCTACAGTTCAGGAAGGTATGCAAAACATTATTTGATTCTGATTGAATTTACGATAGTTATCATTCGTCATAGAAAAAATTACCCATGTTAAAACATAAAATGTTGCCGGTAAACTACACCTTTCCCTAAACCGATCTTCAACAAAAACAATAGGTCTTGTGAATTCTACAATTCAGGTCTGTATGCAAAACATTTTTGATTCTGTTTGAATTTGCGGCTGTTATCGTTTGCCATAAAAATACCCTTGTTAAAACAAAAAACGTTGCAGGTAAACTACCCCTTTCCCTTAACCAATCTTACCAATCTTCAATAAAAACAATAGATCTTGAGTACTCTACAAATCAGGACATTATGCATAAAATATTTGATTCTGTTTGAATGTGTGGCAGATATCGTTCGTCATGGAAACATATCTCTTGTCACAACATAGAATGTTGCTGGTAAACTACCCGTTCCCTTAACCGATCTTCACCAAAATCAACAGACCTTGAGTTCTCTACAACTCAGGAAAGTGTGCAAAAAATTATTTGATTCTCTTTGTTTTTTCGGCAGTTATCGTTCGTCATAAAAAATTACCCTTTTTAAACATAAAACGTTGCTGATAAACTACCCCTTTCCCGTAACCGATGTTCAACAAAATCAACAGACCTTGAGTTCTCTTTAGTTCAAAAAGGTATGCAAAAACGTAGATCAGTCTGTTTGAATTTACGGCAGTTATCGTTCGTCATATAAACAATTATCCTTGCTAAAACATAAAATTTTGTCGGTAAACTACCCCTTTCCCTTAACCGATCTTCACCAACACCAATAGGTATTGAGAACTCTACAATACAGGGCTGTATGCAAAACAGCATTTGATTCTGTTTGAATTTGCGGCTGTTATCTTTTGCCATAGAAAAATATCGGTATGGAGAACCATACATGACTTCCATGTTCTAAGATTTATAATTAAAATAATATTCGAAATAAAATATTTCCATAGAAACTACGTCTTTCTACTTATTGCTTCAGCATTAACCACAGTACTGTGGTCACTAACGTATACCACCTCACGTTTTCGCACTCGATTTTCACTGATGATGGCAGTCGATGCCACTGCCGAAAAGTCTGGTTTTGCAGAAAACATTGGACTACGGCTAAACAGCCCGGGAAGCAATTTTAACAAAAAACTACTTCTTTGTTGCCAATAACGTAGTACACATATAAAAAATTCTCCCCTCCATCTCCAACTATAAATATTAATAATAGAAAATTACCCCCACCCCGTTCACCTAACCTCTTCATTTATAGATATTTCATCTACGTTTCTACAGTGGATTATTATGAGCTTCTTATCAGGATACTTTATTTATAAAAATTAAGTACTTTACTCTTCTTAAATCATAAAATGTTTCCGGTAAACTACCCCTTTCTCTTAACCGATCTTCTCCAAAATCAATAGACCTTCAGTCCTCTACAATTCAGGGATGCATGCAAAAAAAATTTGATTCTGTTTGTATGTGCGGCAGCTATCGTTCGTCATGGAAACATTTCTCTTGTCACAACATAAAATGTTACCGGTAAACTACCCCTTCCCTTAACCGATCTTCACTAACACCAATAGGTATTGAGAACTCTACAATACAGGGCTGTATGCAAAACAGCATTTAATTCTGTTTGAATTTGCGGCTCTTATCTTTTGCCATAGAAAAATATCGGTATGGAGAACTATACATAACTTCATGTTCTAAGATTTATATTTAAAATCAAATTCGAAATGAAATATTTCCATAGAAACTACGTCTTTCTACTTATTGCTTCAGCATTAACCACAGTACTGTGGTCACTAACGTATACCACTTCACGTTTTCGCACTCAATTTTCACTGATGATGGCAGTCAATGGCACTGCCGTAAAGTCTGGTTTTGCAGAAAGCATTGGACTACGGCTAAACAGCCCGGGAAGCAATTTTAACAAAAAACTACTTCTTTGTTGCCGATAAGGTAGCACACATATACAAAATTCTCCCCTCCATCTTCAACTATAAATTTTAATAAAAGAAAATTACCCCCACCCCGTTCACCAAACCTCTTCATTTATAGATATTTCATCTACGTTTCTGCAGTGGATTATTATGAGCTTCTTATCATGATACATTATTTATAAAAATTAAGTACTTTACTCTTGTTAAATCATAAAATATTCCAGGTAAACTACGCCTTTCTCTTAACCGATCTTCTCCAAAATCAACAGACCTTCAGTCCTCTACAATTCACGGATGCATGCAAAAAAATATTTGATTCTGTTTGAATGTGCGGCAGTTATCGTTCGTCATGGAAACATTTCTCTTGTTACAACATAAAATGTTGCAGGTAAGCTACCCCTTTCCCTTAACCGATCTTCATCAAAATCAACAGACCTTGTGTCCTCTATAAATCAGGAAAGTGTGCAAAAAATTATTTGATTCCCTTTGAATTTTCGGCAGTTACCGTTCGTAATAAAAAAATTACCCTTTTTAAAACATAAAACGTTGCTGATAAACTACCCCTTCCCCTTAATCGAGCTTCAACAAAATCAACAAACCTTGAGTTCTCTTTAGTTCAAAAAGGTATGCAAAAACGTAGTTGATTATGTTTGAATTTACGGCAGTTAACGTTCGTCTTATAATAAATTACCCTTGTTAAAACATAAAATGTTGCAGGTAAACTACCCCTTTCCCTTAACCGATCTTCACCAACACCAATAAATATTGAGAATTATACAATACAGAGCTGTATGCAAACATTCTGTTTGAATTTGCGGCTGTTATCGTTTTCCATAGAAAAAATTACCCTTGATAAAAAACCGTTGCAGTTAAACTACCCCTTTCCTTACCGATCTTCACCAAAAACAATAGGTCTTGATTACTCTACAAAGTAGGGCTGTATGCAAAAACTTATTTGATTCTGTTTGAATTTGCGGCTGTTATCGTTTGCCACAGAAACAAATTACCTCTGTTAAAACATTAAATGTTGCTGGTAAACTACCCCTTTCCCTTAACCGATCTTCACCAAGAACAACAGATCACGAGTACTCTACAAATAAGGGCAGTATGCAAAAAATTATTTGATTCTGATTGACTTTGCGGCTGTTATCGTTTGGCATAAAAAAAATCTATTGACACACAGCCAGACAGACACACACACAGACACTTTTCGAAAAATGACTTTTTCCATGTGTAGTGTAGTACAATCAGAATCTGCAATAATCTCGAACACGATTCTTTTTGCCATCACCATACTTCCATTTCCTTAAGGAACATTAAATAAAATATCGTATACATGACTTCCATATTCTAAGATTTATATTTAAAATCATTTTCAGCCAAACAGCCAGGCTGTGTCTTACCTGCCTTTTTATTGCTGTATTAAATGAAAAATATTATATTACATTAAAATGAAAAAATTATAATTTTATTGCCTGGCAACAAAATTATTTTATTTTTAACAATTACCATTGTTTAAAAAAGTTTAAATCAATTTTCAAGTACTTTACTCTTGTTAAAACGTAAAAGGTTGCAGGTAAACTACCCCTTCCCCTTAACCGATCTTCACCAAAATCGAAAGTCATTGAGACCTCGACAATTCAGGGATGTATGCAAAAAATTATTTGATTCTATTTGAATTTGCGGCTGTTATCGTTTGCCATAAAAATACCCTTGTTAAAACAAAAAACTTTGCAGGTAAACTACCCCTTTCCCTTAACCAATCTTACCAATCTTCACCAAAAGCAATAGATCATGAGTACTCTACAAATCAGGACTTTATGCAAAAATTATTTGAATCTGTTTGAATGTGCGGCAGTTACCGTTCGTCATGGAAACATTTCTCTAGTCACAACATAGAATGTTGCAGGTAAACTACCCCTTCCCTTAACCGATCTTCACCAAAATCTACAGACCTTGAGTTCTCTACAAATCAGGAATGTGTGCAAAAATTATTTGATTCTCTTTGAATTTTCGGCAGTTAACTTTCGTCATAAAAAAATTAGCCTTTTTAAAACATAAAACGTTGCTGATAAACTACCCCTTTTCCTTAACCGATCTTCAACAAAATCAACAGACCTTGAGTTCTCTTTAGTTCAAAAAGGTATGCAAAAACGTAGTTGAATCTGTTTGAATTTACGGCAGTTATCGTTCGTCATATAAAAAATTACCCTTGTTAAAACTTAAAATGTTGCCGGTAAACTTCCCCTTTCACTTAACCAATCTTACCAATCTTCACCAAAAACAATAGATCTTGAATACTCTACAAATCAGGACTTTATGCAAAAATTATTTTTTTCTGTTTGAATGTGCGGCAGTTATCGTTCGTCATGGAAACATTTCTCTTGTCACAACATAGAATGTTGCAGGTAAACTACCCCTTCCCTTAACCGATCTTCACAAAAATCAACAGACCTTGAGTTCTCTACAACTCAGGAAAGTGTGCAAAAAATTATTTGCTTCTCTTTGAATTTTCAGCAGTTATCGTTCATAATAAAAAAATTACCCTTTTTAAACTTAAAACGTTGCTGATAAACTACCCCTTTCCCTTAACCGATCTTCAACAAAATCAACAGACCTTGAGTTCTCTTTAGTTCAAAAAGATATGCAAAAACGTAGTTGAATCTGTTTGAATTTTCGGCAGTTATCGTTCGTCATATAAAAAATTACCCTTGTTAAAACATAAGATGTTGCCGGTAAACTACCCCTTTCCCTTAACCGATCTTCACCAACACCAATAGGTATTGAGAACTCTACAATACAGGGCTGTATGCAAAACAGCATTTGATTCTGTTTGAATTTGCGGCTGTTATCTTTTACCAAAAAAAATATCGGTATGGAGAACCATACATGACTTCCATGTTCTAAGATTTATAATTAAAATAATATTCTTAATGAAATATTTCTATAGAAAGTACGTCTTTCTACTTATTACTTCAGCTTTAAACACAGTACTGTGGTTACTAACGTATACCACCTCACGTTTTCGCACTCGATTTTCACTGATGATGGCAGTGGATGCCACTGCCGAAAAGTCTGGTTTTGCAGAAAACATTGGACTACGGCTAAACAGCCCGGGAAGCAATTTTAACAAAAAACTACTTCTTTGTTGCCAATCACGTAGTACACATATAAAAAATTCTCCCCTCCATCTCCAATTATAAATTATAATAGAAAATTACCCCCACCCTGTTCACCTAACCTCTTCATTTATAGATATTTCATCTACGTTTCTACAGTGGATTATTATGAGCTTCTTATCAGGATACTTTATTTATAAAAATTAAGTACTTTACTCTTGTTAAATCATAAAATGTTTCAGGTAAACTACCCCTTTCTCTTAACCGATCTTCTCCAAAATCAATAGACCTTCAGTCCTCTACAATTCAGGGATGCATGCAAAAAATATTTGATTCTGTTTGAATGTGCGGCAGC
The DNA here is from genome assembly GCA_034769895.1 of Magicicada septendecula. Taxonomy (NCBI): domain Eukaryota; kingdom Metazoa; phylum Arthropoda; class Insecta; order Hemiptera; family Cicadidae; genus Magicicada; species Magicicada septendecula. Next base: position 1,218,591,267 of record CM068367.1, read on the forward strand.
TATCGTTCGTCATGGAAACATTTCTCTTGTTACAACATAAAATGTTGCTGGTAAACTACCCGTTTCCCTTAACCGATCTTCAAGAAAATCAACACACCTTGAGTTCTCTACAACTCAGGAAAGTGTGCAAAAAATTATTTGATTCTCTTTGAATTTTCGGCAGTTACCGTTCGTAATACCAAAATTACCCTTTTTAAAACATAAAACGTTGCTGATAAACTAACCCTTTCCGTTAACCGATGTTCACCAAAAACAATAGGTCTTGAGTACTCTATAAATTAGGGCTGTATGCAAAAAATTATTTGATTCTGTTTGAATTTGCGGCTGTTATCGTGTGCCATATAAAATACCCTTGTTAAAACATAAAATTTTGCAGGTAAACTACCCCTGTACCTTAACCGATCTTCACAAAAAAAAATAGGTCTTGAGAACTCTGCAGCTTAGGGCTGTATGCAAATAACCATTTGATTCTGTTTGAATTTGCGGCTGTTATCGTTTGCCATAGAAAATACACTTGTTAAAACATAAAACGTTGCAGGTAAACTACCCCTTTCCCTTAACCGATCTTTACCAAAATCAACAGATCTTGAGAACTCTACAATTCAGTGCGGTATGCAAAATATTGTTTGATTTTGTTTGAATTTGCGGCTGTTATTGTTTGCCATAGAAAAAAATTACCCTTGATAAAAAACCGTTGCAGGTAAACTACCCCCTTCCTTAACCGATCTACACCAAACACAATAGGTCTTGAGTACTCTACAAATTAGGGCTGTATGCAAAAAATTATTTGATTCTGTTATTATTTGCGGCTGTTATCGTTTGCCATAGAAAATACCCTTGTTAAAACATAAAATGTTGCCGGTAAACTACCCCTTTCCCTTATCCGATCTTTACCAAAATCAACAGGTCTTGAGAGCTCTGCAATTCAGGGCTGTATGCAAAATATTGTTTGATTGTCTTTGAATTTGCGGCTGTTATTGTTTGCCATAGGAACAAATTACCTTGTAGAGGACTGCCATAAAACGATGCCGGTAAACTACCCCTTTCGCTTTAACCGACATTCACCAAAAACAGTATGTCTTGAGTACTCTACAAATCAGGACTGTATGCAAAAGAGTAGTTGATTCTGTTGAAATTGCGGCTGTTATCGTTTGCCATAGAAAAAAATTACCCTTGATTAAAAAAAAACTGTATCAGGGAAACTACCCCTTTCCCTTAACCTATCTTCACCAAACACAACAGGAATTGAGAACTCTACAATTCAGGGCTGTATGCGAAACATTATTTGATTCTGTTTGAACGTGCGGCAGTCATCGTTTGCCATAGAAACAATTACTCTTGTTAAAACATTAAAAGTTGCATGTAAACTACCTCTTTCCCTTAACCGATCTTCTCCAAAATCAATAAGCCATGAGTACTCTGTAACTCAGGCACATATGTAAAAAACTATTTGATCTGTTTGAATTTACGGCAGTTATCGTTCTTCATGGAAAATGTTCTCGTTACAACATAAAAATTTGCAGGTAAACTACCCTATCCCCGTAACCGATCTTCACCAAAATCTATAGTCATTGAGTTCTCTACAGCTCAGGAAGGTATGCAAAACATTATTTGATTCTGATTGAATTTACGGTAGTTATCATTCGTCATAGAAAAAATTACCCATGTAAAACATAAAATGTTTCCGGTAAACTACCCCTTTCCCTAAACCGATCTTCAACAAAAACAATAGGTCTTGTGAATTCTACAATTCAGGTCTGTATGCAAAAAATTATTTAATTTTGTATTGATTTACGGCTGTTTACTTTTGCCATAGAAAATACCCTTGTCTAAACATAAAATCTTGTTGGTAAACTACCCCTTTCCCTTTACCGATCTTCACCAAAAACAGTATATTTTGAGTACTCTACAAATCAGGACTGTATGCAAAAGAGTAGTTGATTCTGTTTGAATTTGCGGCTGTTATCGTTTGCCATAGAAAAAAATTACCATTGATTAAAAAAAAACTGTTGCAGGGAAACTACCCCTTTCCCTTAACCGATCTTCACGAAAAACAATAGGTCTTGAGTACTCTACAAACCAGGGCTGTATGCAAAATTATTTGATTCTGTTTGAATTTGCGGCTGTTACCGTTTGCCATAGAAAAAAAATCTACAGACACACAGATAGATAGACAGACAGAGAGAGAGACACACAGACACTTTTCGAAAAATGACTTTTTTTGTGTTTTGAGGGTAGTACACTCAGAATCTGCAATAATCTAGAACACGATTTTTTTGCCATCACCATACTTCCATTTCCTTAAGGAACATGGAAGTAAACATTACCCTTGATAAAAAAAAATGTTGCTGGTAAACTACCCCTTTCCCTTAACCGATATTCACCAAACACAACAGGACTTGAGAACTCTACAATTCAGGGCTGCATGCAAAAAAATATTTGATTCTGTTTGAATGTGCGGCAGTTATCGTTCGTCATGGAAACATTTCTCTTGTTACAACATAAAATGTTGCAGGTAAACTACCCCTTTCCCTAAACCGATCTTCAACAAAAACAATAGGTCTTGTGAATTCTACAATTCAGGTCTGTATGCAAAACATTATTTGATTCTGTTTGAATTTGCGGCTGCTATCATTTGCCATAAAATATACCTTTGTTAAAACAAAAAACGTTGCAGGTAAACTACCCCTTCCCCTTAACCGATCTTCACCAAAATCGAAAGTCATTGAGACCTCTACAATTCAGGGATGTATGCAAAAAATTATTTGATTCTGTTTGAATTTGCGGCTGCTATCATTTGCCATAAAATATACCTTTGTTAAAACATAAAATGTTGCAGGTAAACTACCCCTTTCCCTAAACCGATCTTCAACAAAAACAATAGGTCTTGTGAATTCTACAATTCAGGTCTGTATGCAAAACATTATTTGATTCTATTTGAATTTGCGGCTGTTATCGTTTGCCATAAAAATACCCTTGTTAAAACAAAAAACTTTGCAGGTAAACTACCCCTTTCCCTTAATCAATCTTACCAATCTTCACCAAAACAATAGATCTTGAGTACTCTACAAATCAGGACTATATGCAAAAATTATTTTATTCTGTTTGAATGTGCTGCAGTTATCGTTCGTCATGGAAACATTTCTCTTGTCACAACATAGAATGTTGCAGGTAAACTACCCCTTCCCTTAACCGATCTTCACCAAAATCAACAGACCTTGAGTTCTCTACAACTCAGGAAAGTGTGCAAAAATTATTTGATTCTCTTTGAATTGTCGGCAGTTATCGTTCGTCATAAAAAATTAGCCTTTTTTAAACATAAAACGTTGCTGATAAACTACCCTTTTCCCTTACCCGATCTTCAACAAAATCAACAAACCTTGAGTTCTCTTTAGTTCATAAAGGTATGCAAAAAAGGTAGTTGAATCTGTTTGAATTTACGGCAGTTATCGTTCGTCATATAAAAAATTACCCTTGTTAAAACATAAAATGTTGCTGGTAAACTACCCCTTTCCCTTAACCAATCTTACCAATCTTCACCAAAAACAATAGATCTTGAGTACTCTACAAATCAGGACTATATGCAAAAATTATTTGATTCTGTTTGAATGTGCGGCAGTTATCGTTCGTCATGGAAACCTTTCTCTTGTCACAACATAGAATGTTGCAGGTAAACTACCCCTTCCCTTAACCGATCTTAACAAAAATCAACAGACCTTGACTTCTCTACAACTCAGGAAAGTGTGCAAAAAATTATTTGATTCTCTTTGAATTTTCGGCAGTTCTCGTTCGTCATAAAAAAATTACCCTTTTTAAACATAAAACGTTGCTGATAAACTACCACTTTCCCTTAACCGATCTTCAACAAAATCAACAGACTTTGAGTTCTCTTTAGTTCAAAAAGGTATGCAAAAACGTAGTTGAATCTGTTTGAATTTACGGCAGTTATCGTTCGTCATATAAACAATTACCCTTGTTAAAACATAAAATGTGGCCGGTAAACTACCCCTTTCCGTTAACCGATCTTCACCAACACCAGTAGGTATTGAGAACTCTACAATACAGGGCTGTATGCAAAACAGCATTTGATTCTGTTTGAATTTGCGGCTGTTATCTTTTGCCATAGAAAAATATCGGTATGGAGAACCATACATGACTTCCATGTTCTAAGATTTATAATTAAAATAATATTCGAAATGAAATATTTCCATAGAAACTACGTCTTTCTACTTATTGCTTCAGCATTAACCACAGTACTGTGGTCACTAACGTATACATCCTCACGTTTTCGCACTCGATTTTCACTGATGATGTCAGTCGATGCCACTGCCGAAAATTCTGGTTTTGCAGAAAACATTGGACTACGGCTAAACAGCCCGGGAAGCAATTTTAACAAAAAACTACTTCTTTGTTGCCAATAACGTAGTACACATATAAAAAATTCTCCCCTCCATCTCCAACTATATATTTTAATAATAGAAAATTACCCCCACCCTGTCCACATAACCTCTTCATTTATAGATATTTCATCTACGTTTCTACAGTGGATTATTATGAGCTTCTTATCAGGATACTTTATATATAAAAATTAAGTACTTTACTCTTGTTAAATCATAAAATGTTTCAGGTAAACTACCCCTTTCTCTTAACCGATCTTCTCCAAAATCAATAGACCTTCAGTCCTCTACAATTCAGGGATGCATGCAAAAAATATTTGATTCTGTTTGAATGTGCGGCAGCTATCGTTCATCATGGAAACATTTCTCTTGTTACAACATAAAATGTTGCAGGTAAACTACCCGTTTCCCTTAACCGATCTTCAAGAAAATCAACAGACCTTGAGTTCTCTACAACTCAGGAAAGTGTGCAAAAAATTATTTGATTCTCTTTGAATTTTCGGCAGTTACCGTTCGTAATACCAAAATTACCCTTTTTAAAACATAGAACGTTGCTGATAAACTAACCCTTTCCCTTAACCGATGTTCACCAAAAACAATAGGTCTTGAGTACTCTATAAATTAGGGTTGTATGTAAAAAATTATTTGATTCTGTTTGAATTTGCGGCTGTTATCGTGTGCCATATAAAATACCCTTGTTAAAACATAAAATGTTGCAGGTAAACTACCCCTGTACCTTAACCGATCTTCACCAAAAAAAATAGGTCTTGAGAACTCTGCAGCTTAGGGCTGTATGCAAATAACCATTTGATTCTGTTTGAATTTGCGGCTGTTATCGTTTGCCATAAAAAATACACTTGTTAAAACATAAAACGTTGCAGGTAAACTACCCCTTTCCCTTAACCGATCTTTACCAAAATCAATAGATCTTGAGAACTCTACAATTCAGGCCTGTATGCAAAGTATTGTTTGATTGTGTTGAATTTGCGGCTGTTATTGTTTGCAATAAAAAACAAATTACCCTTGATTAAAACAAAAATGTTGCTGGTAAACTATCCCTTTCCCTTAACCAATCTTCACCAAAAACAATACATCTTGAGTACTCTACAAATCAGGTCTGTATGCAAAAAAATTATTTGATTCTGTTTAACTTTGCGGCTGTTATCGTTTGCCATAAAAAAATCTACATACACACAGACAGACACACGCACAGAAACTTTTCGAAAAATGACTTTTTCCATGTGTAGTGTAGTACAATCAGAATCTGCAGTAATCTCGAACACGATTTTTTTGCCATCACCATACTTCCATTTCCTTAAGGAACATGGAATAAAAATTACCCTTGATAAAAACCGTTGCTGGTAAACTACCCCTTTCCCTTAACCGATCTTCACCAAAAACAATCAGTCTTGAGTACTCTACAAATAAGGGCTGTATGCAAAAAATTATTTGATTTTGTATGGATTTGCGGCTGTTTACGTTTGCCATAGAAAAAAATCTACAGACACACAGACAGATAGACAGACAGAGAGAGACACACACAGACACTTCCTGAAAATAATTTTTTCATGTTTAGAGGGTAGTACAATCAGAATCTGCAATAATCTAGAACACGATTTTTTTGCCATCACCATACTTCCATTTCCTTAAGGAACATGGAGTTAAAAATTACCCTTGAAAAAAAAACGTTGCTGGTAAACTACCCCTTTCTTTTAACTGATCTTCACCAAAAACAATAGGTCTTGAGTACTCTATAAATTAGGGCTTAATGCAAAAAATTATTTGATTCTGTTTGAATTTGCGGCTGTTATCGTTTACGTTAGAAAACACCTTTGTTAAAACATAAAATGTTGCATGTAAACTACCCTTTTACCTTAACGGATCTTCACCAAAAAAAACAGGTCTTGAGAACTCTGCAATTTAGGGCTGTATGCAAATAATCATTTGATTCTGTTTGAATTTGCGGCTGTTATCATTTGCCATAAATACCCTTGAGTTCTCTACAAATCAGGAAAGTGTGCAAAAATTATTTGATTCTCTTTGAATTTTCGGCAGTTATCGTTCGTCATAAAAAATTACCCTTTTTAAAACATAAAACGTTGCTGATAAACTACCCCTTTCCCTTAACCGATCTTCAAAAAAATCAACAGACCTTGAGTTCTCTTTAGTTCAAAAAGGTATGCAAAAACGTAGTTGATTCTGTATGAATTTACGGCAGTTATCGTTCGTCATATAAAAAACTACCATTGTTAAAACATAAAATTTTGCCGGTAAACTACCCCTTTCCCTTAACCGATCTTCACCAACTCCAATAGGTATTGAGAACTCTACAATACAGGGCTGTATGCAAAACAGCATTTGATCTGTTTGAATTTGCGGCTGTTGTCTTTTGCCATAGAAAAATATCGGTATGGAGAACCATACATGACTTCCATGTTCTAAGATTTATAATTAAAATAATATTCGAAATGAAATATTTCCATAGAAACTACGTCTTTCTACTTATTGCTTCAGCATTAACCACAGTACTGTGGTCACTAACGTATACCACCTCACATTTTCGCACTCGATTTTCACTGATGATGGCAGTCGATGCCACTGCCGAAAAGTCTGGTTTTGCAGAAAACATTGGACTACGGCTAAACAGCCCTGCAAGCAATTTGAACAAAAAACTACTTCTTTGTTGCCAATAACGTAGTACACATATAAAAAATTCTCCCCTCCATCTCCAACTATAAATTTTAATAATAGAAAATTACCATTACCACCACACTGTTCACCTAACCTCTTCATTTATAGATATTTCATCTACGTTTCTACAGTGGATTATTATTAGCTCCTTATCAGGATACTTTATTTATAAAAATTAAGTACTTTACTTTTGTTAAATCATAAAATGTTTCAGGTAAACTACCCCTTTCTCTTAACCGATCTTCTCCAAATTTAATAGACCTTCAGTCCTCTACAATTCAGGGATGCATGCAAAAAATATTTGATTCTGTTTGAATCTGCGGCAGCTTTCGTTCGTCATGGAAACATTTCTCTTGTTGCAACATAAAATTTTGCCGGTAAACTACCCCTTTCCCTTAACCGATCTTCAAGAAAATCAACAGACCTTGAGTTCTCTACAAATCAGGAAAGTGTGCAAAAAATTATTTGATTCTCTTTGAATTTTCGGCAGTTACCATTCGTAATAAAAAAATAACCCTTTTTAAAACATAAAACGTTGCTGATAAAATACCCCTTCCCCTTAACCGATCTTCAACAAAATCATCAGACCTTGAGTTATCTTTAGTTCAAAAAGGTATGCAAAAACGTAGTTGATTCTGTTTGAATTTACGGCAGTTATCGTTCGTCTTATAAAAAATTACCCTTGTTAAAACATAAAGTGTTGGAGGTAAACTACCCCTTTCCCTTATCCGATCTTTACCAAAATCAATAGGTCTTGAGAACTCTACAATTCAGGGCTTTATACAAAATATTGTTTGATTGTGTTTGAATTTGCGGCTGTTATTGTTTGCCATATAAACAAATTACCCTTGATTAAAACAAAAATGTTTCTGGTAAACTATCCCTTTCCCTTAACCGATCTTCACCAAAACAGTATATCTTGAGTACTCTACAAATCAGGACTGTATGCAAAAATTATTTGATTCTGTTTGAATTTGAGGCTGTTATCGTTTGCCATAGAAAAAAAATCTACAGACACACAGACAGATAGACAGACAGAGAGAGACACACACAGACACTTTTCGAAAAATGACTTTTTTCATGTTTTGAGGGTAGTACAATCTGAATCTGCAATAATCAAGAACATGATTTTTTTGCCATCACCATACTTCCATTTCCTTAAGGAACATGGAAGTAAAAATTACCCTTGATAAAAAGAACGTTGCTGGTAAACTACCCCTTTCCCTTAACCGATCTTCACCAAACACAACAGGTCTTGAGAACTCTACAATTCAGGGCTGTATGCGAAACATTATTTGATTCTGTTTGAATGTGCGGCAGTCATCGTTTGCCATATAAACAATTACTCTTGTTAAAGCATTAAAAGTGGCTGGTAAACTACCCCTTTCCCTTAACCGATCATCACCAAAATCAATAGGCCATGAGTACTCTGTAACTCAGGCACATATATAAAAAACTATTTGATTCTGTTTGAATTTACGGCAGTTATCGTTCTTCATGATAAAATTTCTCTTGTTACTACATAAAATGTTGCTGGTAAACTAGCCCTTTTCCTTAACCGATCTTCACCAAAATCAACACGCATTGAGTTCTCTACAATGTAGGGAAGTATACAAAACATTATTTGATTATGTTTTAATTTACGGCAGTTATCATTCGTCATAGAAAAAATTACCCATGTTATCACACAAAACGTTGCAGGTAAATTACACCTTTCTCTTAACTGATCTTCACCAAAATCAACAGGTCTTGAGTCCTCTACAATTCAGGGATGCATGCAAAACATTATTTGATTCTGTTTGAATGTACGGCAGTTATTGTTTGTCTTAGAAACAATTACTCTTGTTATAATATTAAAAGTGGCATGTAAACTACTGTGCCGTGGTTATATTAAAGGTAAACGCCATGGCCTGTTTTAATGTAATTCCGTACGTTCGGTGCCTTGTCGCCGCTTGTTAGATTGCCCGCGAGCGATATCGAGATTTAGTCAGCCACCGTGACCTTGATCTGTGACGTCATTTGGTTGGCCGTTTTGCCTGTGCTTTGACAACGAGATCTATTCAGCAGTGTTTTGGGTTTTATAATTTTTGCAGCGGTAACTCTCACCTCTTTCTCTTTCAACTTTGGTACAGTGCGGGCAGTGACAGTTTGCAGTTCTTAACAGCTATTATGATTCGTTAATCCTATAAAGAGCTTCAGGTGAGCCAGTATTCACGATTTAATTATTAATTAATTGGGGCTCATGTGTGTAAAATGTAATGATAGTGTGTGTGTGTGTGGCTCTGACTGTCCATGTTCGTCCCAGTATGAATAAGACACGTGGTTAAATGATTTAAAGTAAATTTAAAGAAATAATGTTAGAGGCAATGAAAACTTAAAGCAGAGGAATTGAATGGGTTATAAAATTAGAATTGTGATTACGCTGAAGTCTAGTTGTTAATTGAAATAGTTTATAAATGTAATTACAGAGACCATGCGCCTGTAAGTCATTGATAATGTGAATTTAAATCTAGAAAGTAACCCATGAAAATTAAGCTTGGAATTGTATTGATTTAATGGTGATGAATCAAAATTTAATATTCAAATTAATAACTTGAAGTATGAGCTTTACTGGGGTTAATGGCAGGCATTAGTTGAATTGAAATTTTACTGGTATGTGTTTGGGGTTGCATGGCGAAAAGATGTGGGGGCGGTATGTTTTCTTTCTCTGAATCCAATATACAAATAAAATTTTTACAGGATTCCCCGCATAGTCGGGAGATGAAAGGGGTCGACGAGATGGGAACACTTCATCTTTTCCCATCCGCAGAGCGGTGCTTAAGGATCCCCAGATCCCCAGCGCCGTCTTGCCACGCTAGATCACCACCCACACTCAAACTTGGACGGCAGGAATCTCCTTATGTGTTCTCAGAGATCAGGTGGGAACTTTCCTTTTTATTCATCACACACACAATACTCCACCGGTTACCGTGTAACACACACAGAGAAACTCAGTTCTATAAAATAGACTCATACTTCAGAGTTAACATTGCCTGAGCATGTTTTATGTAGACATGCTAAATTGTGCATAGTGGTGACTGTGTTATGAATATGTTATAAGTATTAGTATATTAATCTTTCATGATTTTAAGGGTTACCATTGTCACAATGTAGATATTTAATTTTAATTCCTGGAAAAGAAAACCAATTTCAAAATCAACTTATGAAAACCAAATTTTAAGAAAATGTAATACCCATACAGTACTTGTATCTACCTGTCATATGACTTGTGATCCTGCGCATTCAACTATTTTTCCGGTTCAATTCGTTCTAAATTAAAACTCCTTTTGATTTAATTATAATTATTTGGTTCTGCTTGATTATAGAATATTGATTAAAAATTTATAATTAATTAACAAACTTTCAATGTCTGCTTTACTGTGATCACAATTGTGATCTTAAGGCTACTTGCCTTTCGTTTTATTAATCCAAGTGCTGGGGACAGATAGATGAACACATTTAAGTAATTATATTCAAAAATTTAATTATTATCTACGGATAATTGATTCTCATTATTATGTACTTGTAATAATTTCATGCTGATTAATTGCTCAAGCACTGTGAATGGAAATGAAAAATCTTTTTTATTGAAAGTGAAATACTCTGTGTTTGGTAGTTTTATATGTTGTAATTTAATTGTTAGAGATATTTTTTGAGATGTTATTGTTGCAATCCAACCACATGGTGCTAAAAAAAATTTTAATTGATGTTCAGCCTTAAGAAAAATTAAAACGAAAAGAATTATAATTGTAAAAGAATTTGGTATCAAAATCAAATGATACATTCATAAAATTTTGTTGCTGTTTTACACAAGTGTTTCTTTGCAAGAGCTGTCACAATGGGCTCAGCACATTTTATTTCCATCTAGGCCACGCATCTAGTCTTAAATATTAAGTAACGCCTTCCCAAAATAAAAAAAAATAATTAAATAAATGAAAAAAAATGTTTTGGGGGGAGATAAAAAAAGGGGTGTAATAAATTTGGAGCGGCGTTTCAATGGTAGCAGAGCATGGTTCTTTTTGAGCCCCTGAGCTGAAAATGTGACAGGACTTGCAAGGTAGCTTGGGAGGTTTTCTTTGGTGGATTTTTGCAGGGTGAGATTTCGGGTTCAGTAAAAGAGGGTGTGGGCACAAACAGACATATGTTGAAAGAGAAAAGAGATTGAAACAAGATTTTATTGGTGTTATATGTTAATTGTATAAAATGTTGATGTTGTATTTTGTGTGTTATATATATGTTAGATTAGATGTGATATATATATATAATATATTGTTACAACACAAAAAGCTGCCCCAATACCAGAGAAAAAACTATAATGAATTAACTGTATTAAACTAATGAAAATAAAATGACTATGACGAGACAAATGAGTATGACCCAACCCAAGTGATTGACCCAATAAAGAAATAAAATGAGAAGGTATAAACTCAAATAATGATAAAAAAGACACAAACAAATAATAAATGTAAATAAATTGAGAAGGTAAAAACTCAAATAATGATGAAAAAGACACAAACAAATAATAAATGTAAATAAAATGAGAAGGTATAAACTCAAATAATGCTGAAAAAGGCACAAACAAATAATAAATGTCTAATAACAAGTATTAAAATTAAATAAAATAGTCTCAGTTAAAGTACACTAACCATAGTAATAGATATTATATGTTATTAATAACTCTATGATGATAAGTAAATCAAAACATAAAATTGTTGACAGACTAACTATCAATTGTGTATAAAACAATAAAAAACCCAGAAGTGAGAGATAGGTAGGAAGTGAAAGTGATTAACAGTGTAAGTGTTAGAAGTGAGTAAAAGAAATCAATATTAGGGAATAACCACTATTAACACTAAAAAAAAGTACAGTAAAAAAGTACAAAGTGCAAGTGTAACCCAAAATAGAGATAAATAACCAGAGATTATAAATCAGAACTCATATAGAAGTGAGAGTGAACAAATAAATATAAAACACAACATATAGGTAAAGACACCAAAACCAGTGATTAACACTATAGTTTAAGGGTGAAAGGTACCAAAAAATAGGAATAACCAGAATATTGTTATTATAGTTAGAATTGATAGTAGATTAGTAATACAGTTTTATTCAGGATAAAAATCCCATAATGATATTAAGGATGTTATTGTTACAATGTTTAAATAGTAAAAATATATAGTAAATGTTAAAATATAGATAGACAACCAATCTAATAGTGTTAAATAAGAATAAACTAAATAATATGAGTGCAAAATAAATAAAACATCCTATGTTAATAAAAATGTTCAAAGAGATAATTATCAAAATAGTATAGATGGTGTTATAAAAATATTCACCAAAATTGTTATTTGTTCAATTAAAAGAGTTAAGTTATAAGAAGGAATATGGCTGAAAAGTAAACAGACCATAAACCTAATTTTTGTGTTATGTTTTATAAGTAATATTAAATGATAAACAAGTTATAAGAAATGGCAATAGATATGAGTAAGGAGATAAAATTTTACAAACATAATAATAATCATTAGAGTAAAGACAGAAAAAGAAATAAGAGAATAACAGACAAGCAATGATTTTGGTAAAGTAATAAGAACATGCAATTATTGTAAAACAGCCCAAATTAATTCAAAATGGAAACAAGTCATAAATGACACCAAGCAAAGCATATGTAAATGAAAAATAATCTTTAATTTGTGTAAACTAAGAAGATATAGCCAATTACTACTTAGGCCTATAAAATGCCTAACTGTATAAATCCAAAATAAACAAATTGTAAGAAATTAACTATTGTATTAGAAAAGCCAGGGCAAGTAACTCATTAAGTACAATTAGTGAACCATATTAAAATGTCAGAGTTAGATTAAAAACATAAAATAAGAAAGAAATGTAATAACATAATATTAACATTTTTATATAATATTGAAACTTTCTCACTTGTCTTTTTCGTCGAACGTGTTTCGGCGTCGTATTCGCCTTTGTCAGCTTAGAACAGACTGCCAGAACTTAGTAACGGTTGTTGCTTGGAAGGTATAGTGGGGGTGGTGTGTAGAGGAAGGGGATTGGCGCATGGATCTGAATTATTGTTTGTTTTATGTATAATTGTGTCGAAAAGTGTATATGATTTATATTGTAATTGGTCGTTTAGTATGTTGTTTGGTTGTGTTGTGTGGTGTTTGTATATTTCATACTGTTCAGCTGTGTTGAGTTTTCGACCTTTGGGTAAGAGGTGTAATATTTCAAGATTAGTATCTATGTTGGTGTAGCTATAGTTATGTGTGTGTATGTGTGTGGCAAACGCAGAATGTATATTGTTGTTGGAGAGGGCCTTTAAGTGTTCAGAGTAACGGGATGAAAAAGATCTTCCCGCCTGGCCTATGTAGAAACTATTGCAGTTATTACAATTTAATTTGTATACACCTGTTCTATTGTATTTGTCTATGTCCGTGTTTGTATCGTTGATGTGTTTTTTGATGGTATTGTTAGTTCTGAATGCTATTTTGTACTTGTGTTTTCTGAATGTGTTGGCAAGTTTGTGTGTGTTGGAGTTATGGTATGTGAGTGTGATATATTTATTGTGTTGTGTGTTGTTGGTATTTTGTGTTTTGTTATTTTTGTTTTTGATGCGTTTGTGTAGTTTGTTTATTAAATTGGGGTTGTAACCGTTTTTCATTGCTATGAATTTGATTGTGTTGAGTTCGTCAGAATAATCTTGTTTACTTAAGGGTATTTTAGTTAGTCTATGGAGTATAATGACAATTGGACAACATTTTTGTCAAAACTTTAATACATGAACAAACCCAGCTTTGTGGGATGTCAAAATGATCTTTGAAAGAAAATATAAACAGTTGTGATAATATCTAATACATAGATAAGAAGACAGAAGAATAATAGCCATCAGAAAATATTTATTCATTTTGAATTAAAATTCAAATATTATAACAATAGACATAAATGTAATCAACCAATTAGAGTACAGACAGTTGCCATAACAACGGGGCATTATTTAATATAATTCCGTTATAAAACATTAGTCCATTATTGACGATCAAGAGATACAGAAGACAAACCATATTCGACTCAATTTTCAATTAAAATAATAATAAATACTTAAAAATTTAACGAGATGAGGATGCAAGAAGTCTAATGAAGAATTAGTCAAATCAACAGAGATAGTAGACCAGATTTTAATATTCAAAATTAATTATTTTATCCAAATTATTTGAAAAAGAAGCCAGATGTAATCCAAAGTATAAATGATGGAAGATTGATGATCGTATCGACCCAACCTAACGAAGAACTAAGTGACTCTTCACCTGAATTCAACAAGATTCGTTAAGTATATCTGAACTACCCGAATTTACGAAATAAATTCTAATTAACTTTTCTCACAACACAAATAACTCTCACTCCGAACTGATAACTAAATTTCTTTCAAGGATTGATTGATAATAAAAACTAAACTTGTATGTAAACATAAAATAACCTAGGTACAAAATACGAATTATTAACACACACTTTTTAACACTTAAAAAACGAATTGTATTTAACTTTAATGGGATATAAGTACCATTGATGTAAGGTAGTGTACTTTATTATCATCTTATTAATATTTTTTTGTAATCAAAAGAACTCAATGATTAAACGAACTGTAGAAAATAAACTTTGACGACAGCCATGTCAATTTAGAAGCGTTTTAATCAAATTTAGCCAACCTTGAGATATTGTCTCTTTATTGCCGGAGCAACATTATTTAATAACAGTATATAATTTTGTACCTAACTGAATAACGATTAACTATTTCACGTTAATAAACTAGTACTGAGTAGTAATAACCGTCCTTTATTTCATTATAAATTGTATTATAAAGTTTGTGTACTTTAGCGACGAGCGAAATTGTCTGCCAGCGTTAGACGTCGGCAGCACGACGAACTACAAGCAAGATTCAAATGCCCGCCAGTTGTGAGGGTAATTTGAATTAGTCTACACTGCATAGAACGACTGCTCAGTTTAACATTTTTAATTGTTTTCATAAACAATTTGGCGCCACCCGGGAAATAAATTTACTCATTGAAGGACAGGTAAGGTTTACACTCGTGAAGCTATCGGTACTGGTAATTGGTGAGTTCGCAACGAACATCGTCAGCGTGGAAAGTTAGAAAAAGTACGACTGTTCGAAACAAACACAAAGTAACGACTACAACGTGTGGGGCTAACACTCGACAAAACACACTTATACAGATTACGACAGAGTGGTCTCGTTACAAATTGACTCTCCATCGCGGGGCTTAACATACATACAGGTTATTATCGTTACAATATATATATTGGATATAAACCAGAGCCAGCGTGGAGCTATTGTTCAGTATGGGTCACACACACGTTTATATATTTTTTTTTCGTATTGTTTAAATTAGCAGCCATCCTTACTTTTCTTTTATAAAATTGCTAAACTGCTATAATTGTTATTATTTAGACAAAGCTTTTCGTCATCACTGACATCTTCAGGTCTTAAACAACCTTTAATTTATTTTTCGAATCATTTTTGTAACATTTTTGTTTGATATCCTGTGTATGTTATTGCTCCTTTATATTTCTTTTCTTCATTTGTTTTTTCTTTTTTGTTCTTTTCTATTTCTTTATTTTCCTCTGAGCCTCCTGGTGGTCTAGTGGCTAGCGCGGGCGCTTGATGCGCTCGTGGTCCCGGGTTCAATTCCCGGCAGAGGCTCCGTACGGCGTGCACTCAGCATCGTGAGGCCGAACTGAGTAGGCGCTGAGATAACAGCGGCGCCTCCTGGCTGTGAATACCGCAACTATCGGCTGGTGGCGCGTTGTACTAGCCATGCAACCGCACACTGCACACAACAGCCGCGCGGTACGCCTTGGTCCTTTCAGGGACTGTTGAGCGGAGGTTTGACTTTGACTTTTTAATTTCCTCTATTTTCTTAACTATTCTATTAATTATTTTAGGGTTGTAATTATTATTTTTTGCTATTTGTTGTATTTTCTTTAATTCTTTTTGTTTCAGTTCTTCATTTTCTAGATAATTTATAGCTCTATAACAAAATGAATTTAATGCTGCCATTTTATAATTGACTGGATGATATGATTCTTGTGGAATTATTAAATCTGAGTATGTTTCTTTCCTGTATATATCGAATTTGAGTTTGTTATCTTCAATTTTTATATTGATATCCAGGAAATTAATTTCTAATCCTCCAATTTTTTCTTGAAATTTTATTGTTTTTTCTATGTTATTTAATTCTTCCGTAAATTTTTTAAATTCATTTACTTCACCTTCCCAAACTATTAGTATGTCATCTACATACCTGATCCATTTTTTAATTCTTCTTTCTTTATCTACATCTTTTAAAATTTTGATTTCAAAGCTATTCATGAATATCTCTGCCATTAATGGTGAAAGCAGTGATCCCATTGGTAATCCATTCTCTTGTATGTAAAATTTGTTGTTAAATCTGAAGTAATTCTGGCTTAGGCATAATTCAGGTTGATTAAGTCAGGTTGTTTAAGACCTGAAGATGTCAGTGATGACGAAAAGCTTTGTCTAAATAATAACAATTATAGCAGTTTAGCAATTTTATAAAAGAAAAGTTTATATTTTTGTTTATATATATATATATATATATATATATATATATATATACTGGCTCACTTTCTTGTTGGAGTTGGTTATTATTTGTCCATTGATTTTCGGTCTGACGAAGGCACTGGTTGATTGATTAATAATTCCGGAGCTGTGGCAGCCCTATTGAGGATATTTTCTAGATAAAACATAATTCTGAATTGATTTCTTTTGTGGAGAATGCGGATATGGTCTGGCCATATACTTGTTCGTGTGTTGTCATTTTTGCTGTAATGGATTTTTAAGCCATTTTTGCCAAGGTTGCTTTAGTGAGAGTTTGCATGCAATATCATATACTTACACATATACACGCTCAGGCACACATGCACACACACTTCAATTCTTCTTTCTTCTAGTTTCGTTTTCTCTCTGAGCTTCTCCCCTCCTGATAGCGATATGTTCATTGGGATTTCCCCGTGCAGCCGAGATACACGTGATGATTATGATTGGGGTGCCAAATGGCTGTGAAATTCTGGGGCAACCAGGTTGCCCTTTTGGGGTGAGGGTGTGCCGTGGCTTATTTGGTAGTTTCATAACATCCGGTTTTCCAGGAATGGGTTGTTAACCCATAGCCAAACCTCCAACCTGGAGGGCCAGGATTGTGATCGAGGTTTTCTCCTCTAGATGGGTTGCTTTCACTACAGCTAAACCTCCTACAAGGTTTTTGCATACATCTTGAACCAAAGGTTGAGACCCCTCACAGAAAATATAATACGGGAATACCAAGCTGGATTCCGACCTGTAAGGTCTACAATCGACCAACTCTTCTCAGTAAAACAGATACTAAGCTGCGGATGGGTACGTGATATTGATGTGTACCAGGTCTTTGTGGACTTCAGGCAAGCGTATGACTCTATTAATAGAGACAAACTGTACACCATAATGCATGAATTTAGAATACCAGGCAAGCTGGTAAGATTAACGCAAGTGACTATGCAGCAGACTGAAGCCCAAGTAAAGGTGGATAGCCAACTAACTGAACCCATAAATATTACACGAGGTCTAAAGCAAGGAGATGGGTTAGCCCCAACACTATTTAATATTGCATTGGAATATGTAATTAGAGGCTTATCAATAAATAGCTCAAATCTGTTAACAAATAAAACTGTACAGATAGCTGCATATGAAGATGACATTAACATCATGTCAAGACGGATCATGGCAGGTAAAGAAATATTTATAGAGCTTAAAAACAAAGCCAAGGAAGTTGGGCTAGCCATAAATATGGATAAAACAAAAATGCTTATCCAAACAAGAAGGGACCAGGTTCATAACAACATCGAGATAGAGGAGGACACAATTGAAGTGGTGGACAATTTCACATATCTCAGAGTGAATCTAGCAAAGACTGGATCAGAGGAGCCGGAGATCCAAAGACGGACCACCATGGCTAACAAGGCGTACTTCGCATTGCTGCCATCATTTAGGTCTGGGGATGTGCACAGGGAAACAAAAATGAAAATATATAGGACTGTCATCAGACCGGTGTTATGCTACGGGTGTGAGGCATGGACAATCACACAGAAAACAGTTGACATAGTAGACACCTTTGAAAGGAAAATCCTCAGACGCATTATAGGCCCAATACAAGAAAATGGCTCATGGAGACTGAGATACAACAATGAACTGTATCAAATATATAAAGAGATACCAGTCTCAAAATTTATAAGATTTCAAAGATTGCGTTGGGCCAGACATGTTATGAGAATGGAGGATGGCAGGAACCCTAAGAGGGCTTTGCTGGGTACATGGGAGGGAACGAGACCTAGAGGAAGACCGAGGAAGAGGTGGGAAGATGGCGTTGCAGAGGATGCGAGAAACATGGGGATAAGAAACTGGAGGAGGGTTGCAGTGGATAGAGTGGATTGGAGGCAGCGATTGGTGGAGGCCAGGCCCTGATTTGGGCTGTAACGCCACAGGAGAGAGAGAGAGAGAGAGAGAGAGAGAGAGAGAGAGAGAGAGAGAGAGAGAGAGAGAGAGAGTGAGAGAGAGAGAGTACCGTGGCTATATTAAAGGTAAACGCCATGGCCTGTTTTAATGTAATTCTGTTCGTTCGGTGCCTTATCGCCACTTGTTAGATTGCCCGCGAGCGATATCGAGATTTAGTCAGCTGCTGTGACCTTGATCTGTGACGTCATTTGGTTGGCCGTTTTGCCTGTGCTTTGACAACGAGATCTATTCAGCAGTGTTTTTGGGTTTTATAATTTCACACAGAGGTAACTCTCACCTCTTTCTCTTTCAACTTTGGTACAGTGCGGACAGTGATGGCGTGCAGTTCTTAACAGCTATTATGATTCGTTAATCCTATAAAGAGCTTCAGGTGAGCCAGTATTCATGATTAAATTATTAATTAATTGGGGTTCGTGAGTGTAAAATGTAATGATAGTGTGTGTGTGTGGCTCTGACTGTCCATGTTCGTTCCGGTATGAATAAGACACGTGGTTAAATGATTTAAAGTAAATTTAAAGAAATAATGTTAGAGGCAATGAAAACTTAAAGCAGAGGAATTGAATGAGTTATAAAATTAGAATTGTGATTACACTGAAGTCTAGTTGTTAATTGAAATAGTTTGTAAATGTAATTACAGAGACCACGTGCCTGTAAGTCATTGATAATGTGAATTTAAATCTAGAAAGTAACCCATAAAAATTTAAGCTTGGAATTGTAATGATTTAACGGTGATGAATTGAAATGTAATATTCAAATTAATAACTTGAAGTATGAGCTTTACTGGGGTTAATGGCAGGGATTTCTTGAATTTAAATTTTAGTGGTGTGTGTTTGGGGTTGCATGGCGAAAAGATGTGGGGGCGGTATGTTCTCTTTCTCTGAATCCAATATACAAATAAAATTTTTACAGGATTCCCCGCATAGTCGGGAGGTGAAAGGGGTCGACGAGATGGGAACACTTCATCTTTTCCCATCCGCAGAGCGGTGCGTAAGGATCCCCAGCGCCGTCTTGCCACGCTAGATCACCACCCACACTCAAACTTGGACGGCAGGAATCTCCTTATGTGTTCTCAGAGATCAGGTGGGAACTTTCCTTTTTATTCATCACACACACAATACTCCACCGGTTACCGTGTAGCACACACAGAGAAACTCAGTTCTATAAAACAGACTCATACTTCAGAGTTAACATTGCCTGAGCATGTTTTATGTAGACATGCTAAATTGTGCATAGTGGTGACTGTGTTATGAATATGTTATAAGTATTATTATATTAATCTTTCATGATTTTAAGGGTTACCATTGTCACAATGTAGATATTTAATTTTAATTCCTGCAAAAGAAAACCAATTTCAAAATCAACTTATGAAAACCAAACTTTAAGAAAATGTAATACCCAGACAGTACTTGCATCTGCCTGTCATATGACTTATGATACTGCGCGTTCAACTATTTTCCGGTTCAATTCGTTCTAAATTAAAACTCCTTTTGATTTAATTATAATTATTTGGTTCTGCTTGATTATAGAATATTGATTAAAAATTTATAATTAATTAACAAACTTTCAATGTCTGCTTTACTGTGATCACAATTGTGATCTTAAGGTTACTTGCCTTCGTTTTATTAATCCAAGTGCTGGGGACAGATTGATGGAAGTATTTGAACACATTTAAGTAATTATTTTCAAAAATTTAATTATTATATACGGATAATTGAGTCTCATTATTATGTACTTGTAATAATTTCATGATGATTAATTGCTCAAGCATTGTGAATGCAAATGAAAAATCTTTTTTATTGAAAGTGAAATACTCTGTGTTTGTTAGTTTTATATGTTGTAATTTAATTGTTAGAGATATTTTTTGAGATGTTATTGTTGCAATCCAACCACATGGTGCTAAAAAAATTGTAATTGATGTTCAGCCTTAAGAAAAATTAAAACGAAAAAATTATAATTATTTTTAATTAGTAATAAGGACATAGCCGGAAAAAGGGCACATAGAGCAAAAACCCATTTTCGGTAAACGGCGATCAAAGATTTAGGTTTTATCTAACTCTTATATTTCAGTTTACACTTTAAGTTGTTGAACCTTTTTTATAGAACATGTTATCATGTATCTAAAATAAAGACAAACCTTGTGTTTATTGAAGTGTGTGCTGTAAAACATTCTAAAGTTTTAACTCATGTTATGTGCCCTTTTTCCAACAATCACCTTTAATGGATGTATTGTGTAGCTAAAATAAAAAAGTAAATTCAAAGAACAAATCATTTTAATACAAAGTTACACAAAAACTGGTAACAAAAGAAGCCTTGTTAAGATGTCTCATCAAACATTTGTTCCAACCAGTCCTGGTCCTCAATGGGCAGGTATTTCATGAGACTTCTAACGTCTTTAATCTTGGCCTGAGATACTTCAGGAAATGGAACTGAGTTAGGCTGAAGTTCTTTTAGGGTTGTCTTGTCCAAATTTTTTAAAAACTTAAAAGGTGTGTAGATAGGTATGAAACTGTTTGAGCACAGTATACTTCCATCAGTTTTGTATTTAGTCATAACATACATTATAGTGAAGTTTAAGATTTTTGCAGACTTCTGAATGTCAATAAACAAAGGCTCAAGGCTCTCGTCCCACTTTTTTATGAGATTGTGGTCCTTAATCACTTGAAAAGGGCTGGGGTTCTGTCGAGCATGAACCATAGCTTCCAGCCATGGCTTTGCAGTTCCAATGACCTCTCTTTTCTTGATGCGTGATCTCACTAGGCCAAAGTTTCGGTCACACTGCGTGAATGAATGGCCCCTTACTGGAAACAACTGAAGAATTTCTACATCAAAAACTTTGCTGAACCATGAACAAAACTTGATCATAGTGGAGTTGCGGTTCTGTCCTCCAGCAGAGTCCGATAACAGAACCACAGTTTTTACCTGTGACAAATTTTCCACATATTTTTTAAGACAATCATATACAAATGATGCAACACTGTTAGAGTTCTTAGAAGCTTGGGATTCCATAAAACAATAAAAGTATGACTCATCATCATTAAACACATGAATGTTAAATGCATACAGCCATAACAGCCTTTTGTAGAATTGGCTTTTAACGTTAAGCTTTGGCACTACTTAATTTTGTGCATAGTCGAATTCACAAACTAAATAAGACGGATCACTCTTCGCCTTTTCAATATACTCTTTTTTCAAAGCCAGTTTTCTTTTAAACTTTCTTTGATGAGTCTGATAAGGCACTTTGCAAGGGTATTTGGGTTTCTTGATAGTTTTAGTTTACATTCTGTACAATAATCGCACACATCACTTTTAGGTTTTACTACACCAAAGTCAAAGGTAGATTTAAAATGCTTAAAATAATGGGGATAACCCATTTTCAAATTTTCATTAGTTTTAGACTTATAAGACTCTTGAAACATAGTGTACAGAGTTTTAATGTTCAACTCTGGATTGTCAAAGTATTTTAAAGAGGTTTTGTTTCCACTGTAATGGCTTTGACTATGGGGAATCGACTCAAGGTGACTTTTCATCAAATCCAAAACATTGGGTTTCAGTTTGCGTGGCCGGTTTGCATGATGACCTCTCCATTCAGTGAAGTCCTCGTCTTTTAGAATTTTCCCTTGTATTACCCTTATTCTTTTGGTTGTAACTTGAAATAATCTTATTAGGAAACCTTTACATACTGCTACTGACAAACCTCCAATGTTAAGACTATAAGTCCAAGTATGATTTCGGGGCTTTTTAGGTTGGACAGTTTCAGTTTTAGGTGCTGTTTTTATCATGCACTTAGAAAGGAAAGAATCTTGAAGTTCTTTACCTTAGTTGTAGAATGATGAAAACAGTTCTTCCTGGTGTTCTTCTGTAAAACTGTTACAGCACTTCTCATTACAGCACTCAACTACATTGAAAAACAGCTTACCACTTACAGTCTTTCCAGACTTTGTAACATACTCTTCACCTCTACATCGTTAGCTTAGCACTTTCAAGTTTCAAATTTGTATTATTACTATAAACTTTGCGTTTACGTTTTACTTTCAAACTAACTTCATCGTTTGACGAGTCCATTGTACTAAATAACAGTAGTAACAACAAAACTAACTAAACATAACCTCAAATACAATGAAATGCAGAAACAACACCACTCAACTGATGTCTGATGCCAGCTGATACAGCTGCACTGCTGTAAAAAATGTGTTGTCAAAGGCTAACGAATAGAGATTTTGATTTGAAGTTTACTGTGCATAGAGAAAACATCATGGTGGATCGTTTAAAGCGATTGCCGGAAAAAGGGCACATAGACCTATGTGCCCTCTTTCCGGCAACGTTTTACAATTGTAAAAGAATTTGGTCTCAAAATCAAGTGATACATTAATAAAATT
Organism: Magicicada septendecula; assembly: GCA_034769895.1. Taxonomy (NCBI): domain Eukaryota; kingdom Metazoa; phylum Arthropoda; class Insecta; order Hemiptera; family Cicadidae; genus Magicicada; species Magicicada septendecula. Next base: position 1,218,614,354 of record CM068367.1, read on the forward strand.
TTGTTGCTGTTTTACACAAGTGTTTCTTTGCAAGAGCTGTCACAATGGGCTCAGCACATTTTATTTCCATCTAGGCCACGCGTCTAGTCTTAAATATTAAGTAACGCCTTCCCAAAATAAAAAAAAATAATTAAATAAATAAAAAAAAAAATTGTGGGGGGAGATAAAAAAGGGGTGTAATAAATTTGGAGCGGCGTTTCAATGGTAGCAGAGCATGGTTCTTTTTGAGCCCCTGAGCTGAAAATGTGACAGGACTTGCAAGGTAGCTTGGGAGGTTTTCTTTGGTGGATTTTTGCAGGGTGAGATTTCGGGTTCAGTAAAAGAGGGTGTGGGCACAAACAGACATATGTTGAAAGAGAAAAGAGATTGAAACAAGATTTTATTGGTGTTATATGTTAATTGTATAAAATGTTGATGTTGTATTTTGTGTGTTATATATATGTTAGATTAGATGTGATATATATATATATATATATATATATAATATATTGTTACAACACAAAAAGCTGCCCCAATACCAGAGAAAAAACTATAATGAATTAACTGTATTAAACTAATGAAAATAAAATGACTATGACGAGACAAATGAGTATGACCCAACCCAAGTGATTGACCCAATAAAGAAATAAAATGAGAAGGTATAAACTCAAATAATGATGAAAAAGACACAAACAAATAATAAATGTAAATAAATTGAGAAGGTAAAAACTCAAATAATGATGAAAAAGACACAAACAAATAATAAATGTAAATAAAATGAGAAGGTATAAACTCAAATAATGATGAAAAAGGCACAAACAAATAATAAATGTCTAATAACAAGTATTAAAATTAAATAAAATAGTCTCAGTTAAAGTACACTAACCATAGTAATAGATATTATATGTTATTAATAACTCTATGATGATAAGTAAATCAAAACATAAAATTGTTGACAGACTAACTATCAATTGTGTATAAAACAATAAAAAACCCAGAAGTGAGAGATAGGTAGGAAGTGAAAGTGATTAACAGTGTAAGTGTTAGAAGTGAGTAAAAGAAATCAATATTAGGGAATAACCACTATTAACACTAAAAAAAAGTACAGTAAAAAAGTACAAAGTGCAAGTGTAACCCAAAATAGAGATAAATAACCAGAGATTATAAATCAGAACTCATATAGAAGTGAGAGTGAACAAATAAATATAAAACACAACATATAGGTAAAGACACCAAAACCAGTGATTAACACTATAGTTTAAGGGTGAAAGGTACCAAAAAATAGGAATAACCAGAATATTGTTATTATAGTTAGAATTGATAGTAGATTAGTAATACAGTTTTATTCAGGATAAAAATCCCATAATGATATTAAGGATGTTATTGTTACAATGTTTAAATAGTAAAAATATATAGTAAATGTTAAAATATAGATAGACAACCAATCTAATAGTGTTAAATAAGAATAAACTAAATAATATGAGTGCAAAATAAATAAAACATCCTATGTTAATAAAAATGTTCAAAGAGATAATTATCAAAATAGTATAGATGGTGTTATAAAAATATTCACCAAAATTGTTATTTGTTCAATTAAAAGAGTTAAGTTATAAGAAGGAATATGGCTGAAAAGTAAACAGACCATAAACCTAATTTTTGTGTTATGTTTTATAAGTAATATTAAATGATAAACAAGTTATAAGAAATGGCAATAGATATGAGTAAGGAGATAAAATTTTACAAACATAATAATAATCATTAGAGTAAAGACAGAAAAAGAAATAAGAGAATAACAGACAAGCAATGATTTTGGTAAAGTAATAAGAACATGCAATTATTGTAAAACAGCCCAAATTAATTCAAAATGGAAACAAGTCATAAATGACACCAAGCAAAGCATATGTAAATGAAAAATAATCTTTAATTTGTGTAAACTAAGAAGATATAGCCAATTACTACTTAGGCCTATAAAATGCCTAACTGTATAAATCCAAAATAAACAAATTGTAAGAAATTAACTATTGTATTAGAAAAGCCAGGGCAAGTAACTCATTAAGTACAATTAGTGAACCATATTAAAATGTCAGAGTTAGATTAAAAACATAAAATAAGAAAGAAATGTAATAACATAATATTAACATTTTTATATAATATTGAAACTTTCTCACTTGTCTTTTTCGTCGAACGTGTTTCGGCGTCGTATTCGCCTTTGTCAGCTTAGAACAGACTGCCAGAACTTAGTAACGGTTGTTGCTTGGAAGGTATAGTGGGGGTGGTGTGTAGAGGAAGGGGATTGGCGCGTGGATCTGAATTATTGTTTGTTTTATGTATAATTGTGTCGAAAAGTGTATATGATTTATATTGTAATTGGTCGTTTAGTATGTTGTTTGGTTGTGTTGTGTGGTGTTTGTATATTTCATACTGTTCAGCTGTGTTGAGTTTTCGACCTTTGGGTAAGAGGTGTAATATTTCAAGATTAGTATCTATGTTGGTGTAGCTATAGTTATGTGTGTGTATGTGTGTGGCAAACGCAGAATGTATATTGTTGTTGGAGAGGGCCTTTAAGTGTTCAGAGTAACGGGATGAAAAAGATCTTCCCGCCTGGCCTATGTAGAAACTATTGCAGTTATTACAATTTAATTTGTATACACCTGTTCTATTGTATTTGTCTATGTCCGTGTTTGTATCGTTGATGTGTTTTTTGATGGTATTGTTAGTTCTGAATGCTATTTTGTACTTGTGTTTTCTGAATGTGTTGGCAAGTTTGTGTGTGTTGGAGTTATGGTATGTGAGTGTGATATATTTATTGTGTTGTGTGTTGTTGGTATTTTGTGTTTTGTTATTTTTGTTTTTGATGCGTTTGTGTAGTTTGTTTATTAAATTGGGGTTGTAACCGTTTTTCATTGCTATGAATTTGATTGTGTTGAGTTCGTCAGAATAATCTTGTTTACTTAAGGGTATTTTAGTTAGTCTATGGAGTATAATGACAATTGGACAACATTTTTGTCAAAACTTTAATACATGAACAAACCCAGCTTTGTGGGATGTCAAAATGATCTTTGAAAGAAAATATAAACAGTTGTGATAATATCTAATACATAGATAAGAAGACAGAAGAATAATAGCCATCAGAAAATATTTATTCATTTTGAATTAAAATTCAAATATTATAACAATAGACATAAATGTAATCAACCAATTAGAGTACAGACAGTTGCCATAACAACGGGGCATTATTTAATATAATTCCGTTATAAAACATTAGTCCATTATTGACGATCAAGAGATACAGAAGACAAACCATATTCGACTCAATTTTCAATTAAAATAATAATAAATACTTCAAAATTTAACGAGATGAGGATGCAAGAAGTCTAATGAAGAATTAGTCAAATCAACAGAGATAGTAGACCAGATTTTAATATTCAAAATTAATTATTTTATCCAAATTATTTGAAAAAGAAGCCAGATGTAATCCAAAGTATAAATGATGGAAGATTGATGATCGTATCGACCCAACCTAACTAAGAACTAAGTGACTCTTCACCTGAATTCAACAAGATTTGTTAAGTATATCTGAACTACCCGAATTTACGAAATAAATTCTAATTAACTTTTCTCACAACACAAATAACTCTCACTCCGAACTGATAACTAAATTTCTTTCAAGGATTGATTGATAATAAAAACTAAACTTGTATGTAAACATAAAATAACCTAGGTACAAAATATGAATTATTAACACACACTTTTTAACACTTAAAAAACGAATTGTATTTAACTTTAATGGGATATAAGTACCATTGATGTAAGGTAGTGTACTTTATTATCATCTTATTAATATTTTTTTGTAATCAAAAGAACTCAATGATTAAACGAACTGTAGAAAATAAACTTTGACGACAGCCATGTCAATTTAGAAGCGTTTTAATCAAATTTAGCCAACCTTGAGATATTGTCTCTTTATTGCCGGAGCAACATTATTTAATAACAGTATATAATTTTGTACCTAACTGAATAACGATTAACTATTTCACGTTAATAAACTAGTACTGAGTAGTAATAACCGTCCTTTATTTCATTATAAATTGTATTATAAAGTTTGTGTACTTTAGCGACGAGCGAAATTGTCTGCCAGCGTTAGACGTCGGCAGCACGACGAACTACAAGCAAGATTCAAATGCCCGCCAGTTGTGAGGGTAATTTGAATTAGTCTACACTGCATAGAACGACTGCTCAGTTTAACATTTTTAATTGTTTTCATAAACAATTTGGCGCCACCCGGGAAATAAATTTACTCATTGAAGGACAGGTAAGGTTTACACTCGTGAAGCTATCGGTACTGGTAATTGGTGAGTTCGCAACGAACATCGTCAGCGTGGAAAGTTAGAAAAAGTACGACTGTTCGAAACAAACACAAAGTAACGACTACAACGTGTGGGGCTAACACTCGACAAAACACACTTATACAGATTACGACAGAGTGGTCTCGTTACAAATTGACTCTCCATCGCGGGGCTTAACATACATACAGGTTATTATCGTTACAATATATATATTGGATATAAACCAGAGCCAGCGTGGAGCTATTGTTCAGTATGGGTCACACACACGTTTATATATTTTTTTTTCGTATTGTTTAAATTAGCAGCCATCCTTACTTTTCTTTTATAAAATTGCTAAACTGCTATAATTGTTATTATTTAGACAAAGCTTTTCGTCATCACTGACATCTTCAGGTCTTAAACAACCTTTAATTTATTTTTCGAATCATTTTTGTAACATTTTTGTTTGATATCCTGTGTATGTTATTGCTCCTTTATATTTCTTTTCTTCATTTGTTTTTTCTTTTTTGTTCTTTTCTATTTCTTTATTTTCCTCTGAGCCTCCTGGTGGTCTAGTGGCTAGCGCGGGCGCTTGATGCGCTCGTGGTCCCGGGTTCAATTCCCGGCAGAGGCTCCGTACGGCGTGCACTCAGCATCGTGAGGCCGAACTGAGTAGGCGCTGAGATAACAGCGGCGCCTCCTGGCTGTGAATACCGCAACTATCGGCTGGTGGCGCGTTGTACTAGCCATGCAACCGCACACTGCACACAACAGCCGCGCGGTACGCCTTGGTCCTTTCAGGGACTGTTGAGCGGAGGTTTGACTTTGACTTTTTAATTTCCTCTATTTTCTTAACTATTCTATTAATTATTTTAGGGTTGTAATTATTATTTTTTGCTATTTGTTGTATTTTCTTTAATTCTTTTTGTTTCAGTTCTTCATTTTCTAGATAATTTATAGCTCTATAACAAAATGAATTTAATGCTGCCATTTTATAATTGACTGGATGATATGATTCTTGTGGAATTATTAAATCTGAGTATGTTTCTTTCCTGTATATATCGAATTTGAGTTTGTTATCTTCAATTTTTATATTGATATCCAGGAAATTAATTTCTAATCCTCCAATTTTTTCTTGAAATTTTATTGTTTTTTCTATGTTATTTAATTCTTCCGTAAATTTTTTAAATTCATTTACTTCACCTTCCCAAACTATTAGTATGTCATCTACATACCTGATCCATTTTTTAATTCTTCTTTCTTTATCTACATCTTTTAAAATTTTGATTTCAAAGCTATTCATGAATATCTCTGCCATTAATGGTGAAAGCAGTGATCCCATTGGTAATCCATTCTCTTGTATGTAAAATTTGTTGTTAAATCTGAAGTAATTCTGGCTTAGGCATAATTCAGGTTGATTAAGTCAGGTTGTTTAAGACCTGAAGATGTCAGTGATGACGAAAAGCTTTGTCTAAATAATAACAATTATAGCAGTTTAGCAATTTTATAAAAGAAAAGTTTATATGTTTGTTTATATATATATATATATACTGGCTCACTTTCTTGTTGGAGTTGGTTATTATTTGTCCATTGATTTTCGGTCTGACGAAGGCACTGGTTGATTGATTAATAATTCCGGAGCTGTGGCAGCCCTATTGAGGATATTTTCTAGATAAAACATAATTCTGAATTGATTTCTTTTGTGGAGAATGCGGATATGGTCTGGCCATATACTTGTTCGTGTGTTGTCATTTTTGCTGTAATGGATTTTTAAGCCATTTTTGCCAAGGTTGCTTTAGTGAGAGTTTGCATGCAATATCATATACTTACACATATACACGCTCAGGCACACATGCACACACACTTCAATTCTTCTTTCTTCTAGTTTCGTTTTCTCTCTGAGCTTCTCCCCTCCTGATAGCGATATGTTCATTGGGATTTCCCCGTGCAGCCGAGATACACGTGATGATTATGATTGGGGTGCCAAATGGCTGTGAAATTCTGGGGCAACCAGGTTGCCCTTTTGGGGTGAGGGTGTGCCGTGGCTTATTTGGTAGTTTCATAACATCCGGTTTTCCAGGAATGGGTTGTTAACCCATAGCCAAACCTCCAACCTGGAGGGCCAGGATTGTGATCGAGGTTTTCTCCTCTAGATGGGTTGCTTTCACTACAGCTAAACCTCCTACAAGGTTTTTGCATACATCTTGAACCAAAGGTTGAGACCCCTCACAGAAAATATAATACGGGAATACCAAGCTGGATTCCGACCTGTAAGGTCTACAATCGACCAACTCTTCTCAGTAAAACAGATACTAAGCTGCGGATGGGTACGTGATATTGATGTGTACCAGGTCTTTGTGGACTTCAGGCAAGCGTATGACTCTATTAATAGAGACAAACTGTACACCATAATGCATGAATTTAGAATACCAGGCAAGCTGGTAAGATTAACGCAAGTGACTATGCAGCAGACTGAAGCCCAAGTAAAGGTGGATAGCCAACTAACTGAACCCATAAATATTACACGAGGTCTAAAGCAAGGAGATGGGTTAGCCCCAACACTATTTAATATTGCATTGGAATATGTAATTAGAGGCTTATCAATAAATAGCTCAAATCTGTTAACAAATAAAACTGTACAGATAGCTGCATATGAAGATGACATTAACATCATGTCAAGACGGATCATGGCAGGTAAAGAAATATTTATAGAGCTTAAAAACAAAGCCAAGGAAGTTGGGCTAGCCATAAATATGGATAAAACAAAAATGCTTATCCAAACAAGAAGGGACCAGGTTCATAACAACATCGAGATAGAGGAGGACACAATTGAAGTGGTGGACAATTTCACATATCTCAGAGTGAATCTAGCAAAGACTGGATCAGAGGAGCCGGAGATCCAAAGACGGACCACCATGGCTAACAAGGCGTACTTCGCATTGCTGCCATCATTTAGGTCTGGGGATGTGCACAGGGAAACAAAAATGAAAATATATAGGACTGTCATCAGACCGGTGTTATGCTACGGGTGTGAGGCATGGACAATCACACAGAAAACAGTTGACATAGTAGACACCTTTGAAAGGAAAATCCTCAGACGCATTATAGGCCCAATACAAGAAAATGGCTCATGGAGACTGAGATACAACAATGAACTGTATCAAATATATAAAGAGATACCAGTCTCAAAATTTATAAGATTTCAAAGATTGCGTTGGGCCAGACATGTTATGAGAATGGAGGATGGCAGGAACCCTAAGAGGGCTTTGCTGGGTACATGGGAGGGAACGAGACCTAGAGGAAGACCGAGGAAGAGGTGGGAAGATGGCGTTGCAGAGGACGCGAGAAACATGGGGATAAGAAACTGGAGGAGGGTTGCAGTGGATAGAGTGGATTGGAGGCAGCGATTGGTGGAGGCCAGGCCCTGATTTGGGCTGTAACGCCACAGGAGAGAGAGAGAGAGAGAGAGAGAGAGAGAGAGAGAGAGAGAGAGAGAGTGAGAGAGAGAGAGTACCGTGGCTATATTAAAGGTAAACGCCATGGCCTGTTTTAATGTAATTCTGTTCGTTCGGTGCCTTATCGCCACTTGTTAGATTGCCCGCAAGCGATATCGAGATTTAGTCAGCTGCTGTGACCTTGATCTGTGACGTCATTTGGTTGGCCGTTTTGCCTGTGCTTTGACAACGAGATCTATTCAGCAGTGTTTTTGGGTTTTATAATTTCACACAGAGGTAACTCTCACCTCTTTCTCTTTCAACTTTGGTACAGTGCGGACAGTGATGGCGTGCAGTTCTTAACAGCTATTATGATTCGTTAATCCTATAAAGAGCTTCAGGTGAGCCAGTATTCATGATTAAATTATTAATTAATTGGGGTTCGTGAGTGTAAAATGTAATGATAGTGTGTGTGTGTGGCTCTGACTGTCCATGTTCGTTCCGGTATGAATAAGACACGTGGTTAAATGATTTAAAGTAAATTTAAAGAAATAATGTTAGAGGCAATGAAAACTTAAAGCAGAGGAATTGAATGAGTTATAAAATTAGAATTGTGATTACACTGAAGTCTAGTTGTTAATTGAAATAGTTTGTAAATGTAATTACAGAGACCACGTGCCTGTAAGTCATTGATAATGTGAATTTAAATCTAGAAAGTAACCCATAAAAATTTAAGCTTGGAATTGTAATGATTTAACGGTGATGAATTGAAATGTAATATTCAAATTAATAACTTGAAGTATGAGCTTTACTGGGGTTAATGGCAGGGATTTCTTGAATTTAAATTTTAGTGGTGTGTGTTTGGGGTTGCATGGCGAAAAGATGTGGGGGCGGTATGTTCTCTTTCTCTGAATCCAATATACAAATAAAATTTTTACAGGATTCCCCGCATAGTCGGGAGGTGAAAGGGGTCGACGAGATGGGAACACTTCATCTTTTCCCATCCGCAGAGCGGTGCGTAAGGATCCCCAGCGCCGTCTTGCCACGCTAGATCACCACCCACACTCAAACTTGGACGGCAGGAATCTCCTTATGTGTTCTCAGAGATCAGGTGGGAACTTTCCTTTTTATTCATCACACACACAATACTCCACCGGTTACCGTGTAGCACACACAGAGAAACTCAGTTCTATAAAACAGACTCATACTTCAGAGTTAACATTGCCTGAGCATGTTTTATGTAGACATGCTAAATTGTGCATAGTGGTGACTGTGTTATGAATATGTTATAAGTATTAGTATATTAATCTTTCATGATTTTAAGGGTTACCATTGTCACAATGTAGATATTTAATTTTAATTCCTGCAAAAGAAAACCAATTTCAAAATCAACTTATGAAAACCAAACTTTAAGAAAATGTAATACCCAGACAGTACTTGCATCTGCCTGTCATATGACATGATACTGCGCGTTCAACTATTTTCCGGTTCAATTCGTTCTAAATTAAAACTCCTTTTGATTTATTTATAATTATTTGGTTCTGCTTGATTATAGAATATTGATTAAAAATTTATAATTAATTAACAAACTTTCAATGTCTGCTTTACTGTGATCACAATTGTGATCTTAAGGTTACTTGCCTTCGTTTTATTAATCCAAGTGCTGGGGACAGATTGATGGAAGTATTTGAACACATTTAAGTAATTATTTTCAAAAATTTAATTATTATATACGGATAATTGAGTCTCATTATTATGTACTTGTAATAATTTCATGATGATTAATTGCTCAAGCATTGTGAATGCAAATGAAAAATCTTTTTTATTGAAAGTGAAATACTCTGTGTTTGTTAGTTTTATATGTTGTAATTTAATTGTTAGAGATATTTTTTGAGATGTTATTGTTGCAATCCAACCACATGGTGCTAAAAAAATTGTAATTGATGTTCAGCCTTAAGAAAAATTAAAACGAAAAAATTATAATTATTTTTAATTAGTAATAAGGACATAGCCGGAAAAAGGGCACATAGAGCAAAAACCCATTTTCGGTAAACGGCGATCAAAGATTTAGGTTTTATCTAACTCTTATATTTCAGTTTACACTTTAAGTTGTTGAACCTTTTTTATAGAACATGTTATCATGTATCTAAAATAAAGACAAACCTTGTGTTTATTGAAGTGTGTGCTGTAAAACATTCTAAAGTTTTAACTCATGTTATGTGCCCTTTTTCCAACAATCACCTTTAATGGATGTATTGTGTAGCTAAAATAAAAAAGTAAATTCAAAGAACAAATCATTTTAATACAAAGTTACACAAAAACTGGTAACAAAAGAAGCCTTGTTAAGATGTCTCATCAAACATTTGTTCCAACCAGTCCTGGTCCTCAATGGGCAGGTATTTCATGAGACTTCTAACGTCTTTAATCTTGGCCTGAGATACTTCAGGAAATGGAACTGAGTTAGGCTGAAGTTCTTTTAGGGTTGTCTTGTCCAAATTTTTTAAAAACTTAAAAGGTGTGTAGATAGGTATGAAACTGTTTGAGCACAGTATACTTCCATCAGTTTTGTATTTAGTCATAACATACATTATAGTGAAGTTTAAGATTTTTGCAGACTTCTGAATGTCAATAAACAAAGGCTCAAGGCTCTCGTCCCACTTTTTTATGAGATTGTGGTCCTTAATCACTTGAAAAGGGCTGGGGTTCTGTCGAGCATGAACCATAGCTTCCAGCCATGGCTTTGCAGTTCCAATGACCTCTCTTTTCTTGATGCGTGATCTCACTAGGCCAAAGTTTCGGTCACACTGCGTGAATGAATGGCCCCTTACTGGAAACAACTGAAGAATTTCTACATCAAAAACTTTGCTGAACCATGAACAAAACTTGATCATAGTGGAGTTGCGGTTCTGTCCTCCAGCAGAGTCCGATAACAGAACCACAGTTTTTACCTGTGACAAATTTTCCACATATTTTTTAAGACAATCATATACAAATGATGCAACACTGTTAGAGTTCTTAGAAGCTTGGGATTCCATAAAACAATAAAAGTATGACTCATCATCATTAAACACATGAATGTTAAATGCATACAGCCATAACAGCCTTTTGTAGAATTGGCTGTTAACGTTAAGCTTTGGCACTACTTAATTTTGTGCATAGTCGAATTCACAAACTAAATAAGACGGATCACTCTTCGCCTTTTCAATATACTCTTTTTTCAAAGCCAGTTTTCTTTTAAACTTTCTTTGATGAGTCTGATAAGGCACTTTGCAAGGGTATTTGGGTTTCTTGATAGTTTTAGTTTACATTCTGTACAATAATCGCACACATCACTTTTAGGTTTTACTACACCAAAGTCAAAGGTAGATTTAAAATGCTTAAAATAATGGGGATAACCCATTTTCAAATTTTCATTAGTTTTAGACTTATAAGACTCTTGAAACATAGTGTACAGAGTTTTAATGTTCAACTCTGGATTGTCAAAGTATTTTAAAGAGGTTTTGTTTCCACTGTAATGGCTTTGACTATGGGGAATCGACTCAAGGTGACTTTTCATCAAATCCAAAACATTGGGTTTCAGTTTGCGTGGCCGGTTTGCATGATGACCTCTCCATTCAGTGAAGTCCTCGTCTTTTAGAATTTTCCCTTGTATTACCCTTATTCTTTTGGTTGTAACTTGAAATAATCTTATTAGGAAACCTTTACATACTGCTACTGACAAACCTCCAATGTTAAGACTATAAGTCCAAGTATGATTTCGGGGCTTTTTAGGTTGGACAGTTTCAGTTTTAGGTGCTGTTTTTATCATGCACTTAGAAAGGAAAGAATCTTGAAGTTCTTTACCTTAGTTGTAGAATGATGAAAACAGTTCTTCCTGGTGTTCTTCTGTAAAACTGTTACAGCACTTCTCATTACAGCACTCAACTACATTGAAAAACAGCTTACCACTTACAGTCTTTCCAGACTTTGTAACATACTCTTCACCTCTACATCGTTAGCTTAGCACTTTCAAGTTTCAAATTTGTATTATTACTATAAACTTTGCGTTTACGTTTTACTTTCAAACTAACTTCATCGTTTGACGAGTCCATTGTACTAAATAACAGTAGTTACAACAAAACTAACTAAACATAACCTCAAATACAATGAAATGCAGAAACAACACCACTCAACTGATGTCTGATGCCAGCTGATACAGCTGCACTGCTGTAAAAAATGTGTTGTCAAAGGCTAACGAATAGAGATTTTGATTTGAAGTTTACTGTGCATAGAGAAAACATCATGGTGGATCGTTTAAAGCGATTGCCGGAAAAAGGGCACATAGACCTATGTGCCCTCTTTCCGGCAACGTTTTACAATTGTAAAAGAATTTGGTCTCAAAATCAAGTGATACATTAATAAAATTTTGTTGCTGTTTTACACAAGTGTTTCTTTGCAAGAGCTGTCACAATGGGCTCAGCACATTTTATTTCCATCTAGGCCACGCGTCTAGTCTTAAATATTAAGTAACGCCTTCCCAAAATAAAAAAAAATAATTAAATAAATAAAAAAAAAAAATTGTGGGGGGAGATAAAAAAAGGGGTGTAATAAATTTGGAGCGGCGTTTCAATGGTAGCAGAGCATGGTTCTTTTTGAGCCCCTGAGCTGAAAATGTGACAGGACTTGCAAGGTAGCTTGGGAGGTTTTCTTTGGTGGATTTTTGCAGGGTGAGATTTCGGGTTCAGTAAAAGAGGGTGTGGGCACAAACAGACATATGTTGAAAGAGAAAAGAGATTGAAACAAGATTTTATTGGTGTTATATGTTAATTGTATAAAATGTTGATGTTGTATTTTGTGTGTTATATATATGTTAGATTAGATGTGATATATATATATATATATATATATATATATATATATAATATATTGTTACAACACAAAAAGCTACCCCAATACCAGAGAAAAAACTATAATGAATTAACTGTATTAAACTAATGAAAATAAAATGACTATGACGAGACAAATGAGTATGACCCAACCCAAGTGATTGACCCAATAAAGAAATAAAATGAGAAGGTATAAACTCAAATAATGATGAAAAAGACACAAACAAATAATAAATGTAAATAAATTGAGAAGGTAAAAACTCAAATAATGATGAAAAAGACACAAACAAATAATAAATGTAAATAAAATGAGAAGGTATAAACTCAAATAATGATGAAAAAGGCACAAACAAATAATAAATGTCTAATAACAAGTATTAAAATTAAATAAAATAGTCTCAGTTAAAGTACACTAACCATAGTAATAGATATTATATGTTATTAATAACTCTATGATGATAAGTAAATCAAAACATAAAATTGTTGACAGACTAACTATCAATTGTGTATAAAACAATAAAAAACCCAGAAGTGAGAGATAGGTAGGAAGTGAAAGTGATTAACAGTGTAAGTGTTAGAAGTGAGTAAAAGAAATCAATATTAGGGAATAACCACTATTAACACTAAAAAAAAGTACAGTAAAAAAGTACAAAGTGCAAGTGTAACCCAAAATAGAGATAAATAACCAGAGATTATAAATCAGAACTCATATAGAAGTGAGAGTGAACAAATAAATATAAAACACAACATATAGGTAAAGACACCAAAACCAGTGATTAACACTATAGTTTAAGGGTGAAAGGTACCAAAAAATAGGAATAACCAGAATATTGTTATTATAGTTAGAATTGATAGTAGATTAGTAATACAGTTTTATTCAGGATAAAAATCCCATAATGATATTAAGGATGTTATTGTTACAATGTTTAAATAGTAAAAATATATAGTAAATGTTAAAATATAGATAGACAACCAATCTAATAGTGTTAAATAAGAATAAACTAAATAATATGAGTGCAAAATAAATAAAACATCCTATGTTAATAAAAATGTTCAAAGAGATAATTATCAAAATAGTATAGATGGTGTTATAAAAATATTCACCAAAATTGTTATTTGTTCAATTAAAAGAGTTAAGTTATAAGAAGGAATATGGCTGAAAAGTAAACAGACCATAAACCTAATTTTTGTGTTATGTTTTATAAGTAATATTAAATGATAAACAAGTTATAAGAAATGGCAATAGATATGAGTAAGGAGATAAAATTTTACAAACATAATAATAATCATTAGAGTAAAGACAGAAAAAGAAATAAGAGAATAACAGACAAGCAATGATTTTGGTAAAGTAATAAGAACATGCAATTATTGTAAAACAGCCCAAATTAATTCAAAATGGAAACAAGTCATAAATGACACCAAGCAAAGCATATGTAAATGAAAAATAATCTTTAATTTGTGTAAACTAAGAAGATATAGCCAATTACTACTTAGGCCTATAAAATGCCTAACTGTATAAATCCAAAATAAACAAATTGTAAGAAATTAACTATTGTATTAGAAAAGCCAGGGCAAGTAACTCATTAAGTACAATTAGTGAACCATATTAAAATGTCAGAGTTAGATTAAAAACATAAAATAAGAAAGAAATGTAATAACATAATATTAACATTTTTATATAATTTTATATAATATTGAAACTTTCTCACTTGTCTTTTTCGTCGAACGTGTTTCGGCGTCGTATTCGCCTTTGTCAGCTTAGAACAGACTGCCAGAACTTAGTAACGGTTGTTGCTTGGAAGGTATAGTGGGGGTGGTGTGTAGAGGAAGGGGATTGGCGCGTGGATCTGAATTATTGTTTGTTTTATGTATAATTGTGTCGAAAAGTGTATATGATTTATATTGTAATTGGTCGTTTAGTATGTTGTTTGGTTGTGTTGTGTGGTGTTTGTATATTTCATACTGTTCAGCTGTGTTGAGTTTTCGACCTTTGGGTAAGAGGTGTAATATTTCAAGATTAGTATCTATGTTGGTGTAGCTATAGTTATGTGTGTGTATGTGTGTGGCAAACGCAGAATGTATATTGTTGTTGGAGAGGGCCTTTAAGTGTTCAGAGTAACGGGATGAAAAAGATCTTCCCGCCTGGCCTATGTAGAAACTATTGCAGTTATTACAATTTAATTTGTATACACCTGTTCTATTGTATTTGTCTATGTCCGTGTTTGTATCGTTGATGTGTTTTTTGATGGTATTGTTAGTTCTGAATGCTATTTTGTACTTGTGTTTTCTGAATGTGTTGGCAAGTTTGTGTGTGTTGGAGTTATGGTATGTGAGTGTGATATATTTATTGTGTTGTGTGTTGTTGGTATTTTGTGTTTTGTTATTTTTGTTTTTGATGCGTTTGTGTAGTTTGTTTATTAAATTGGGGTTGTAACCGTTTTTCATTGCTATGAATTTGATTGTGTTGAGTTCGTCAGAATAATCTTGTTTACTTAAGGGTATTTTAGTTAGTCTATGGAGTATAATGACAATTGGACAACATTTTTGTCAAAACTTTAATACATGAACAAACCCAGCTTTGTGGGATGTCAAAATGATCTTTGAAAGAAAATATAAACAGTTGTGATAATATCTAATACATAGATAAGAAGACAGAAGAATAATAGCCATCAGAAAATATTTATTCATTTTGAATTAAAATTCAAATATTATAACAATAGACATAAATGTAATCAACCAATTAGAGTACAGACAGTTGCCATAACAACGGGGCATTATTTAATATAATTCCGTTATAAAACATTAGTCCATTATTGACGATCAAGAGATACAGAAGACAAACCATATTCGACTCAATTTTCAATTAAAATAATAATAAATACTTCAAAATTTAACGAGATGAGGATGCAAGAAGTCTAATGAAGAATTAGTCAAATCAACAGAGATAGTAGACCAGATTTTAATATTCAAAATTAATTATTTTATCCAAATTATTTGAAAAAGAAGCCAGATGTAATCCAAAGTATAAATGATGGAAGATTGATGATCGTATCGACCCAACCTAACTAAGAACTAAGTGACTCTTCACCTGAATTCAACAAGATTTGTTAAGTATATCTGAACTACCCGAATTTACGAAATAAATTCTAATTAACTTTTCTCACAACACAAATAACTCTCACTCCGAACTGATAACTAAATTTCTTTCAAGGATTGATTGATAATAAAAACTAAACTTGTATGTAAACATAAAATAACCTAGGTACAAAATATGAATTATTAACACACACTTTTTAACACTTAAAAAACGAATTGTATTTAACTTTAATGGGATATAAGTACCATTGATGTAAGGTAGTGTACTTTATTATCATCTTATTAATATTTTTTTGTAATCAAAAGAACTCAATGATTAAACGAACTGTAGAAAATAAACTTTGACGACAGCCATGTCAATTTAGAAGCGTTTTAATCAAATTTAGCCAACCTTGAGATATTGTCTCTTTATTGCCGGAGCAACATTATTTAATAACAGTATATAATTTTGTACCTAACTGAATAACGATTAACTATTTCACGTTAATAAACTAGTACTGAGTAGTAATAACCGTCCTTTATTTCATTATAAATTGTATTATAAAGTTTGTGTACTTTAGCGACGAGCGAAATTGTCTGCCAGCGTTAGACGTCGGCAGCACGACGAACTACAAGCAAGATTCAAATGCCCGCCAGTTGTGAGGGTAATTTGAATTAGTCTACATTGCATAGAATGACTGCTCAGTTTAACATTTTTAATTGTTTTCATAAACAATTTGGCGCCACCCGGGAAATAAATTTACTCATTGAAGGACAGGTAAGGTTTACACTCGTGAAGCTATCGGTACTGGTAATTGGTGAGTTCGCAACGGACATCGTCAGCGTGGAAAGTTAGAAAAAGTACGACTGTTCGAAACAAACACAAAGTAACGACTACAACGTGTGGGGCTAACACTCGACAAAACACACTTATACAGATTACGACAGAGTGGTCTCGTTACAAATTGACTCTCCATCGCGGGGCTTAACATACATACAGGTTATTATCGTTACAATATATATATTGGATATAAACCAGAGCCAGCGTGGAGCTATTGTTCAGTATGGGTCACACACACGTTTATATATTTTTTTTTCGTATTGTTTAAATTAGCAGCCATCCTTACTTTTCTTTTATAAAATTGCTAAACTGCTATAATTGTTATTATTTAGACAAAGCTTTTCGTCATCACTGACATCTTCAGGTCTTAAACAACCTTTAATTTATTTTTCGAATCATTTTTGTAACATTTTTGTTTGATATCCTGTGTATGTTATTGCTCCTTTATATTTCTTTTCTTCATTTGTTTTTTCTTTTTTGTTCTTTTCTATTTCTTTATTTTCCTCTGAGCCTCCTGGTGGTCTAGTGGCTAGCGCGGGCGCTTGATGCGCTCGTGGTCCCGGGTTCAATTCCCGGCAGAGGCTCCGTACGGCGTGCACTCAGCATCGTGAGGCCGAACTGAGTAGGCGCTGAGATAACAGCGGCGCCTCCTGGCTGTGAATACCGCAACTATCGGCTGGTGGCGCGTTGTACTAGCCATGCAACCGCACACTGCACACAACAGCCGCGCGGTACGCCTTGGTCCTTTCAGGGACTGTTGAGCGGAGGTTTGACTTTGACTTTTTAATTTCCTCTATTTTCTTAACTATTCTATTAATTATTTTAGGGTTGTAATTATTATTTTTTGCTATTTGTTGTATTTTCTTTAATTCTTTTTGTTTCAGTTCTTCATTTTCTAGATAATTTATAGCTCTATAACAAAATGAATTTAATGCTGCCATTTTATAATTGACTGGATGATATGATTCTTGTGGAATTATTAAATCTGAGTATGTTTCTTTCCTGTATATATCGAATTTGAGTTTGTTATCTTCAATTTTTATATTGATATCCAGGAAATTAATTTCTAATCCTCCAATTTTTTCTTGAAATTTTATTGTTTTTTCTATGTTATTTAATTCTTCCGTAAATTTTTTAAATTCATTTACTTCACCTTCCCAAACTATTAGTATGTCATCTACATACCTGATCCATTTTTTAATTCTTCTTTCTTTATCTACATCTTTTAAAATTTTGATTTCAAAGCTATTCATGAATATCTCTGCCATTAATGGTGAAAGCAGTGATCCCATTGGTAATCCATTCTCTTGTATGTAAAATTTGTTGTTAAATCTGAAGTAATTCTGGCTTAGGCATAATTCAGGTTGATTAAGTCAGGTTGTTTAAGACCTGAAGATGTCAGTGATGACGAAAAGCTTTGTCTAAATAATAACAATTATAGCAGTTTAGCAATTTTATAAAAGAAAAGTTTATATTTTTGTTTATATATATATATATATATATATATATATATATATATATATACTGGCTCACTTTCTTGTTGGAGTTGGTTATTATTTGTCCATTGATTTTCGGTCTGACGAAGGCACTGGTTGATTGATTAATAATTCCGGAGCTGTGGCAGCCCTATTGAGGATATTTTCTAGATAAAACATAATTCTGAATTGATTTCTTTTGTGGAGAATGCGGATATGGTCTGGCCATATACTTGTTCGTGTGTTGTCATTTTTGCTGTAATGGATTTTTAAGCCATTTTTGCCAAGGTTGCTTTAGTGAGAGTTTGCATGCAATATCATATACTTACACATATACACGCTCAGGCACACATGCACACACACTTCAATTCTTCTTTCTTCTAGTTTCGTTTTCTCTCTGAGCTTCTCCCCTCCTGATAGCGATATGTTCATTGGGATTTCCCCGTGCAGCCGAGATACACGTGATGATTATGATTGGGGTGCCAAATGGCTGTGAAATTCTGGGGCAACCAGGTTGCCCTTTTGGGGTGAGGGTGTGCCGTGGCTTATTTGGTAGTTTCATAACATCCGGTTTTCCAGGAATGGGTTGTTAACCCATAGCCAAACCTCCAACCTGGAGGGCCAGGATTGTGATCGAGGTTTTCTCCTCTAGATGGGTTGCTTTCACTACAGCTAAACCTCCTACAAGGTTTTTGCATACATCTTGAACCAAAGGTTGAGACCCCTCACAGAAAATATAATACGGGAATACCAAGCTGGATTCCGACCTGTAAGGTCTACAATCGACCAACTCTTCTCAGTAAAACAGATACTAAGCTGCGGATGGGTACGTGATATTGATGTGTACCAGGTCTTTGTGGACTTCAGGCAAGCGTATGACTCTATTAATAGAGACAAACTGTACACCATAATGCATGAATTTAGAATACCAGGCAAGCTGGTAAGATTAACGCAAGTGACTATGCAGCAGACTGAAGCCCAAGTAAAGGTGGATAGCCAACTAACTGAACCCATAAATATTACACGAGGTCTAAAGCAAGGAGATGGGTTAGCCCCAACACTATTTAATATTGCATTGGAATATGTAATTAGAGGCTTATCAATAAATAGCTCAAATCTGTTAACAAATAAAACTGTACAGATAGCTGCATATGAAGATGACATTAACATCATGTCAAGACGGATCATGGCAGGTAAAGAAATATTTATAGAGCTTAAAAACAAAGCCAAGGAAGTTGGGCTAGCCATAAATATGGATAAAACAAAAATGCTTATCCAAACAAGAAGGGACCAGGTTCATAACAACATCGAGATAGAGGAGGACACAATTGAAGTGGTGGACAATTTCACATATCTCAGAGTGAATCTAGCAAAGACTGGATCAGAGGAGCCGGAGATCCAAAGACGGACCACCATGGCTAACAAGGCGTACTTCGCATTGCTGCCATCATTTAGGTCTGGGGATGTGCACAGGGAAACAAAAATGAAAATATATAGGACTGTCATCAGACCGGTGTTATGCTACGGGTGTGAGGCATGGACAATCACACAGAAAACAGTTGACATAGTAGACACCTTTGAAAGGAAAATCCTCAGACGCATTATAGGCCCAATACAAGAAAATGGCTCATGGAGACTGAGATACAACAATGAACTGTATCAAATATATAAAGAGATACCAGTCTCAAAATTTATAAGATTTCAAAGATTGCGTTGGGCCAGACATGTTATGAGAATGGAGGATGGCAGGAACCCTAAGAGGGCTTTGCTGGGTACATGGGAGGGAACGAGACCTAGAGGAAGACCGAGGAAGAGGTGGGAAGATGGCGTTGCAGAGGACGCGAGAAACATGGGGATAAGAAACTGGAGGAGGGTTGCAGTGGATAGAGTGGATTGGAGGCAGCGATTGGTGGAGGCCAGGCCCTGATTTGGGCTGTAACGCCACAGGAGAGAGAGAGAGAGAGAGAGAGAGAGAGAGAGAGAGAGAGAGAGAGAGAGAGAGAGAGAGAGAGAGAGAGAGAGAGTGAGAGAGAGAGAGTACCGTGGCTATATTAAAGGTAAACGCCATGGCCTGTTTTAATGTAATTCTGTTCGTTCGGTGCCTTATCGCCACTTGTTAGATTGCCCGCGAGCGATATCGAGATTTAGTCAGCTGCTGTGACCTTGATCTGTGACGTCATTTGGTTGGCCGTTTTGCCTGTGCTTTGACAACGAGATCTATTCAGCAGTGTTTTTGGGTTTTATAATTTCACACAGAGGTAACTCTCACCTCTTTCTCTTTCAACTTTGGTACAGTGCGGACAGTGATGGCGTGCAGTTCTTAACAGCTATTATGATTCGTTAATCCTATAAAGAGCTTCAGGTGAGCCAGTATTCATGATTAAATTATTAATTAATTGGGGTTCGTGAGTGTAAAATGTAATGATAGTGTGTGTGTGTGGCTCTGACTGTCCATGTTCGTTCCGGTATGAATAAGACACGTGGTTAAATGATTTAAAGTAAATTTAAAGAAATAATGTTAGAGGCAATGAAAACTTAAAGCAGAGGAATTGAATGAGTTATAAAATTAGAATTGTGATTACACTGAAGTCTAGTTGTTAATTGAAATAGTTTGTAAATGTAATTACAGAGACCACGTGCCTGTAAGTCATTGATAATGTGAATTTAAATCTAGAAAGTAACCCATAAAAATTTAAGCTTGGAATTGTAATGATTTAACGGTGATGAATTGAAATGTAATATTCAAATTAATAACTTGAAGTATGAGCTTTACTGGGGTTAATGGCAGGGATTTCTTGAATTTAAATTTTAGTGGTGTGTGTTTGGGGTTGCATGGCGAAAAGATGTGGGGGCGGTATGTTCTCTTTCTCTGAATCCAATATACAAATAAAATTTTTACAGGATTCCCCGCATAGTCGGGGGGTGAAAGGGGTCGACGAGATGGGAACACTTCATCTTTTCCCATCCGCAGAGCGGTGCGTAAGGATCCCCAGCGCCGTCTTGCCACGCTAGATCACCACCCACACTCAAACTTGGACGGCAGGAATCTCCTTATGTGTTCTCAGAGATCAGGTGGGAACTTTCCTTTTTATTCATCACACACACAATACTCCACCGGTTACCGTGTAGCACACACAGAGAAACTCAGTTCTATAAAACAGACTCATACTTCAGAGTTAACATTGCCTGAGCTTTTTTTATGTAGACATGCTAAATTGTGCATAGTGGTGACTGTGTTATGAATATGTTATAAGTATTAGTATATTAATCTTTCATGATTTTAAGGGTTACCATTGTCACAATGTAGATATTTAATTTTAATTCCTGCAAAAGAAAACCAATTTCAAAATCAACTTATGAAAACCAAACTTTAAGAAAATGTAATACCCAGACAGTACTTGCATCTGCCTGTCATATGACTTATGATACTGCGCGTTCAACTATTTTCCGGTTCAATTCGTTCTAAATTAAAACTCCTTTTGATTTAATTATAATTATTTGGTTCTGCTTGATTATAGAATATTGATTAAAAATTTATAATTAATTAACAAACTTTCAATGTCTGCTTTACTGTGATCACAATTGTGATCTTAAGGTTACTTGCCTTCGTTTTATTAATCCAAGTGCTGGGGACAGATTGATGGAAGTATTTGAACACATTTAAGTAATTATTTTCAAAAATTTAATTATTATATACGGATAATTGAGTCTCATTATTATGTACTTGTAATAATTTCATGATGATTAATTGCTCAAGCATTGTGAATGCAAATGAAAAATCTTTTTTATTGAAAGTGAAATACTCTGTGTTTGTTAGTTTTATATGTTGTAATTTAATTGTTAGAGATATTTTTTGAGATGTTATTGTTGCAATCCAACCACATGGTGCTAAAAAAATTGTAATTGATGTTCAGCCTTAAGAAAAATTAAAACGAAAAAATTATAATTATTTTTAATTAGTAATAAGGACATAGCCGGAAAAAGGGCACATAGAGCAAAAACCCATTTTCGGTAAACGGCGATCAAAGATTTAGGTTTTATCTAACTCTTATATTTCAGTTTACACTTTAAGTTGTTGAACCTTTTTTATAGAACATGTTATCATGTATCTAAAATAAAGACAAACCTTGTGTTTATTGAAGTGTGTGCTGTAAAACATTCTAAAGTTTTAACTCATGTTATGTGCCCTTTTTCCAACAATCACCTTTAATGGATGTATTGTGTAGCTAAAATAAAAAAGTAAATTCAAAGAACAAATCATTTTAATACAAAGTTACACAAAAACTGGTAACAAAAGAAGCCTTGTTAAGATGTCTCATCAAACATTTGTTCCAACCAGTCCTGGTCCTCAATGGGCAGGTATTTCATGAGACTTCTAACGTCTTTAATCTTGGCCTGAGATACTTCAGGAAATGGAACTGAGTTAGGCTGAAGTTCTTTTAGGGTTGTCTTGTCCAAATTTTTTAAAAACTTAAAAGGTGTGTAGATAGGTATGAAACTGTTTGAGCACAGTATACTTCCATCAGTTTTGTATTTAGTCATAACATACATTATAGTGAAGTTTAAGATTTTTGCAGACTTCTGAATGTCAATAAACAAAGGCTCAAGGCTCTCGTCCCACTTTTTTATGAGATTGTGGTCCTTAATCACTTGAAAAGGGCTGGGGTTCTGTCGAGCATGAACCATAGCTTCCAGCCATGGCTTTGCAGTTCCAATGACCTCTCTTTTCTTGATGCGTGATCTCACTAGGCCAAAGTTTCGGTCACACTGCGTGAATAAATGGCCCCTTACTGGAAACAACTGAAGAATTTCTACATCAAAAACTTTGCTGAACCATGAACAAAACTTGATCATAGTGGAGTTGCGGTTCTGTCCTCCAGCAGAGTCCGATAACAGAACCACAGTTTTTACCTGTGACAAATTTTCCACATATTTTTTAAGACAATCATATACAAATGATGCAACACTGTTAGAGTTCTTAGAAGCTTGGGATTCCATAAAACAATAAAAGTATGACTCATCATTATTAAACACATGAATGTTAAATGCATACAGCCATAACAGCCTTTTGTAGAATTGGCTGTTAACGTTAAGCTTTGGCACTACTTAATTTTGTGCATAGTCGAATTCACAAACTAAATAAGACGGATCACTCTTCGCCTTTTCAATATACTCTTTTTTCAAAGCCAGTTTTCTTTTAAACTTTCTTTGATGAGTCTGATAAGGCACTTTGCAAGGGTATTTGGGTTTCTTGATAGTTTTAGTTTACATTCTGTACAATAATCGCACACATCACTTTTAGGTTTTACTACACCAAAGTCAAAGGTAGATTTAAAATGCTTAAAATAATGGGGATAACCCATTTTCAAATTTTCATTAGTTTTAGACTTATAAGACTCTTGAAACATAGTGTACAGAGTTTTAATGTTCAACTCTGGATTGTCAAAGTATTTTAAAGAGGTTTTGTTTCCACTGTAATGGCTTTGACTATGGGGAATCGACTCAAGGTGACTTTTCATCAAATCCAAAACATTGGGTTTCAGTTTGCGTGGCCGGTTTGCATGATGACCTCTCCATTCAGTGAAGTCCTCGTCTTTTAGAATTTTCCCTTGTATTACCCTTATTCTTTTGGTTGTAACTTGAAATAATCTTATTAGGAAACCTTTACATACTGCTACTGACAAACCTCCAATGTTAAGACTATAAGTCCAAGTATGATTTCGGGGCTTTTTAGGTTGGACAGTTTCAGTTTTAGGTGCTGTTTTTATCATGCACTTAGAAAGGAAAGAATCTTGAAGTTCTTTACCTTAGTTGTAGAATGATGAAAACAGTTCTTCCTGGTGTTCTTCTGTAAAACTGTTACAGCACTTCTCATTACAGCACTCAACTACATTGAAAAACAGCTTACCACTTACAGTCTTTCCAGACTTTGTAACATACTCTTCACCTCTATATCGTTAGCTTAGCACTTTCAAGTTTCAAATTTGTATTATTACTATAAACTTTGCGTTTACGTTTTACTTTCAAACTAACTTCATCGTTTGACGAGTCCATTGTACTAAATAACAGTAGTTACAACAAAACTAACTAAACATAACCTCAAATACAATGAAATGCAGAAACAACACCACTCAACTGATGTCTGATGCCAGCTGATACAGCTGCACTGCTGTAAAAAATGTGTTGTCAAAGGCTAACAAATAGAGATTTTGATTTGAAGTTTACTGTGCATAGAGAAAACATCATGGTGGATCGTTTAAAGCGATTGCCGGAAAAAGGGCACATAGACCTATGTGCCCTCTTTCCGGCAACGTTTTACAATTGTAAAAGAATTTGGTCTCAAAATCAAGTGATACATTAATAAAATTTTGTTGCTGTTTTACACAAGTGTTTCTTTGCAAGAGCTGTCACAATGGGCTCAGCACATTTTATTTCCATCTAGGCCACGCGTCTAGTCTTAAATATTAAGTAACGCCTTCCCAAAATAAAAAAAAATAATTAAATAAATAAACAAAAAAATTGTGGGGGGAGATAAAAAAAGGGGTGTAATAAATTTGGAGCGGCGTTTCAATGGTAGCAGAGCATGGTTCTTTTTGAGCCCCTGAGCTGAAAATGTGACAGGACTTGCAAGGTAGCTTGGGAGGTTTTCTTTGGTGGATTTTTGCAGGGTGAGATTTCGGGTTCAGTGAAAGAGGGTGTGGGCACAAACAGACATATGTTGAAAGAGAAAAGAGATTGAAACAAGATTTTATTGGTGTTATATGTTAATTGTATAAAATGTTGATGTTGTATTTTGTGTGTTATATATATGTTAGATTAGATGTGATATATATATATATATATATATATATATATATATATATATTGTTACAACACAAAAAGCTGCCCCAATACCAGAGAAAAAACTATAATGAATTAACTGTATTAAACTAATGAAAATAAAATGACTATGACGAGACAAATGAGTATGACCCAACCCAAGTGATTGACCCAATAAAGAAATAAAATGAGAAGGTATAAACTCAAATAATGATGAAAAAGACACAAACAAATAATAAATGTAAATAAATTGAGAAGGTAAAAACTCAATTAATGATGAAAAAGACACAAACAAATAATAAATGTAAATAAAATGAGAAGGTATAAACTCAAATAATGCTGAAAAAGGCACAAACAAATAATAAATGTCTAATAACAAGTATTAAAATTAAATAAAATAGTCTCAGTTAAAGTACACTAACCATAGTAATAGATATTATATGTTATTAATAACTCTATGATGATAAGTAAATCAAAACATAAAATTGTTGACAGACTAACTATCAATTGTGTATAAAACAATAAAAAACCCAGAAGTGAGAGATAGGTAGGAAGTGAAAGTGATTAACAGTGTAAGTGTTAGAAGTGAGTAAAAGAAATCAATATTAGGGAATAACCACTATTAACACTAAAAAAAAGTACAGTAAAAAAGTACAAAGTGCAAGTGTAACCCAAAATAGAGATAAATAACCAGAGATTATAAATCAGAACTCATATAGAAGTGAGAGTGAACAAATAAATATAAAACACAACATATAGGTAAAGACACCAAAACCAGTGATTAACACTATAGTTTAAGGGTGAAAGGTACCAAAAAATAGGAATAACCAGAATATTGTTATTATAGTTAGAATTGATAGTAGATTAGTAATACAGTTTTATTCAGGATAAAAATCCCATAATGATATTAAGGATGTTATTGTTACAATGTTTAAATAGTAAAAATATATAGTAAATGTTAAAATATAGATAGACAACCAATCTAATAGTGTTAAATAAGAATAAACTAAATAATATGAGTGCAAAATAAATAAAACATCCTATGTTAATAAAAATGTTCAAAGAGATAATTATCAAAATAGTATAGATGGTGTTATAAAAATATTCACCAAAATTGTTATTTGTTCAATTAAAAGAGTTAAGTTATAAGAAGGAATATGGCTGAAAAGTAAACAGACCATAAACCTAATTTTTGTGTTATGTTTTATAAGTAATATTAAATGATAAACAAGTTATAAGAAATGGCAATAGATATGAGTAAGGAGATAAAATTTTACAAACATAATAATAATCATTAGAGTAAAGACAGAAAAAGAAATAAGAGAATAACAGACAAGCAATGATTTTGGTAAAGTAATAAGAACATGCAATTATTGTAAAACAGCCCAAATTAATTCAAAATGGAAACAAGTCATAAATGACACCAAGCAAAGCATATGTAAATGAAAAATAATCTTTAATTTGTGTAAACTAAGAAGATATAGCCAATTACTACTTAGGCCTATAAAATGCCTAACTGTATAAATCCAAAATAAACAAATTGTAAGAAATTAACTATTGTATTAGAAAAGCCAGGGCAAGTAACTCATTAAGTACAATTAGTGAACCATATTAAAATGTCAGAGTTAGATTAAAAACATAAAATAAGAAAGAAATGTAATAACATAATATTAACATTTTTATATAATTTTATATAATATTGAAACTTTCTCACTTGTCTTTTTCGTCGAACGTGTTTCGGCGTCGTATTCGCCTTTGTCAGCTTAGAACAGACTGCCAGAACTTAGTAACGGTTGTTGCTTGGAAGGTATAGTGGGGGTGGTGTGTAGAGGAAGGGGATTGGCGCGTGGATCTGAATTATTGTTTGCTTTATGTATAATTGTGTCGAAAAGTGTATATGATTTATATTGTAATTGGTCGTTTAGTATGTTGTTTGGTTGTGTTGTGTGGTGTTTGTATATTTCATACTGTTCAGCTGTGTTGAGTTTTCGACCTTTGGGTAAGAGGTGTAATATTTCAAGATTAGTATCTATGTTGGTGTAGCTATAGTTATGTGTGTGTATGTGTGTGGCAAACGCAGAATGTATATTGTTGTTGGAGAGGGCCTTTAAGTGTTCAGAGTAACGGGATGAAAAAGATCTTCCCGCCTGGCCTATGTAGAAACTATTGCAGTTATTACAATTTAATTTGTATACACCTGTTCTATTGTATTTGTCTATGTCCGTGTTTGTATCGTTGATGTGTTTTTTGATGGTATTGTTAGTTCTGAATGCTATTTTGTACTTGTGTTTTCTGAATGTGTTGGCAAGTTTGTGTGTGTTGGAGTTATGGTATGTGAGTGTGATATATTTATTGTGTTGTGTGTTGTTGGTATTTTGTGTTTTGTTATTTTTGTTTTTGATGCGTTTGTGTAGTTTGTTTATTAAATTGGGGTTGTAACCGTTTTTCATTGCTATGAATTTGATTGTGTTGAGTTCGTCAGAATAATCTTGTTTACTTAAGGGTATTTTAGTTAGTCTATGGAGTATAATGACAATTGGACAACATTTTTGTCAAAACTTTAATACATGAACAAACCCAGCTTTGTGGGATGTCAAAATGATCTTTGAAAGAAAATATAAACAGTTGTGATAATATCTAATACATAGATAAGAAGACAGAAGAATAATAGCCATCAGAAAATATTTATTCATTTTGAATTAAAATTCAAATATTATAACAATAGACATAAATGTAATCAACCAATTAGAGTACAGACAGTTGCCATAACAACGGGGCATTATTTAATATAATTCCGTTATAAAACATTAGTCCATTATTGACGATCAAGAGATACAGAAGACAAACCATATTCGACTCAATTTTCAATTAAAATAATAATAAATACTTCAAAATTTAACGAGATGAGGATGCAAGAAGTCTAATGAAGAATTAGTCAAATCAACAGAGATAGTAGACCAGATTTTAATATTCAAAATTAATTATTTTATCCAAATTATTTGAAAAAGAAGCCAGATGTAATCCAAAGTATAAATGATGGAAGATTGATGATCGTATCGACCCAACCTAACTAAGAACTAAGTGACTCTTCACCTGAATTCAACAAGATTCGTTAAGTATATCTGAACTACCCGAATTTACGAAATAAATTCTAATTAACTTTTCTCACAACACAAATAACTCTCACTCCGAACTGATAACTAAATTTCTTTCAAGGATTGATTGATAATAAAAACTAAACTTGTATGTAAACATAAAATAACCTAGGTACAAAATATGAATTATTAACACACACTTTTTAACACTTAAAAAACGAATTGTATTTAACTTTAATGGGATATAAGTACCATTGATGTAAGGTAGTGTACTTTATTATCATCTTATTAATATTTTTTTGTAATCAAAAGAACTCAATGATTAAACGAACTGTAGAAAATAAACTTTGACGACAGCCATGTCAATTTAGAAGCGTTTAATCAAATTTAGCCAACCTTGAGATATTGTCTCTTTATTGCCGGAGCAACATTATTTAATAACAGTATATAATTTTGTACCTAACTGAATAACGATTAACTATTTCACGTTAATAAACTAGTACTGAGTAGTAATAACCGTCCTTTATTTCATTATAAATTGTATTATAAAGTTTGTGTACTTTAGCGACGAGCGAAATTGTCTGCCAGCGTTAGACGTCGGCAGCACGATGAACTACAAGCAAGATTCAAATGCCCGCCAGTTGTGAGGGTAATTTGAATTAGTCTACACTGCATAGAATGACTGCTCAGTTTAACATTTTTAATTGTTTTCATAAACAATTTGGCGCCACCCGGGAAATAAATTTACTCATTGAAGGACAGGTAAGGTTTACACTCGTGAAGCTATCGGTACTGGTAATTGGTGAGTTCGCAAAGGACATCGTCAGCGTGGAAAGTTAGAAAAAGTACGACTGTTCGAAACAAACACAAAGTAACGACTACAACGTGTGGGGCTAACACTCGACAAAACACACTTATACAGATTACGACAGAGTGGTCTCGTTACAAATTGACGCTCCATCGCGGGGCTTAACATACATACAGGTTATTATCGTTACAATATATATATTGGATATAAACCAGAGCCAGCGTGGAGCTATTGTTCAGTATGGGTCACACACACGTTTATATATATTTTTTTTTCGTATTGTTTAAATTAGCAGCCATCCTTACTTTTCTTTTATAAAATTGCTAAACTGCTATAATTGTTATTATTTAGACAAAGCTTTTCGTCATCACTGACATCTTCAGGTCTTAAACAACCTTTAATTTATTTTTCGAATCATTTTTGTAACATTTTTGTTTGATATCCTATGTATGTTATTGCTCCTTTATATTTCTTTTCTTCATTTGTTTTTCTTTTTTGTTCTTTTCTATTTCTTTATTTTCCTCTGAGCCTCCTGGTGGTCTAGTGGCTAGCGCGGGCGCTTGATGCGCTCGTGGTCCCGGGTTCAATTCCCGGCGGAGGCTCCGTACGGCGTGCACTCAGCATCGTGAGGCCGAACTGAGTAGGCGCTGAGATAACAGCAGCACCTCCTGGCTGTGAATACCGCAACTATCGGCTGGTGGCGTGTTGTACTAGCCATGCAACCGTCACACTGCACACAACAGCCGCGCGGTACGCCTTGGTCCTTTCAGGGACTGTTGAGCGGAGGTTTGACTTTGACTTTTTATTTTCCTCTATTTTCTTAACTATTCTATTAATTATTTTAGGGTTGTAATTATTATTTTTTGCTATTTGTTGTATTTTCTTTAATTCTTTTTGTTTCAGTTCTTCATTTTCTAGATAATTTATAGCTCTATAACAAAATGAATTTAATGCTGCCATTTTATAATTGACTGGATGATATGATTCTTGTGGAATTATTAAATCTGAGTATGTTTCTTTCCTGTATATATCGAATTTGAGTTTGTTATCTTCAATTTTTATATTGATATCCAGGAAATTAATTTCTAATCCTCCAATTTCTTCTTGAAATTTTATTGTTTTTTCTATGTTATTTAATTCTTCCGTAAATTTTTTAAATTCATTTACTTCACCTTCCCAAACTATTAGTATGTCATCTACATACCTGATCCATTTTTTAATTCTTCTTTCTTTATCTACATCTTTTAAAATTTTGATTTCAAAGCTATTCATGAATATCTCTGCCATTAATGGTGAAAGCGGTGATCCCATTGGTAATCCATTCTCTTGTATGTAAAATTTGTTGTTAAATCTGAAGTAATTCTGGCTTAGGCATAATTCAGGTTGATTAAGTCAGGTTGTTTAAGACCTGAAGATGTCAGTGATGACGAAAAGCTTTGTCTAAATAATAACAATTATAGCAGTTTAGCAATTTTATAAAAGAAAAGTTTATATTTTTGTTTATATATATATATACTGGCTCACTTTCTTGTTGGAGTTGGTTATTATTTGTCCATTGATTTTCGGTCTGACGAAGGCACTGGTTGATTGATTAATAATTCCGGAGCTGTGGCAGCCCTATTGAGGATATTTTCTAGATAAAACATAATTCTGAATTGATTTCTTTTGTGGAGAATGCGGATATGGTCTGGCCATATACTTGTTCGTGTGTTGTCATTTTTGCTGTAATGGATTTTTAAGCCATTTTTGCCAAGGTTGCTTTAGTGAGAGTTTGCATGCAATATCATATACTTACACATATACAAGCTCAGGCACACATGCACACACACTTCAATTCTTCTTTCTTCTAGTTTCATTTTCTCTCTGAGCTTCTCCCCTCCTGATAGCGATATGTTCATTGGGATTCCCCCGTGCAGCCGAGACACACGTGATGATTATGATTGGGGTGCCAAATGGCTGTGAAATTCTGGGGCAACCAGGTTGCCCTTTTGGGGTGAGGGTGTGCCGTGGCTTATTTGGTAGTTTCGTAACATCCGGTTTTCCAGGAATGGGTTGTTAACCCATAGCCAAACTTCCAACCTGGAGGGCCAGGATTGTGATCGAGGTTTTCTCCTCTAGATGGGTTGCTTTCACTACAGCTAAACCTCCTACAAGGTTTTTGCATACATCTTGAACCAAAGGTTGAGACCCCTCACAGAAAATATAATACGGGAATACCAAGCTGGATTCCGACCTGTAAGGTCTACAATCGACCAACTCTTCTCAGTAAAACAGATACTAAGCTGCGGATGGGTACGTGATATTGATGTGTACCAGGTCTTTGTGGACTTCAGGCAAGCGTATGACTCTATTAATAGAGACAAACTGTACACCATAATGCATGAATTTAGAATACCAGGCAAGCTGGTAAGATTAACGCAAGTGACTATGCAGCAGACTGAAGCCCAAGTAAAGGTGGATAGCCAACTAACTGAACCCATAAATATTACACGAGGTCTAAAGCAAGGAGATGGGTTAGCCCCAACACTATTTAATATTGCATTGGAATATGTAATTAGAGGCTTATCAATAAATAGCTCAAATCCGTTAACAAATAAAACTGTACAGATAGCTGCATATGAAGATGACATTAACATCATGTCAAGACGGATCATGGCAGCTAAAGAAATATTTATAGAGCTTAAAAACAAAGCCAAGGAAGTTGGGCTAGCCATAAATATGGATAAAACAAAAATGCTTATCCAAACAAGAAGGGACCAGGTTCATAACAACATCGAGATAGAGGAGGACACAATTGAAGTGGTGGACAATTTCACATATCTCAGAGTGAATCTAGCAAAGACTGGATCAGAGGAGCCGGAGATCCAAAGACGGACCACCATGGCTAACAAGGCGTACTTCGCATTGCTGCCATCATTTAGGTCTGGGGATGTGCACAGGGAAACAAAAATGAAAATATATAGGACTGTCATCAGACCGGTGTTATGCTACGGGTGTGAGGCATGGACAATCACACAGAAAACAGTTGACATAGTAGACACCTTTGAAAGGAAAATCCTCAGACGCATTATAGGCCCAATACAAGAAAATGGCTCATGGAGACTGAGATACAACAACGAACTGTATCAAATATATAAAGAGATACCAGTCTCAAAATTTATAAGAATTCAAAGATTGCGTTGGGCCAGACATGTTATGAGAATGGAGGATGGCAGGAACCCTAAGAGGGCTTTGCTGGGTACATGGGAGGGAACGAGACCTAGAGGAAGACCGAGGAAGAGGTGGGAAGATGGCGTTGCATAGGACGCGAGAAACATGGGGATAAGAAACTGGAGGAGGGTTGCAGTGGATAGAGTGGATTGGAGGCAGCGATTGGTCGAGGCCAGGCCCTGATTTGGGCTGTAACGCCATAGGAGAGAGAGAGAGAGAGAGAGAGAGAGAGAGAGAGAGAGAGAGAGAGAGAGAGAGAGAGAGAGTTCCGTGGCTATATTAAAGGTAAACGCCACGGCCTGTTTTAATGTAATTCTGTACGTTCGGTGCCTTATCGCCACTTGTTAGATTGCCCGCGAGCGATATCGAGATTTAGTCAGCTGCTGTGACCTTGATCTGTGACGTCATTTGGTTGGCCGTTTTGCCTGTGCTTTGACAACGAGATCTATTCAGCAGTGTTTTTGGGTTTTATAATTTCACACAGAGGTAACTCTCACCTCTTTCTCTTTCAACTTTGGTACAGTGCGGACAGTGATGACGTGCAGTTCTTAACAGCTATTATGATTCGTTAATCCTATAAAGAGCTTCAGGTGAGCCAGTATTCATGATTAAATTATTAATTAATTGGGGTTCGTGAGTGTAAAATGTAATGATAGTGTGTGTGTGTGTGTGTGTGTGTGGCTCTGACTGTCCATGTTCGTTCCGGTATGAATAAGACACGTGGTTAAATGATTTAAAGTAAATTTAAAGAAATAATGTTAGAGGCAATGAAAACTTAAAGCAGAGGAATTGAATGAGTTATAAAATTAGAATTGTGATTACACTGAAGTCTAGTTGTTAATTGAAATAGTTTGTAAATGTAATTACAGAGACCACGTGCCTGTAAGTCATTGATAATGTGAATTTAAATCTAGAACGTAACCCATAAAAATTTAAGCTTGGAATTGTAATGATTTAACGGTGATGAATTGAAATGTAATATTCAAATTAATAACTTGAAGTATGAGCTTTACTGGGGTTAATGGCAGGGATTTCTTGAATTTAAATTTTAGTGGTGTGTGTTTGGGGTTGCATGGCGAAAAGATGTGGGGGCGGTATGTTCTCTTTCTCTGAATCCAATATACAAATAAAATTTTTACAGGATTCCCCGCATAGTCGGGAGGTGAAAGGGGTCGACGAGATGGGAACACTTCATCTTTTCCCATCCGCAGAGCGGTGCGTAAGGATCCCCAGCGCCGTCTTGCCACGCTAGATCACCACCCACACTCAAACTTGGACGGCAGGAATCTCCTTATGTGTTCTCAGAGATCAGGTGGGAACTTTCCTTTTTATTCATCACACACACAATACTCCACCGGTTACCGTGTAACACACACAGAGAAACTCAGTTCTATAAAATAGACTCATACTTCAGAGTTAACATTGCCTGAGCATGTTTTATGTAGACATGCTAAATTGTGCATAGTGGTGACTGTGTTATGAATATGTTATAAGTATTAGTATATTAATCTTTCATGATTTTAAGGGTTACCATTGTCACAATGTAGATATTTAATTTTAATTCCTGCAAAAGAAAACCAATTTCAAAATCAACTTATGAAAACCAAACTTTAAGAAAATGTAATACCCAGACAGTACTTGCATCTGCCTGTCATATGACTTATGATACTGCGCGTTCAACTATTTTCCGGTTCAATTCGTTCTAAATTAAAACTCCTTTTGATTTAATTATAATTATTTGGTTCTGCTTGATTATAGAATATTGATTAAAAATTTATAATTAATTAACAAACTTTCAATGTCTGCTTTACTGTGATCACAATTGTGATCTTAAGGTTACTTGCCTTCGTTTTATTAATCCAAGTGCTGGGGACAGATTGATGGAAGTATTTGAACACATTTAAGTAATTATTTTCAAAAATTTAATTATTATATACGGATAATTGAGTCTCATTATTATGTACTTGTAATAATTTCATGATGATTAATTGCTCAAGCATTGTGAATGCAAATGAAAAATCTTTTTTATTGAAAGTGAAATACTCTGTGTTTGTTAGTTTTATATGTTGTAATTTAATTGTTAGAGATATTTTTTGAGATGTTATTGTTGCAATCCAACCACATGGTGCTAAAAAAATTTTAATTGATGTTCAGCCTTAAGAAAAATTAAAACGAAAAAATTATAATTATTTTTAATTAGTAATAAGGACATTGCCGGAAAAAGGGCACATAGAGCAAAAACCCATTTTCGGTAAACGGCGATCAAAGATTTAGGTTTTATCTAACTCTTATATTTCAGTTTACACTTTAAGTTGTTGAACCTTTTTTATAGAACATGTTATCATGTATCTAAAATAAAGACAAACCTTGTGTTTATTGAAGTGTGTGCTGTAAAACATTCTAAAGTTTTAACTCATGTTATGTGCCCTTTTTCCAACAATCACCTTTAATGGATGTATTGTGTAGCTAAAATAAAAAAGTAAATTCAAAGAACAAATCATTTTAATACAAAGTTACACAAAAACTGGTAACAAAAGAAGCCTTGTTAAGATGTCTCATCAAACATTTGTTCCAACCAGTCCTGGTCCTCAATGGGCAGGTATTTCATGAGACTTCTAACGTCTTTAATCTTGGCCTGAGATACTTCAGGAAATGGAACTGAGTTAGGCTGAAGTTCTTTTAGGGTTGTCTTGTCCAAATTTTTTAAAAACTTAAAAGGTGTGTAGATAGGTATGAAACTGTTTGAGCACAGTATACTTCCATCAGTTTTGTATTTAGTCATAACATACATTATAGTGAAGTTTAAGATTTTTGCAGACTTCTGAATGTCAATAAACAAAGGCTCAAGGCTCTCGTCCCACTTTTTTATGAGATTGTGGTCCTTAATCACTTGAAAAGGGCTGGGGTTCTGTCGAGCATGAACCATAGCTTCCAGCCATGGCTTTGCAGTTCCAATGACCTCTCTTTTCTTGATGCGTGATCTCACTAGGCCAAAGTTTCGGTCACACTGCGTGAATGAATGGCCCCTTACTGGAAACAACTGAAGAATTTCTACATCAAAAACTTTGCTGAACCATGAACAAAACTTGATCATAGTGGAGTTGCGGTTCTGTCCTCCAGCAGAGTCCGATAACAGAACCACAGTTTTTACCTGTGACAAATTTTCCACATATTTTTTAAGACAATCATATACAAATGATGCAACACTGTTAGAGTTCTTAGAAGCTTGGGATTCCATAAAACAATAAAAGTATGACTCATCATCATTAAACACATGAATGTTAAATGCATACAGCCATAACAGCCTTTTGTAGAATTGGCTGTTAACGTTAAGCTTTGGCACTACTTAATTTTGTGCATAGTCGAATTCACAAACTAAATAAGATGGATCACTCTTCGCCTTTTCAATATACTCTTTTTTCAAAGCCAGTTTTCTTTTAAACTTTCTTTGATGAGTCTGATAAGGCACTTTGCAAGGGTATTTGGGTTTCTTGATAGTTTTAGTTTACATTCTGTACAATAATCGCACACATCACTTTTAGGTTTTACTACACCAAAGTCAAAGGTAGATTTAAAATGCTTAAAATAATGGGGATAACCCATTTTCAAATTTTCATTAGTTTTAGACTTATAAGACTCTTGAAACATAGTGTACAGAGTTTTAATGTTCAACTCTGGATTGTCAAAGTATTTTAAAGAGGTTTTGTTTCCACTGTAATGGCTTTGACTATGGGGAATCGACTCAAGGTGACTTTTCATCAAATCCAAAACATTGGGTTTCAGTTTGCGTGGCCGGTTTGCATGATGACCTCTCCATTCAGTGAAGTCCTCGTCTTTTAGAATTTTCCCTTGTATTACCCTTATTCTTTTGGTTGTAACTTGAAATAATCTTATTAGGAAACCTTTACATACTGCTACTGACAAACCTCCAATGTTAAGACTATAAGTCCAAGTATGATTTCGGGGCTTTTTAGGTTGGACAGTTTCAGTTTTAGGTGCTGTTTTTATCATGCACTTAGAAAGGAAAGAATCTTGAAGTTCTTTACCTTAGTTGTAGAATGATGAAAACAGTTCTTCCTGGTGTTCTTCTGTAAAACTGTTACAGCACTTCTCATTACAGCACTCAACTACATTGAAAAACAGCTTACCACTTACAGTCTTTCCAGACTTTGTAACATACTCTTCACCTCTACATCGTTTTAGCTTAGCACTTTCAAGTTTCAAATTTGTATTATTACTATAAACTTTGCGTTTACGTTTTACTTTCAAACTAACTTCATCGTTTGACGAGTCCATTGTACTAAATAACAGTAGTTACAACAAAACTAACTAAACATAACCTCAAATACAATGAAATGCAGAAACAACACCACTCAACTGATGTCTGATGCCAGCTGATACAGCTGCACTGCTGTAAAAAATGTGTTGTCAAAGGCTAACGAATAGAGATTTTGATTTGAAGTTTACTGTGCATAGAGAAAACATCATGGTGGATCGTTTAAAGCGATTGCCGGAAAAAGGGCACATAGACCTATGTGCCCTCTTTCCGGCAACGTTTTACAATTGTAAAAGAATTTGGTCTCAAAATCAAGTGATACATTAATAAAATTTTGTTGCTGTTTTACACAAGTGTTTCTTTGCAAGAGCTGTCACAATGGGCTCAGCACATTTTATTTCCATCTAGGCCACGCTTCTAGTCTTAAATATTAAGTAACGCCTTCCCAAAATAAAAGAAAATAATTAAATAAATAAAAAAATATTTTGGGGGAGATAAAAAAAGGGGTGTAATAAATTTGGGGTGGCGTTTCAATGGTAGCAGAGCGTGGTACTTTTTGTGCCCCTGAGCTGAAAATGTGACAGGACTTGCAAGGTAGCTTGGGAGGTTTTCTTTGGTGGATTTTTGCAGGGTGAGATTTCGGGTTCAGTAAAAGAGTGTGTGGGCACAAACAGACATATGTTGAAAGAGAAAAGAGATTGAAACAAGATTTTATTGGTGTTATATGTTAATTGTATAAAATGTTGATGTTGTATTTTGTGTGTTATATATATATATATATGTTAGATTATATGTGATATATATATTACATTTAATATTTATAATTAAATTTACCTCAAGATGTTATTTTTCTATTTGGAACATGTTTTGAGAGTTCCTGTTCTCTCATCTTCAGCCTTCGCGATCTTGTTTCTGGTGAAGTATTTGTGTGTTGGCTGCTGGTTGCTATTAAGGTTGTTTATTGGTCTTTGGTATTTTAAAGTTGTATTATATAAAGCTATATATATCAAATAACAAAAACACAAATGCAGAGAACATACTGAAACAAATCAATAACATACATCCTAAAATACAATTCACAGGAGAAAAAGAAAAGCATAACAAAATCAACTATTTAGACATAACCATCACAAGATACAACAACCACATACAATATGCAATATATAGAAAACCAACTTCCACTAACATCATTATACCTAAACATTCTGACCACCCACCACAACATAAAATGGCAGCATTCTATACGCTATTTAACAGAATGTACAAAATTCCCCTAAACAAACAAAAAACTGACAAAGAAAGAAATATAATATACCAAATTGGTTATGAAAATGGATACAATAAAAATACTGTGAACAAAATAGAAAATAAAAACAAATATAAAATAAAAACTGAACAATTAAGAATTAATCAAAATGAACAACACATAAATAATAACAACAACAAAAATGGGCCACATTCACTTACATAAATAATAAAAT
Organism: Magicicada septendecula; assembly: GCA_034769895.1. Lineage (NCBI taxonomy): Eukaryota > Metazoa > Arthropoda > Insecta > Hemiptera > Cicadidae > Magicicada > Magicicada septendecula. The sequence goes on from CM068367.1 coordinate 1,218,652,037, forward strand.
GACAAAACTAACAAAACTATTTAAAAACACAGATATAAAAATAGCATACAAAACTAATAAAATTAAATTACAAATTCTAAATAGCTCACACAACAAAGATAATACAACAACTAACGGTATATACAAAATTGAATGCCAAGATTGCAATAAATGTTACATAGGACAAACAAAAAAACAGCTGAAAAAACGTTATTTTGAACACCTAAACGCATACAAAAAACCAGAAATACATAAATCAAATTTAGCCACACATGCAATAAACACAGGACACGAATTCCCAGACATAACCAATGTATCACTAATAAAACATATACCACACAAAGGCACCATAATGAACATTTGGGAAAATTTACAAATATACAAACATAAAACACAAAACAAACTAATACCAGAACAAATACAAATCAATACAAAACATGACACAATATTCAAAGCACTCAACATCGAAAATACACAAAATACAAAAACATATACCACAATCACACACAATAATCTATATATTAATACGTGAAGAGAAAACTTTGTACCGGTACCCCTTTTTAAGCATATTGCGCGCACGGAGGAGTGTGAGATTTGGCATAGTTAAAGTTTATATGGAGAAGGAGTGCAGAAAGCTAAAATTTATATATAATATGTGTTACAAATACATTAAATTAAATTAAATAAAACATTCATTTGCACTTGAAAATTCATTTAAACTTTTTCAAACAATGGTAATTGTTAAAAATAAAATAATTTTGTTGCCAGGCAATAAAATTATAATTTTTTCATTTTAGTGTACGTTCATACTGCCAATGTCAAACACATAATAGTCTGTCATTTGTTTACGTTCATACTGCCAATGTCAAATACATAATAATCTGTGGTCAAACAGTCACACAGAGTAGAGAGTGTCGCCAAAGAATTTTAAAATGTTGCCAACAAATAATTACTGACAGATTGACTGAATGAGCTGTGAATTTTGTGTGATTTCAAATGTTCCTTTTTCAATAGTCTGTAGAGTGTATGTCAAGGCAAAAAGCGTTTATTTTATATTTTGTATATTAGATATCTGTGTTTTATATATTAATGTGCAGTTGAAAGTGAAATAGAGCTTGCTTAATATACACCTGTTGCAAAAGGAAAATTTTGTAGCAGCAATTTGAATTGACTTACTCTCGCCAACTATTGGTGTTTTCAAAAAAGTGAGTACATTTTATTATTTTTAAATTAAACCCTGTCTAATCTTAGTTTCAGTAATTTCATTACATGTTTTTTTTTGCATTCAGATATTCGCACCTACTTCCATTATGCCTCAACATAGAACATTGACGGGTCGGAGTGAGAGACAAAAAGAAGGAATATATATTCGCGTGAAAGTCAAAATGATAATAGACCAAATGCAAATTTAAATAGTGTAAATAGTATACAAAATGATGAAATTATTTTGAGGGATACATATAAATGCGCACTGAATGTCATTCCAAGAAATTTTAATACTTTTGATTGTGGATTAATTCATTTACAATGCAGGTTTTGCAATGCAAAACATTTCGAATCTGAGGTCACTTTAGGTGAAAGGACTGCATTCACTTCATGTTGTCATAAGGGTAAAGCAATATTACCGGCCTTAAGTCAAAATGAATACTTTAAATCATTGTATGATGGACTTACTTCAAATGAACCTTCAATAAAAAGAAAGTCAAAAAATTATTTTGAAAACATTCGTAAATACAATTCATCATTTGCTATGGTTAGCTCAGAAGCTAAAATTTTGGATACAGTTACGCGTGGAGTGTATCATTTTAAAATACATGATGTTTTTTATCACAGATCAGGTCCAATGACTGCTGGATATGGTCGCTCGCCATGTTATGCGCAATTATATTTTTATGATGTTGACACTGCTGTCAATTATAGATTACGTGAACACTATAATCAAACATGCAATAACAATATAATGCGCGAAATCTCTCTTGAATTGGAACGCATTAATCCTTTCCTTCGGTCATTCATTGCAATGAAAGATCATTGTCAGAGAGTTGAAAATCAAAATAAAGAAATTTGTATGCTCATTAAAGTAAATCGTGATTTAGATCTACGTCGTTATAATGATGCAGTTCAAACTGATGTAGCAGTAATATTTAGTACAGTTGATGGTGAGCCACCCTTTGAATGAAATATGGTTTCGTTTTCAAAAGTTAATGGTACCATTAAAAATATCTCTGTTTTGGATTCATCATTGGACCCTTTAGCGTATCCATTACTTTTTCCAAATGGTGATACTGGGTGGCATATCAATATTTCTCATAATGTACCAACTACGTCTAATTCAAGAGCGCCCAGAAGTAAATTAACCATGCTTCAGTATGCAGCCTATCGACTTGCAATTAGAGAAGATTTTAGCATGTTGCACCATTCACAAAAATTATTTCTGTAGTGGATAGTTGATATTGAAATAAAACTAGTTTTCAAGTGGAGTCCTTCTTAATTCAGCCTTGGTATGCGCCAATTTGAAATAAAACGAGTTTCTATGTTTTATTTACTTATATGAAGATATGTGAAAGCCCCACTGTTGGGTTCGCCAATTTGATACAAAACGTTTACTTTATTTAGTTATATGAGACTCTCTTGTATCAACGTCAATCAACAAGTTGAAGGTGACAATTTGTAACACTTAGGATGTTGTTACCTGTCTTAATTAACGTGTTATTAATAAATATATCTATTCGGTTGTGACCGATGACACCTCCTGAAAATATGTTATTGGACAAACAAACTTATAATTATATTCCTTTAATTTATAATCATACTACAATATAGATTTGACTTAGTTTTCAGTGGTTGGGTAATATTAGCGATATGTATAGAGTATTGACTGGATGTAGTGGGTATTTTTGTCAACCCTAGTCACTCGACGTCAGGAAATTCTATTCAAAGTTTGCACTGAAAACACGCTAGTTCTGCGATCTCCCGTTCCACCAGCTGTAAGTATTAGCGCTGTCACTTGTAATAAGCGTATTTATAGGTTAGTTGTGCATCGGGTTGGATAAACCTTTTATGATAAATTATTATCACCACTACTTATAGTATCTATTCTGCAATAACTTCAAATATTATCTCATACAATTAAGATCCTTTATTAATTTTATCTATTAATTCACGGTACCCATGATTTCCAAAATAACAATATAATCAAATCGATCACACCAAAATATATCGATTATCAATCAATCCAATTCCATAGACTTATACAAATGAAAAATAATAATACATAGTTCTTATCCCAGGGTAAGTAAAGTTCTTGGAACCATTAGTAAGGCCAGGTAAAATGCATAATTAAGGTTGCTCAATTTACAAAACAAAATTATTTACTCTAAATATAGTGAAATTAAAATAGGTTGTTTTTTTACCAAGCCGACGAAACTTCGGCTGGCTGTGGGCGTCCGTAAACAGTTGCCAAGATTCAGATTAATTTGTCTTCATCCAGTAAAAGTGTTCTGCCTTTAATAAAATTGATTGTGGAGAGGAATGGGAAGCTCTCAGGAATTCTTCGGACTTCTGATCTTCTTCTATGATCTCGTTAATTCTCGATCCCGGTGAAATGAAATTAGGATCCCAGCTTCTTCCGCTGCCAGTGAAGGTTATCTCTGCCACACTAGGTCTTCTGGTATTTTCAATAATTCCGTTAGTTCAGGCTTTAATTCTTTTAACTGATCTTCTGTTTATAGAAGGAATTGGTTGAATACCAAATCCAGCGGAATTATTTGGTGAATGAAGTGAGAGGCTTTCAATTCTTTTTAAATGTATTCATTTACAATTTGGAAGGTTATTTAATTTTTATTACTCATCAGCATTAAATTACAATTATTTTTCAAAAAGGGTTTTTCAATTTTGATTCATATTTCTTCCAGTTTTATTATCCATATTTTTTAAATATATCGGTCCATCTCAACCTAATAGCTTGTAACAATCAGAACGAATGAATCCATATAAACAACTTCTGTACATTTCAGTTGCCTTAACAACCACGTTTTCTAAATATCCTTGAGCCGGCATTATAGAATATTACTACTCTTTTCCAATAAAATACTCCATGCTTGGATTAATATTAAATTACCTAAAATTCTCCCCTAACCTTCCTTCTTAAACAGTAAATGTTTTACCATAGTTTCGTTGAACTGGGTTTCTTAAAAAGGTATTAATTTCCTTTCACTAATATGGAATTTAGGCCTATAGATTTTCTTACAACCGTTATAACATTATTTGGTTCTTTAACTTAATTTTCTTTTACCTGACCTACTGTACAATTAATTATTGGTTACATGGTTAATTACATTAATTTTAATTTACTGGTGGTTACTTTATTACCTTAATTAACTGGTTCTGGAACCTTTCATTAATTTATAATATAATTGTCAGAACTACTTGTCAAACATGAAACACTGATCACCCTCCTGGCCCAGTTTACAAACATTAATAAAAACAACAGTATTATTCAACTTTAGACAATACTTTAAAATTAGTATAATGCCTAACACTAGTAACTATACTTGATTGTCTAAAGACAAATTTAACATAAATACAACCATAATCTTTGATGAAGTATTACTATTAAACAACATCAGTTCATTTCTACACTACTCAACATATAACATAAATATTCTGTATACCTCATTAAGTTACAGTATAAAAACAAACATTTTATTATATTTAACTATTCATTGATCTGGTTTTTTGTATTTAACATTAGTCATCGCCTCTTTTGACTTGAGGTACTTCTCAGATATATTAACTACTGAGCAACCTTAATTCAGGGTATGGTCCTTGACCATGTTTCATTCAATTTTTATGTAACGTTGGGGGACCTAAACTCTGTTACGTTACAATATGTATGTGAGAATAGAGGGCACAAGGTTACATTTCATTCGACAAAATCAAACAAGTCTTAGGTCTGAAGTTTACAACAATTTAACAGATTATTTAGAATTGAACCCCAATGCCAATAATGTTGGCCGTAGAGTAATTTTACCATCTTCATTCAATGGATCTCCAAGAAATATGTATCAGAATTATTTAGATGCAATGTCAATTGTACAACATTTCGGAAAGCCTTCTTTGTTTATTACAATGACTGAAGTTAGCGGGAGTTGCCTCGACAATCGTTATGTTCTACCATAAAATCCGTATTTACTTGCCAAATTTAATTGCCATATAAATGTTGAAGTATGCACTACAGTTAAAAGTGTTAAATACATTTATAAATACTGTTACAAATAACTATGTTTCAGTATTATGTAATCTGTATAATAATGTTAAATATGCTTCACTTTGGAAACGTCAATTTGTAATATAAATTTCCAAGGTGTGTTCTTGTTTATGAAGTAGTTGTAAGTGGTCTCTCTTAAGCACCGCAGTATCAATCTATTTATAAGGAAACAATATTGTTTATATGGGTGATATTATTCAACTATTGATAATATAACTGAATTAGATAGTTATTAAATGTTTTACAAGAGAAAAACGCTCTATTCCAGTTATTATATTGAATAATTCAATATTTTTCTCCAACCCTAGTCTGTATATACTATCGAAAGTGTAAAGAGAGGAGAGCGCAGAAAGCAAGTTAGTTCTCTATTCTCCCGTATTCACCAGCTGTCAACAAACAAGCGCTGTGGTTTGCGATCGACCAGTTATTATAGGTTAAGTCGTTCCGCTTGATGTGTTTCTCATGTTCCTTTCTCTGTAAACTACACCCTATTCGAAATACACTAATTATTCTACAAATAACAAGAAATCGTCAAATTCAAGAAGGATTCTTTATTTTATATATGTTTTAATTCCAACAGATGCTTCCTCTTGCTACTAATACACCATATCGATTACACAATACATAATCGATTTGTCATTGAATTCGGGTTTTAGATGTGTTAAAATTTAATTATAATTTTTAATTTGTTTTTTATCTCAGGGTACATGTAGTTCTTTTAACTATTAGTAAGGTCAGGTAATGCAATTTTAAGGTTACTAAATAGTACAATATTGTTATAAAATCTTATTATATAAAATTAAATATAAGCAGGTTTTTTACCAACTTGGACTGGATACTTAGTATGGCAGTGTTTTGCTACGCCGAGACGACAACAGAATGGTGATTCAGCTCTGGAATAATAACAACCTCCAGCTTCTCAATTAAAGTTTGGTTTTGATGTCCCAGAATGTAGTAGAAGGTTCAGTTCTGGTCTTCGTTAATCTTCACGGTTCTGGTAGTTGCAGGTCCCAATGGAATTTGTGTAGTATTAAGACTTCGTTCGGTAGTGAAAAGTGAGGTTTAGTACATTATTTCAAATTTCTTCGTTTGTTTTTAATATATATTTTTAATTAATTTGGCATCCATCGGCTATGGATCATCTTTATTTAATTATAGTTCATCTTCATCATTACTCTTTTGCTGTTAGTAGGTTGAATGATTTATTTTTTTGAATTCATTTAACTTTAATGGTATGTCGAATTAAATTTGCTGAGAGATAGATTCGGAAGTCACTACTCAGTCCTTTTTAATGGATTTCTGTTTATTATATTTGATTTATTTTAATTTGATTCATTTAGTTTGGTTTTCTTTCTTTTAAATTTGTATTAACTCAACTCTACCCATTCACATATAACAATTGGGTGTTGAAATCAACAAGATATCTTGCATTCAGTCGTCCCTAACAACCATTTCTTCTGTTATTCGATAATATTTGTTATCCTAGAGCCGTAATTAGGAAATATTCTTACACCTTTTAATAAAATACTCCCTTATTAAAATTACATTAAATCATATTAAACTTTCACCTAATATGCATTATTAAACCATATACATTTTACTACATTTTCTTCTTGATCGACTTATTTTAAAAGGTATTATTTTCCTTTTACAAAATACTAATTTTAGGCCTATTTGTTTGCCCATATACCTGTGAGAGACTCTGTACCACACGCACCATGGGTATATGCGGGGAGGGTACAAACCAGTCGAAAGACTGAAGGACTACGAATTAATTCTTCCTTCTATTATACACTTCTCATCTCCAATACTTGGCTATTTTATTGACATTTATTAATTGGCTTTCTTACAGATAATTCTTAAATATTTGTTTTTTTTTCTTCTTTTCTTGTGATCCTTTTGACGGTTCCATTTTGGCTTCTTCATTCTCTTATTTTCCTTGGTTCATATTCCTTTATTACTAATACAGCTTGTTATGAGATTTTGGTTAGAGTTATACATTACATCATGTAATTATATTCTTCTGACACAATCATTATTATTCCTTTTACATTCTAAATTACATTTCTCACTATTATATTACATCAGATACTCATTTTGTTTTTTGGTTTTGATGATTTTTATTAGGTTTAATCAGTGTTATTTTTTTTTCTTGCTAAATTATTTTTCTCGTTTATCTTCAATAAGTTGTTCTTATTATATTTTGAATTTTGATATTTTATACTTTATTCATTATCCATAAAATCCATCCCTTTTCTCTAATAGTCGGTTGGCACTTGGTTTATCCGTGGTCCATTATTTCCTCTATACTGGTTGTTCGGATCTCTCTAGTGTGTAAAATTATTTCCGTCCTTGTGACGTACCTCACTATCATCTGGTTCTTCCATCTTGTCGCTATAAAATTTTCATTTATGCTAAAGTTTACCATTGTTTTTTGAACTGATTCTTCCGTATTGTTTCTTAATCGTTCGAATGGTTCATACACAATCTCCATAAGTCCTCCATGCTCCTCGGTTAGTTTTGGCTTTTTCGGTCCTTCTAATCTATCTGGGAATTCAATTGTGGTTCGTTTAGAGTTTCTTAATTGCCTTACTTCTCTTGGTTCCGTAATTGGTATATTATGCAGCTTAACTAATCCCCCTTTAATCATCTCCAATCCTTCCCGTGTATTCATTAATTTCCTTTGACGTTTTTGCCTTATTTTCATTGTCTTCATTTCATTGTTAACCTGTTCTATTCTTCCGGCTATGTTGATTCGTACTTCGTTTAATTTTTCTTGGGTTTTCGCTTGTATCTCCTTTACTCTAGTATCGTTATGGTTTCCTATTTGGTTTATTTTGGCCTCTACTTCCACTCTGAGTTGTATGATGGTTTCATCCATCTTTTCTAGACCTACCTTAGTTTCAGTTATTTGCTGTCTTACTTCCTCTTCATAATTATCCACCCTTTTGCTAAGTGTTTCATTGACATTTATAATCCTTTCATTGATGACTTCCCTCAACGCTTGGTTTTGTTCATTGATGATTTGCCGCAACTCCTTATTATTGTTTTCAATTCTTTCGTCTCTTTGTTTGTTATTTTCCTGAATCTGCTTTAAACTCTTGTCGTTCCTGTCAAGCCTTTCGTTAATTTGGTTTAATCTTTCATTTATCAGCCGGTTATTCTCATCATTTTCCTCTTTATTTTTGTCAAACTTCTCATTCATTAGTTTGATTAAGTTCTCACTCAAAATTTCGTTTTGTTTCTTTGAGTTTTCGTTAATATTGTCTATTTTGTTTTCTAGCTTTTCTGAATTTTCATTTATACTGTTTATTTTATCCTCCATTTGTTTAAAATTTTCATTATTGGCTTCAAATTTTTGATTTAATTCTTCCTTATGTTTCTTGGAATCTTCTTTAATTAATTCCCATAGTTTTAGTAAATCCATATCTCCTCTGGCTTCCACCTTGTCCCCCGCCTGTTGTTCCATCTCACTTTCCGTAAATATCTCTGCTTCTTCTCGTCTATCTTCTTCCGTTTCTTGGTCATTCGCCATCCTTTTAGAAACACCTCTCGTATGCATTCCTGTGCCTCTAACAGTTGCCTGCTCAAGTTAAGTAATAGCGATATAGTCAATTTTTTACTTAACTAAAGCCCACTCGTTGAGCACCAATTTGTTACAAATAACTATGTTTCAGTATTATGTAATATGTTTAATAGTGTTAAATACGCTTCACTTTGGAAACGTCAATTTGTAATATAAATTTCCAAGGTGTGTGTTCTTGTTTATGAAGTTGTAAGTGGTCTCTCTTAAGCACCGCAGTATCAATCTATTTATAAGGAAACAATATTGTTTATATGGGTGATATTATTCAACTATTGATAATATAACTGCATTAGATAGTTATTAAGTGTTTTACAAGAGAAAAACGCTCTATTCCAGTTATTATATTGAATAATTCAATATTTTTCTCCAACCCTAGTCTGTATATACTATCGAAAGTGTAAAGAGAGGAGAGCGCAGAAAGCAAGTTAGTTCTCTATTCTCCCGTATTCACCAGCTGTCAACAAACAAGCGCTGTGGTTTGCGATCGACCAGTTATTATAGGTTAAGTCGTTCCGCTTGATGTGTTTCTCATGTTCCTTTCTCTGTAAACTACACCCTATTCGAAATACACTAATTATTCTACAAATAACAAGAAATCGTCAAATTCAAGAAGGATTCTTTATTTTATATATGTTTTAATTCCAACAGATGCTTCCTCTTGCTACTAATACACCATATCGATTACACAATACATAATCGATTTGTCATTGAATTCGGGTTTTAGATGTGTTAAAATTTAATTATAATTTTTAATTTGTTTTTTATCTCAGGGTACATGTAGTTCTTTTAACTATTAGTAAGGTCAGGTAATGCAATTTTAAGGTTACTAAATAGTACAATATTGTTATAAAATCTTATTATATAAAATTAAATATAAGCAGGTTTTTTACCAACTTGGACTGGATACTTAGTATGGCAGTGTTTTGCTACGCCGAGACGACAACAGAATGGTGATTCAGCTCTGGAATAATAACAACCTCCAGCTTCTCAATTAAAGTTTGGTTTTGATGTCCCAGAATGTAGTAGAAGGTTCAGTTCTGGTCTTCGTTAATCTTCACGGTTCTGGTAGTTGCAGGTCCCAATGGAATTTGTGTAGTATTAAGACTTCGTTCGGTAGTGAAAAGTGAGGTTTAGTACATTATTTCAAATTTCTTCGTTTGTTTTTAATATATATTTTTAATTAATTTGGCATCCCTCGGCTATGGATCATCTTTATTTAATTATAGTTCATCTTCATCATTACTCTTTTGCTGTTAGTAGGTTGAATGATTTATTTTTTTGAATTCATTTAACTTTAATGGTATGTCGAATTACATTTGCTGAGAGATAGATTCGGAAGTCACTACTCAGTCCTTTTTAATGGATTTCTGTTTATTATATTTGATTTATTTTAATTTGATTCATTTAGTTTGGTTTTCTTTCTTTTAAATTTGTATTAACTCAACTCTACCCATTCACATATAACAATTGGGTGTTGAAATCAACAAGATATCTTGCATTCAGTCGTCCCTAACAACCATTTCTTCTTCTGTTATTCGATAATATTTGTTATCCTAGAGCCATAATTAGGAAATATTCTTACACCTTTTAATAAAATACTCCCTTATTAAAATAACAATATATCATATTAAACTTTCACCTAATATGCATTATTAAACCATATATATTTTACTACATATTCTTCTTGATCGACTTATTTTAAAAGGTATTATTTTCCTTTTACAAAATACTAATTTTAGGCCTATTTGTTTTATTACATGTGTTATAATTTTTTTTTGTTTTTAATTTAACTTTGCTGACCTGACCTACTGTACAATGAGTCACTGGCTTATGGCCAATTATTCTAATTTTATTTTATCCTGATTTCAATTTATTATTATTTATTTTATTATCGAACCCTTCGTCTGTTTATAACATAATTACAATGACCCCTTGACAATTTATTAACAATTATTGCCTTCCTGGCCAAGTTTACAAATATTATCTTACGATATCTTCATTAATTATTCAAAGTAAATACACTTAACATGATACAATACATAAAAAATACACTTGTATTTAATTACTTAAATACAAGTTTAACATGAATGAAATTAGTATAAATTACTTAATACTTTCTTAAAGCTATTGCTTCACACCTGCTACATACAAAAGACAGAATAAATATCATGTAAACAAAATATCATGATAAAGCACAACAACATGTACATCATTATAAAACATTAAATATCAATTAAACAGTCTACTCTCAGTTCAAACTGTCTACAGTAATTTCATATCATTAGACACTATGTTTATTGTTTACATCTTCCACTGATCACTCCATATTTTATATTTATAGACATTTTTATTATTTTATTACCTAGTAACCTTACTAGGTATTATTAATATATTTATTATGTGAGGTTTACCTTCCTGACCTTAATTATGGCACACATTGGGTATTGTTTTAATTCGATAGTAACAAAGTTTTTATGTAACGTATGGGCCCTTAACTTCGTTACATTACAATACATGTATAAAGGCTATGACAGTGCATCTGTTGAATTAGGTTCAGAGAGAAATGAACCAGGTCAAGAAATACAAATTGATGAAGTTAAAAATTATTTAAATGGCCGTTATGTCGGATCAACTGAAGCTGTATGGCGCATCTATGAATTACCAATGCATTTTCAATCACATGTCATCGTTAGACTTGACATTCATTTACCGCGTAGACAGAATGTTTACTTTCGAGAAGGGCAAGAATGTCAAGCAATTGAAAATGCAAGACAAACAAAATTATTAGCATTTTTTGAATTGAATCGATCAGATCCATCAGCGCATGAATATAAGTATATTGAAATTCCTTTGCATTATGTGTGGGAAGATTCCCGAAAAAATGGAAGAAGAGAAGGCGTGGAGGTGATAAAATCATTACACACATATATGTAGTATCACCAAAAGACATCGAACTTTTCCATTTATGATTGCTTTTATTACATGTCTGTGGTCCAAAATCATTTGAGGATGTTAGAACATACAATGGAATTATACAGACTTCTTTTGTTGAAGCGTGCCATGCTCACGGCATTGCTTCAAATGATAATGAATGGCGCGAATGTTTAAATGAAGCAAAAGAATTACATTCACCAAAACAAATCCGAAATTTATTTGGTTACATTTGTGCATTAAATGTGCCAGCCAATGCATTGGCGTTATGGAATGAATTTAAAGTATATCTTAGTGAAGATTTTTTGAGAGATTACAACGAAGAAGTATCCTTTAACACGGCTCTATTAGAAATTGAAGATATTTTGAATGTTCATAATTTGTCATGTCAAGAACTTGGTTTACCAGTTCCCACGTATTCGCAGAGAACAGACGAAGCAAATGCTATTGATCCAATAGAACAAGAGTTTCTGTTTTGTGAGCATTATGAAACTGCAAATATTGAACAGCGTAATCTAATTGATCCTGTGATTCGTGAAGTTTTGCACCATGATACTGGATCTAATGTTTTTTGTTTAACCGCTCATGCAGGTTGTGGAAAAACATTCACACAAACAGCAATCATTCACAAATTAAATTCGCTTAATCTTAGTTGCATTGCAACAGCGTTCAGTGGCATAGCTTCAACTCTATTACTTGGAGGTAGAACTTTACACAAAGTGTTTAAATTGCCTATACCCATTTTACTTCCATATTCCTTAAGGAAATGGAAGTATGGTGATGGCAAAAAAAATCGTGTTCGAGATTATTGCAGATTCTGATTGTACTACACTCAAAACATGAAAAAAAGTCGTTTTCCGAAAAGTGTCTGTGTGTGTGTCTGTCTGTCTGTGTGTGTGTGTCTGTCTGTCTATCTTTCTTCTGTTTGTAGATTTTTTTTCTATGGCAAACGATAACTGCCGCAAATTCAAACAGAATCAAATAATTTTTTGCATACAGCCCTGATTTGTAGAGTACTCACGACCTATTGTTTTTGGTGAAGATCGGTTGAGGGAAAGGGGTAGTTTACCGGCAACGGTTTTTTTTTATCAAGGGAAATTTTTTTTTTGGCAAAAGATAACAGCCGCAAATTCAAACAGAATCAAATAATGTTTCACATACAGCCCTGAATTGTAGAGTTCTCAAGACCTATTGTTTTTGGTGAAGATCGGTTAAGGGAAAGGGGTAGGTTACCTGTAACGTTTTATATTTTAACAAGGGTATTTCCTATGTCAAACGATAACAGCCGCAAATTCAAACAGAATCAAAAGATTATTTGCATACAGCCCTAAATTGCAGAGTTCTCAAGACCTATTGTTTTTGGTGAAGATCGGTTATGGGAAAGGGGTAGTTTACCTGCAGCGTTTTTTTATCAAGGGTATTTTCTATGGCAAACGATAACAGCTGCAAATTCAAACAGAAAAAAAAAATTTTTTACATACAGCCGTGATTTGTAGAGTACTCAAGATCTATTGTTTTGGGTGAAGATCGGTTGAGGGGAAGGGGTAGTTTACCTGCAACGTTTTTTATCAAGCGTATTTTCTATGGCAAACGATAACTGCCGCAAATTCAAACAGAATCACATAATTTTTTGCATACGTCACTGAATTGTAGAGGACTCAAGGCCTTTTGATTTTGGTGAAGATCGGTTAAGAGGAAGGGGTAGTTTACCTGCAACCTTTTACGTTTTAACAAGAGTAAAGTACTTGAAAATTCATTTAAACTTTTTCAAACAATGGTAATTGTTAAAAATAAAATAATTTTGTTGCCAGGCAATAAAATTATAGTTTTTTCATTTTAATGTAAATCTGTACATAGTATAAAGTAAAGTCGGTCCGTTTTCTCTCTGTGTTTGAAATCGCTAATCTCAGGAAGTACTGAACGGATTTTATTCAAGTTTTCGCCAATAGATAGAGTGTCTATCGAGGAACATTTATGTGTATAATTAATACATATATGTTGTACATTAGCTTAGCTATCACGGTTTATGTCAAGTAAGTGGTATAGTTTACATCTTATATATAAAAATGAATGTTTCTTTGTTTGTCCCATATGCGTTCCTATACCATTCATCCGATTGCGATGAAACTTCGGTGAGTTGTTGTGCGCACGTCCGCGAAGGTTTCTTCCACATCTCCTCCTAAACCACTGTACCGATTTCAACCAAACTTGGCACAAATATTTTACGCAACGGGAGAACCAACATAGGATAGGTGTTTTTTCGATGGGGTCCTTTTGGGGGTTCTTTGGGGTCTTCCACATCGCCTCCTAAACCACTGGACCGATTTCAACCAAACTTGGCACAAATATTTTACGCAAAGGGAGAACCAACATAGGACAAGTGTTTTTTTTTCAATACGATCCTTTGGGGGGCCCTTTAGGGTCTTCCACGTCTCCACCTAAACCATTGGACCGATTTCAACCAAACTTGGCACAAATATTTTACGCAACGGGAGAACCAACATAGGACAGGTGTTTTTTTCGATACGATCCTCTGGGGGGTCCTTTGCGGTCTTAAAAAACTATTAGATCTGGTTACTATGGCAACCCAATAGAATAGATTCTGTTCTAAATATATTATCGCATTAAATTGAAGACCACGCGAACGAAGTTGTGGGCAACAGCTATTTATTTTTAAGAAGCCTACTTTAATTAAACTTTATTAATTAAACTAACATTTTCATTACGTACAACGTGAAACTCCGTAGCGAAGCACGGGTATTCTGCTAGTCATGTATAAGAGAAAATATATCGTGCGTGGCAGGCAAGCATATCTCAGTTATGTACTGTTTACATTTCCATTTTATTATTATCACTACCGCAATAAAAAGGCAGGGAAGACACACACACACACACAATTCGCGTTATTTCTGGCCTCATTCATGTTTATTTTCTTACATTTGCACGCTTTTTAAATGGAAAGTGCCGAACCCATACCAACATAACGCATGCAAGCCGAAAAAGTGTCCAGCGTGGATAGCGATTTGCTTCCTGTGGATCGCTGGGCAGTGTAACTGCACGTGTTTACAGAGGAACGATTCATAGACAGACTTTTCGTCTTTAGGGAATGAACCCTCTGCAAGATGCTGAGGGTCCATGAGTGACTTCGGAGCGCTCCTTCTTTTCCGAGTGTTTGTTCTGTGAAACGTACACTGTAGATTCGCAGATTTATTCTAAGCAACGCTCAATAGGAAATGTTGAAAATTTTTGTCCACGGTGAACCCTCATACACACTAAACCTGCTCTGATGTTTTAATTACGGACATCATAATATTAAAACTTTGGAAACTTGAGCACTACTTAATGGAGATCAATCATTAAATTATACAAGCCATTAATTTTATGCATATTTTATATATATATATATATATATATATATGTGTACAACGTTATCGGCAACAAAGAAGTAGTTTTTGTTAAAATTCCTTCCCGGGATATTTGGCCGTAGTCCAATGTTTTCTACAAAACCAGACGTTTCGGCAATGCCATTGACTTCCATCATCAGTGAAAATCGAGTGCGATAACGTGAGGTGGTATATGTTAGTGACCACAGTACTGTGGTTAAGGCTGAAGCAGTAAGTAGAAAGAAGTAGTTTCTATGGTAATATTTCATTTCGAAAATGATTTTAAAAATAAATCTTAGAATATGGAAGTCATGTATGGTTCTCCATACCGATTTTTGGAAAATTCTGTAGCGAATATTACCGCAAATAGTAGCTATGGATGTTACATAAATTCATCATCATTGATAATTATTGATGAAATTTCTATGTGCCCACTGCAAGTGTTGAAGATCATAGATAGATTAGCAGGATCTATGCGATGAAAATGATAAACATAAACCATCTGGAGTGAAAACGATACTTCTGTGCGGTGATTTTCGGCAAATCTTACCAGTTGTCCCACATGGATCACGTGCAACTTTAATTGAAAATTGTGTCACGAGTTGGCATAAATTTGTTTATTTTCATAAAGTAACGTTTCCTCAAAATATGAGAGCCTTACCGAGTGAAATAGAATTTGTCGAATTCTTGAAAAAAATTGGTAATGATGAAGCCCCACAATTCCCTCAGTTTGGTGAAAATATTGAAATACCTCAGCAATTAATAGGAGATGCAAATAATATTAATGAGGTGTATGGAAATATTTCCGAAAACATACTCTCAGATAACATATTGAAGTCAGTTATTTTAGCACCTAAAAATGATTGTACTTTTATTAATACTGATATACTTAATCGAATACCAGGTGAACAGAAAACTTATCACAGCTACGATCAAATAATTTGTGATGATGACAATGAAATCAATAACTATCCAGTAGAGTTTTTGAATTCTTTGACTATTAGTGGTTTGCCACCACATAAGTTAGTATTGAAAGTTAATTGCATCGTTTTACTGATCAGAAACTTAAATACAAAGGAAGCATTAGTCAATGGAACAAGAATGCGCATCAAGTGTATGCATCGTAATGCTATTGATTGCGAAGTTTTAACTGGAACCGCACGCAATAAGAGAATTTTGATTCCACGTATAAATTTAACATATTCGGTACTGTTTTACCATTTAACTTTCAAAGAACTCAATTTCCAATTATACCTGCATTTGCGATGACAATAAATAAGTCTCAAGGACAAACATTCAAAAAAATTGGAATTTTATTGAGGCAGCCAGTTTTTACACATGGTCAATTGTACGTCGCAGCAAGTAGAGTTCGATCATTCGATGGTTTGAGATTTTATATTTCCGAATATAATGGCCAAGGGCATTTAGCAAAAAAATGATGAAAGAGTTTTTACAAAAAACATCGTTTACACAGAAGTTCTGAATCATTAAATTCACTTTCAAATTATTTTCAGTTCAATGGACAACATTTATTTTTTTAACCGCCCGGTTTTTTTGATTTAATGAAAAATATATGAAAAAATACGAGGCACGTATTTTTTATTTCATTTTTTATTTTGTATTAATTTTTTATTTAAATTTTATATAATTCGAAAAAGATAGGCAAAATAACTGTGTAGCCTTGGCGAAACCTGGTCAGTATGGCAATAAAAAAAACCCAAGGAAATGTCAAAAAACGCGTTATTGCTTTTTAAATATGGCTTAGCCAAGCTAAACCTCATTTTTCCTATCTTTCATATTTTTTAAATAACTCGAAAATTAATGCATAGAAAAAAAAATTAAAAAATTATATAAGCTTTGTAGCAGATAATCTTCAAACTGTTTTCGAATTTTGTACCTTATCAAAAATGAAATGTAATCCACTGGAATTGAAAACAATGTATCTTATACTTCTATGAATGTCAAGTCTCATTTTTAATAGCGTTTATTTGATTCAATAATAACATGAAAAAATTAAAACTGACAATGAATTATATCAAAAAATAAATACGAATACAAGCTGTAATTGTGTTTTTTTTTCAACTGTTACTAACATTAAATTTTAAATTTAATAGGTATTGCAGGGAATTAAGGCAAACAACACACGCTAATGACGTATTTGTACACGCTCGCAGCTGACGTAATAGAACAAAATTCAAAAAAATTATATGCAATGATTATAGAAGTATACTCTTTGACAAAAGAACCTCAATAATGTTCAAACTTAAAAATTTAATGAATTACGGTCGAATTTCGACCACTGGGCGACCACTAGTACAACTTTAAAATACCAAAGACCAATAAACAACCTTAATAGCAACCAGCAGCCAACACACAAATACTTCACCATAAACAAGATCGCGAAGGCTGAAGATGAGAGAACAGGAACTCTCGAAACATGTTCCAAATAGGAAAATAACATCTTGAGGTAAATTTAATTATAAATATTAAATGTATTATATACATCAAGAAACGGACTGTAGCAGAAAGTGATTGAAAATATATATATATATATAACAACGATACGATGTTATTAAATGTAAGCGTGTCATGCCATACGTCAAGGGCGACAAAAAAAGTAACAAATTCTCTTTTCTGTGCAATTTAATTGGTACATTAATTGAACTCATACACTTTATATAACATTACTAACAACATGTACTACATGTCTATAATAAGAGTATTTTTATTATCAATATTAAAAACTCATATTTATTATATTTTAATTATTAAAATTAGTCATAAACATCATTAATTTGTTGGTCACGATATTGCTCATTATTTAATGTTTATATCTTACGATATGCAATATTACACATATTTAAAAACATTCTTATATCTAAACATGTTAATCTTATATATAAACATGTTAAATAATTTTTATTAATTTATTATAAAATTAAAATATTCTTATATTGAAATAAATTGTCTTATCTCAGATCTGACCTCTACTCGCTCAGTCTATACCAATGTTTTGACTTCAATTTAACTTTATATTAGTTTCTTGTAGACTGGCTTTTGTTTTAATATTCAACTTTAAATTAATCTTTCTATACTTCAAATATCTAATTACTTTACTATTTATTTTGATAATAAACTCTACTCTCTTTACTTTAAATTCTCTTTCATTTATTACTGCTTTTATGTACATGCGATCGCTCATTCTTACGACTAAACATTTATTTACATTTTAACATATTATTACTAAATATAAACTTTCTTTGTTTCAATTTGCTGTCTTTTGAAATCGTCTTTATGAGCTCTTTTGTTTTTATAAATCATTTAAAATGCATTAAGCATATCAACTCGATTTCTGATGATCTTATGACTGTTGTCCGGGGTCCAGCGTTGTCTAGAGTTAATTTTCCATTCCTCTTGACCTGGCGTGGTCCTGGATATGTCTAGGGTCCAGCGTCGATCTACGGCAGCTTCCCTGGATACGTCTAGAGTCCAGCGTCGATCCACAGCATATTTCCTGGATATACGGTACTCTTGATAGACTAACTATTGTTGTATTTACTTTTCCCGTAATCTTGTCGTGACTTTAATAAACGTCATTTCGTTTGTTACTGCGACTTGTAATAGGATAAAAAATATAAACTGTTTTGCCGACGGACAGCATGTCCGGCTGCAACTGAGTCTTGAAATGAAGAGAAGGGTTTTTGGTCGAACCCTTAATTTATACCCTCTCGAGATTCCGTGCTGGTCGGCTCCAAAATTGTCCTGTCGATACCTGCGTATCTCGTGACAGCCCCCACTACCGAACCTTTTCATCTATTTGCAATTATTAGCAAATAGCACTGTTTTGCACAGAATTGAGATAGCACAAATCGTAGCTACTTCGATTAATCACTCACTATATTAATTTGAGCGTCTTAGGGTAATTTGCGTATTTTTTAGCACGTTTATTTTGCACTGTCTTCGCATAACGTATTCTATTAACGTCATCTTTTCACTGCAGATAACTATAATTTTTACCCACACTTTGGTGCCTTTGGTTTGATCATACATTAATTAGTTTTCTCACAGTGAATTAAAACAATTATTTTATTAATTACTTGAGGCGGGTTGCTGAGTTTCCTGTCTATGCCTGCTTCACTCACACACACAAGACACACGTGTAACACACATACAATTGAGCAGGTGTTCACTGTGTGTCGGAACAGGTTAATTGCTACCCTAATCTAACAATGAAATATTTCTGCAATCTCAGACCTGTCCATTTACCCGTAACTTATACAAATTATACAAAATTTACATTTATTTGAATTAATGCCTAATACAGCTATGGCTGTATCGTTGCACTATTCCTCTGCCTGAGAGAACAAATTTAATAAATATTTATTAATTAAATTTTTGTCTATTTGTTCTAGACAAATACAATCATGTTATGTTAACTTAACTTAAGTTTACATTGTTAAACAAACACATAATAATGAGTAAGTCAGCCTAACGTTCACCATGGTGGTATGCAATATTTACCCCCCATTACACAGCTGATCGGTGCGTTGACCTTGTCTTGCTTCAGTCGCCTTGTCCCACTTTTACTCTCTCTTCTCATTATTCATACGTAGAATTTCTTGAATGACGTCGCATGATATTTGCCAGTGTCCTTATCCTTTCTCTCCTCTCATCGTATATGATGAATGTGTGTCTTTCTACGCGTTGTTTCAACGTATAAGGTCCGTTATATAATCGGAAAAATTTCTTTGCTGTGTTGTCACTGCGTTTTCCTACAGGATTAGCTTTCAACAGAAGTTGTTCTCCTACATCAAATCGTTGTAATTTATGTGTTCTATTGTATTTTTCTATCCTCTTGTTACCTTGTTCAATGATGCGTTGTTTAGCATACTCCACCTTTACACTTAATGGAATAGCTACGTTTTGATTCTCTGGCTTGCTTACATATTGTAATAAACGAAATATCAAAGCGTGTTGCGTGTGTATAATAATATTAATGTCTTAACGTTTGTGTAGTATGTTGATTTGTTATCGAAAATTCAAATAGTTCGCCGTCTGGCTTGTGACTGATTCTCGTGTGAGTGGGGGAACATGTGTTGCCAACTTGAATTAATGTTGGTTATGTCGACCCACTGCTAGCAAACAAAACATACATAATATATTCTACAAATAAATACTGGACAGTTTGTTATCAGTACGCACTTTTTTTATTATACTTTTGCTTGTTAATTATCGTTAAAGCTTCATGAAAATGATGACTGTTATAATAAAAGTTTTAGCCTCGGCAATATAATCTCTCGCTCAGCGTAGCGCTGGGTTGGCAGTGCAATGTTACAATTGACTATGGTTATTATTTCACAAAATAAATCTGCCAAATGGGTTCTTTTAAGTACGAAACAGAGGTTTACATAACAAGATAACAAAATTAGAACATATAATTAAAAGTTTGTGATCATTAAAATTACACAAGGTTTGTTATAAATTGAATATTGTGGTGTTGAAGTGTGACAGTGTCTTTGTGTAACATAGGTTATCATGTGTTCATTCAATGTTTACAAAGTTATATCTTTGGTTTATTAATCCTTGAAAATATTCAGTTATAGTGAGAGTTTTATTTTATAGTTAAAAATTTTGGAAAGAGAATTTGTTTTATAATAATAATCAAATAACTTCAGCAATACTCAACGTTAGTAGTTATGGGCATAGTCATTCGTCCATATGAAGTAATGTGTCAATGTAGATTCTTCCTACTTCTTATCTTGGGCTCAAAATTGGGTTGTCATCTTCTTCAGATTGGATTACTAGTATTCTCCGGTCATCTGGATTAATTTCGGCTGGTCCTTGGTAGATATTGGTTGTGAAGGCCTCTCATCTGATGTACTGCTATTCCTTCTCCAAATTATGGGCACTAATACGTTTTTTCTAATGAAAATTTGGGCCCTTCATCGCGTGGCGTCTCTTCAGTTTGGCGTCACTACATAAAGTCATTGTTCCTAACTGAATTTTGTCAATATTCGGTTGTTGTCATGGTTACTCAAAGTTTTTTGATTGGCTGAAATTGGTTAATTATTATTTGAATTTGTATTCAAACTGGTTACAGATCTTCTAAATGTAATTAATCTTCAGTACTCCCTTTTTAGTAGTAAATATTATCACCACTGTTCATATTTTTGCTCAAGGATTAATTTGACATCCAATATTATAGTGTTCACTTAGGTATCAACATTTTGACAGTTTTGTGAATCTTATTTAATTATACTGTTTTCTCAGTTTACATTATTATCATAATATTTCTGTCTTATGATGATTGTCTATTTGTATTTCATAGTTTATGTGGTTTAGTCTTCCTAATGTCAGTGTTGAATTCTATAAATTGAAGTTGTTTGGTAGTTGACAGTTGGGAATTTGCATAGGCTTAAACAGCAATTGACTATTTTCCTTGTAATGGGTTATGATTGTTTGAATACAAGATTTTGTTTATTTATTCAATGTTTAAGTCGGTTCTTGTAATTGCGTATAATTTCATTGTTTCCCAATATTAACTTGTGTACTGTGATAATTCATTTTTGGTGTCATTGTGTTTGAATGTATAGTTTGTTTCTTGTTTACTGGTGTCTGTTGGTTTTTTATTAAATCTTATTTCTTATAACATATGGCATAACATCTAATGGTTTTAACTATTCTCATAGCCATAATTCTTATCATTTAAACATAATTATTGGAACGTAAACCTTAGTCATTAAAACACAATTCTTATACATTTAAACATAATTATTTGAAACATATCATTCACTCATACTCTTCATCTCCCCATACTCTTTGACAATTTATAATTATTACTTGACATAAAAAATAAAGACATAAACATGGATTAATTATTAATACAATGGTATATTTTTATGACTAACTATAAATGACATTAAGCCATAACTGACTTTTCAACAACTGTTTATTATCTAATGTTAATATCTTGTTTTTATTATTATCAGTTTGTCATGAAAGATATTCTTTATATATCATTTTAAATTAATGATATTGGATTCTTATTTCTGTGAATAAACTCATATATCTTGGTGTATTAACACACTGATAGTCATTCGTTCTTGAATACATGATTAACAATACTAATTAACAACTTATTCCCTAACATTAAGACTTGCAAACTAAAATGTGACAAGTAGTAAGTACTACTATATCTAAAATCTACTTATTATCTAGTCTGTTACACTTTGTTTCATTTTGTTTTTAATACACTTGTGTTCACTGGATAATTGCTATTAAGTGTCACAGTCCTTTCTGTGACTAGCCATTATCAGCCTTCACTTATTATTTTACCACTCACTGATGTTCTTCGATCACTCTTAACTCTTTACTAATGGTTTTAACTCTGATTATTTGGTGTCAATCCCTATCAATAGGGTTCTATTTAATTTGGGGTTTTCACACTATCACTTTGCACTTTATATGTTTAATTTAAGTGTTACTAGTGGGTATGACCTAACTTTAAATTCTCTTTCTCACTTTACTATGTTCACTATTTCTCTAACTCTCTACCTCTCACTTTACAAGGTTTAATTATAATATTAACAAGTTCATGTTGGTTTATTGTATCACAAATATGTTAGTATTGTGCTACTGTGATTTGTCATAGTTTACTCTATCTGTTTGGGGTTTACTGTGCCCTTCTATATTTTAATTACTTAATAATGAGTATCTTTAGTTTGTCTGTCCTTACAATTATTAATATGATATACAATTTTCTTTGGTTTAATACAAGTTTGGTGTTCTTTCTTAGTTCATTTTCTTTTGTCATACATTATCCGTCACTTCCTTAGTGTTGTGGCTGATTATTTCACTATACTTATAGGTTAATTGTCTTTTAGTCACTATTCTTCTTATTTACACTTGTGTTGGTGCGATGGCTATTTCTATTCTATTTGAAGTTGTCATCATCAGGTTGTTCTTGGTCCTTTGGGGCTAGTTCTACTCTCTCACTTGCCATCTATTGGGCTATTCGGGTTAAATCGTCTTGTTTCAGTATTTACCATTTTGACTTGTTTGTTTGTTACTACTAAGAATTAATATAAGTTACTGTTCTGACTACCTTGATATGTCTGATTGTTTTATTTTCTGATTCACCCATTCTTCTATTATAATTCATCCCTTTTTACTCTAGTGTCAATGACTAAATAAATTATCTGGTCATGACTTCTTCATTATGGTTAGGTGAAGATATGTACCATTACAATATTTGGTCCAGAATCTGACAGGTTTCTTGTCTTCGTCTAGCTCGATTGGTGTATAACTCGTTGCTTCGCTATAATTTTCATTTATTGCTTTCTCAAAGAAAGGTAAGTACTCTGCCCATTTGTTGTGTTGATCATGACAGTAGATTCGTAGATATTTACCTAACTCTTGTAACCACACGTAATTATTCCCCATTAATATCTTCTAAAAACCCCACTGCTGGGTTCGCCAATTTATTACCCTTCAGGAATTACAGGTTCTTTATGCCTCACCTTGGATGTCAAATTACCACAAGACGGGTGTTAAATTAATTTGTCCCTCTCTTTGTGTACATCCATTAGTAACCCTTGTTAATTCTATTCCTATATAAATAAAAACACCTGGAATAGTATCTGGTAATAATAATAATATTGTATTTTTATTCAAAAAAATTTCTATAGTCTATTCAGTGTAACTATTAATATAATTTATAAATCTCAGGGTCGATTCTCTTCTCTTTGTTTATATTATTTTTAGGTTCTTTTGGCTGATATAAAGGTTCAGTAATTATAAAGAAAAAACAAGTATAGGAAGTACATTACATTACAAACAATAATAATAATGAATAATATAAATTGAGTATTATCATCATTATTCCTGCATCTCCTAAGTGGAGCATAGGGCATCAATGAACTTCCACCACCGGACTCTGTTCCGCGCCATCGTCTTGATCTCGGGCCAGGTCCTCCCTCCTTTCTCCATCCCTTCCGCTATTACACTCCTCCTCCATGTGTTCCTTGGTCTGCCTCTTCTCCTGCTACCTTGTGGGTTCCATTCCAGGGCTTGTCTTGCTATGTTGTCTCTATCTCGTCGTAATGTATGCCCAGTCCACTTCCATTTCCTACGACGCACCTCAATGTCAATGGGTGTTTGATGGGTTCTTCTCCACAGCTCTTCATTGGAGATAACTTGTGGCCACCATATCCTCAGGATATTCCGCAAACTTCTGTTCACGAACGTTTGGAGTCTGCTAATCAGTTGTTTGTTAGTCTTCCAAGTTTCACACCCATAGAGCAGTACCGACTTGACATTTGTATTGAAGATGCGTAGTTTGCTATTGGTGTTAAGTTCCCTTGATTTCCAGATTGGTCTCAGCATTGCAAATGCTCCTTTAGCCTTATTTATTCTATTTCCTATATCCTCTATGGTTCCTCCCTCCATGGTGACCATACTTCCCAGGTAACAAAACTGTTTGACTTGTTCGATCTCTTAGTTTCCTAAAAATAATAGTGCCTTATTGCGGTTATTATAACGCATCTCCTTGGTTTTCTTTCTATTAATCTTCAATCCCACCTCTGATGCTTCGGTTTTTAAATCGTTCAGCTTTGCCTCCATATCCTTAAAACTGTTGGTTAGCAAGCACAGGTCATCCGCGAAGTCCAAGTCCTCCAACCTATCTGTCAGTCCCCACTGAATTCCTCTTCGGCGATTCATTGCCTTCTTCATCATGAGATCCAGCACCATAATAAACAATATTGGTGACAGCAAACATCCTTGCTTCACTCCTTTATTTACTGGGATGGGCTCGGACAACATCCCCTGGTGTAAAACTTGACATGTGTAGTTCTCATACATTTCTTGAGTTAACTTAATAATTTTCTTTGGAATCCCAAACTCTTTCATGGCTTTCCACATCTTCTTCCTCATTACACTATCAAACGCCTTTTCAAAGTCTACAAATAGTATATACAGTGACGACTGCAGCTCCGTGGATTGTTCTATAATTATACGCAGTGTATTGATCTGGTCTGTACAGGAATAACCTTCTCTAAATCCTGCTTGTACTTTCCTCAACCTTGAGTTAACTCGCTGTTTTATCCTTTCAAGAATTACTCGTGAGAGTACCTTACTTGGTATCGAAAGGAGGGTAATCCCTCTCCAGTTATCACATTCTAATAAATCTCCTTTCTTTGGAAGCTTAATCAACAGTCCTTGCTTCCAATCTGAGGGGATCTTCTCTTCTTCCCAAATCTTCTTAAAAAGTGGGAATAGAATCTCAACTGAAGTACCCATATCCACTTTCAAGGCCTCCGGTGCGATATTCTCCATGCCTGCCACTTTGCCATTCTTAAGTTGTTTAATGGCCCTTTGAATCTCTGTTCTTGATGGTGGCTCTGTACTAATAGCAACATCTTCCTGCTCTTCTTCTATCATCACCTCTGTCTCCCCTTCTTCGATTGTTTCACGATTCAAAATCTCCAGAAAATGTTCTCTCCATCTTTCTAGCTGTTCTTTTTGTGTGGACAGTAATCTCCCATCTTTAGCTTTCACCGGTTTGTCCGCTCTTGAAAACTTTCCTGTTAATCTCTTGGTAATGTGGTACAGAGTCCTACTGTCATTGTTTTGTGCTGCCGTCTCAGCTTGTGTTGCAAGATTGTTGATAAATGCTCGTTTGTCTCGTCGAAAACTCTTCTTCACTGTTTTGTTAAGTTGACTAAAGTCTGTTCTAGCTTGTACCTTCTCTTCTTGCGTTCTTGCGGTATTGAGTCTTTTCTTACAATCCTTCCTTTGATTCACGGCTTCCCGTGTCTCTGAAGTAATCACACAGTTTGGTTTCACACAGCCTCCTGGTCACAGTGATGAAAAATTTCCAATATCAGTTTGTTTATGTTGTCAAAATGAAGGAATCCACTTCTTTTGGTGATCAATAAATGTTTCTCTTGTCACTCTCGTGGTCCGAAGCCTTAAGTTGGAATATTGTGATTGAAGTCCAGTGTCTTGTTATTAATTCAATCCAAGTGTAGTTGTTCTTCTGTTTGTGTCCTCAGTAAGATTTAAAGGCTGGTTTGTTAAGCTGTTTCTTTTTTTTACTTGAATCTTATTTCTGTTATAGTTTGATATAAGTTTTTTTACTTTCTATTATATTATTTTTACTTCCATATTCCTTAAGGAATGGAAGTATGGTGATGGCAAAAAAAATCGTGTTCGAGATTATTGCAGATTCTGATTCTACTACACTCAAAACATGAAAAAAAGTCGTTTTCCGAAAAGTGTCTGTGTGTCTATCTGTGTGTCTATAGATTTTTTTTCTATGGCAAATGATAACTGCCGCAAATTCAAACAGAATCAAATAATTTTTTGCATACTGCCCTGATTTGTAGAGAACTCACGACCTATTGTTTTTGGTGAAGATCGGTTGAGGGAAAGGGGTAGTTTACCTGCAACAGTTTTTTTTTATCAAGGGAAATTTTTTTTTTTGGCAAACGATAACAGCCGCAAATTCAAACAGAATCAAATAATGTTTTGCATACAGCCCTGAATTGTAGAGTTCTCAAGACCTATTGTTTTTGGTGAAGATCGGTTAAGGGAAAGGGGTAGTTTACCAGTAACGTTTTATGTTTTAACAAGGGTATTTCTTATGGCAAACGATAACAGCCGCAAATTCAAACAGAATCAAAAGATTATTTGCATACAGCCCTAAATTGTAGAGTTCTCAAGACCTATTGTTTTTGGTGAAGATCGGTTAAGGAAAAGGGGTAGTTTACCTACAACGTTTTTTTAACAAGGGTATTTTCTATGGCAAACGATAACAGCCGCAAATTCAAACAGAATCAAATAATTTTCTGCACACAGCCCTGATTTGTAGAGTACTCAAGACCTATTGTTTTTGGTGAAGATCGGTTGAGGGGAAGGGGTAGTTTACCAGCAACATTTTTTATCAAGCGTATTTTCTATGGCAAACGATAACAGCCGCAAATTCAAACAGAATCAAATAATTTTTTGCATACATCAGTGAATTGCAGAGGACTCAAGGCCTTTAGATTTTGGTGAAGATCGGTTAAGGGGAAGGGGTAGTTTACCAACAACCTTTTACGTTTTAACAAGAGTAAAGTACTTGAAAATTTATTTAAACTTTTTGAAACAATGGTAATTGTTGAAAATAAAATAATTTTGTTGCCAGGTAACAAAAATAAAGTCATTTTGATTATAAAATATAAATATTTACAACAAGAAAAGAATTTTCAGTTTTCAAAATTGAAATATATTTTTATAAAACAATGGGTTCTTCATTGAGGTGGGGACCATGTCACTCACTCCATCTCAAGCCTCTCCCATTATGCAGAAAAAGAGGACCCTGTCAAGGCTGATACTTTGATGACAGTGACAGGGCTTTCCACCAAATTCAGCAGAGAGACAGGTAGGCCCAACTCTGATTGGCTCCTCAGATTTCCCCAGCGTTAGTAGGTTCTATGAAAATATTTTATTTCAAAAATGATTTTAAGTATAAATCTTAGATATGTTTTATAAATCTCATGTTTTATGTTTTAATATGGGTAATTTTTTATATGACGAACCATAACTGCCGTAAATTCAAACAGAATCAAATAATTTTTTACACATGTGCCTGAGCTATAGAGAACTCAATGTCTGTTGATTTTGGTGAAGATAGGTTACGGGGAAAGGGCAGTTTACCTGAAACATTTTTTGTTGTAACATGAGTAAAGTACTTAATTTTGATAAAGTATCCTGGTAAGATCTTAATAATCCACTGTAGAAACGTAGATGAAATATCTATAAATGAAGAGGCTAGTTGAACGGGCTGGGGGTAATTTTCTATAAATCAAAATTATAGTTGAAGGGGGAGGGGATAATTTTTTTTTATATGTGTACTACGTTATTGGCAACAAAGAAGTATTTTTTTGTTAAAATTCTTTCCCTGGCTGTTTGCCTGAAAATGATTTTAAATATAAATCTTAGAATATGGAAGTCATGTATGGTCCTCCATACCGATATTTTAATAATATTCATATGTTTATTGTATAAATATTTATCTTGTTCTCAAAAATTACACTCAACTCTCCTTCTTGGCTTATTATTTTTTTAATAATAATCAACAACATTCTTTTTCTCTCTTTTGGTTTCCTGGATACACATAAATACTCTGGTCATATCTGTTCAAATTGAGATTTAGTTGCCATAGGATATTATTTTTATATAATACATTATTTTACCTTCTACATACAAGTTGCTTTTTTGTTATTACATCATAATACTTAATACAATTTACATATTATTTTATCTGACAAAACTATGAACAATTTTAATATCAAATATTATAGTTATTTGTAATTTGACAAATCTTTTTGAATAATTTATTATTTACTGAACATAATCATCTAGGCCTATGTTGACTGATTATATTACTTCCATATTCCTTAAGGAATGGAAGTATGGTGATGGCAAAAAAAATCGTGTTCGAGATTATTGCAGATTCTGATTCTACTACACTCAAAACATGAAAAAAAGTCGTTTTCCGAAAAGTGTCTGTGTGTGTGTCTGTCTGTCTGTCTGTCTGTCTGTCTGTCTGTCTGTCTGTCTGTCTGTCTGTCTGTCTGTCTGTAGATTTTTTTTCTATGGCAAACGATAACTGCCGCAAATTCAAACAGAATCAAATAATTTTTCGCATGCAGCCCTGATTTGCAGAGTACTCGCGACCTATTGTTTTTGGTGAAGATCGGTTGAGGGAAAGGGGTAGTTTACCGGCAACGGTTTTTTTTATCAAGGGAATTTTTTTTTTTTTGGCAAACGATAACAGCCGCAAATTCAAACAGAATCAAATAATGTTTCGCATACAGCCCTGAATTGTAGAGTTCTCAAGATCTGTTGATTTTGGTGAAGATCGGTTAAGGGGAATGGGTAGTTTACCTGTAACGTTTTATGTTTTAACAAGGGTATTTCCTATGGCAAACGATAACTGCCGCAAATTCAAACAGAATCAAAAGATTATTTGCATACAGCCCTAAATTGTAGAGTTCTCAAGACCTATTGTTTTTGGTGAAGATCGGTTGAGGGAAAGGGGTAGTTTACCTGCAACGTTTTTTTAACAAGGGTATTTTTTATGGCAAACGATAACAGCCGCAAATTCAAACAGAATCAAATGATATTTTGCATACAGGCCTGATTTGAAGAGTACTCAAGACCTATTGTTTTTGGTGAAGATCGGTTAAGGGAAAGGGGTAGTTTACCTGTAACGTTTTATGTTTTAACAAGGGTATTTCCTATGGCAAACGATAACAGCCGCAAATTCAAACAGAATCAAAAGATTATTTGCATACAGCCCTAAATTGTAGAGTTCTCAAGACCTATTGTTTTTGGTGAAGATCGGTTGAGGGAAAGGGGTAGTTTACCTGCAACGTTTTTTTAACAAGGGTATTTTCTATGGCAAACGATAACAGCCGCAAATTCAAACAGAATCAAATAATGTTTTGCATACAGCCCTGATTTGTAGAGTACTCAAGACCTGTTGTTTTTGGTGAAGATCGGTTAAGGGGAAGGGGTAGTTTACCTGCAACGTTTTTTTATCAAGCGTATTTTCTATGGCAAACGATAACAGCCGCAAATTCAAACAGAATCAAATAATTTTTTGCATACGTCCCTGAATTGTAGAGGTCTCAAGGACTTTCGATTTTGGTGAAGATCGGTTAAGGGGAAGGGGTAGTTTACCTGCAACCTTTTACGTTTTAACAAGAGTAAAGTACTTGAAAATTTATTTAAACTTTTTGAAACAATGGTAATTGTTAAAAATAAAATAATTTTGTTGCCAGGCATTAAAATTATAATTTTTTCTTTTTAATGTAATATAATATTTTTCATTTAATACAGCAATAAAAAGGCAGGTAAGACACAGCCTGGCTGTTTGGCTGAAAATGATTTTAAATATAAATCTTAGAATATGGAAGTCATGTATGGTTCTCCATACCGATATTTTTTATATTGGAAGACTCATAATCGATCCTGCTTACACTTGTTTTATATTACATTTGTAGCACATCTTAATTACATTTTACATTTACTTCTAAATTTGTATTGTACTTATATGACTTTCTAACTGATTCATTCATTATTCATTAAATTTATTATCATTATTTATTTGTTTATGGACTACTCCAAATCTAACTGGGTACTGTCTATATAGTATATGTCATAGTATTGTCTGTTATAGGACTTTTGGTTTGTAAATAGGTTCACACTTTTATTTATTATTGTTTCTTCCTTCAAATTATTTTGATTTCGATTTGTTTAGATAACTTGTTGTTATTGCTTGCTGATGTCTTCAACAGTTGAAGTGTATGATATTATGGTATTAATATTGCTTGGTGATAAGATTGACATTTATTAAACAAATTCTTCATTATTATAGGCAAATTGAAACCTACCTTTCTTCTCGATACCAATTATTTTCTTCTTTATCTCTGGAGTTTGTTTATTTGTATTGGTGGCTTTAACGAATTGTAATTCTTGAGTTTTCTCTTGGTTCATTGTATATTCTATTTATATATTCCATTCTTTTATTCACATTGATTCCATACTATTGTTAAATGATTCCCCCTATATTAAAATGTGGTATTATGAATGCATATCGGCGATGAGTGGCCCTTTTACGTCCAATTGCTCATCCGAACATTCACATACCTGGTACAGTGCACTTTGGCTGCTGTCCATAAAATAATTCTAGAGTGGTGCCTTAGCTTTCTACACTCTATAAATAAAAAAAATTAAAAATCTTATCATTATACACATCCTTGGAATCTTTTATCTTCTGAATATTTTTTCTTATTCTACATTGCCTTCCAATAACTCCATTTATTTATTATATTCAATATTACTGTTGTATATTCCTTAAGTAGATTTATTTCTCTTTTATAAAACTTCACTTCAGAGTTCAATGATTTATTAGCTTTAATGTCATTCACCTTTGTTATTCAATACCTCTTGTAATATAGTAGATTTAATTATCCTTCTATTATTCTATCTGTTTTTATACTGCAACTCTTCTTCAGCAAGTTCATTTTCTAATTAGTTTATTAAATTTCTCTTAGGCTTTTGTCATTATTATTGTGCTCCATTATTATTATTATATTACTATATATATAATTTATGCTTGATTTAAATAGATGCGCTTATTTCTTTTAGAATTTTGGTGTCGTTACATAATTGCCCTCCTTCAGAAGTAATTATTTCTGAACATGATCTTTGGTATGGAAGAAATAATTTCTTATGTTATGTTTCAATCTTCATAATATTTTCCAAAGTATTCTGTAAATTGTTCTTATATATTTTAGAATTTTGGTGGTATTTTTTTACTTCCATATTCCTTAAGGAATGGAAGTATGGTGATGGCAAAAAAAATCGTGTTCGAGATTATTGCAGATTCTGATTCTACTACACTCAAAACATGAAAAAAAGTCGTTTTCCGTAAAGTGTCTGTGTGTGTGTCTGTAGATTTTTTTTCTATGGCAAACGATAACTGCCGCAAATTCAAACAGAATCAAATAATTTTTTGCATACGGCCCTGATTTGCAGAGTACTCATGACCTATTGTTTTTGGTGAAGATTGGTTGAGGGAAAGGGGTAGTTTACCTGCAACGGTTTTTTTTTATCAAGGGAATTTTTTTTTTTGGCAAACGATAACAGCCGCAAATTCAAACAGAATCAAATAATGTTTCGCATACAGCCCTGAATTTTAGAGTTCTCAAGACCTATTGTTTTTGGTGAAGATCGGTTAAGGGAAAGGGGTAGTTTACCGGTAACGTTTTATGTTTTAACAAGGGTATTTCCTATGGCAAACGATAACAGCCGCAAATTCAAACAGAATCAAAAGATTATTTGCATACAGCCCTAGATTGTAGAGTTCTCAAGACCTATTGTTTTTGGTGAAGATCGGTTAAGGGAAAGGGGTAGTTTACCTACAACGTTTTTTTAACAAGGGTATTTTCTATGGCAAACAATAACAGCCGCAAATTCTAACAGAATCAAATAATTTTCTGCATACAGCCCTGATTTGTAGAGTACTCAAGACCTATTGTTTTTGGTGAAGATCGGTAGAGGGGAAGGGGTAGTTTACCTGCAACGTTTTTTATCAAGCGTATTTTCTATGGCAAACGATAACAGCCGCAAATTCAAACAGAATCAAATAATTTTTTGCATACGTCAGTGAATTGTAGAGGACTCAAGGCCTTTAGATTTTGGTGAAGATCGGTTAAGGGGAAGGGGTAGTTTACCAACAACCTTTTACGTTTTAACGAGAGTAAAGTACTTGAAAATTTATTTAAACTTTTTGAAACAATGGTAATTGTTGAAAATAAAATAATTTTGTTGCCAGGTAACAAAAATAAAGTCATTTTGATTATAAAATATAAATATTTACAACAAGAAAAGAATTTTCAGTTTTCAAAATTTAAATATATTTTTATAAAACAATGGGTTCTTCATTGAGGTGGGGACCATGTCACTCACTCCATCTCAAGCCTCTCCCATTTTGCAGAAAAAGAGGACCCTGTCAAGGCTGATACTTTGACGACAGTGACAGGGCTTTCCACCAAATTCAGCAGAGTGACAGGTAGGCCCAACTCTGATTGACTCCTCAGATTTCCCCAGCGTTAGTAGGTTCTATGAAAATATTTTATTTCAGAAATGATTTTAAATATAAATCTTAGATATGTTTTATAAATCTCATGTTTTATTTTTTAACATGGGTAATTTTTTATATGACGAACCATAACTGCCGTAAATTCAAACAGAATCAAATAATTTTTGACATATGTGCCTGAGCTATAGAGAACTCAATGTCTGTTGATTTTGGTGAAGATCGGTTGTGGGGAAAGGGCAGTTTACCTGAAACATTTTTTGTTGTAACATGAGTAAAATACTTAATTTTGATAAAGTATCCTGATAAGATCTTAATAATCCACTGTAGAAACGTAGATGAAATATCTATAAATGAAGAGGCTAGTTGAACGGGCTGGGGGTAATTTTCTATAAATCAAAATTATAGTTGAAGGGGGAGGGGATAATTTTTTGTATATGTGTACTACGTTATTGGCAACAAAGAAGTATTTTTTTGTTAAAATTCCTTCCCTGGCTGTTTGCCTGAAAATGATTTTAAATATAAATCTTAGAATATGGAAGTCATGTATGGTTCTCCATACCGATATTTTAATAATATTCATATGTTTATTGTATAAATATTTATCTTGTTCTCAAAAATTACACTCAACTCTCCTTCTTGGCTTATTATTTTACTTCCATATTCCTTTTTACTTCCATATTCCTTAAGGAATGGAAGTATGGTGATGGCAAAAAAAATCGTGTTCGAGATTATTGCAGATTCTGATTGTACTACACTCAAAACATGAAAAAAAGTCGTTTTCCGAAAAGTGTCTGTGTGTCTGTCTGTCTGTCTGTCTGTCTGTCTGTCTGTCTGTCTGTCTGTCTGTAGATTTTTTTTCTATGGCAAACGATAACTGCCGCAAATTCAAACAGAATCAAATAATTTTTTGCATGCAGCCCTGATTTGCAGAGTACTCGCGACCTATTGTTTTTGGTGAAGATCGGTTGAGGGAAAGGGGTAGTTTACCTGCAACGGTTTTTTTTTAGCAAGGGTAATTTTGTTTGTTTGGCAAACGATAACAGCCGCAAATTCATACAGAATGAAATAATGTTTCGCATACAGCCCTGAATTGTAGAGTTCTCAAGGTCTTAGGATTTTGGTGAAGATCGGTTAAGGGAAAGGGGTAGTTTACCTGTAACGTTTTATGTTTTAACAAGGGTATTTCTTATGGCAAACGATAACAGCCGCAAATTCAAACAGAATCAAAAGATTATTTGCATACAGCCTTAAATTGTAGAGTTCTCAAGACCTATTGTTTTTGGTGAAGATCGGTTGAGGGAAAGGGGTAGTTTACCGGCAACGTTTTTTTAAAAAGGGTATTTTCTATGGCAAACGATAACAGCCGAAAATTCAAACAGAATCAAATAATGTTTCGCATACAGCCCTGAATTGCAGAGTTCTCAAGATCTGTTGATTTTGGTGAAGATCGGTTAAGGGAAAGGGGTAGTTTACCTGTAACGTTTTATGTTTTAACAAGGGTATTTCCTATGGCAAACGATAACAGCCGCAAATTCAAACAGAATCAAAAGATTATTTGCATACAGCCCTAAATTGTAGAGTTCTCAAGACCTATTGTTTTTGGTGAAGATCGGTTGAGGTAAAGGGGTAGTTTACCTGCAACGTTTTTTTAACAATGGTATTTTCTATGGCAAACGATAACAGCCGCAAATTCAAACAGAATCAAATAATGTTTTGCATACAGCCCTGATTTGTAGAGTACTCAAGACCTATTGTTTTTGGTGAAGATCGGTTAAGGGGAAGGGGTAGTTTACCTGCAACGTTTTTTTATCAAGCGTATTTTCTATGGCAAACGATAGCAGCCGCAAATTCAAACAGAATCAAATAATTTTTAGCATACGTCCCTGAATTGTAGAGGTCTCAATGACTTTCGATTTTGGTGAAGATCGGTTAAGGGGAAGGGGTAGTTTACCAGCAACCTTTTACGTTTTAACAAGAGTAAAGTACTTGAAAATTTATTTAAACTTTTTGAAACAATGGTAATTGTTAAAAATAAAATAATTTTGTTGCCAGGCAATAAAATTATAATTTTTTCATTTTAATGTAATATAATATTTTTCATTTAATACAGCAATAAAAAGGCAGGTAAGACACAGCCTGGCTGTTTGGGTGAAAATGATTTTAAATATAAATCTTAGAATATGGAAGTCATGTATGGTTCTCCATACCGATATTTACTTCCATATTCCTTAATGAATGGAAGTATGGTGATGGCAAAAAAAATCGTGTTCGAGATTATTGCAGATTCTGATTCTACTACACTCAAAACATGAAAAAAAGTCGTTTTCCGAAAAGTGTCTGTGTGTGTGTCTGTCTGTCTGTGTGTCTGTCTGTCTGTCTGCCTGTCTATCTGTGTGTCTGTCTGTTGATTTTTTTTCTATGGCAAACGATAACTGCCGCAAATTCAAACAGAATCAAATAATTTTTTGCATGCAGCCCTGATTTGGAGAGTACTCGCGACCTATTGTTTTTGGTGAAGATCGGTTGAGGGAAAGGGGTAGTTTACCTGCAACGGTTTTTTTTTAGCAAGGGTAATTTTGTTTGTCTGGCAAACGATAACAGCCGCAAATTCAAACAGAATCAAATAATGTTTCGCATACAGCCCTGAATTGCAGAGTTCTCAAGATCTGTTGATTTTGGTGAAGATCGGTTAAGGGGAATGGGTAGTTTACCTGTAACGTTTTATGTTTTAACAAGGGTATTTCCTATGGCAAACGATAACTGCCGCAAATTCAAACAGAATCAAAAGATTATTTGCATACAGCCCTAAATTGTAGAGTTCTCAAGACCTATTGTTTTTGGTGAAGATCGGTTGAGGGAAAGGGGTAGTTTACCTGCAACGTTTTTTTAACAAGGGTATTTTTTATGGCAAACGATAACAGCCGCAAATTCAAACAGAATCAAATGATATTTTGCATACAGGCCTGATTTGAAGAGTACTCAAGACCTGTTGTTTTTGGTGAAGATCGGTTAAGGGGAAGGGGTAGTTTACCTGCAACGTTTTTTTATCAAGCGTATTTTCTATGGCAAACGATAACAGCCGCAAATTCAAACAGAATCAAATAATTTTTTGCATACGTCCCTGAATTGTAGAGGTCTCAAGGACTTTCGATTTTGGTGAAGATCGGTTAAGGGGAAGGGGTAGTTTACCTGCAACCTTTTACGTTTTAACAAGAGTAAAGTACTTGAAAATTTATTTAAACTTTTTGAAACAATGGTAATTGTTAAAAATAAAATAATTTTGTTGCCAGGCATTAAAATTATAATTTTTTCATTTTAATGTAATATAATATTTTTCATTTAATACAGCAATAAAAAGGCAGGTAAGACACAGCCTGGCTGTTTGGCTGAAAATGATTTTAAATATAAATCTTAGAATATGGAAGTCATGTATGGTTCTCCATACCGATATTTTTTATATTGGAAGACTCATAATCGATCCTGCTTACACTTGTTTTATATTACATTTGTAGCACATCTTAATTACATTTTACATTTACTTCTAAATTTGTATTGTACTTATATGACTTTCTAACTGATTCATTCATTATTCATTAAATTTATTATCATTATTTATTTGTTTATGGACTACTCCAAATCTAACTGGGTACTGTCTATATAGTATATGTCATAGTATTGTCTGTTATAGGACTTTTGGTTTGTAAATAGGTTCACACTTTTATTTATTATTGTTTCTTCCTTCAAATTATTTTGATTTCGATTTGTTTAGATAACTTGTTGTTATTGCTTGCTGATGTCTTCAACAGTTGAAGTGTATGATATTATGGTATTAATATTGCTTGGTGATAAGATTGACATTTATTAAACAAATTCTTCATTATTATAGGCAAATTGAAACCTACCTTTCTTCTCGATACCAATTATTTTCTTCTTTATCTCTGGAGTTTGTTTATTTGTATTGGTGGCTTTAACGAATTGTAATTCTTGAGTTTTCTCTTGGTTCATTGTATATTCTATTTATATATTCCATTCTTTTATTCACATTGATTCCATACTATTGTTAAATGATTCCCCCTATATTAAAATGTGGTATTATGAATGCATATCGGCGATGAGTGGCCCTTTTACGTCCAATTGCTCATCCGAACATTCACATACCTGGTACAGTGCACTTTGGCTGCTGTCCATAAAATAATTCTAGAGTGGTGCCTTAGCTTTCTACACTCTATAAATAAAAAAAATTAAAAATCTTATCATTATACACATCCTTGGAATCTTTTATCTTCTGAATATTTTTTCTTATTCTACATTGCCTTCCAATAACTCCATTTATTTATTATATTCAATATTACTGTTGTATATTCCTTAAGTAGATTTATTTCTCTTTTATAAAACTTCACTTCAGAGTTCAATGATTTATTAGCTTTAATGTCATTCACCTTTGTTATTCAATACCTCTTGTAATATAGTAGATTTAATTATCCTTCTATTATTCTATCTGTTTTTATACTGCAACTCTTCTTCAGCAAGTTCATTTTCTAATTAGTTTATTAAATTTCTCTTAGGCTTTTGTCATTATTATTGTGCTCCATTATTATTATTATATTACTATATATATAATTTATGCTTGATTTAAATAGATGCGCTTATTTCTTTTAGAATTTTGGTGTCGTTACATAATTGCCCTCCTTCAGAAGTAATTATTTCTGAACATGATCTTTGGTATGGAAGAAATAATTTCTTATGTTATGTTTCAATCTTCATAATATTTTCCAAAGTATTCTGTAAATTGTTCTTACATATTTTAGAATTTTGGTGGTATTTTTTTACTTCCATATTCCTTAAGGAATGGAAGTATGGTGATGGCAAAAAAAATCGTGTTCGAGATTATTGCAGATTCTGATTCTACTACACTCAAAACATGAAAAAAAGTCGTTTTCCGTAAAGTGTCTGTGTGTGTGTCTGTAGATTTTTTTTCTATGGCAAACGATAACTGCCGCAAATTCAAACAGAATCAAATAATTTTTTGCATACGGCCCTGATTTGCAGAGTACTCATGACCTATTGTTTTTGGTGAAGATTGGTTGAGGGAAAGGGGTAGTTTACCTGCAACGGTTTTTTTTTATCAAGGGAATTTTTTTTTTTGGCAAACGATAACAGCCGCAAATTCAAACAGAATCAAATAATGTTTCGCATACAGCCCTGAATTTTAGAGTTCTCAAGACCTATTGTTTTTGGTGAAGATCGGTTAAGGGAAAGGGGTAGTTTACCGGTAACGTTTTATGTTTTAACAAGGGTATTTCCTATGGCAAACGATAACAGCCGCAAATTCAAACAGAATCAAAAGATTATTTGCATACAGCCCTAGATTGTAGAGTTCTCAAGACCTATTGTTTTTGGTGAAGATCGGTTAAGGGAAAGGGGTAGTTTACCTACAACGTTTTTTTAACAAGGGTATTTTCTATGGCAAACAATAACAGCCGCAAATTCAAACAGAATCAAATAATTTTCTGCATACAGCCCTGATTTGTAGAGTACTCAAGACCTATTGTTTTTGGTGAAGATCGGTAGAGGGGAAGGGGTAGTTTACCTGCAACGTTTTTTATCAAGCGTATTTTCTATGGCAAACGATAACAGCCGCAAATTCAAACAGAATCAAATAATTTTTTGCATACGTCAGTGAATTGTAGAGGACTCAAGGCCTTTAGATTTTGGTGAAGATCGGTTAAGGGGAAGGGGTAGTTTACCAACAACCTTTTACGTTTTAACAAGAGTAAAGTACTTGAAAATTTATTTAAACTTTTTGAAACAATGGTAATTGTTGAAAATAAAATAATTTTGTTGCCAGGTAACAAAAATAAAGTCATTTTGATTATAAAATATAAATATTTACAACAAGAAAAGAATTTTCAGTTTTCAAAATTTAAATATATTTTTATAAAACAATGGGTTCTTCATTGAGGTGGGGACCATGTCACTCACTCCATCTCAAGCCTCTCCCATTTTGCAGAAAAAGAGGACCCTGTCAAGGCTGATACTTTGACGACAGTGACAGGGCTTTCCACCAAATTCAGCAGAGTGACAGGTAGGCCCAACTCTGATTGACTCCTCAGATTTCCCCAGCGTTAGTAGGTTCTATGAAAATATTTTATTTCAGAAATGATTTTAAATATAAATCTTAGATATGTTTTATAAATCTCATGTTTTATTTTTTAACATGGGTAATTTTTTATATGACGAACCATAACTGCCGTAAATTCAAACAGAATCAAATAATTTTTGACATATGTGCCTGAGCTATAGAGAACTCAATGTCTGTTGATTTTGGTGAAGATCGGTTGTGGGGAAAGGGCAGTTTACCTGAAACATTTTTTGTTGTAACATGAGTAAAATACTTAATTTTGATAAAGTATCCTGATAAGATCTTAATAATCCACTGTAGAAACGTAGATGAAATATCTATAAATGAAGAGGCTAGTTGAACGGGCTGGGGGTAATTTTCTATAAATCAAAATTATAGTTGAAGGGGGAGGGGATAATTTTTTGTATATGTGTACTACGTTATTGGCAACAAAGAAGTATTTTTTTGTTAAAATTCCTTCCCTGGCTGTTTGCCTGAAAATGATTTTAAATATAAATCTTAGAATATGGAAGTCATGTATGGTTCTCCATACCGATATTTTAATAATATTCATATGTTTATTGTATAAATATTTATCTTGTTCTCAAAAATTACACTCAACTCTCCTTCTTGGCTTATTATTTTACTTCCATATTCCTTTTTACTTCCATATTCCTTAAGGAATGGAAGTATGGTGATGGCAAAAAAAATCGTGTTCGAGATTATTGCAGATTCTGATTGTACTACACTCAAAACATGAAAAAAAGTCGTTTTCCGAAAAGTGTCTGTGTGTCTGTCTGTCTGTCTGTCTGTCTGTCTGTCTGTCTGTCTGTCTGTCTGTAGATTTTTTTTCTATGGCAAACGATAACTGCCGCAAATTCAAACAGAATCAAATAATTTTTTGCATGCAGCCCTGATTTGCAGAGTACTCGCGACCTATTGTTTTTGGTGAAGATCGGTTGAGGGAAAGGGGTAGTTTACCTGCAACGGTTTTTTTTTAGCAAGGGTAATTTTGTTTGTTTGGCAAACGATAACAGCCGCAAATTCATACAGAATGAAATAATGTTTCGCATACAGCCCTGAATTGTAGAGTTCTCAAGGTCTTAGGATTTTGGTGAAGATCGGTTAAGGGAAAGGGGTAGTTTACCTGTAACGTTTTATGTTTTAACAAGGGTATTTCTTATGGCAAACGATAACAGCCGCAAATTCAAACAGAATCAAAAGATTATTTGCATACAGCCTTAAATTGTAGAGTTCTCAAGACCTATTGTTTTTGGTGAAGATCGGTTGAGGGAAAGGGGTAGTTTACCTGCAACGTTTTTTTAAAAAGGGTATTTTCTATGGCAAACGATAACAGCCGAAAATTCAAACAGAATCAAATAATGTTTCGCATACAGCCCTGAATTGCAGAGTTCTCAAGATCTGTTGATTTTGGTGAAGATCGGTTAAGGGAAAGGGGTAGTTTACCTGTAACGTTTTATGTTTTAACAAGGGTATTTCCTATGGCAAACGATAACAGCCGCAAATTCAAACAGAATCAAAAGATTATTTGCATACAGCCCTAAATTGTAGAGTTCTCAAGACCTATTGTTTTTGGTGAAGATCGGTTGAGGTAAAGGGGTAGTTTACCTGCAACGTTTTTTTAACAATGGTATTTTCTATGGCAAACGATAACAGCCGCAAATTCAAACAGAATCAAATAATGTTTTGCATACAGCCCTGATTTGTAGAGTACTCAAGACCTATTGTTTTTGGTGAAGATCGGTTAAGGGGAAGGGGTAGTTTACCTGCAACGTTTTTTTATCAAGCGTATTTTCTATGGCAAACGATAGCAGCCGCAAATTCAAACAGAATCAAATAATTTTTAGCATACGTCCCTGAATTGTAGAGGTCTCAATGACTTTCGATTTTGGTGAAGATCGGTTAAGGGGAAGGGGTAGTTTACCAGCAACCTTTTACGTTTTAACAAGAGTAAAGTACTTGAAAATTTATTTAAACTTTTTGAAACAATGGTAATTGTTAAAAATAAAATAATTTTGTTGCCAGGCAATAAAATTATAATTTTTTCATTTTAATGTAATATAATATTTTTCATTTAATACAGCAATAAAAAGGCAGGTAAGACACAGCCTGGCTGTTTGGGTGAAAATGATTTTAAATATAAATCTTAGAATATGGAAGTCATGTATGGTTCTCCATACCGATATTTACTTCCATATTCCTTAATGAATGGAAGTATGGTGATGGCAAAAAAAATCGTGTTCGAGATTATTGCAGATTCTGATTCTACTACACTCAAAACATGAAAAAAAGTCGTTTTCCGAAAAGTGTCTGTGTGTGTGTCTGTCTGTCTGTGTGTCTGTCTGTCTGTCTGCCTGTCTGTCTGTGTGTCTGTCTGTTGATTTTTTTTCTATGGCAAACGATAACTGCCGCAAATTCAAACAGAATCAAATAATTTTTTGCATGCAGCCCTGATTTGGAGAGTACTCGCGACCTATTGTTTTTGGTGAAGATCGGTTGAGGGAAAGGGGTAGTTTACCTGCAACGGTTTTTTTTTAGCAAGGGTAATTTTGTTTGTCTGGCAAACGATAACAGCCGCAAATTCAAACAGAATCAAATAATGTTTCGCATACAACCCTGAATTGTAGAGTTCTCAAGATCTGTTGATTTTGGTGAAGATCGGTTAAGGGGAATGGGTAGTTTACCTGTAACGTTTTATGTTTTAACAAGGGTATTTCCTATGGCAAACGATAACTGCCGCAAATTCAAACAGAATCAAAAGATTATTTGCATACAGCCCTAAATTGTAGAGTTCTCAAGACTTATTGTTTTTGGTGAAGATCGGTTGAGGGAAAGGGGTAGTTTACCTGCAACGTTTTTTTAACAAGGGTATTTTTTATGGCAAACGATAACAGCCGCAAATTCAAACAGAATCAAATGATATTTTGCATACAGGCCTGATTTGAAGAGTACTCAAGACCTGTTGTTTTTGGTGAAGATCGGTTAAGGGGAAGGGGTAGTTTACCTGCAACGTTTTTTTATCAAGCGTATTTTCTATGGCAAACGATAACAGCCGCAAATTCAAACAGAATCAAATAATTTTTTGCATACGTCCCTGAATTGTAGAGGTCTCAAGGACTTTCGATTTTGGTGAAGATCGGTTAAGGGGAAGGGGTAGTTTACCTGCAACCTTTTACGTTTTAACAAGAGTAAAGTACTTGAAAATTTATTTAAACTTTTTGAAACAATGGTAATTGTTAAAAATAAAATAATTTTGTTGCCAGGCATTAAAATTATAATTTTTCATTTTAATGTAATATAATATTTTTCATTTAATACAGCAATAAAAAGGCAGGTAAGACACAGCCTGGC
This sequence comes from Magicicada septendecula, assembly GCA_034769895.1. NCBI lineage: Eukaryota > Metazoa > Arthropoda > Insecta > Hemiptera > Cicadidae > Magicicada > Magicicada septendecula. Next base: position 1,218,694,334 of record CM068367.1, read on the forward strand.
TGTTTGGCTGAAAATGATTTTAAATATAAATCTTAGAATATGGAAGTCATGTATGGTTCTCCATACCGATATTTTTTATATTGGAAGACTCATAATCGATCCTGCTTACACTTGTTTTATATTACATTTGTAGCACATCTTAATTACATTTTACATTTACTTCTAAATTTGTATTGTACTTATATGACTTTCTAACTGATTCATTCATTATTCATTAAATTTATTATCATTATTTATTTGTTTATGGACTACTCCAAATCTAACTGGGTACTGTCTATATAGTATATGTCATAGTATTGTCTGTTATAGGACTTTTGGTTTGTAAATAGGTTCACACTTTTATTTATTATTGTTTCTTCCTTCAAATTATTTTGATTTCGATTTGTTTAGATAACTTGTTGTTATTGCTTGCTGATGTCTTCAACAGTTGAAGTGTATGATATTATGGTATTAATATTGCTTGGTGATAAGATTGACATTTATTAAACAAATTCTTCATTATTATAGGCAAATTGAAACCTACCTTTCTTCTCGATACCAATTATTTTCTTCTTTATCTCTGGAGTTTGTTTATTTGTATTGGTGGCTTTAACGAATTGTAATTCTTGAGTTTTCTCTTGGTTCATTGTATATTCTATTTATATATTCCATTCTTTTATTCACATTGATTCCATACTATTGTTAAATGATTCCCCCTATATTAAAATGTGGTATTATGAATGCATATCGGCGATGAGTGGCCCTTTTACGTCCAATTGCTCATCCGAACATTCACATACCTGGTACAGTGCACTTTGGCTGCTGTCCATAAAATAATTCTAGAGTGGTGCCTTAGCTTTCTACACTCTATAAATAAAAAAAATTAAAAATCTTATCATTATACACATCCTTGGAATCTTTTATCTTCTGAATATTTTTTCTTATTCTACATTGCCTTCCAATAACTCCATTTATTTATTATATTCAATATTACTGTTGTATATTCCTTAAGTAGATTTATTTCTCTTTTATAAAACTTCTCTTCAGAGTTCTATGATTTATTAGCTTTAATGTCATTCACCTTTGTTATTCAATACCTCTTGTAATATAGTAGATTTAATTATCCTTCTATTATTCTATCTGTTTTTATACTGCAACTCTTCTTCAGCAAGTTCATTTTCTAATTAGTTTATTAAATTTCTCTTAGGCTTTTGTCATTATTATTGTGCTCCATTATTATTATTATATTACTATATATATAATTTATGCTTGATTTAAATAGATGCGCTTATTTCTTTTAGAATTTTGGTGTCGTTACATAATTGCCCTCCTTCAGAAGTAATTATTTCTGAACATGATCTTTGGTATGGAAGAAATAATTTCTTATGTTATGTTTCAATCTTCATAATATTTTCCAAAGTATTCTGTAAATTGTTCTTACATATTTTAGAATTTTGGTGGTATTTTTTTACTTCCATATTCCTTAAGGAATGGAAGTATGGTGATGGCAAAAAAAATCGTGTTCGAGATTATTGCAGATTCTGATTCTACTACACTCAAAACATGAAAAAAAGTCGTTTTCCGTAAAGTGTCTGTGTGTGTGTCTGTAGATTTTTTTTCTATGGCAAACGATAACTGCCGCAAATTCAAACAGAATCAAATAATTTTTTGCATACGGCCCTGATTTGCAGAGTACTCACGACCTATTGTTTTTGGTGAAGATTGGTTGAGGGAAAGGGGTAGTTTACCTGCAACGGTTTTTTTTTATCAAGGGAATTTTTTTTTTGGCAAACGATAACAGCCGCAAATTCAAACAGAATCAAATAATGTTTCGCATACAGCCCTGAATTTTAGAGTTCTCAAGACCTATTGTTTTTGGTGAAGATCGGTTAAGGGAAAGGGGTAGTTTACCGGTAACGTTTTATGTTTTAACAAGGGTATTTCCTATGGCAAACGATAACAGCCGTAAATTCAAACAGAATCAAAAGATTATTTGCATACAGCCCTAGATTGTAGAGTTCTCAAGACCTATTGTTTTTGGTGAAGATCGGTTAAGGGAAAGGGGTAGTTTACCTACAACGTTTTTTTAACAAGGGTATTTTCTATGGCAAACAATAACAGCCGCAAATTCAAACAGAATCAAATAATTTTCTGCATACAGCCCTGATTTGTAGAGTACTCAAGACCTATTGTTTTTGGTGAAGATCGGTAGAGGAGAAGGGGTAGTTTACCTGCAACGTTTTTTATCAAGCGTATTTTCTATGGCAAACGATAACAGCCGCAAATTCAAACAGAATCAAATAATTTTTTGCATACGTCAGTGAATTGTAGAGGACTCAAGGCCTTTAGATTTTGGTGAAGATCGGTTAAGGGGAAGGGGTAGTTTACCAACAACCTTTTACGTTTTAACAAGAGTAAAGTACTTGAAAATTTATTTAAACTTTTTGAAACAATGGTAATTGTTGAAAATAAAATAATTTTGTTGCCAGGTAACAAAAATAAAGTCATTTTGATTATAAAATATAAATATTTACAACAAGAAAAGAATTTTCAGTTTTCAAAATTTAAATATATTTTTATAAAACAATGGGTTCTTCATTGAGGTGGGGACCATGTCACTCACTCCATCTCAAGCCTCTCCCATTTTGCAGAAAAAGAGGACCCTGTCAAGGCTGATACTTTGACGACAGTGACAGGGCTTTCCACCAAATTCAGCAGAGTGACAGGTAGGCCCAACTCTGATTGACTCCTCAGATTTCCCCAGCGTTAGTAGGTTCTATGAAAATATTTTATTTCAGAAATGATTTTAAATATAAATCTTAGATATGTTTTATAAATCTCATGTTTTATTTTTTAACATGGGTAATTTTTTATATGACGAACCATAACTGCCGTAAATTCAAACAGAATCAAATAATTTTTGACATATGTGCCTGAGCTATAGAGAACTCAATGTCTGTTGATTTTGGTGAAGATCGGTTGTGGGGAAAGGGCAGTTTACCTGAAACATTTTTTGTTGTAACATGAGTAAAATACTTAATTTTGATAAAGTATCCTGATAAGATCTTAATAATCCACTGTAGAAACGTAGATGAAATATCTATAAATGAAGAGGCTAGTTGAACGGGCTGGGGGTAATTTTCTATAAATCAAAATTATAGTTGAAGGGGGAGGGGATAATTTTTTGTATATGTGTACTACGTTATTGGCAACAAAGAAGTATTTTTACTTCCATATTCCTTAAGGAATGGAAGTATGGTGATGGCAAAAAAAATCGTGTTCGAGATTATTGCAGATTCTTATTCTACTACACTCAAAACATGAAAAAAAGTCGTTTTCCGAAAAGTGTCTGTGTGTCTGTCTGTGTGTCTGTCTGTGTGTCTGTCTGTCTGTCTGTAGATTTTTTTTCTATGGCAAACGATAACTGCCGCAAATTCAAACAGAATCAAATAATTTTTTGCATACAGCCCGGTTTTGCAGAGTTCTCGCGACCTATTGTTTTTGGTGAAGATCGGTTGAGGGAAAGGGGTAGTTTACCTGCAACGGTTTTTTTTTAGCAAGGGAAATTTTGTTTGTTTGGCAAACGATAACAGCCGCAAATTCAAACAGAATCAAATAATGTTTGGCATACAGCCCTGAATTGTAGAGTTCTCAAGACCTATTGTTTTTGGTGAAGATCGGTTAAGGGAAAGGGGTAGTTTACCTATAACGTTTTATGTTTTAACAAGGGTATTTCCTATGGCAAACGATAACAGCCGCAAATTCAAACAGAATGAAAAGATTATTTGCATACAGCCCTAAATTGTAGAGTTCTCAATACCTTTTGTTTTTGGTGAAGATCGGTTAAGGGAAAGGGGTAGTTTACCTACAACGTTTTTTTAACAAGGGTATTTTCTATGGCAAACGATAACAGCCGCAAATTCAAACAGAATCAAATAATTTTCTGCATACAGCCCTGATTTGTAGAGTACTCGCGACCTATTGTTTTTGGTGAAGATCGGTTGAGGGGAAGGGGTAGTTTACCAGCAACGGTTTTTTTTATCAAGGGAAATTTTTTTTTTTTTTGGCAAACGATAACAGCCGCAAATTCAAACAGAATCAAATAATGTTTCGCATACAGCCCTGAATTGTAGATTTCTCAAGATCTATTGTTTTTGGTGAAGATCGGTTGAGGGAAAGGGGTAGTTTACCTGCAACGTTTTTTTAACAAGGGTATTTTATATGGCAAACGATAACAGCCGCAAATTCAAACAGAATCAAATAATGTTTTGCATACAGTCCTGATTTGTAGAGTACTCAAGACCTATTGTTTTTGGTGAAGATCGGTTAAGGGGAAGGGGTAGTTTACCTGCAACCTTTTACGTTTTATTTTCTATGGCAAACGATAACAGCCGCAAATTCAAACAGAATCAAATAATGTTTTGCATACAGCCCTGATTTGTAGAGTACTCAAGACCTATTGTTTTTGGTGAAGATCGGTTAAGGGGAAGGGGTAGTTTACCTGCAACGTTTTTTTATCAAGCGTATTTTCTATGGCAAACGATAACAGCCGCAAATTCAAACAGAATCAAATAATGTTTTGCATACGTCCCTGAATTGTAGAGGTCTCAATGACTTTCGATTTTGGTGAAGATCGGTTAAGGGGAAGGGGTAGTTTACCTGCAACCTTTTACGTTTTAACAAGAGTAAAGTACTTGAAAATTTATTTAAACTTTTTGAAACAATGGTAATTGTTAAAAATAAAATAATTTTGTTGCCAGGCAATAAAATTATAATTTTTTCATTTTAATGTAATATAATATTTTTCATTTAATACAGCAATAAAAAGGCAGGTAAGACACAGCCTGGCTGTTTGGCTGAAAATGATTTTAAATATAAATCTTAGAATATGGAAGTCATGTATGGTTCTCCATACCGATATTTTTGTTAAAATTCCTTCCCTGGCTGTTTGCCTGAAAATGATTTTAAATATAAATCTTAGAATATGGAAGTCATGTATGGTTCTCCATACCGATATTTTAATAATATTCATATGTTTATTGTATAAATATTTATCTTGTTCTCAAAAATTACACTCAACTCTCCTTCTTGGCTTATTATTTTACTTCCATATTCCTTTTTACTTCCATATTCCTTAAGGAATGGAAGTATGGTGATGGCAAAAAAAATCGTGTTCGAGATTATTGCAGATTCTGATTGTACTACACTCAAAACATGAAAAAAAGTCGTTTTCCGAAAAGTGTCTGTGTGTCTGTCTGTCTGTCTGTCTGTAGATTTTTTTTCTATGGCAAACGATAACTGCCGCAAATTCAAACAGAATCAAATAATTTTTTGCATGCAGCCCTGATTTGCAGAGTACTCGCGACCTATTGTTTTTGGTGAAGACCGGTTGAGGGAAAGGGGTAGTTTACCTGCAACGGTTTTTTTTTAGCAAGGGTAATTTTGTTTGTTTGGCAAACGATAACAGCCGCAAATTCATACAGAATGAAATAATGTTTCGCATACAGCCCTGAATTGTAGAGTTCTCAAGGTCTTAGGATTTTGGTGAAGATCGGTTAAGGGAAAGGGGTAGTTTACCTGTAACGTTTTATGTTTTAACAAGGGTATTTCTTATGGCAAACGATAACAGCCGCAAATTCAAACAGAATCAAAAGATTATTTGCATACAGCCTTAAATTGTAGAGTTCTCAAGACCTATTGTTTTTGGTGAAGATCGGTTGAGGGAAAGGGGTAGTTTACCTGCAACGGTTTTTTAAAAAGGGTATTTTCTATGGCAAACGATAACAGCCGAAAATTCAAACAGAATCAAATAATGTTTTGCGTACAGCCCTGATTTGTAGAGTACTCAAGACCTATTGTTTCTGGTGAAGATCGGTTAGGGAAAGGGGTAGTTTACCTGTAACGTTTTATGTTTTAACAAGGGTATTTCCTATGGCAAACGATAACAGCCGCAAATTCAAACAGAATCAAAAGATTATTTGCATACAGCCCTAAATTGTAGAGTTCTCAAGACCTATTGTTTTTGGTGAAGATCGGTTGAGGTAAAGGGGTAGTTTACCTGCAACGTTTTTTTAACAATGGTATTTTCTATGGCAAACGATAACAGCCGCAAATTCAAACAGAATCAAATAATGTTTTGCATACAGCCCTGATTTGTAGAGTACTCAAGACCTATTGTTTTTGGTGAAGATCGGTTAAGGGGAAGGGGTAGTTTACCTGCAACGTTTTTTTATCAAGCGTATTTTCTATGGCAAACGATAGCAGCCGCAAATTCAAACAGAATCAAATAATTTTTAGCATACGTCCCTGAATTGTAGAGGTCTCAATGACTTTCGATTTTGGTGAAGATCGGTTAAGGGGAAGGGGTAGTTTACCAGCAACCTTTTACGTTTTAACAAGAGTAAAGTACTTGAAAATTTATTTAAACTTTTTGAAACAATGGTAATTGTTAAAAATAAAATAATTTTGTTGCCAGGCAATAAAATTATAATTTTTTCATTTTAATGTAATATAATATTTTTCATTTAATACAGCAATAAAAAGGCAGGTAAGACACATAAGTAAATGGTTGCTGTAGACAAATAAGAAGATCGGTTGAGGTAAAGGGGTAGTTTACCTGCAACGTTTTTTTAACAATGGTATTTTCTATGGCAAACAATAACAGCCGCAAATTCAAACAGAATCAAATAATTTTTTGCATACGTCAGTCAATTGTAGAGGACTCAAGGCCTTTAGATTTTGGTGAAGATCGGTTATGGGGAAGGGTAGTTTACCTGCAACATTTTAAGTTTTAACAAGAGTAAAGTACTTGAAAATTTATTTAAACTTTTTGAAACAATGGTAATTGTTGAAAATAAAATAATTTTGTTGCCAGGTAACAAAAATAAAGTCATTTTGATTATAAAATATAAATATTTACAACAAGAAAAGAATTTTCAGTTTTCAAAATTTAAATATATTTTTATAAAACAATGGGTTCTTCATTGAGGTGGGGACCATGTCACTCACTCCATCTCAAGCCTCTCCCATTTTGCAGAAAAAGAGGACCCTGTCAAGGCTGATACTTTGACGACAGTGACAGGGCTTTCCACCAAATTCAGCAGAGTGACAGGTAGGCCCAACTCTGATTGGCTCCTCAGATTTCCCCAGCGTTAGTAGGTTCTATGAAAATATTTTATTTCAAAAATGATTTTAAATATAAATCTTAGATATGTTTTATAAATCTCATGTTTTATGTTTTAACATGGGTAATTTTTTATATGACGAACCATAACTGCCGTAAATTCAAACAGAATCAAATAATTTTTTACATATGTGCCTGAGCTATAGAGAACTCAATGTCTGTTGATTTTGGTGAAGATCGGTTACGGGGAAAGGGCAGTTTACCTGAAACATTTTTTGTTGTAACATGAGTAAAGTACTTAATTTTGATAAAGTATCCTGATAAGATCTTAATAATCCACTGTAGAAACGTAGATGAAATATCTATAAATGAAGAGGCTAGTTGAACGGGCTGGGGGTAATTTTCTATAAATCAAAATTATAGTTGAAGGGGGAGGGGATAATTTTTTATTATATGTGTACTACGTTATTGGCAACAAAGAAGTATTTTTTTGTTAAAATTCCTTCCCTGGCTGTTTGCCTGAAAATGATTTTAAATATAAATCTTAGAATATGGAAGTCATGTATGGTTCTCCATACCGATATTTTAATAATATTGTAACATGACCAGGTGTTACATAACCTAGACTTATGCCCTTAGATTTAATAAATACATAACAGTAATGTAAATAGATAATATAATGATAAGAGTAGCCAAGAAGAGAGGAACCATTGAAGAAGAAAGAAGAAGAAGTGCCACAAGAAGCAGTAAACCTAAACACTGCTTGACACTACAACCATACTATAACTGACACAAACCAATGGACAAATTAAATTCACTTTAAGCTGTCAAGCGAGTCAGTGAATAACTTAAATGAAATGTGACATGTTAATAAAAACCATTAAATAAGAATCCGAATAATGGGATATCAGCATCAGCATTTGGCTGAGAATAAATCAACTATGACTAGTAACTATTAATGCCAATGACTAAGATTAGCTATGGCCACAATATGAGATTGAAGCTGTATTACAGTCTCAAATGTGCTTATGACAAGTAAAAATGTTTGTAAGAGGGAACCTTATATAAATAAGCTACCTCATCAAGGTACCGAAAGGTAAACTAATAAACGTTATTAAGGCATAAATCCGATACAAACGGTATGCCTCGGCAATGCCTAAAACAAACAATCATCAGTAAGGTGATTAGTAGAAAGTACTATGAGTGTAAATCACATACATTGAACAATCTTTGTGCCAAACTTAGCGATAAGCATTATCAATATGTTATACAATTAATAGTTCAATTGTTAATTAATAGCATGGTGCAAAATAATGTGAAACAAAATGTCATAGTGAGTAAGTATAGTTCATAGCAATGTATAAGGTAAGGTTTAATCATAATATTCAGTAAATAAATATCAGGACGGATATAATAGTGTTCTAACATAGACGTTTAAGTGAAAAAACGCGATGTGGAACACAAACAATATTAATAAGAGAGAGTAATCGCCGGCTTTGATTAGCAGACGACAGCGTGAAGCCATATACCTGAACATTGTTTATTAAAAAATGTCAGTGAAAGTGTAAATAAACCAGTGTCAAACTATATCAAATTGAAGAGGAAAAAATATCCTTTAATTTGATAGTGATACGACCCCGATCGCAACTATAATAAGTGCGTGACAGGCGTTAGCATCATTTGTACATAATAAATAAGAAATCTGTTTATCAACACTAACAACAACAACGGCTGTCAATCATTCTGGCGAAAGTCGGTTAAAAAACTGTTAGTGACAGTTGGAAAGACAATACGTCACTTTCATAACGCCTGGCTAAGCCAATCAGAAAATAGCTTAATAAGTAAAACAATCGCCTAAGGCTGATCAAAGCATAGTGTATATAAAGAAGAGCGGCTAATTACCGTGAGACACTTTTAACGTTCATCCGGAGCGGCAGGTACGCTCGTCTCATCAAAATTTCTACTAACTGATAGCTTCATTGCAATAGTGCGTCTATTGAAATATTTTGGCAACAACAGAAAGTAACTACAAGATACTCTACATAGAATCAGTGCATCTAAGTGCAGTATTATTTTATTTAGTGCGGGAAAATAACGAACAGAAGAAATAATTAAATAGTATCATATAAGGTCCTTTTTAGTCAGAAGCGGACCAATATTTTCTGTTCAAGTGCGTGTGTAGTGAATAACAATGGTCATTACAATCCGACCATTGATGTGTTTAATTGAATTTTAATCGAAAGATTAAAAACACAAAGGTAACTGTGACAATTTATTCCATTACACTGAGTGCAATAACCTATATGTTTTGGTAAACAAACCTGTACTGACGCATAACACTGAAACATTTTCTGTATTACACCAGGTCTGAATTTATTTAATGGATTTGTCAATCCTATTTAAGTTGGATGTTAGTCATAAGTGATTTCACCATATAACTTTGTAAATAATTAATCAAGCGTGATGAACGCCTAACCTATAAAATAGGTTCGATTTTTATATTAGTAAACTGAAAGGCATTACTAGTCGATATTATATCATGAAATAATTAGCTATTGTGTAGGCATGAGCATTCTTTTTTGTGTTTCAAAGAACTTACGCCTGAGATATAAATAATATTAATGTTTAAAGTAAAGAGTATCTGGACTTAACCAGAATTATTGTTTATGCTCTGAGCCAGTCATATAGGGTATGTAACAAAATATTTGCAATTGTACATCAATGTATTCTTTTAATTATATTTGTTTGAATTCACTACCAAGGGTACAAATAAAACCCAATTATTAGCAGCATTACTTGACTTAATTTATTTCTAAAAAACAGATAAATAATTCATTCAGAAGAATCAAAACAACTTTTAGTTGCGATTAAATATTGTTGAATTGCATTGCCATAAGGGCAATAAACACGATTTCAATTTTTTAAAATTATTATTTGATTCTATTAATGGGTTTTCCACGGGATTTTCCCGAAATAAACCTGTGTGGCGCCCATTATTAAACAAGGTAACCTAACCTTGTAGATAAAGTGAGTTGGTTTTGTAAACCGTCTTGGCAGCTTATTGATTTATTGAACTTCTGAACTTCCAGAAAGCACGAACAGGTACGTGAAAGTGTATTTTATTAATTCTATTGTCCAGACGTTACTAGACTTTACGTACTTAGACGACTATCAACCTGGAGGAGGAGTTTTGCTGCTAGTATCAGCACGACAGTCACCATCATCAAGCGACCAGCTAGTACACTTTATTTTTAAATTTAAGCAACGTTATTGTTCAAATAATATTAATGCAATTATCTTATTTTTTATCTAAAAGAGTTCTTTTCAGACACTTATAATTTTGCAATTGTAAACACACTTTTAATAACATCTAATGCTACATTTTAATTACTTTATAAAATTAGTAACTTTCAATTTTCAACCACTACAATTTTAAATATTTTAAATAAAAATAAATAAACATCGACATTTGTTACAAATTGGCAACCAGCAATGTGAGGCTGAAAAATACTAAACGAAAATATTTTTTATATTTTAAATCAGCCCGGCAGACACAAAAGAACAAACATGCCACACACACATCAATACGACACTAGATACAAGGACAGTCGAATAGGAGAAGTACAACCAAATACAGAGACATACGAAGCACAACCAACACCCGAAATGGAAGTCATTACAATTAACAACATAGAAGCTCGACCAGAAGAAACACACCATATAGAACCGAAAGTAGAAGTGAGGGTCGACAACCAACCCAGACAAGCTGAGGGAGTCACGCAATCTGGAGAAACAGCCTTCCAAGAATGGATGAGGAGAATGATGGAATCATTAAAGGAGGACAACCGAACTTTAAAGGAAGATAGTCGGACTTTGAAGGAAGATAGTCGGACTTTGAAGGAAGATAGTCTTAAGAATAACAAAAAAATGGAAGATAACCAGAAGAAGATGGAAGAAACCTTGAACAGAAATAATGACTCATTGAATAAAAATATGGAATCGATTAACAGGAAAATGGATGACAGCCAGAAAAATATGGAGTATATTAATAAAAACATGGAGTCACTGAAAGAAGACCTACATGCAAGGTTAGACGACAATAACAAGAACTTAGAATTACTAAAAGAAGACTTGAATAAAAAGATAGACAATACCCATAGAGCCATGGACGCGTTAAACGATAAAATAGAAGACAGCGGCAGGGCCTTAAGGGAAGAGTTGAACACCATGTTAAATAAGATTAGCCAGAAAATGGATGAAATGAATAAGAAATATACGGAAGAATTGAGTCAGACAACAAGAGGAGAATTACAAAACGACAGCAACTCAGAAACTGAAGAGATACCCAATGATGAGACCAGAGAAGAATTGCAACCTGAAGATGAGGTCGAACAAACTGAGAATGAGGGGACTCAAATACATCATCCTCTGAAAATGAGCTTGACAGACACCAGGAAGATATTCATGACAAGGAGATCGATGCCGAAGGTATAAAGAAGACTCAGGTAATTGAAGAAGCGGAAGAGTTATTAACCGAGAGGGAAGATGTAGAACAAAGTAATCTGCCAATGTGTGATGATCAAGTGGAGACAAAAGAATTACCCAGAAATACAACTACCGAACAAATGAATTCGAAAATTAAAATTCATGAAGAAAGGAACAAAATAATTAAGAAAACGGAAGAAAAGGAGGCGAAGATAAGAAGAATAATGCGCCCAAAGAAGACTAGGGTAACAAAAGAATTAATCGAAATGACTCGAAGTGGTCTAGTTAATATGATTTATTTCCCAGTCATCAACCGTAAAGAAGGGACCTATAGGAAGGAGTATCGAAGGAGCTTCATGAAGATGGATGAAGAGAAGAAATGTGCTACAACAAAGAAGACTATAACCAATAAAATACTTCAAGCGAATATTTCCAAAGGGAGAATAAGGCATTCCAAGAAAAGGAAAGGTTATCAAGAACAACTGGACCGGATCATTGAAGGGTACACCCAAGAAATAAAGGAATTACGGAAGAAGAGGGACCAATCAATGGAAAAATCCAACCAGGAAACTAATGACGATCAACCAGAGTTAGAAGAGGTACTAGACGTCAATAATAACAAAGACCCGGAGTACACGGGACACATGGATATCGAAGATGAGGAGAAGAAGAAGGCGAGAAAACGGGAAGCCGATGACTATCTGGTAGCCGCCAAGTGGAAGAACCGCATGATAGGGATAGGGTGCCAAATACCACAAACATGTAGTACTAGAGACAGCTATGAAAAAGGATACCTGTGAAACGTAATTGTCCCAAACAATGAACCCAATAGAGTGGAAAAGCACAATATAACCCCAAATATGTAGACCATACATGTGATTATTATTAAAAACAGATAAATTATAGTGGTATACAACATTTACCACCGGAATATTTAGTGTATAGAAAATTTTAAAAAAATAACTACCATAAACGGATTCATTTAGTGATTGGAAGGATTGAATTTGGAAGTATTATGCCCAAGGTATTGAAAGTGACTAATTGCCTATAGCAAACCTATTTGCCATATTGTGTTATAAAAAGTGTGTAGTATTAGTGTATAGGCCAAACTATTCGTTACCTATTAAATAAGAGCCAGATTTATCATATTAAATGGTAGAAAAAGGTGTATAGTAAACCCAATAATTTAATGAGGAGAAAGATATCTATTATATCATAGAGAACCAAAAGTGGCATATAACAAAAATATACCTAGGATAATGACATAAAATTACTCTAATACTCCTATGTTAGATTAATTTAAAGAAGAAATACTACTATCTTATAATTAAAATTACTATGCTATATTTAATGAAGAGAAAGAAAAATGTTATTTAATTACCAAATATTGTATGTAACAAGAATCTAAATGTCAAATATTGTATACCTCTTATACCTCTCACAAAACTAAGATATTATATAAAATCATCCAGAATAAGTGTAAATTATCAGACACTTGAAGGAGTAGAGAGGCAGAATACCAAAGAGAGTTATTATAAAGATGGCTATTATTACTGTGGAATGAAGAGAAAGAAAAATGTTATTTAATTACAAAATATTATATGTGACAAGATATGTCAGAGAACATCTAACAAAAACATTTAGTATATGAATACTGTAAACCCTGATAATTCAGGATAAGTGTAAATTATTGACGAGAGAAAAACTAGTAAACTATTGTAAGAATGAAATATGGTAAACTCTATATGTAAGAAACAACTGCATAATTATATAAGGATCAATGTAAGTGTGTAATTTTAAGAATACTCAAGTAAACCAAAGCAAATTGTCAACTAGTATAAAAAGGTAACAATACGGCTAATAAAAAGCATGGCCAAGAATGTCAAGTCTGAAAAGAAATGGTTACCTGTGAAAAGGAAGTATGTTAGAAAGTATAAAAGAAGGAAATGTGATACAGATGAAACCTCTAATACCTTGAATATTATATGGAATATGTTATATTATTGAAAAATGAATGATATGTTATATTTTATGTGTTGTGATAGTGCAACTATTGCTATGTGCAATTTTTATTTTGTCTCAGACAGAGATGAGGATGCCTCTGATTCTGAGTATGTGTAACGAGGAACGGCGGAGAATGTATGCCACAGTGAGCCACTCTGATTCCGAACCCACTACAAATGTTAGGGAATTATATAGTAATGTATCAAGGACTATTAATAAAGAAACTGTGAGGTAAAGAAGGAAAGAACCATTGAGATTATCACAAAAATAAAGATATGTAATGAGAAAGAAAAATGTATTATTGTAAGACAGGAAATTGTTAATTTAAGAAGTGAAATCTATTGTAATTAAATGACTTAAAATGTGAGAAACTTGAAAAAATACTAGTAAGCTAAGAATTATATCACTAGCCAAGAACTCAAACATTATTATAGGCAAATTGAAACCTACCTTTCTTCTCGATACCAATTATTTTCTTCTTTATCTCTGGAGTTTGTTTATTTGTATTGGTGGCTTCAACGAATTGTAATTCTTGAGTTTTCTCTTGGTTCATTGTATATTCTATTTATATATTCCATTCTTTTATTTACATTGATTCCATACTATTGTTAAATGATTCCCCCTATATTAAAATGTGGTATTATGAATGCATATCGGCGTTGAGTGGCCCTTTTACGTCCAATTGCTCATCCGAACATTCACATACCTGGTACAGTGCACTTTGGCTGCTGTCCATAAAATAATTCTAGAGTGGTGCCTTAGCTTTCTACACTCTATAAATAAAAATAATTAAAAATCTTATCATTATACACATCCTTGGAATCTTTTATCTTCTGAATATTTTTTCTTATTCTACATTGCCTTCCAATAACTCCATTTATTTATTATATTCAATATTACTGTTGTATATTCCTTAAGTAGATTTATTTCTCTTTTATAAAACTTCACTTCAGAGTTCAATGATTTATTAGCCTTAATGTCATTCACCTTTGTTATTCAATACCTCTTGTAATATAGTAGTTTTAATTATCCTTCTATTATTCTATCTGTTTTTATACTGCAACTCTTCTTCAGCAAGTTCGTTTTCTAATTAGTTTATTAAATTTCTCTTAGGCTTTTGTCATTAATATTGTGCTCCATTATTATTATTATTTATGCTTGATTTAAATAGATGCGCTTATTTCTTTTAGAATTTTGGTGTCGTTACATAATTGCCCTCCTTCAGAAGTAATTATTTCTGAACATGATCTTTGGTATGGAAGAAATAATTTCTTATGTTATGTTTCAATCTTCATAATATTTTCCAAAGTATTGTGTAAATTGTTCTTACATATTTTAGAATTTTGGTGGTATTTTTTGTTATCAAATTCGTTTTTTATATAATAGTTATTTCAAATAATTCATGTAAGTTGATCTTACTTAATTTAAAATTTTGATGGTTTTCTTCTTAATAGATTCAAAATAATTTCTTCTTTAACTCATGGTAAGATGTTCTTACTTAATTTAGAATTTTGATGTTTCTTCTTAATAGATTCAAAATAATTTCTTCTTAAACATATGTTAAGCTGTTCTTACTTCATTTAGAATTTTGATGTTTCTTTTTTTTTTTTTTTTTATCGGTTATCATAAAATCCGTCCCTTTTCTTGAAGGTGTATGGTATTTAATTTAGCCGTGGTCCATAATCTCAATGCCCTTATTGTCCGGACTAACATTGTCTTCATAATTATTTCTTTCCTTGTGACATTTCTCGCTTCTCTCTCGTATTTCATTTTTTTTCTGTTTTCCTTTCGCTTTGTTCAAATCTTATTAGAATCATTTTATTATATGGTTCATTAAACCAGGATGTCACTGGTACATCAATGATTAATGATAATACTGATGTTTTACCATATATTTCTATTTCTGTTGTATTTAATTTATCTATATTCCTTTTAAAGCTATAACATACTGTTTTATTGTAAATTATTGTTGAAATTTGTTTTGACCTGCTTCTATAATCTATGAAATTCATGATGTCTTTATCATTGGTCATTGGGATATTACTGACATTAATTAAACCACTGTGCATCATCTCCAACTCTTCTCTTGTTTTTATTAATTTCTTTGGATGCATTCTTCTCATTTTCTTTGACTTCGTTTCCCTGCGCTTAATATTTTCTTGGTTTTTGTCATGTTTAGTTCCAGATAATAATGCTATTTGTTTCCTTGTTTTATTGATTGGTATTTCTTCTGTTTCTAGTTTGTTATCATTTTTTATTTCTTTGGTCCTCTCATTTCTTAATTCTTCCCTCCACCTTTTATTATCATTTCTTACTTCTTCCATCCACAGTTTATTATCATTTCTTATATCATCTATTTGCTGACAAAATTTTTCACAATTATCGTCCATTTTCTGACAATAATTTTTGGTCATATCATTCAATTTCTTATTGACATTTTCAAGTTGTTTACTCAATCCTTCCTTCAATTCCTTACTATTTTCATACATTTTCTTCATCATTATCCTGAACATTTCTTGCATAGTTAAGTTCTCTGTTTGTTTTGGTTTTTCCGGTTGTTCCTCTTGTTGTGTAGGTTTGTTAGGTTCTGCAGGAGGTAGTAACATCTCTACATCTTCCACTGGTGTCGCCTCCGTGTCTTCCAAACTAATCTCCTTCTCTGCTTCTGCTGCTCTCCTCTTTGATATTGCCCGTTTGTGCATTTCTGTTGTTTTATTGAACCTATATCAGCCGCCAGCTAAAATTAGGAATTGAATATTTTTATTATTTTATTATTTATTTGCCTATTGTTTCCCTAATTACAGCTTCACAGGTAGGACGCCAATTTGTAACCACACGTAATTATTCCCCATCAATATCTTCTAAAAACCCCACTGCTGGGTTTGCCAATTTATTACCCTTCAGGAATTACAGGTTCTTTATGCCTCACCTTGTATGTCAAATTACCATAAGACGGGTTTTAAATTAATTTGTCCCTCTCTTTGTGTACATCCATTAGTAACCCTTGTTAATTCTATTCCTATATAAATAAAAACACCTGGAATAGTATCTGGTAATAACAGTAATATTGTATTTTTATTCAAAAAAATTTCTATAGTCTATTCAGTGTAACTATTAATATAATTTATAAATCTCAGGGTCGATTCTCTTCTCTTTGTATATATTATTTTTAGGTTCTTTTGGCTGATATAAAGGTTCAGTAATTATAAAGAAAAAACAAGTATAGAAAGTACATTACATTACAAACAATAATAATAATGAATAATATAAATTGAGTATTAATTATAATAATAAATATACGTTACACAATGTTTATCGGTTCAGTTTGGTTTCACACAGCCTCCTGGTCACAGTGATGAAAAATTTCCAATATCAGTTTGTTTATGTTGTCAAAATGAAGGAATCCACTTCTTTTGGTGATCAATAAATGTTTCTCTTGTCACTCTCGTGGTCCGAAGCCTTCAGTTGGAATATTGTGATTGAAGTCCAGTGTCTTGTTATTAATTCAATCCAAGTGTAGTTGTTCTTCTGTTTGTGTCCTCAGTAAGATTTAAAGGCTGGTTTGTTAAGCTGTTTCTTTTTTTTACTTGAATCTTATTTCTGTTATAGTTTGATATAAGTTTTTTTACTTTCTATTATATTATTTTTTAATAATATTCATATGTTTATTGTATAAATATTTATCTTGTTCTCAAAAATTACACTCAACTCTCCTTCTTGGCTTATTATTTTTTTAATAATAATCAACAACATTCTTTTTCTCTCTTTTGGTTTCCTGGATACACATAAATACTCTGGTCATATCTGTTCAAATTGAGATTTAGTTGTCATAGGATATTATTTTTATACAATACATTATTTTACCTTCTACATACAAGTTGCTTTTTAGTTATTACATCATAATCCTTAATACAATTTACATATTATTTTATCTGACAAAACTATGAACAATTTTAATATCAAATATTATAGTTATTTGTTAATTTACAAACCTTTTTGAATAATTTATTATTTACTGAACATAATCATCTAGGTCTATGTTGACTGATTATATTTTTATATTGGAAGACTCATAATCGATCCTGCTTACACTTGTTTTATATTACATTTGTAGCACATCTTAATTACATTTTACATTTACTTCTAAATTTGTATTGTACTTTATATGACTTTCTAACTGATTCATTCATTATTCATTAAATTTATTATCATTATTTATTTGTTTATGGACTACTCCAAATCTAACTGGTTACTGTCTATATAGTATATGTCATAGTAATGTCTGTTGTAGGACTTTTGGTTTGTAAATAGGTTCACACTTTTATTTATTATTGTTTCTTCCTTCAAATTATTTTGATTTCGATTTGTTTAGATAACTTGTTCTTATTGCTTGCTGATGTCTTCAACAGTTGAAGTGTATGATATTATGGTATTAATATTGCTTGGTGATAAGATTGACATTTATTAAACAAATTCTTCATTATTATAGGCAAATTGAAACCTACCTTTCTTCTCGATACCAATTATTTTCTTCTTTATCTCTGGAGTTTGTTTATTTGTATTGGTGGCTTTAACGAATTGTAATTCTTGAGTTTTCTCTTGGTTCATTGTATATTCTATTTATATATTCCATTCTTTTATTCACATTGATTCCATACTATTGTTAAATGATTCCCCTATATTAAAATGTGGTATTATGAATGCATATCGGCGTTGAGTGGCCCTTTTACGTCCAATTGCTCATCCGAACATTCACATACCTGGTACAGTGCACTTTGGCTGCTGTCCATAAAATAATTCTAGAGTGGTGCCTTAGCTTTCTACACTCTATAAATAAAAATAATTAAAAATCTTATCATTATACACATCCTTGGAATCTTTTATCTTCTGAATATTTTTTCTTATTCTACATTGCCTTCCAATAACTCCATTTATTTATTATATTCAATATTACTGTTATATATTCCTTAAGTAGATTTATTTCTCTTTTATAAAACTTCACTTCAGAGTTCAATGATTTATTAGCCTTAATGTCATTCACCTTTGTTATTCAATACCTCTTGTAATATAGTAGTTTTAATTATCCTTCTATTATTCTATCTGTTTTTATACTACAACTCTACTTCAGCAAGTTCATTTTCTAATTAGTTTATTAAATTTCTCTTAGGCTTTTGTCATTAATATTGTGCTCCATTATTATTATTACATTACTATATATATTATTTATGCTTGACTTAAATAGATGCGCTTATTTCTTTTAGAATTTTGGTGTCGTTACATAATTGCCCTCCTTCAGAAGTAATTATTTCTGAACATGATCTTTGGTATGGAAGAAATAATTTCTTATGTTATGTTTCAATCTTCATAATATTTTCCAAAGTATTCTGTAAATTGTTCTTACATATTTTAGAATTTTGGTGGTATTTTTTGTTATCAAATTCGTTTTTTATATAATAGTCATTTCAAATAATTCATGTAAGTTGATCTTACTTAATTTAAAATTTTGATGGTTTTCTTCTTAATAGATTCAAAATAATTTCTTCTTTAACTCATGGTAAGATGTTCTTACTTAATTTAGAATTTTAATGTTTCTTCTTAATAGATTCAAAATAATTTCTTCTTAAACATATGTTAAGCTGTTCTTACTTAATTTAGAATTTTGATGTTTCTTCTTTTTTTTTTTTTTTTTTTTTTTATCTGTTATCATAAAATCCGTCCCTTTTCTTGATGGTGTATGGTATTTAATTTAGCCATGGTCCATAATCTCAATTGCCCTTATTGTCCGGACAACCATTGTCTTCATAATTATTTCTTTCCTTGTGACATTTCTCGCTTCTCTCTCGGATTTCTCTTCTCTTTGTTTATATTATTTTTAGGTTCTTTTGGCTGATATAAAGGTTCAGTAATTATAAAGAAAAAACAAGTATAGAAAGTACATTACATTACAAACAATAATAATAATGAATAATATAAATTGAGTATTAATTATAATAATAAATATACGTTACACAATGTTTATCAGTTCAGTTTGGTTTCACACAGACTCCTGGTCACAGTGATGAAAAATTTCCAATATCAGTTTGTTTATGTTGTCAAAATGAAGGACTCCACTTCTTTTGGTGATCAATAAATGTTTCTCTTGTCACTCTTGTGGTCCGAAGCCTTCAGTTGGAATATTGTGATTGAAGTCCAGTGTCTTGTTATTAATTCAATCCAAGTGTAGTTGTTCTTCTGTTTGTGTCCTCAGTAAGATTTAAAGGCTGGTTTGTTAAGCTGTTTCTTTTTTTTACTTGAATCTTATTTCTGTTATAGTTTGATATAAGTTTTTTTACTTTCTATTATATTATTTTTTAATAATATTCATATGTTTATTGTATAAATATTTATCTTGTTCTCAAAAATTACACTCAACTCTCCTTCTTGGCTTATTATTTTTTTAATAATAATCAACAACATTCTTTTTCTCTCTTTTGGTTTCCTGTATACACATAAATACTCTGGTCATATCTGTTCAAATTGAGATTTAGTTGTCATAGGATATTATTTTTATACAATACATTATTTTACCTTCTACATACAAGTTGCTTTTTAGTTATTACATCATAATACTTAATACAATTTACATATTATTTTATCTGACAAAACTATGAACAATTTTAATATCAAATATTATATTCTTGGATTTCACTGCCGAATACGAACACAACAATACCGTAAACTTCTTAGACCTCTCCATCACAAAACTAGAACACAGGCACAAATTCAGTATATACAGAAAACCAACTACAACTGACACACTAATACACAACACCTCCAATCACCCAATACAACACAAACTAGCTGCTTTTAGAACCATGATACATAGACTTAACAACATCCCCTTAGATGAAATAGACTACAAAGACGAACTAAACACGATAAAATATCTAGCAGAATCTAACGGTTATGACAGAACAATAGTCAGTAAACTCCTACACAAAACACAAAACAAACAACAGACAAAGACAGAAAACAACAAATTCATAACACTAACATACATCAACAAACAAACAGAAAAAAAGCCCACAAATTCAAAAAAGCAGGATACAGAATCGCTTACAAAACTACTAACAAAACAGAACACACACTATCAAAACGCATGCCCAAAGCACAAAACAAATTCGATCTACCCGGTGTATATAAACTAAATTGTTCAAATTGCAGTAAATTCTACATAGGCCAGACAGGACATAGCTTCAAACAGAGATACATTGAACACACAAAAGCACTCCACACCACTACAGAATCTACCTTCGCAAACCACCTCATTGAAGCAAACCACACATATAAAAACATCGACAATAACATGAACATACTACACGTACACACAAAAGGCCGAAAACTAGACACTCTAGAACAATTAGAAATATACAAACACACAAAAACAAATAAAAACGACATCCTAAACGAACAGACACAATTCAAATCGCACGCATTATTCGAACACATCTCATCACACACACACAGCTTCAATCTTTCGAAACACTTTCTCGTCGCCAACAACAAGACGAGCAGCGCTACTAACGACAGCCTCTGTCGGGAAAGGGGAAGGGGTAGTTTACCTGCAACCTTTTAAGTTTTAACAAGAGTAAAGTACTTGAAAATTTATTTAAACTTTTTGAAACAATGGTAATTGTTAAATATCGGTATGGAGAACCATACATGACTTCCATACTCTAAGATTTATATTTAAAATCATTTTCAGCAAAACAGCCAGGGAAGGAATTTTAACAAAAAAAATACTTCTTTGTTGCCAATAACGTAGTACACATATTAAAAAAAATTCAAACATTATTTGATTCTGTTTGAATTTGCGGCTGTTATCGTTTGCCAAAAAAAAAATTTCCCTTGATAAAAAAAAACGTTGCAGGTAAACTACCCCTTTCCCTCAACCGATCTTCACCAAAAACAATAGGTCGTGAGTACTCTGCAAATCAGGGCCGTACGCAAAAAATTATTTGATTCTATTTGAATTTGCGGCAGTTATTGTTTGCCATAGAAAAAACATCTACAGACACACACACAGACACTTTTCGGAAAACGACTTTTTTTCATGATGTGAGTGTAGTAGAATCAGAATCTGCAATAATCTTGAACACGATTTTTTTTGCCATCACCGTACTTCCATTCCTTAAGGAATATGGAAGTAAAAAAATACCACCCAAATTCTAAAATATGTAAGAACAATTTACAGAATACTTTGGAAAATATTATGAAGATTGAAACATAACATAAGAAATTATTTCTTCCATACCAAAGATCATGTTCAGAAATAATTACTTCTGAAGGAGGGCAATTATGTAACGACACCAAAATTCTAAAAGAAATAAGCGCATCTATTTAAATCAAGCATAAATAATATATATAGTAATATAATAATAATAATGGAGCACAATATTAATGACAAAAGCCTAAGATAAATTTAATAAACTAATTAGAAAATGAACTTGCTGAAGAAGAGTTGCAGTATAAAAACAGATAGAATAATAGAAGGATAATTAAAACTACTATATTACAAGAGGTATTGAATAACAAAGGTGAATGACAGTAAGGCTAATAAATCATTGAACTCTGAAGTGAAGTTTTATAAAAGAGAAATAAATCTACTTAAGGAATATACAACAGTAATATTGAATATAATAAATAAATGGAGTTATTGGAAGGCAATGTAGAATAAGAAAAAATATTCAGAAGATAAAAGATTCCAAGGATGTGTATAATGATAAGATTTTTAATTATTTTTATTTATAGAGTGTAGAAAGCTAAGGCACCACTCTAGAATTATTTTATGGACAGCAGCCAAAGTGCACTGTACCAGGTATGTGAATGTTCGGATGAGCAATTGGACGTAAAAGGGCCACTCAACGCCGATATGCAGTCATAATACCACATTTTAATATAGGGGGAATCATTTAACAATAGTATGGAATCAATGTGAATAAAAGAATGGAATATATAAATAGAATATACAATGAACCAAGAGAAAACTCAAGAATTACAATTCGTTAAAGCCACCAATAAAAATAAACAAACTCCAGAGATAAAGAAGAAAATAATTGGTATCGAGAAGAAAGGTAGGTTTCAATTTGCCTATAATAATGAAGAATTTGTTTAATAAATGTCAATCTTATCACCAAGCAATATTAATACCATAATATCATACACTTCAACTGTTGAAGACATCAGCAAGCAATAACAACAAGTTATCTAAACAAATCGAAATCAAAATAATTTGAAGGAAGAAACAATAATAAATAAAAGTGTGAACCTATTTACAAACCAAAAGTCCTACGACAGACATTACTATGACATATACTATATAGACAGTACCCAGTTAGATTTGGAGTAGTCCATAAACAAATAAATAATGATAATAAATTTAATGAATAATGAATGAATCAGTTAGAAAGTCATATAAAGTACAATACAAATTTAGAAGTAAATGTAAAATGTAATTAAGATGTGCTGCAAATGTAATATAAAACAAGTGTAAGCAGGATCGATTATGAGTCTTCCAATATAAAAATATAATCAGTCAACATAGGCCTAGATGATTATGTTCAGTAAATAATAAATTATTCAAAAAGATTTGTCAAATTACAAATAACTATAATATTTGATATTAAAATTGTTCATAGTTTTGTCAGATAAAATAATATGTAAATTGTATTAAGTATTATGATGTAATAACTAAAAAGCAACTTGTATGTAGAAGGTAAAATAATGTATTATATAAAAATAATATCCTATGACAACTAAATCTCAATTTGAACAGATATGACCAGAGTATTTATGTGTATCCAGGAAACCAAAAGAGAGAAAAAGAATGTTGTTGATTATTATTAAAAAAATAATAAGCCAAGAAGGAGAGTTGAGTGTAATTTTTGAGAACAAGATAAATATTTATACAATAAACATATGAATATTATTAAAATATCGGTATGGAGAACCATATTCTAAGATTTATATTTAAAATCATTTTCAGGCAAACAGCCAGGGAAGGAATTTTAACAAAAAAATACTTCTTTGTTGCCAATAACGTAGTACACATATAAAAAAAAATTATCCCCTCCTCCTTCAACTATAATTTTGATTTATAGAAAATTACCCCCAGCCCGTTCAACTAGCCTCTTCATTTATAGATATTTCATCTACGTTTCTATAGTGGATTATTAAGATCTTAAAAGGATACTTTATCAAAATTAAGTACTTTACTCATGTTACAACAAAAAATGTTTCTGGTAAACTGCCCTTTCCCCGTAACCGATCTTCACCAAAATCAACAGACATTGAGTTCTCTATAGCTCAGGCACATATGTAAAAAATTATTTGATTCTGTTTGAATTTACGGCAGTTATGGTTCGTCATATAAAATATTACCCATGTTAAAACATAAAACATGAGATTTATAAAACATATCTAAGATTTATATTTAAAATCATTTTTGAAATAAAATATTTTCATAGAACCTACTAACGCTGGGGAAATCTGAGGAGCCGATCAGAGTTGGGCCTACCTGTCACTCTGCTGAATTTGGTGGAAAGCCCTGTCACTGTCGTCAAAGTATCAGCCTTGACAGGGTCCTCTTTTTCTGCAAAATGGGAGAGGCTTGAGATGGAGTGAGTGACATGGTCCCCACCTCAATGAAGAACCCATTGTTTTATAAAAATATATTTAAATTTTGAAAACTGAAAATTCTTTTCTTGTTGTAAATATTTATATTTTATAACCAAAATGACTTTATTTTTGTTACCTGGCAACAAAATTATTTTATTTTCAACAATTACCATTGTTTCAAAAAGTTTAAATAAATTTTCAAGTATTTTACTCTTGTTAAAACGTAAAAGGTTGCAGGTAAACTACCCCTTCCCCTCAACCGATCTTCACCAAAATCTAAAGGCCTTGAGTCCTCTACAATTCACTGACGTATGCAAAAAATTATTTGATTCTGTTTGAATTTGTGGCTGTTATCGTTTGCCATAGAAAATACGCTTAATAAAAAATCGTTGCAGGTAAACTACCCCTTCCCCTCAACCGATCTTCACCAAAAACAACAGGTCTTGAGTACTCTACAAATCAGGGCTGTATGCAGAAAATTACTTGATTCTGTTTGAATTTGCGGCTGTTATCGTTTGCCATAGAAAATACCCTTGTTAAAAAAACGTTGTAGGTAAACTACCCCTTTCCCTTAACCGATCTTCACCAAAAACAACAGATCTTGAGAACTCTACAATTTAGGGCTGTATGCAAATAATCTTTTCATTCTGTTTGATTTTGCGGCTGTTATCGTTTGCCATAGGAAATACCCTTGTTAAAACATAAAACATTACAGGTAAACTACCCCTTTCCCTTAACCGATCTTAACCAAAAACAATAGGTCTTGAGAACTCTACAATTCAGGGCGGTATGCGAAACATTATTTGATTCTGTTTGAATTTGCGGCTGTTATCGTTTGCCAAAAAAAAAAATTTCCCTTGATAAAAAAAAACCGTTGCAGGTAAACAACCCCTTTCCCTCAACCGATCTTCACCAAAAACAATAGGTCGTGAGTACTCTACAAATCAGGGCTGTATGCAAAAAATTATTTGATTCTGTTTGAATTTGCGGCAGTTATCGTTTGCCATAGGAAAAAAATCTACAGACACACACACAGACACTTTTCGGAAAACGACTTTTTTTCATGTTTTGAGTGTAGTAGAATCAGAATCTGCAATAATCGCGAACACAATTTTTTTTGCCATCACCATACTTCCATTCCTTAAGGAATATGGAAGTAAAAAAATACCACCAAAATTCTAAAATATGTAAGAACAATTTACAGAATACTTTGGAAAATATTATGAAGATTGAAACATAACATAAGAAATTATTTCTTCCATACCAAAGATCATGTTCAGAAATAATTACTTCTGAAGGAGGGCAATTATGTAACGACACCAAAATTCTAAAAGAAATAAGCGCATCTATTTAAATCAAGCATAAATAATATATATAGTAATATAATAATACTAATGGAGCACAATATTAATGACAAAAGCCTAAGAGAAATTTAATTAAAAAAAAGAAACAGCTTAACAAACCAGCCTTTAAATCTTACTGAGGACACAAACAGAAGAACAACTACACTTGGATTGAGTTAATAACAAGACACTGGACTTCAATCACAATATTGCAACTGAAGGCTTCGGACCACGAGAGTGACAAGAGAAACATTTATTGATCACCAAAAGAAGTGGAGTCCTTCATTTTGACAACATAAACAAACTGATATTGGAAATTTTTCATCACTGTGACCAGGAGTCTGTGTGAAACCAAACTGAACTGATAAATATTGTGTAACGTATATTTATTATTATAATTAATACTCAATTTATATTATTCATTATTATTATTGTTTGTAATGTAATGTACTTTCTATACTTGTTTTTTCTTTATAATTACTGAACCTTTATATCAGCCAAAAGAACCTAAAAATAATATAAACAAAGAGAAGAGAAATACGAGAGAGAAGCGAGAAATGTCACAAGGAAAGAAATAATTATGAAGACAATGGTAGTCCGGACAATAAGGGCAATTGAGATTATGGACCACGGCTAAATTAAATACCATACACCATCAAGAAAAGGGACGGATTTTATAACAGATAAAAAAAAAAAAAAAAAAAAAAGAAGAAACATCAAAATTCTAAATTAAGTAAGAACAGCTTAACATATGTTTAAGAAGAAATTATTTTGAATCTATTAAGAAGAAACATTAAAATTCTAAATTAAGTAAGAACATCTTACCATGAGTTAAAGAAGAAATTATTTTGAATCTATTAAGAAGAAAACCATCAAAATTTTAAATTAAGTAAGATCAACTTACATGAATTATTTGAAATGACTATTATATAAAAAACGAATTTGATAACAAAAAATACCACCAAAATTCTAAAATATGTAAGAACAATTTACAGAATACTTTGGAAAATATTATGAAGATTGAAACATAACATAAGAAATTATTTTTTCCATACCAAAGATCATGTTCAGAAATAATTACTTCTGAAGAGGGCAATTATGTAACGACACCAAAATTCTAAAAGAAATAAGCGCATCTATTTAAATCAAGCATAAATAATATATATAGTAATATAATAATAATAATAATAATGGAGCACAATATTAATGACAAAAGCCTAAGAGAAATTTAATAAACTAATTAGAAAATGAACTTGCTGAAGTAGAGTTGTAGTATAAAAACAGATAGAATAATAGAAGGATAATTAAAACTACTATATTACAAGAGGTATTGAATAACAAAGGTGAATGACAGTAAGGCTAATAAATCATTGAACTCTGAAGTGAAGTTTTATAAAAGAGAAATAAATCTACTTAAGGAATATACAACAGTAATATTGAATATAATAAATAAATGGAGTTATTGGAAGGCAATGTAGAATAAGAAAAAATATTCAGAAGATAAAAGATTCCAAGGATGTGTATAATGATAAGATTTTTAATTATTTTTATTTATAGAGTGTAGAAAGCTAAGGCACCACTCTAGAATTATTTTATGGACAGCAGCCAAAGTGCACTGTACCAGGTATGTGAATGTTCGGATGAGCAATTGGACGTAAAAGGGCCACTCAACGCCGATATGCATTCATAATACCACATTTTAATATAGGGGGAATCATTTAACAATAGTATGGAATCAATGTAAATAAAAGAATGGAATATATAAATAGAATATACAATGAACCAAGAGAAAACTCAAGAATTACAATTCGTTAAAGCCACCAATACAAATAAACAAACTCCAGAGATAAAGAAGAAAATAATTGGTATCGAGAAGAAAGGTAGGTTTCAATTTGCCTATAATAATGAAGAATTTGTTTAATAAATGTCAATCTTATCACCAAGCAATATTAATACCATAATATCATACACTTCAACTGTTGAAGACATCAGCAAGCAATAACAACAAGTTATCTAAACAAATCGAAATCAAAATAATTTGAAGGAAGAAACAATAATAAATAAAAGTGTGAACCTATTTACAAACCAAAAGTCCTACAACAGACATTACTATGACATATACTATATAGACAGTAACCAGTTAGATTTGGAGTAGTCCATAAACAAATAAATAATGATAATAAATTTAATGAATAATGAATGAATCAGTTAGAAAGTCATATAAAGTACAATACAAATTTAGAAGTAAATGTAAAATGTAATTAAGATGTGCTACAAATGTAATATAAAACAAGTGTAAGCAGGATCGATTATGAGTCTTCCAATATAAAAATATAATCAGTCAACATAGACCTAGATGATTATGTTCAGTAAATAATAAATTATTCAAAAAGATTTGTCAAATACAAATAACTATAATATTTGACTAAATATCACTATAATATTGACGACTCGGAACACAAAGTTTTTTATAAGTAAAAACGTAAAGTTTTACCTTACAGCCTAAACCGGCTTTCACCTATAGAAGGCTTCATCAGAGGCTGTCGTTAGTAGCGCTGCTCGTCTTGTTGTTGGCGACGAGAAAGTGTTTCGAAAGATTGAAGCTGTGTGTGTGTGATGAGATGTGTTCGAATAATGCGTGCGATTTGAATTGTGTCTGTTCGTTTAGGATGTCGTTTTTATTTGTTTTTGTGTGTTTGTATATTTCTAATTGTTCTAGAGTGTCTAGTTTTCGGCCTTTTGTTTGTACGTGTAGTATGTTCATGTTATTGTCGATGTTTTTATATGTGTGGTTTGCTTCAATGAGGTGGTTTGCGAAGGTAGATTCTGTAGTGGTGTGGAGTGCTTTTGTGTGTTCAATGTATCTCTGTTTGAAGCTATGTCCTGTCTGGCCTATGTAGAATTTACTGCAATTTGAACAATTTAGTTTATATACACCGGGTAGATCGAATTTGTTTTGTGCTTTGGGCATGCGTTTTGATAGTGTGTGTTCTGTTTTGTTAGTAGTTTTGTAAGCGATTCTGTATCCTGCTTTTTTGAATTTGTGGGCTTTTTTTCTGTTTGTTTGTTGATGTATGTTAGTGTTATGAATTTGTTGTTTTCTGTCTTTGTCTGTTGTTTGTTTTGTGTTTTGTGTAGGAGTTTACTGACTATTGTTCTGTCATAACCGTTAGATTCTGCTAGATATCTTATCGTGTTTAGTTCGTCTTTGTAGTCTATTTCGTCTAAGGGGATGTTGTTAAGTCTATGTATCATGGTTCTAAAAGCAGCTAGTTTGTGTTGTATTGGGTGATTGGAGGTGTTGTGTATTAGTGTGTCAGTTGTAGTTGGTTTTCTGTATATACTGAATTTGTGCCTGTGTTCTAGTTTTGTGATGGAGAAGTCTAAGAAGTTTACGGTATTGTTGTGTTCGTATTCGGCAGTGAAATCCAAGAATATAATATTTGATATTAAAATTGTTCATAGTTTTGTCAGATAAAATAATATGTAAATTGTATTAAGTATTATGATGTAATAACTAAAAAGCAACTTGTATGTAGAAGGTAAAATAATGTATTGTATAAAAATAATATCCTATGACAACTAAATCTCAATTTGAACAGATATGACCAGAGTATTTATGTGTATCCAGGAAACCAAAAGAGAGAAAAAGAATGTTGTTGATTATTATTAAAAAATAATAAGCCAAGAAGGAGAGTTGAGTGTAATTTTTGAGAACAAGATAAATATTTATACAATAAACATATGAATATTATTAAAAAATAATATAATAGAAAGTAAAAAAACTTATATCAAACTATAACAGAAATAAGATTCAAGTAAAAAAAAGAAACAGCTTAACAAACCAGCCTTTAAATCTTACTGAGGACACAAACAGAAGAACAAACTACACTTGGATTGAATTAATAACAAGACACTGGACTTCAATCACAATATTCCAACTGAAGGCTTCGGACCACGAGAGTGACAAGAGAAACATTTATTGATCACCAAAAGAAGTGGAGTCCTTCATTTTGACAACATAAACAAACTGATATTGGAAATTTTTCATCACTG
The DNA here is from genome assembly GCA_034769895.1 of Magicicada septendecula. Taxonomy (NCBI): domain Eukaryota; kingdom Metazoa; phylum Arthropoda; class Insecta; order Hemiptera; family Cicadidae; genus Magicicada; species Magicicada septendecula. The sequence continues at coordinate 1,218,723,980 of CM068367.1, forward strand.
TGACCAGGAGTCTGTGTGAAACCAAACTGAACTGATAAACATTGTGTAACGTATATTTATTATTATAATTAATACTCAATTTATATTATTCATTATTATTATTATTGTTTGTAATGTAATGTACTTTCTATACTTGTTTTTTCTTTATAATTACTGAACCTTTATATCAGCCAAAAGAACCTAAAAATAATATAAACAAAGAGAAGAGAAATACGAGAGAGAAGCGAGAAATGTCACAAGGAAAGAAATAATTATGAAGACAATGGTAGTCCGGACAATAAGGGCAATTGAGATTATGGACCACGGCTAAATTAAATACCATACACCATCAAGAAAAGGGACGGATTTTATGATAACAGATAAAAAAAAAAAAAAAAAAAAAGAAGAAACATCAAAATTCTAAATTAAGTAAGAACAGCTTAACATATGTTTAAGAAGAAATTATTTTGAATCTATTAAGAAGAAACATTAAAATTCTAAATTAAGTAAGAACATCTTACCATGAGTTAAAGAAGAAATTATTTTGAATCTATTAAGAAGAAAACCATCAAAATTTTAAATTAAGTAAGATCAACTTACATGAATTATTTGAAATGACTATTATATAAAAAACGAATTTGATAACAAAAAATACCACCAAAATTCTAAAATATGTAAGAACAATTTACAGAATACTTTGGAAAATATTATGAAGATTGAAACATAACATAAGAAATTATTTTTTCCATACCAAAGATCATGTTCAGAAATAATTACTTCTGAAGAGGGCAATTATGTAACGACACCAAAATTCTAAAAGAAATAAGCGCATCTATTTAAATCAAGCATAAATAATATATATAGTAATATAATAATAATAATAATAATGGAGCACAATATTAATGACAAAAGCCTAAGAGAAATTTAATAAACTAATTAGAAAATGAACTTGCTGAAGTAGAGTTGTAGTATAAAAACAGATAGAATAATAGAAGGATAATTAAAACTACTATATTACAAGAGGTATTGAATAACAAAGGTGAATGACAGTAAGGCTAATAAATCATTGAACTCTGAAGTGAAGTTTTATAAAAGAGAAATAAATCTACTTAAGGAATATACAACAGTAATATTGAATATAATAAATAAATGGAGTTATTGGAAGGCAATGTAGAATAAGAAAAAATATTCAGAAGATAAAAGATTCCAAGGATGTGTATAATGATAAGATTTTTAATTATTTTTATTTATAGAGTGTAGAAAGCTAAGGCACCACTCTAGAATTATTTTATGGACAGCAGCCAAAGTGCACTGTACCAGGTATGTGAATGTTCGGATGAGCAATTGGACGTAAAAGGGCCACTCAACGCCGATATGCATTCATAATACCACATTTTAATATAGGGGGAATCATTTAACAATAGTATGGAATCAATGTAAATAAAAGAATGGAATATATAAATAGAATATACAATGAACCAAGAGAAAACTCAAGAATTACAATTCGTTAAAGCCACCAATACAAATAAACAAACTCCAGAGATAAAGAAGAAAATAATTGGTATCGAGAAGAAAGGTAGGTTTCAATTTGCCTATAATAATGAAGAATTTGTTTAATAAATGTCAATCTTATCACCAAGCAATATTAATACCATAATATCATACACTTCAACTGTTGAAGACATCAGCAAGCAATAAGAACAAGTTATCTAAACAAATCGAAATCAAAATAATTTGAAGGAAGAAACAATAATAAATAAAAGTGTGAACCTATTTACAAACCAAAAGTCCTACAACAGACATTACTATGACATATACTATATAGACAGTAACCAGTTAGATTTGGAGTAGTCCATAAACAAATAAATAATGATAATAAATTTAATGAATAATGAATGAATCAGTTAGAAAGTCATATAAAGTACAATACAAATTTAGAAGTAAATGTAAAATGTAATTAAGATGTGCTACAAATGTAATATAAAACAAGTGTAAGCAGGATCGATTATGAGTCTTCCAATATAAAAATATAATCAGTCAACATAGACCTAGATGATTATGTTCAGTAAATAATAAATTATTCAAAAAGATTTGTCAAATACAAATAACTATAATATTTGACTAAATATCACTATAATATTGACGACTCGGAACACAAAGTTTTTTATAAGTAAAAACGTAAAGTTTTACCTTACAGCCTAAACCGGCTTTCACCTATAGAAGGCTTCATCAGAGGCTGTCGTTAGTAGCGCTGCTCGTCTTGTTGTTGGCGACGAGAAAGTGTTTCGAAAGATTGAAGCTGTGTGTGTGTGATGAGATGTGTTCGAATAATGCGTGCGATTTGAATTGTGTCTGTTCGTTTAGGATGTCGTTTTTATTTGTTTTTGTGTGTTTGTATATTTCTAATTGTTCTAGAGTGTCTAGTTTTCGGCCTTTTGTTTGTACGTGTAGTATGTTCATGTTATTGTCGATGTTTTTATATGTGTGGTTTGCTTCAATGAGGTGGTTTGCGAAGGTAGATTCTGTAGTGGTGTGGAGTGCTTTTGTGTGTTCAATGTATCTCTGTTTGAAGCTATGTCCTGTCTGGCCTATGTAGAATTTACTGCAATTTGAACAATTTAGTTTATATACACCGGGTAGATCGAATTTGTTTTGTGCTTTGGGCATGCGTTTTGATAGTGTGTGTTCTGTTTTGTTAGTAGTTTTGTAAGCGATTCTGTATCCTGCTTTTTTGAATTTGTGGGCTTTTTTTCTGTTTGTTTGTTGATGTATGTTAGTGTTATGAATTTGTTGTTTTCTGTCTTTGTCTGTTGTTTGTTTTGTGTTTTGTGTAGGAGTTTACTGACTATTGTTCTGTCATAACCGTTAGATTCTGCTAGATATCTTATCGTGTTTAGTTCGTCTTTGTAGTCTATTTCGTCTAAGGGGATGTTGTTAAGTCTATGTATCATGGTTCTAAAAGCAGCTAGTTTGTGTTGTATTGGGTGATTGGAGGTGTTGTGTATTAGTGTGTCAGTTGTAGTTGGTTTTCTGTATATACTGAATTTGTGCCTGTGTTCTAGTTTTGTGATGGAGAAGTCTAAGAAGTTTACGGTATTGTTGTGTTCGTATTCGGCAGTGAAATCCAAGAATATAATATTTGATATTAAAATTGTTCATAGTTTTGTCAGATAAAATAATATGTAAATTGTATTAAGTATTATGATGTAATAACTAAAAAGCAACTTGTATGTAGAAGGTAAAATAATGTATTGTATAAAAATAATATCCTATGACAACTAAATCTCAATTTGAACAGATATGACCAGAGTATTTATGTGTATCCAGGAAACCAAAAGAGAGAAAAAGAATGTTGTTGATTATTATTAAAAAATAATAAGCCAAGAAGGAGAGTTGAGTGTAATTTTTGAGAACAAGATAAATATTTATACAATAAACATATGAATATTATTAAAAAATAATATAATAGAAAGTAAAAAAACTTATATCAAACTATAACAGAAATAAGATTCAAGTAAAAAAAAGAAACAGCTTAACAAACCAGCCTTTAAATCTTACTGAGGACACAAACAGAAGAACAAACTACACTTGGATTGAATTAATAACAAGACACTGGACTTCAATCACAATATTCCAACTGAAGGCTTCGGACCACGAGAGTGACAAGAGAAACATTTATTGATCACCAAAAGAAGTGGAGTCCTTCATTTTGACAACATAAACAAACTGATATTGGAAATTTTTCATCACTGTGACCAGGAGTCTGTGTGAAACCAAACTGAACTGATAAACATTGTGTAACGTATATTTATTATTATAATTAATACTCAATTTATATTATTCATTATTATTATTGTTTGTAATGTAATGTACTTTCTATACTTGTTTTTTCTTTATAATTACTGAACCTTTATATCAGCCAAAAGAACCTAAAAATAATATAAACAAAGAGAAGAGAAATACGAGAGAGAAGCGAGAAATGTCACAAGGAAAGAAATAATTATGAAGACAATGGTAGTCCGGACAATAAGGGCAATTGAGATTATGGACCACGGCTAAATTAAATACCATACACCATCAAGAAAAGGGACGGATTTTATGATAACAGATAAAAAAAAAAAAAAAAGAAGAAGAAACATCAAAATTCTAAATTAAGTAAGAACAGCTTAACATATGTTTAAGAAGAAATTATTTTGAATCTATTAAGAAGAAACATTAAAATTCTAAATTAAGTAAGAACATCTTACCATGAGTTAAAGAAGAAATTATTTTGAATCTATTAAGAAGAAAACCATCAAAATTTTAAATTAAGTAAGATCAACTTACATGAATTATTTGAAATGACTATTGTATAAAAAACGAATTTGATAACAAAAAATACCACCAAAATTCTAAAATATGTAAGAACAATTTACAGAATACTTTGGAAAATATTATGAAGATTGAAACATAACATAAGAAATTATTTCTTCCATACCAAAGATCATGTTCAGAAATAATTACTTCTGAAGGAGGGCAATTATGTAACGACACCAAAATTCTAAAAGAAATAAGCGCATCTATTTAAATCAAGCATAAATAATATATATAGTAATATAATAATAATAATGGAGCACAATATTAATGACAAAAGCCTAAGATAAATTTAATAAACTAATTAGAAAATGAACTTGCTGAAGAAGAGTTGCAGTATAAAAACAGATAGAATAATAGAAGGATAATTAAAACTACTATATTACAAGAGGTATTGAATAACAAAGGTGAATGACATTAAGGCTAATAAATCATTGAACTCTGAAGTGAAGTTTTATAAAAGAGAAATAAATCTACTTAAGGAATATACAACAGTAATATTGAATATAATAAATAAATGGAGTTATTGGAAGGCAATGTAGAATAAGAAAAAATATTCAGAAGATAAAAGATTCCAAGGATGTGTATAATGATAAGATTTTTAATTATTTTTATTTATAGAGTGTAGAAAGCTAAGGCACCACTCTAGAATTATTTTATGGACAGCAGCCAAAGTGCGCTGTACCAGGTATGTGAATGTTCGGATGAGCAATTGGACGTAAAAGGGCCACTCAACGCCGATATGCAGTCATAATACCACATTTTAATATAGGGGGAATCATTTAACAATAGTATGGAATCAATGTGAATAAAAGAATGGAATATATAAATAGAATATACAATGAACCAAGAGAAAACTCAAGAATTACAATTCGTTAAAGCCACCAATACAAATAAACAAACTCCAGAGATAAAGAAGAAAATAATTGGTATCGAGAAGAAAGGTAGGTTTCAATTTGCCTATAATAATGAAGAATTTGTTTAATAAATGTCAATCTTATCACCAAGCAATATTAATACCATAATATCATACACTTCAACTGTTGAAGACATCAGCAAGCAATAACAACAAGTTATCTAAACAAATCGAAATCAAAATAATTTGAAGGAAGAAACAATAATAAATAAAAGTGTGAACCTATTTACAAACCAAAAGTCCTACGACTGACATTACTATGACATATACTATATAGACAGTACCCAGTTAGATTTGGAGTAGTCCATAAACAAATAAATAATGATAATAAATTTAATGAATAATGAATGAATCAGTTAGAAAGTCATATAAAGTACAATACAAATTTAGAAGTAAATGTAAAATGTAATTAAGATGTGCTGCAAATGTAATATAAAACAAGTGTAAGCAGGATCGATTATGAGTCTTCCAATATAAAAATATAATCAGTCAACATAGGCCTAGATGATTATGTTCAGTAAATAATAAATTATTCAAAAAGATTTGTCAAATTACAAATAACTATAATATTTGATATTAAAATTGTTCATAGTTTTGTCAGATAAAATAATATGTAAATTGTATTAAGTATTATGATGTAATAACTAAAAAGCAACTTGTATGTAGAAGGTAAAATAATGTATTATATAAAAATAATATCCTATGACAACTAAATCTCAATTGGAACAGATATGACCAGAGTATTTATGTGTATCCAGGAAACCAAAAGAGAGAAAAAGAATGTTGTTGATTATTATTAAAAAAATAATAAGCCAAGAAGGAGAGTTGAGTGTAATTTTTGAGAACAAGATAAATATTTATACAATAAACATATGAATATTATTAAAATATCGGTATGGAGAACCATATTCTAAGATTTATATTTAAAATCATTTTCAGGCAAACAGCCAGGGAAGGAATTTTAACAAAAAAATACTTCTTTGTTGCCAATAACGTAGTACACATATAAAAAAAAATTATCCCCTCCCCTTCAACTATAATTTTGATTTATAGAAAATTACCCCCAGCCCGTTCAACTAGCCTCTTCATTTATAGATATTTCATCTACGTTTCTATAGTGGATTATTAAGATCTTATCAGGATACTTTATCAAAATTAAGTACTTTACTCATGTTACAACAAAAAATGTTTCAGGTAAACTGCCCTTTCCCCGTAACCGATCTTCACCAAAATCAACAGACATTGAGTTCTCTATAGCTCAGGCACATATGTAAAAAATTATTTGATTCTGTTTGAATTTACGGCAGTTATGGTTCGTCATATAAAATATTACCCATGTTAAAACATAAAACATGAGATTTATAAAACATATCTAAGATTTATATTTAAAATCATTTTTGAAATAAAATATTTTCATAGAACCTACTAACGCTGGGGAAATCTGAGGAGCCAATCAGAGTTGGGCCTACCTGTCACTCTGCTGAATTTGGTGGAAAGCCCTGTCACTGTCGTCAAAGTATCAGCCTTGACAGGGTCCTCTTTTTCTGCAAAATGGGAGAGGCTTGAGATGGAGTGAGTGACATGGTCCCCACCTCAATGAAGAACCCATTGTTTTATAAAAATATATTTAAATTTTGAAAACTGAAAATTCTTTTCTTGTTGTAAATATTTATATTTTATAACCAAAATGACTTTATTTTTGTTACCTGGCAACAAAATTATTTTATTTTCAACAATTACCATTGTTTCAAAAAGTTTAAATAAATTTTCAAGTATTTTACTCTTGTTAAAACGTAAAAGGTTGCAGGTAAACTACCCCTTCCCCTCAACCGATCTTCACCAAAATCTAAAGGCCTTGAGTCCTCTACAATTCACTGACGTATGCAAAAAATTATTTGATTCTGTTTGAATTTGTGGCTGTTATCGTTTGCCATAGAAAATACGCTTAATAAAAAATCGTTGCAGGTAAACTACCCCTTCCCCTCAACCGATCTTCACCAAAAACAACAGGTCTTGAGTACTCTACAAATCAGGGCTGTATGCAGAAAATTACTTGATTCTGTTTGAATTTGCGGCTGTTATCGTTTGCCATAGAAAATACCCTTGTTAAAAAAACGTTGTAGGTAAACTACCCCTTTCCCTTAACCGATCTTCACCAAAAACAACAGATCTTGAGAACTCTACAATTTAGGGCTGTATGCAAATAATCTTTTCATTCTGTTTGATTTTGCGGCTGTTATCGTTTGCCATAGGAAATACCCTTGTTAAAACATAAAACATTACAGGTAAACTACCCCTTTCCCTTAACCGATCTTAACCAAAAACAATAGGTCTTGAGAACTCTACAATTCAGGGCGGTATGCGAAACATTATTTGATTCTGTTTGAATTTGCGGCTGTTATCGTTTGCCAAAAAAAAAAATTTCCCTTGATAAAAAAAAACCGTTGCAGGTAAACAACCCCTTTCCCTCAACCGATCTTCACCAAAAACAATAGGTCGTGAGTACTCTACAAATCAGGGCTGTATGCAAAAAATTATTTGATTCTGTTTGAATTTGCGGCAGTTATCGTTTGCCATAGGAAAAAAAATCTACAGACACACACACAGACACTTTTCGGAAAACGACTTTTTTTCATGTTTTGAGTGTAGTAGAATCAGAATCTGCAATAATCGCGAACACAATTTTTTTTGCCATCACCATACTTCCATTCCTTAAGGAATATGGAAGTAAAAAAATACCACCAAAATTCTAAAATATGTAAGAACAATTTACAGAATACTTTGGAAAATATTATGAAGATTGAAACATAACATAAGAAATTATTTCTTCCATACCAAAGATCATGTTCAGAAATAATTACTTCTGAAGGAGGGCAATTATGTAACGACACCAAAATTCTAAAAGAAATAAGCGCATCTATTTAAATCAAGCATAAATAATATATATAGTAATATAATAATACTAATGGAGCACAATATTAATGACAAAAGCCTAAGAGAAATTTAATAAAAAAAAAGAAACAGCTTAACAAACCAGCCTTTAAATCTTACTGAGGACACAAACAGAAGAACAACTACACTTGGATTGAGTTAATAACAAGACACTGGACTTCAATCACAATATTGCAACTGAAGGCTTCGGACCACGAGAGTGACAAGAGAAACATTTATTGATCACCAAAAGAAGTGGAGTCCTTCATTTTGACAACATAAACAAACTGATATTGGAAATTTTTCATCACTGTGACCAGGAGTCTGTGTGAAACCAAACTGAACTGATAAACATTGTGTAACGTATATTTATTATTATAATTAATACTCAATTTATATTATTCATTATTATTATTGTTTGTAATGTAATGTACTTTCTATACTTGTTTTTTCTTTATAATTACTGAACCTTTATATCAGCCAAAAGAACCTAAGAATAATATAAACAAAGAGAAGAGAAATACGAGAGAGAAGCGAGAAATGTCACAAGGAAAGAAATAATTATGAAGACAATGGTAGTCCGGACAATAAGGGCAATTGAGATTATGGACCACGGCTAAATTAAATACCATACACCATCAAGAAAAGGGACGGATTTTATGATAACAGATAAAAAAAAAAAAAAGAAGAAACATCAAAATTCTAAATTAAGTAAGAACAGCTTAACATATGTTTAAGAAGAAATTATTTTGAATCTATTAAGAAGAAACATTAAAATTCTAAATTAAGTAAGAACATCTTACCATGAGTTAAAGAAGAAATTATTTTGAATCTATTAAGAAGAAAACCATCAAAATTTTAAATTAAGTAAGATCAACTTACATGAATTATTTGAAATGACTATTATATAAAAAACGAATTTGATAACAAAAAATACCACCAAAATTCTAAAATATGTAAGAACAATTTACAGAATACTTTTGAAAATATTATGAAGATTGAAACATAACATAAGAAATTATTTCTTCCATACCAAAGATCATGTTCAGAAATAATTACTTCTGAAGGAGGGCAATTATGTAACGACACCAAAATTCTAAAAGAAATAAGCGCATCTATTTAAATCAAGCATAAATAATATATATAGTAATATAATAATAATAATAATAATGGAGCACAATATTAATGACAAAAGCCTAAGAGAAATTTAATAAACTAATTAGAAAATGAACTTGCTGAAGTAGAGTTGTAGTATAAAAACAGATAGAATAATAGAAGGATAATTAAAACTACTATATTACAAGAGGTATTGAATAACAAAGGTGAATGACATTAAGGCTAATAAATCATTGAACTCTGAAGTGAAGTTTTATAAAAGAGAAATAAATCTACTTAAGGAATATACAACAGTAATATTGAATATAATAAATAAATGGAGTTATTGGAAGGCAATGTAGAATAAGAAAAAATATTCAGAAGATAAAAGATTCCAAGGATGTGTATAATGATAAGATTTTTAATTATTTTTATTTATAGAGTGTAGAAAGCTAAGGCACCACTCTAGAATTATTTTATGGACAGCAGCCAAAGTGCACTGTACCAGGTATGTGAATGTTCGGATGAGCAATTGGACGTAAAAGGGCCACTCAACGCCGATATGCATTCATAATACCACATTTTAATATAGGGGGAATCATTTAACAATAGTATGGAATCAATGTAAATAAAAGAATGGAATATATAAATAGAATATACAATGAACCAAGAGAAAACTCAAGAATTACAATTCGTTAAAGCCACCAATACAAATAAACAAACTCCAGAGATAAAGAAGAAAATAATTGGTATCGAGAAGAAAGGTAGGTTTCAATTTGCCTATAATAATGAAGAATTTGTTTAATAAATGTCAATCTTATCACCAAGCAATATTAATACCATAATATCATACACTTCAACTGTTGAAGACATCAGCAAGCAATAAGAACAAGTTATCTAAACAAATCGAAATCAAAATAATTTGAAGGAAGAAACAATAATAAATAAAAGTGTGAACCTATTTACAAACCAAAAGTCCTACAACAGACATTACTATGACATATACTATATAGACAGTAACCAGTTAGATTTGGAGTAGTCCATAAACAAATAAATAATGATAATAAATTTAATGAATAATGAATGAATCAGTTAGAAAGTCATATAAAGTACAATACAAATTTAGAAGTAAATGTAAAATGTAATTAAGATGTGCTACAAATGTAATATAAAACAAGTGTAAGCAGGATCGATTATGAGTCTTCCAATATAAAAATATAATCAGTCAACATAGACCTAGATGATTATGTTCAGTAAATAATAAATTATTCAAAAAGATTTGTCAAATACAAATAACTATAATATTTGACTAAATATCACTATAATATTGACGACTCGGAACACAAAGTTTTTTATAAGTAAAAACGTAAAGTTTTACCTTACAGCCTAAACCGGCTTTCACCTATAGAAGGCTTCATCAGAGGCTGTCGTTAGTAGCGCTGCTCGTCTTGTTGTTGGCGACGAGAAAGTGTTTCGAAAGATTGAAGCTGTGTGTGTGTGATGAGATGTGTTCGAATAATGCGTGCGATTTGAATTGTGTCTGTTCGTTTAGGATGTCGTTTTTATTTGTTTTTGTGTGTTTGTATATTTCTAATTGTTCTAGAGTGTCTAGTTTTCGGCCTTTTGTTTGTACGTGTAGTATGTTCATGTTATTGTCGATGTTTTTATATGTGTGGTTTGCTTCAATGAGGTGGTTTGCGAAGGTAGATTCTGTAGTGGTGTGGAGTGCTTTTGTGTGTTCAATGTATCTCTGTTTGAAGCTATGTCCTGTCTGGCCTATGTAGAATTTACTGCAATTTGAACAATTTAGTTTATATACACCGGGTAGATCGAATTTGTTTTGTGCTTTGGGCATGCGTTTTGATAGTGTGTGTTCTGTTTTGTTAGTAGTTTTGTAAGCGATTCTGTATCCTGCTTTTTTGAATTTGTGGGCTTTTTTCTGTTTGTTTGTTGATGTATGTTAGTGTTATGAATTTGTTGTTTTCTGTCTTTGTCTGTTGTTTGTTTTGTGTTTTGTGTAGGAGTTTACTGACTATTGTTCTGTCATAACCGTTAGATTCTGCTAGATATCTTATCGTGTTTAGTTCGTCTTTGTAGTCTATTTCGTCTAAGGGGATGTTGTTAAGTCTATGTATCATGGTTCTAAAAGCAGCTAGTTTGTGTTGTATTGGGTGATTGGAGGTGTTGTGTATTAGTGTGTCAGTTGTAGTTAGTTTTCTGTATATACTGAATTTGTGCCTGTGTTCTAGTTTTGTGATGGAGAAGTCTAAGAAGTTTACGGTATTGTTGTGTTCGTATTCGGCAGTGAAATCCAAGAATATAATATTTGATATTAAAATTGTTCATAGTTTTGTCAGATAAAATAATATGTAAATTGTATTAAGTATTATGATGTAATAACTAAAAAGCAACTTGTATGTAGAAGGTAAAATAATGTATTGTATAAAAATAATATCCTATGACAACTAAATCTCAATTTGAACAGATATGACCAGAGTATTTATGTGTATCCAGGAAACCAAAAGAGAGAAAAAGAATGTTGTTGATTATTATTAAAAAAATAATAAGCCAAGAAGGAGAGTTGAGTGTAATTTTTGAGAACAAGATAAATATTTATACAATAAACATATGAATATTATTAAAAAATAATATAATAGAAAGTAAAAAAACTTATATCAAACTATAACAGAAATAAGATTCAAGTAAAAAAAAGAAACAGCTTAACAAACCAGCCTTTAAATCTTACTGAGGACACAAACAGAAGAACAAACTACACTTGGATTGAATTAATAACAAGACACTGGACTTCAATCACAATATTCCAACTGAAGGCTTCGGACCACGAGAGTGACAAGAGAAACATTTATTGATCACCAAAAGAAGTGGAGTCCTTCATTTTGACAACATAAACAAACTGATATTGGAAATTTTTCATCACTGTGACCAGGAGTCTGTGTGAAACCAAACTGAACTGATAAACATTGTGTAACGTATATTTATTATTATAATTAATACTCAATTTATATTATTCATTATTATTATTGTTTGTAATGTAATGTACTTTCTATACTTGTTTTTTCTTTATAATTACTGAACCTTTATATCAGCCAAAAGAACCTAAAAATAATATAAACAAAGAGAAGAGAAATACGAGAGAGAAGCGAGAAATGTCACAAGGAAAGAAATAATTATGAAGACAATGGTAGTCCGGACAATAAGGGCAATTGAGATTATGGACCACGGCTAAATTAAATACCATACACCATCAAGAAAAGGGACGGATTTTATAACAGATAAAAAAAAAAAAAAAAAAAGAAGAAACATCAAAATTCTAAATTAAGTAAGAACAGCTTAACATATGTTTAAGAAGAAATTATTTTGAATCTATTAAGAAGAAACATTAAAATTCTAAATTAAGTAAGAACATCTTACCATGAGTTAAAGAAGAAATTATTTTGAATCTATTAAGAAGAAAACCATCAAAATTTTAAATTAAGTAAGATCAACTTACATGAATTATTTGAAATGACTATTGTATAAAAAACGAATTTGATAACAAAAAATACCACCAAAATTCTAAAATATGTAAGAACAATTTACAGAATACTTTGGAAAATATTATGAAGATTGAAACATAACATAAGAAATTATTTCTTCCATACCAAAGATCATGTTCAGAAATAATTACTTCTGAAGGAGGGCAATTATGTAACGACACCAAAATTCTAAAAGAAATAAGCGCATCTATTTAAATCAAGCATAAATAATATATATAGTAATATAATAATAATAATAATGGAGCACAATATTAATGACAAAAGCCTAAGAGAAATTTAATAAACTAATTAGAAAATGAACTTGCTGAAGTAGAGTTGTAGTACAAAAACAGATAGAATAATAGAAGGATAATTAAAACTACTATATTACAAGAGGTATTGAATAACAAAGGTGAATGACATTAAGGCTAATAAATCATTGAACTCTGAAGTGAAGTTTTATAAAAGAGAAATAAATCTACTTAAGGAATATACAACAGTAATATTGAATATAATAAATAAATGGAGTTATTGGAAGGCAATGTAGAATAAGAAAAAATATTCAGAAGATAAAAGATTCCAAGGATGTGTATAATGATAAGATTTTTAATTATTTTTATTTATAGAGTGTAGAAAGCTAAGGCACCACTCTAGAATTATTTTATGGACAGCAGCCAAAGTGCACTGTACCAGGTATGTGAATGTTCGGATGAGCAATTGGACGTAAAAGGGCCACTCAACGCCGATATGCATTCATAATACCACATTTTAATATAGGGGGAATCATTTAACAATAGTATGGAATCAATGTGAATAAAAGAATGGAATATATAAATAGAATATACAATGAACCAAGAGAAAACTCAAGAATTACAATTCGTTAAAGCCACCAATACAAATAAACAAACTCCAGAGATAAAGAAGAAAATAATTGGTATCGAGAAGAAAGGTAGGTTTCAATTTGCCTATAATAATGAAGAATTTGTTTAATAAATGTCAATCTTATCACCAAGCAATATTAATACCATAATATCATACACTTCAACTGTTGAAGACATCAGCAAGCAATAAGAACAAGTTATCTAAACAAATCGAAATCAAAATAATTTGAAGGAAGAAACAATAATAAATAAAAGTGTGAACCTATTTACAAACCAAAAGTCCTACAACAGACATTACTATGACATATACTATATAGACAGTAACCAGGTAGATTTGGAGTAGTCCATAAACAAATAAATAATGATAATAAATTTAATGAATAATGAATGAATCAGTTAGAAAGTCATATAAAGTACAATACAAATTTAGAAGTAAATGTAAAATGTAATTAAGATGTGCTACAAATGTAATATAAAACAAGTGTAAGCAGGATCGATTATGAGTCTTCCAATATAAAAATATAATCAGTCAACATAGACCTAGATGATTATGTTCAGTAAATAATAAATTATTCAAAAAGATTTGTCAAATTACAAATAACTATAATATTTGACTAAATATCACTATAATATTGACGACTCGGAACACAAAGTTTTTTATAAGTAAAAACGTAAAGTTTTACCTTACAGCCTAAACCGGCTTTCACCTATAGAAGGCTTCATCAGAGGCTGTCGTTAGTAGCGCTGCTCGTCTTGTTGTTGGCGACGAGAAAGTGTTTCGAAAGATTGAAGCTGTGTGTGTGTGATGAGATGTGTTCGAATAATGCGTGCGATTTGAATTGTGTCTGTTCGTTTAGGATGTCGTTTTTATTTGTTTTTGTGTGTTTGTATATTTCTAATTGTTCTAGAGTGTCTAGTTTTCGGCCTTTTGTGTGTACGTGTAGTATGTTCATGTTATTGTCGATGTTTTTATATGTGTGGTTTGCTTCAATGAGGTGGTTTGCGAAGGTAGATTCTGTAGTGGTGTGGAGTGCTTTTGTGTGTTCAATGTATCTCTGTTTGAAGCTACGTCCTGTCTGGCCTATGTAGAATTTACTGCAATTTGAACAATTTAGTTTATATACACCGGGTAGATCGAATTTGTTTTGTGCTTTGGGCATGCGTTTTGATAGTGTGTGTTCTGTTTTGTTAGTAGTTTTGTAAGCGATTCTGTATCCTGCTTGTTTTAATTTGTGGGCAATTTTTTCTGTTTGTTTGTTGATGTATGTTAGTGTTATGAATTTGTTGTTTTCTGTCTTTGTCTGTTGTTTGTTTTGTGTTTTGTGTAGGAGTTTACTGACTATTGTTCTGTCATAACCGTTAGATTCTGCTAGATATTTTATCGTGTTTAGTTCGTCTTTGTAGTCTATTTCATCTAAGGGGATGTTGTTAAGTCTATGTATCATGGTTCTAAAAGCAGCTAGTTTGTGTTGTATTGGGTGATTGGAGGTGTTGTGTATTAGTGTGTCAGTTGTAGTTGGTTTTCTGTATATACTGAATTTGTGCCTGTGTTCTAGTTTTGTGATGGAGAAGTCTAAGAAGTTTACGGTATTGTTGTGTTCGTATTCGGCAGTGAAATCCAAGAATATAATATTTGATATTAAAATTGTTCATAGTTTTGTCAGATAAAATAATATGTAAATTGTATTAAGTATTATGATGTAATAACTAAAAAGCAACTTGTATGTAGAAGGTAAAATAATGTATTGTATAAAAATAATATCCTATGACAACTAAATCTCAATTTGAACAGATATGACCAGAGTATTTATGTGTATCCAGGAAACCAAAAGAGAGAAAAAGAATGTTGTTGATTATTATTAAAAAAATAATAAGCCAAGAAGGAGAGTTGAGTGTAATTTTTGAGAACAAGATAAATATTTATACAATAAACATATGAATATTATTAAAAAATAATATAATATAAAGTAAAAAAACTTATATCAAACTATAACAGAAATAAGATTCAAGTAAAAAAAAGAAACAGCTTAACAAACCAGCCTTTAAATCTTACTGAGGACACAAACAGAAGAACAACTACACTTGGATTGAGTTAATAACAAGACACTGGACTTCAATCACAATATTCCAACTGAAGGCTTCGGACCACGAGAGTGACAAGAGAAACATTTATTGATCACCAAAAGAAGTGGAGTCCTTCATTTTGACAACATAAACAAACTGATATTGGAAATTTTTCATCACTGTGACCAGGAGTCTGTGTGAAACCAAACTGAACTGATAAACATTGTGTAACGTATATTTATTATTATAATTAATACTCAATTTATATTATTCATTATTATTATTGTTTGTAATGTAATGTACTTTCTATACTTGTTTTTTCTTTATAATTACTGAACCTTTATATCAGCCAAAAGAACCTAAAAATAATATAAACAAAGAGAAGAGAAATACGAGAGAGAAGCGAGAAATGTCTCAAGGAAAGAAATAATTATGAAGACAATGGTAGTCCGGACAATAAGGGCAATTGAGATTATGGACCACGGCTAAATTAAATACCATACACCATCAAGAAAAGGGACGGATTTTATGATAACAGATAAAAAAAAAAAAAAAGAAGAAACATCAAAATTCTAAATTAAGTAAGAACAGCTTAACATATGTTTAAGAAGAAATTATTTTGAATCTATTAAGAAGAAACATTAAAATTCTAAATTAAGTAAGAACATCTTACCATGAGTTAAAGAAGAAATTATTTTGAATCTATTAAGAAGAAAACCATCAAAATTTTAAATTAAGTAAGATCAACTTACATGAATTATTTGAAATGACTATTATATAAAAAACGAATTTGATAACAAAAAATACCACCAAAATTCTAAAATATGTAAGAACAATATACAGAATACTTTGGAAAATATTATGAAGATTGAAACATAACATAAGAAATTATTTCTTCCATACCAAAGATCATGTTCAGAAATAATTACTTCTGAAGGAGGGCAATTATGTAACGACACCAAAATTCTAAAAGAAATAAGCGCATCTATTTAAATCAAGCATAAATAATATATATAGTAATGTAATAATAATAATGGAGCACAATATTAATGACAAAAGCCTAAGAGAAATTTAATAAACTAATTAGAAAATGAACTTGCTGAAGTAGAGTTGTAGTATAAAAACAGATAGAATAATAGAAGGATAATTAAAACTACTATATTACAAGAGGTATTGAATAACAAAGGTGAATGACATTAAGGCTAATAAATCATTGAACTCTGAAGTGAAGTTTTATAAAAGAGAAATAAATCTACTTAAGGAATATACAACAGTAATATTGAATATAATAAATAAATGGAGTTATTGGAAGGCAATGTAGAATAAGAAAAAATATTCAGAAGATAAAAGATTCCAAGGATGTGTATAATGATAAGATTTTTAATTATTTTTATTTATAGAGTGTAGAAAGCTAAGGCACCACTCTAGAATTATTTTATGGACAGCAGCCAAAGTGCACTGTACCAGGTATGTGAATGTTCGGATGAGCAATTGGACGTAAAAGGGCCACTCAACGCCGATATGCATTCATAATACCACATTTTAATATAGGGGAATCATTTAACAATAGTATGGAATCAATGTGAATAAAAGAATGGAATATATAAATAGAATATACAATGAACCAAGAGAAAACTCAAGAATTACAATTCGTTAAAGCCACCAATACAAATAAACAAACTCCAGAGATAAAGAAGAAAATAATTGGTATCGAGAAGAAAGGTACGTTTCAATTTGCCTATAATAATGAAGAATTTGTTTAATATATGTCAATCTTATCACCAAGCAATATTAATACCATAATATCATACACTTCAACTGTTGAAGACATCAGCAAGCAATAAGAACAAGTTATCTAAACAAATCGAAATCAAAATAATTTGAAGGAAGAAACAATAATAAATAAAAGTGTGAAACTATTTACAAACCAAAAGTCCTACAACAGACATTACTATGACATATACTATATAGACAGTAACCAGTTAGATTTGGAGTAGTCCATAAACAAATAAATAATGATAATAAATTTAATGAATAATGAATGAATCAGTTAGAAAGTCATATAAAGTACAATACAAATTTAGAAGTAAATGTAAAATGTAATCAAGATGTGCTACAAATGTAATATAAAACAAGTGTAAGCAGGATCGATTATGAGTCTTCCAATATAAAAATATAATCAGTCAACATAGACCTAGATGATTATGTTCAGTAAATAATAAATTATTCAAAAAGGTTTGTCAAATTACAAATAACTATAATATTTGATATTAAAATTGTTCATAGTTTTGTCAGATAAAATAATATGTAAATTGTATTAAGTATTATGATGTAATAACTAAAAAGCAACTTGTATGTAGAAGGTAAAATAATGTATTGTATAAAAATAATATCCTATGACAACTAAATCTCAATTTGAACAGATATGACCAGAGTATTTATGTGTATCCAGGAAACCAAAAGAGAGAAATAGAATGTTGTTGATTATTATTAAAAAAATAATAAGCCAAGAAGGAGAGTTGAGTGTAATTTTTGAGAACAAGATAAATATTTATACAATAAACATACGAATATTATTAAAAAATAATATAATATAAAGTAAAAAAACTTATATCAAACTATAACAGAAATAAGATTCAAGTAAAAAAAAGAAACAGCTTAACAAACCAGCCTTTAAATCTTACTGAGGACACAAACAGAAGAACAAACTACACTTGGATTGAATTAATAACAAGACACTGGACTTCAATCACAATATTCCAACTGAAGGCTTCGGACCACGAGAGTGACAAGAGAAACATTTATTGATCACCAAAAGAAGTGGAGTCCTTCATTTTGACAACATAAACAAACTGATATTGGAAATTTTTCATCACTGTGACCAGGAGTCTGTGTGAAACCAAACTGAACCGATAAACATTGTGTAACGTATATTTATTATTATAATTAATACTCAATTTATATTATTCATTATTATTATTCTTTGTAATGTAATGTACTTTCTATACTTGTTTTTTCTTTATAATTACTGAACCTTTATATCAGCCAAAAGAACCTAAAAATAATATATACAAAGAGAAGAGAATCGACTCTGAGATTTATAAATTATATTAATAGTTACACTGAATAGACTATAGAAATTTTTTTGAATAAAAATACAATATTACTATTATTACCAGATACTATTCCAGGTGTTTTTATTTATATAGGAATAGAATTAACAAGGGTTACTAATGGATGTACACAAAGAGAGGGACAAATTAATTTAAAACCCGTCTTGTGGTAATTTGACATACAAGGTGAGGCATAAAGAACCTGTAATTCCTGAAGGGTAATAAATTGGCAAACCCAGCAGTGGGATTTTTAGAAGATATTGATGGGGAATAATTACGTGTGGTTACAAATTGGCGTCCAACCTGTGAAGCTGTAATTAGGGAAACAATAGGCAAATAAATAATAAAATAATAAAAAAATTCAATTCCTAATTTTAGCTGGCGGCTGATATAGGTTCAATAAAACAACAGAAATGCACAAACGGGCAATATCAAAGAGGAGAGCAGCAGAAGCAGAGAAGGAGATTAGTTTGGAAGACACGGAGGCGACACCAGTGGAAGATGTAGAGATGTTACTACCTCCTGCAGAACCTAACAAACCTACACAACAAGAGGAACAACCGGAAAAACCAAAACAAACAGAGAACTTAACTATGCAAGAAATGTTCAGGATAATGATGAAGAAAATGTATGAAAATAGTAAGGAATTGAAGGAAGGATTGAGTAAACAACTTGAAAATGTCAATAAGAAATTGAATGATATGACCAAAAATTATTGTCAGAAAATGGATGATAATTGTGAAAAATTTTGTCAGCAAATAGATGATATAAGAAATGATAATAAACTGTGGATGGAAGAAGTAAGAAATGATAAAAAAAGGTGGAGGGAAGAATTAAGAAATGAGAGGACCAAAGAAATAAAAAATGATAACAAACTAGAAACAGAAGAAATACCAATCAATAAAACAAGGAAACAAATAGCATTATTATCTGGAACTAAACATGACAAAAACCAAGAAAATATTAAGCGCAGGGAAACGAAGTCAAAGAAAATGAGAAGAATGCATCCAAAGAAATTAATAAAAACAAGAGAAGAGTTGGAGATGATGCACAGTGGTTTAATTAATGTCAGTAATATCCCAATGACCAATGATAAAGACATCATGAATTTCATAGATTATAGAAGCAGGTCAAAACAAATTTCAACAATAATTTACAATAAAACAGTATGTTATAGCTTTAAAAGGAATATAGATAAATTAAATACAACAGAAATAGAAATATATGGTAAAACATCAGTATTATCATTAATCATTGATGTACCAGTGACATCCTGGTTTAATGAACCATATAATAAAATGATTCTAATAAGATTTGAACAAAGCGAAAGGAAAACAGAAAAAAAATGAAATACGAGAGAGAAGCGAGAAATGTCACAAGGAAAGAAATAATTATGAAGACAATGTTAGTCCGGACAATAAGGGCATTGAGATTATGGACCACGGCTAAATTAAATACCATACACCTTCAAGAAAAGGGACGGATTTTATGATAACCGATAAAAAAAAAAAAAAGAAACATCAAAATTCTAAATGAAGTAAGAACAGCTTAACATATGTTTAAGAAGAAATTATTTTGAATCTATTAAGAAGAAACATTAAAATTCTAAATTAAGTAAGAACATCTTACCATGAGTTAAAGAAGAAATTATTTTGAATCTATTAAGAAGAAAACCATCAAAATTTTAAATTAAGTAAGACCAACTTACATGAATTATTTGAAATAACTATTATATAAAAAACGAATTTGATAACAAAAAATACCACCAAAATTCTAAAATATGTAAGAACAATTTACAGAATACTTTGGAAAATATTATGAAGATTGAAACATAACATAAGAAATTATTTCTTCCATACCAAAGATCATGTTCAGAAATAATTACTTCTGAAGGAGGGCAATTATGTAACGACACCAAAATTCTAAAAGAAATAAGCGCATCTATTTAAATCAAGCATAAATAATATATATAGTAATATAATAATAATAATGGAGCACTTTATTAATGACAAAAGCCTAAGAGAAATTTAATAAACTAATTAGAAAACGAACTTGCTGAAGAAGAGTTGCAGTATAAAAACAGATAGAATAATAGAAGGATAATTAAAACTACTATATTACAAGAGGTATTGAATAACAAAGGTGAATGACATTAAGGCTAATAAATCATTGAACTCTGAAGTGAAGTTTTATAAAAGAGAAATAAATCTACTTAAGGAATATACAACAGTAATATTGAATATAATAAATAAATGGAGTTATTGGAAGGCAATGTAGAATAAGAAAAAATATTCAGAAGATAAAAGATTCCAAGGATGTGTATAATGATAAGATTTTTAATTATTTTTATTTATAGAGTGTAGAAAGCTAAGGCACCACTCTAGAATTATTTTATGGACAGCAGCCAAAGTGCACTGTACCAGGTATGTGAATGTTCGGATGAGCAATTGGACGTAAAAGGGCCACTCAATGCCGATATGCATTCATAATACCACATTTTAATATAGGGGGAATCATTTAACAATAGTATGGAATCAATGTAAATAAAAGAATGGAATATATAAATAGAATATACAATGAACCAAGAGAAAACTCAAGAATTACAATTCGTTAAAGCCACCAATACAAATAAACAAACTCCAGAGATAAAGAAGAAAATAATTGGTATCGAGAAGAAAGGTAGGTTTCAATTTGCCTATAATAATGAAGAATTTGTTTAATAAATGTCAATCTTATCACCAAGCAATATTAATACCATAATATCATACACTTCAACTGTTGAAGACATCAGCAAGCAATAAGAACAAGTTATCTAAACAAATCGAAATCAAAATAATTTGAAGGAAGAAACAATAATAAATAAAAGTGTGAACCTATTTACAAACCAAAAGTCCTACAACAGACATTACTATGACATATACTATATAGACAGTACCCAGTTAGCTTTGGAGTAGTCCATAAACAAATAAATAATGATAATAAATTTAATGAATAATGAATGAATCAGTTAGAAAGTCATATAAAGTACAATACAAATTTAGAAGTAAATGTAAAATGTAATTAAGATGTGCTACAAATGTAATATAAAACAAGTGTAAGCAGGATCGATTATGAGTCTTCCAATATAAAAATATAATCAGTCAACATAGGCCTAGATGATTATGTTCAGTAAATAATAAATCATTCAAAAAGATTTGTCAAATTACAAATAACTATAATATTTGATATTAAAATTGTTCATAGTTTTGTCAGATAAAATAATATGTAAATTGTATTAAGTATTATGATGTATTAACTAAAAAGCAACTTGTATGTAGAAGGTAAAATAATGTATTATACAAAAATAATATCCTATGACAACTAAATCTCAATTTGAACAGATATGACCAGAGTATTTATGTGTATCCAGGAAACCAAAAGAGAGAAAAAGAATGTTGTTGATTATTATTAAAAAAATAATAAGCCAAGAAGGAGAGTTGAGTGTAATTTTTGAGAACAAGATAAATATTTATACAATAAACATATGAATATTGTAACAAATGTCGATGTTTATTTATGTTTATATTTGAAATATTAAAGGTTGTAGTGGTTGAAAATTGAAAGTTACTAATTTTATAAAGTAATTAAAATGTAGCATTAGATGTTATTAAAAGTGTGTTTACATTTGCAAAATTATAAGTGTCTGAAAAGAACTCTTTTAGATAAAAAATAAGATAATTGCATTAATATTATTTGAACAATAACGTTGCTTAAATTTAAAAATAAAGTGTACTAGCTGGTCGCTTGATGATGGTGACCGTCGTGCTGATACTAGCAGCGAAACTCCTCCTCCAGGTTGATAGTCGTCTAAGTACGTAAAGTCTAGTAACGTCTGGACAATAGAATTAATAAAATACACTTCCACATACCTGTTCGTGCTTTCTGGAAGTTCAGAAGTTCAATAAATCAATAAGCTGCCAAGACGGTTTACAAAACCAACTCACTTTATCTACAAGGTTAGGTTACCTTGTTTAATAATGGGCGCCACACAGGTTTATTTCGGGAAAATCCCGTGGAAAACCCATTAATAGAATCAAATAATAATTTTAAAAAATTGAAATCGTGTTTATTGCCCTTATGGCAATGCAATTCAACAATATTTAATCGCAACTAAAAGTTGTTTTGATTCTTCTGAATGAATTATTTATCTGTTTTTTAGAAATAAATTAAGTCAAGTTATGCTGCTAATAATTGGGTTTTATTTGTACCCTTGATAGTGAATTCAAACAAATATAATTAAAAGAATACATTGATGTACAATTGCAAATATTTTGTTACATACCCTATATGACTGGCTCAGAGCATAAACAATAATTCTGGTTAAGTCCAGATACTCTTTACTTTAAACATTAATATTATTTATATCTCAGGCGTAAGTTCTTTGAAACACAAAAAGAATGCTCATGCCTGCACAATAGCTAATTATTTCATAATATAATATCGACTAGTAATGCCTTTCAGTTTACTAATATAAAAATCGAACCTATTTTATAGGTTAGGCGTTCATCACGCTTGATTAATTATTTACAAAGTTATATGGTGAAATCACTTATGACTAACATCCAACTTAAATAGGATTGACAAATCCATTAAATAAATTCAGACCTGGTGTAATACAGAAAATGTTTCAGTGTTATGCGTCAGTACTGGTTTGTTTACCAAAACATATAGGTTATTGACTCAGTGTAATGGAATAAATTGTCACAGTTACCTTGTGTTTTTAATCTTTCGATTAAAATTCAATTAAACACATCAATGGTCGGATTGTAATGACCATTGTTATTCACTACACACGCACTTGAACAGAAAATATTGGTCCGCTTCTGACTAAAAAGGACCTTATATGATACTATTTAATTATTTCTTCTGTTCGTTATTTTCCCGCACTAAATAAAATAATACTGCACTTAGATGCACTGATTCTATGTAGAGTATCTTGTAGTTACTTTTTGTTGTTGCCGAAATATTTCAATGATGCTCTATTGCAATGAAGCTATCAGTTAGTAGAAATTTTGATGAGACGAGCGTACCTGCCGCTCCGGATGAACGTTAAAAGTGTCTCACGGTAATTAGCCGCTCTTCTTTATATACACTATGCTTTGATCAGCCTTAGGCGATTGTTTTACTTATTAAGCTATTTTCTGATTGGCTTAGCCAGGCGTTACGAAAGTGACGTATTGTCTTTCCAACTGTCACTAACGGTTTTTTAACCGACTTTCACCGGAATGATTGACAGCCGTCGTTGTTGTTAGTGTTGATAAACAGATTTCTTATTTATTATCTACAAATGATGCTAACGCCTGTCACGCACTTATTATAGTTGCGATCGGGGTCGTATCACTATCAAATTAAAGGATATTTTTTCCTCTTCAATTTGATATAGTTTGACACTGGTTTATTTACACTTTCACTGACATTTTTTAATAAACAATGTTCAGGTATATGGCTTCGCGCTGTCGTCTGCTAATCAAAGCCGGCGATTACTCTCTCTTATTAATATTGTTTGTGTTCCACATCACGTTTTTTCACTTAAACGTCTATGTTAGAATACTATTATATCCGTCCTGATATTTATTTACTGAATATTATGATTAAACCTTACCTTATACATTGCTATGAACTATACTTACTCACTATGACATTTTGTTTCACATTATTTTGCTCCATGCTATTAATTAACAATTGAACTATTAATTGTATAACATATTGATAATGCTTATCGCTAAGTTTGGCACAAAGATTGTTCAGTGTATGTGATTTACACTCATAGTACTTTCTACTAATCACCTTACTGATGATTGTTTGTTTTAGGCATTGCCGAGGCATACCATTTGTATCGGATTTATGCCTTAATAACGTTTATTAGTTTACCTTTCGGTACCTTGATGAGGTAGCTTATTTATATAAGGTTCCCTCTTACAAACATTTTTACTTGTCATAAGCACATTTGAGACTGTAATACAGCTTCAATCTCATATTGTGGCCATAGCTAATCTTAGTCCTTGGCATTAATAGTTACTAGTCATAGTTGATTTATTCTCAGCCAAATGCTGATGCTGATATCCCATTATTCGGATTCTTATTTAATGGTTTTTATTAACATGTCACATTTCATTTAAGTTATTCACTGACTCGCTTGACAGCTTAAAGTGAATTTAATTTGTCCATTAGTTTGTGTCAGTTATAGTATGGTTGTAGTGTCAAGCAGTGTTTAGGTTTACTGCTTCTTGTGGCACTTCTTCTTCTTTCTTCTTCAATGGTTCCTCTCTTCTTGGCTACTCTTATCATTATATTATCTATTTACATTACTGTTATGTATTTATTAAATCTAAGGGCATATGTCTAGGTTATGTAACACCTGGTCATGTTACATATACTCCCCCCTCAAAATTGATAATTTGAGAGAAAATTTGATTTTTTGATAAAATTATCATTTCATTTCAGTTTTTTAGTATATTACTACTGTTTTTTGTCTTGTACTCTTTACATTGACCTTTAACATAGTACTAGTGTGTTACACTAGTTTGAGTTCTTGGCTAGTGATATAATTCTTAGCTTACTAGTATTTTTTCAAGTTTCTCACATTTTAAGTCATTTAATTACAATAGATTTCACTTCTTAAATTAACAATTTCCTGTCTTACAATAATACATTTTTCTTTCTCATTACATATCTTTATTTTTGTGATAATCTCAATGGTTCTTTCCTTCTTTACCTCACAGATTCTTTATTAATAGTCCTTGATACATTACTATATAATTCCCTAACATTTGTAGTGGGTTCGGAATCAGAGTGGCTCACTGTGGCATACATTCTCCGCCGTTCCTCGTTACACATACTCAGAATCAGAGGCATCCTCATCTCTGTCTGAGACAAAATAAAAATTGCACATAGCAATAGTTGCACTATCACAACACATAAAATATAACATATCATTCATTTTTCAATAATATAACATATTCCATATAATATTCAAGGTATTAGAGGTTTCATCTGTATCACATTTCCTTCTTTTATACTTTCTAACATACTTCCTTTTCATAGGTAACCATTTCTTTTCAGACTTGACATTCTTGGCCATGCTTTTTATTAGCCGTATTGTTACCTTTTTATACTAGTTGACAATTTGCTTTGGTTTACTTGAGTATTCTTACAATTACACACTTACATTGATCCTTATATAATTATGCAGTTGTTTCTTACATATAGAGTTTACCATATTTCATTCTTACAATAGTTTACTAGTTTTTCTCTCGTCAATAATTTACACTTATCCTGAATTATCAGGGTTTACAGTATTCATATACTAAATGTTTTTGTTAGATGTTCTCTGACATATCTTGTCACATATAATATTTGGTAATTAAATAACATTTTTCTTTCTCTTCATTCCACAGTAATAATAGCCATCTTTATAATAACTCTCTTTGGTATTCTGCCTCTCTACTCCTTCAAGTGTCTGATAATTTACACTTATTCTGGATGATTTTATATAATATCTTAGTTTTGTGAGAGGTATAAGAGGTATACAATATTTGACATTTAGATTCTTGTTACATACAATATTTGGTAATTAAATAACATTTTTCTTTCTCTTCATTAAATATAGCATAGTAATTTTAATTATAAGATAGTAGTATTTCTTCTTTAAATTAATCTAACATAGGAGTATTAGAGTAATTTTATGTCATTATCCTAGGTATATTTTTGTTATATGCCACTTTTGGTTCTCTATGATATAATAGATATCTTTCTCCTCATTAAATTATTGGGTTTACTATACACCTTTTTCTACCATTTAATATGATAAATCTGGCTCTTATTTAATAGGTAACGAATAGTTTGGCCTATACACTAATACTACACACTTTTTATAACACAATATGGCAAATAGGTTTGCTATAGGCAATTAGTCACTTTCAATACCTTGGGCATAATACTTCCAAATTCAATCCTTCCAATCACTAAATGAATCCGTTTATGGTAGTTATTTTTTAAAAATTTTCTATACACTAAATATTCCGGTGGTAAATGTTGTATACCACTATAATTTATCTGTTTTTAATAATAATCACATGTATGGTCTACATATTTGGGGTTATATTGTGCTTTTCCACTCTATTGGGTTCATTGTTTGGGACAATTACGTTTCACAGGTATCCTTTTTCATAGCTGTCTCTAGTACTACATGTTTGTGGTATTTGGCACCCTATCCCTATCATGCGGTTCTTCCACTTGGCGGCTACCAGATAGTCATCGGCTTCCCGTTTTCTCGCCTTCTTCTTCTCCTCATCTTCGATATCCATGTGTCCCGTGTACTCCGGGTCTTTGTTATTATTGACGTCTAGTACCTCTTCTAACTCTGGTTGATCGTCATTAGTTTCCTGGTTGGATTTTTCCATTGATTGGTCCCTCTTCTTCCGTAATTCCTTTATTTCTTGGGCGTACCCTTCAATGATCCGGTCCAGTTGTTCTTTATAACCTTTCCTTTTCTTGGAATGCCTTATTCTCCCTTTGGAAATATTCGCTTGAAGTATTTTATTGGTTATAGTCTTCTTTGTTGTAGCACATTTCTTCTCTTCATCCATCTTCATGAAGCTCCTTCGATACTCCTTCCTATAGGTCCCTTCTTTACGGTTGATGACTGGGAAATAAATCATATTAACTAGACCACTTCGAGTCATTTCGATTAATTCTTTTGTTACCCTAGTCTTCTTTGGGCGCATTATTCTTCTTATCTTCGCCTCCTTTTCTTCCGTTTTCTTAATTATTTTGTTCCTTTCTTCATGAATTTTAATTTTCGAATTCATTTGTTCGGTAGTTGTATTTCTGGGTAATTCTTTTGTCTCCACTTGATCATCACACATTGGCAGATTACTTTGTTCTACATCTTCCCTCTCGGTTAATAACTCTTCCGCTTCTTCAATTACCTGAGTCTTCTTTATACCTTCGGCATCGATCTCCTTGTCATGAATATCTTCCTGGTGTCTGTCAAGCTCATTTTCAGAGGATGATGTATTTGAGTCCCCTCATTCTCAGTTTGTTCGACCTCATCTTCAGGTTGCAATTCTTCTCTGGTCTCATCATTGGGTATCTCTTCAGTTTCTGAGTTGCTGTCGTTTTGTAATTCTCCTCTTGTTGTCTGACTCAATTCTTCCGTATATTTCTTATTCATTTCACCCATTTTCTGGCTAATCTTATTTAACGTGGTGTTCAACTCTTCCCTTAAGGCCCTGCCGCTGTCTTCTATTTTATCGTTTAACGCGTCCATGGCTCTATGGGTATTGTCTATCTTTTTATTCAAGTCTTCTTTTAGTAATTCTAAGTTCTTGTTATTGTCGTCTAACCTTGCATGTAGGTCTTCTTTCAGTGACTCCATGTTTTTATTAATATACTCCATATTTTTCTGGCTGTCATCCATTTTCCTGTTAATCGATTCCATATTTTTATTCAATGAGTCATTATTTCTGTTCAAGGTTTCTTCCATCTTCTTCTGGTTATCTTCCATTTTTTTGTTATTCTTAAGACTATCTTCCTTCAAAGTCCGACTATCTTCCTTCAAAGTCCGACTATCTTCCTTTAAAGTTCGGTTGTCCTCCTTTAATGATTCCATCATTCTCCTCATCCATTCTTGGAAGGCTGTTTCTCCAGATTGCGTGACTCCCTCAGCTTGTCTGGGTTGGTTGTCGACCCTCACTTCTACTTTCGGTTCTATATGGTGTGTTTCTTCTGGTCGAGCTTCTATGTTGTTAATTGTAATGACTTCCATTTCGGGTGTTGGTTGTGCTTCGTATGTCTCTGTATTTGGTTGTACTTCTCCTATTCGACTGTCCTTGTATCTAGTGTCGTATTGATGTGTGTGTGGCATGTTTGTTCTTTTGTGTCTGCCGGGCTGATTTAAAATATAAAAAATATTTTCGTTTAGTATTTTTCAGCCTCACATTGCTGGTCGCCAATTTGTAACAAATGTCGATGTTTATTTATTTTTATTTAAAATATTTAAAATTGTAGTGGTTGAAAATTGAAAGTTACTAATTTTATAAAGTAATTAAAATGTAGCATTAGATGTTATTAAAAGTGTGTTTACAATTGCAAAATTATAAGTGTCTGAAAAGAACTCTTTTAGATAAAAAATAAGATAATTGCATTAATATTATTTGAACAATAACGTTGCTTAAATTTAAAAATAAAGTGTACTAGCTGGTCGCTTGATGATGGTGACCGTCGTGCTGATACTAGCAGCAAAACTCCTCCTCCAGGTTGATAGTCGTCTAAGTACGTAAAGTCTAGTAACGTCTGGACAATAGAATTAATAAAATACACTTTCACGTACCTGTTTGTGCTTTCTGGAAGTTCAGAAGTTCAATAAATCAATAAGCTGCCAAGACGGTTTACAAAACCAACTCACTTTATCTACAAGGTTAGGTTACCTTGTTTAATAATGGGCGCCACACAGGTTTATTTCGGGAAAATCCCGTGGAAAACCCATTAATAGAATCAAATAATAATTTTAAAAAATTGAAATCGTGTTCATTGCCCTTATGGCAATGCAATTCAACAATATTTAATCGCAACTAAAAGTTGTTTTGATTCTTCTGAATGAATTATTTATCTGTTTTTTAGAAATAAATTAAGTCAAGTTATGCTGCTAATAATTGGGTTTTATTTGTACCCTTGGTAGTGAATTCAAACAAATATAATTAAAAGAATACATTGATGTACAATTGCAAATATTTTGTTACATACCCTATATGACTGGCTCAGAGCATAAACAATAATTCTGGTTAAGTCCAGATACTCTTTACTTTAAACATTAATATTATTTATATCTCAGGCGTAAGTTCTTTGAAACACAAAAAAGAATGCTCATGCCTACACAATAGCTAATTATTTCATAATATAATATCGACTAGTAATGCCTTTCAGTTTACTAATATAAAAATCGAACCTATTTTATAGGTTAGGCGTTCATCACGCTTGATTAATTATTTACAAAGTTATATGGTGAAATCACTTATGACTAACATCCAACTTAAATAGGATTGACAAATCCATTAAATAAATTCAGACCTGGTGTAATACAGAAAATGTTTCAGTGTTATGCGTCAGTACAGGTTTGTTTACCAAAACATATAGGTTATTGCACTCAGTGTAATGGAATAAATTGTCACAGTTACCTTTGTGTTTTTAATCTTTCGATTAAAATTCAATTAAACACATCAATGGTCAGATTGTAATGACCATTGTTATTCACTACACACGCACTTGAACAGAAAATATTGGTCCGCTTCTGACTAAAAAGGACCTTATATGATACTATATAATTATTTCTCCTGTTCGTTATTTTCCCGCACTAAATAAAATAATACTGCACTTAGATGCACTGATCTATGTAGAGTATCTTGTAGTTACTTTTTGTTGTTGCCAAAATATTTCAATAGACGCACTATTGCAATGAAGCTATCAGTTAGTAGAAATTTTGATGAGACGAGCGTACCTGCCGCTCCGGATGAACGTTAAAAGTGTCTCACGGTAATTAGCCGCTCTTCTTTATATACACTATGCTTTGATCAGCCTTAGGCGATTGTTTTACTTATTAAGCTATTTTCTGATTGGCTTAGCCAGGCGTTATGAAAGTGACGTATTGTCTTTCCAACTGTCACTAACAGTTTTTTAACCGACTTTCGCCAGAATGATTGACAGCCGTTGTTGTTGTTAGTGTTGATAAACAGATTTCTTATTTATTATGTACAAATGATGCTAACGCCTGTCACGCACTTATTATAGTTGCGATCGGGGTCGTATCACTATCAAATTAAAGGATATTTTTTCCTCTTCAATTTGATATAGTTTGACACTGGTTTATTTACACTTTCACTGACATTTTTTAATAAACAATGTTCAGGTATATGGCTTCGCGCTGTCGTCTGCTAATCAAAGCCGGCGATTACTCTCTCTTATTAATATTGTTTGTGTTCCACATCGCGTTTTTTCACTTAAACGTCTATGTTAGAACACTATTATATCCGTCCTGATATTTATTTACTGAATATTATGATTAAACCTTACCTTATACATTGCTATGAACTATACTTACTCACTATGACATTTTGTTTCACATTAGTTTGCACCATGCTATTAATTAACAATTGAACTATTAATTGTATAACATATTGATAATGCTTATCGCTAAGTTTGGCACAAAGATTGTTCAATGTATGTGATTTACACTCATAGTACTTTCTACTAATCACCTTACTGATGATTGTTTATTTTAGGCATTGCCGAGGCATACCGTTTGTATCGGATTTATGCCTTAATAACGTTTATTAGTTTACCTTTCGGTACCTTGATGAGGTAGCTTATTTATATAAGGTTCCCTCTTACAAACATTTTTACTTGTCATAAGCACATTTGAGACTGTAATACAGCTTCAATCTCATATTGTGGCCATAGCTAATCTTAGTCATTGGCATTAATAGTTACTAGTCATAGTTGATTTATTCTCAGCCAAATGCTGATGCTGATATCCCATTATTCGGATTCTTATTTAATGGTTTTTATTAACATGTCACATTTCATTTAAGTTATTCACTGACTCGCTTGACAGCTTAAAGTGAATTTAATTTGTCCATTGGTTTGTGTCAGTTATAGTATGGTTGTAGTGTCAAGCAGTGTTTAGGTTTACTGCTTCTTGTGGCACTTCTTCTTCTTTCTTCTTCAATGGTTCCTCTCTTCTTGGCTACTCTTATCATTATATTATCTATTTACATTACTGTTATGTATTTATTAAATCTAAGGGCATATGTCTAGGTTATGTAACACCTGGTCATGTTACAATATTATTAAAATATCGGTATGGAGAACCATACATGACTTCCATATTCTAAGATTTATATTTAAAATCATTTTCGGGCAAACAGCCAGGGAAGGAATTTTAACAAAAAAATACTTCTTTGTTAAATTCTTGGATTTCGTTGTCCATGACGTGTCCGTTACTTAACTAAATATCACTATAATATTGACGACTCGGAACACAAAGTTTTTTATAAGTAAAAACGTAAAGTTTTACCTTACAGCCTAAACCGGCTTTCACCTATAGAAGGCTTCATCAGAGGCTGTCGTTAGTAGCGCTGCTCGTCTTGTTGTTGGCGACGAGAAAGTGTTTCGAAAGATTGAAGCTGTGTGTGTGTGGTGAGATGTGTTCGAATAATGCGTGCGATTTGAATTGTGTCTGTTCGTTTAGGATGTCGTTTTTATTTGTTTTTGTGTGTTTGTATATTTCTAATTGTTCTAGAGTGTCTAGTTTTTGGCCTTTTGTGTGTACGTGTAGTATGTTCATGTTATTGTCGATGTTTTTATATGTGTGGTTTGCTTCAATGAGGTGGTTTGCGAAGGTAGATTCTGTAGTGGTGTGGAGTGCTTTTGTGTGTTCAATGTATCTCTGTTTGAAGCTACGTCCTGTCTGGCCTATGTAGAATTTACTGCAATTTGAACAATTTAGTTTATATACACCGGGTAGATCGAATTTGTTTTGTGCTTTGGGCATGCGTTTTGATAGTGTGTATTGTTCGTTTAGGATGTCGTTGCCAATAACGTAGTACACATATAATAAAAAATTATCCCCTCCCCCTTCAACTATAATTTTGATTTATAGAAAATTACCCCCAGCCCGTTCAACTAGCCTCTTCATTTATAGATATTTCATCTACGTTTCTACAGTGGATTATTAAGATCTTATCAGGATACTTTATCAAAATTAAGTACTTTACTCATGTTACAATAAAAATGTTTCAGGTAAACTGCCCTTTCCCCGTAACCGATCTTCACCAAAATCAACAGACATTGAGTTCTCTATAGCTCAGGCACATATGTAAAAAATTATTTGATTCTGTTTGAATTTACGGCAGTTATGGTTCGTCATATAAAAAATTACCCATGTTAAAACATAAAACATGAGATTTATAAAACATATCTAAGATTTATATTTAAAATCATTTTTGAAATAAAATATTTTCATAGAACCTACTAGCGCTGGGGAAATCTGAGGAGCCAATCAGAGTTGGGCCTACCTGTCACTCTGCTGAATTTGGTGGAAAGCCCTGTCACTGTCGTCAAAGTATCAGCCTTGACAGGGT
Source organism: Magicicada septendecula (assembly GCA_034769895.1). Taxonomy (NCBI): domain Eukaryota; kingdom Metazoa; phylum Arthropoda; class Insecta; order Hemiptera; family Cicadidae; genus Magicicada; species Magicicada septendecula. Next base: position 1,218,757,025 of record CM068367.1, read on the forward strand.
CCTCTTTTTCTGCAAAATGGGAGAGGCTTGAGATGGAGTGAGTGACATGGTCCCCACCTCAATGAAGAACCCATTGTTTTATAAAAATATATTTAAATTTTGAAAACTGAAAATTCTTTTCTTGTTGTAAATATTTATATTTTATAATCAAAATGACTTTATTTTTGTTACCTGGCAACAAAATTATTTTATTTTCAACAATTACCATTGTTTCAAAAAGTTTAAATAAATTTTCAAGTACTTTACTCTTATTAAAACGTAAAAGGTTGCTGGTAAACTACCCCTTCCCCTTAACCGATCTTCACCAAAATCTAAAGGCCTTGAGTACTCTACAATTCACTGACGTATGCAAAAAATTATTTGATTCTGTTTGAATTTGCGGCTGTTATCGTTTGCCATAGAAAATACGCTTGATAAAAAATGTTGCAGGTAAACTACCCCTTCCCCTCAACCGATCTTCACCAAAAACAATAGGTCTTGAGTACTCTACAAATCAGGGCTGTATGCAGAAAATTATTTGATTCTGTTTGAATTTGTGGCTGTTATCGTTTGCCATAGAAAATACCCTTGTTAAAAAAATGTTGTAGGTAAACTACCCCTTTCCCTTAACCAATCTTCACCAAAAACAATAGGTCTTGAGAACTCTACAATTTAGGACTGTATGCAAATAATCTTTTGATTCTGTTTGAATTTGCGGCTGTTATCGTTTGCCATAGGAAATACCCTTGTTAAAACATAAAACGTTACAGGTAAACTACCCCTTTCCCTTAACCGATCTTCACCAAAAGCAATAGGTCTTGAGAACTCTACAATTCAGGGCTGTATGCGAAACATTATTTGATTCTGTTTGAATTTGCGGCTGTTATCGTTTGCCAAAAAAAAAAAAAAATTTCCCTTGATAAAAAAAAACCGTTGCAGGTAAACTACCCCTTTCCCTCAACCGATCTTCACCAAAAACAATAGGTCGTGAGTACTCTACAAATCAGAGCTGTATGCAAAAAATTATTTGATTCTGTTTGAATTTGCGGCAGTTATCGTTTGCCATAGAAAAAAATCTACAGACACACACACAGATACTTTTCGGAAAACGAATTTTTTTCATGTTTTGAGTGTAGTAGAATCAGAATCTGCAATAATCTCGAACACGATTTTTTTTGCCATCACCATACTTCCATTCCTTAAGGAATATGGAAGTAATAAAAATAAAATAATTTTGTTGCCAGGCAATAAAATTATAATTTTTTCATTTTAATGTAAATTATGTTTGAGTTAATATCTTTATATATACAGTGGAACTTGGTTATTACGGCCTCGGCTGTTATGTCAACTCTGGTGTAGCGTTATTTTGTCATAAGTCCGGTCAAACTGATATCATTAACATTATAAAAATTCCCGGTTTTAACATCACTAAATATTGTACTACTCTGTTATAGCGTCAAATATTTCTCAGATATTTTACTCTAAATTTCATATAAACGTATATATGTGCGCGCGCGCACTAGCCCATGGCTACAGACATACATTGTATGCAAGCGATTAGCACTGTAACAGGACTGCCGGTGCCAGCCTTTTTGCGTGCTCCAACGGATGGCTAGATCGATTTAAGGCCCGACACTCGATTTCCTTTGCAAAAATTTGTGGTGAGGCAAAATGCGTAGATCTGAACGTTACAGGCGATTGGGTGCATAACACTTGGCCAGAAATTAGACGATCATATAAAGATGAAGACATCTTTAATGGACATGAAGCCGGAATTTTTTATAAATTAACTCCAGATAAGACTTTCAAATTTACAAATGAAAAGTGCGTTGGTGGGAAGCTCTCTAAACAAAGAGTTACAGTTTTTGTTTGTGCGAACATGACGGGAACCGAAAAAAGGAAACTTTTAGTTATCGGGAAAAGTTTGCATCCTAGATGTTTTAAAAACATCAAAAAACTTCCTGTAAGTTACACTGCCAACATAAAAGCGTGGACGACTTCTAGTATTTTTGAAGATGACTTCTGTACGTGTGTATGTCACTGAACTCCTCCATGTATAAAATAATATATCGTTCGTGGCAGGTAAGCATATCTCAGTTATGTAATATTTACGTTTCCATTTTATTATTATGCCTACAGCAATAAAAAGGCAGGTAAGACACACACACACACACACACACACACACACACAATTCACGTTATTTCTGGCCTCACTCTTGTTTATTTTCTTACATTTGCACGCTTTTTAAATGTAAAGTGCCGAAACCCATACCAACATAACGCGTGCAAGCCGAAAAAATGGACATCAATTTGCTTCCTGTGGATCGCTGGGCAATGTAACTGCACGTGTTTACAGAGGAACGATTCATAGACAGACTTTTCGTCTTTAGGGAATGAACCCTCTGCAAGATGCTGAGGGTCCATGAGTGACTTCGGAGCGCTCCTTCTTTTTCGCGTGTTTGTTCTGTGAAACATACACTGTAGATTCGCAGCTTTACTCTAAGCAACGCTCAATAGGAAATGTTGGAAAATTTTGTCCACAGTGTACCCTCATTCACACTAAACCTGCTCTGATGTTTTAATTACGGACATCATAATATTAAAACTTTGGAAACTTGAGCACTACTTAATGGAGATCAATCATTAACTTATACAAGCCATTAATTTTATGCATATATTTTATATATATGTGTACAACGTTATCGGCAACAAAGAAGTAGTTTTTGTTAAAATTCCTTCCCGGGATATTTGACCGTAGTCCAATGTTTTCTACAAAACCAGACGTTTCGGCAATGCCATTGACTTCCATCATCAGTGAAAATCGAGTGCGATAACATGAGGTGGTATATGTTAGTGACCACAGTACTGTGGTTAAGGCTGAAGCAGTAAGTAGAAAGAAGTAGTTTCTATGGTAATATTACATTTCGAAAATGATTTTAAAAATAAATCTTAGAATATGGAAGTCATGTATGGTTCTCCATACCGATTTTTTTGTTATCAAATTCGTTTTTTATATAATAGTCATTTCAAATAATTCATGTAAGTTGAACTTACTTAATTTAAAATTTTGGTGGTTTTCTTCTTAATAGATTCAAAATAATTTCTTCTTTAACTCATGGTAAGATGTTCTTACTTAATTTAGAATTTTGATGTTTCTTCTTAATAGATTCAAAATAATTTCTTCTTAAACATATGTTAAGCTGTTCTTACTTAATTTAGAATTTTGATGTTTCTTTTTTTTTTTTTATCGGTTATCATAAAATCCGTCCCTTTTCTTGATGGTGTATGGTATTTAATTTAGCCGTGGTCCATAATCTCAATTGCCCTTATTGTCCGGACTACCATTGTCTTCATAATTATTTCTTTCCTTGTGACATTTCTCGCTTCTCTCTCGTATTTCATTTTTTTTCTGTTTTCCTTTCGCTTTGTTCAAATCTTATTAGAATCATTTTATTATATGGTTCATTAAACCAGGATGTCACTGGTACATCAATGATTAATGATAATACTGATGTTTTACCATATATTTCTATTTCTGTTGTATTTAATTTATCTATATTCCTTTTAAAGCTGTAACATACTGTTTTATTGTAAATTATTGTTGAAATTTGTTTTGACCTGCTTCTATAATCTATGAAATTCATGATGTCTTTATCATTGGTCATTGGGATATTACTTACATTAATTAAACCACTGTGCATCATCTCCAACTCTTCTCTTGTTTTTATTAATTTCTTTGGATGCATTCTTCTCATTTTCGTTGACTTCGTTTCCCTGCGCTTAATATTTTCTTGGTTTTTGTCATGTTTAGTTCCAGATAATAATGCTATTTGTTTCCTTGTTTTATTGATTGGTATTTCTTCTGTTTCTAGTTTGTTATCATTTTTTATTTCTTTGGTCCTCTCATTTCTTAATTCTTCCCTCCACCTTTTATTATCATTTCTTACTTCTTCCATCCACAGTTTATTATAATTTCTTATATCATCTATTTGCTGACAAAATTTTTCACAATTATCATCCATTTTCTGACAATAATTTTTGGTCATATCATTCAATTTCTTATTGACATTTTCAAGTTGTTTACTCAATCCTTCCTTCAATTCCTTACTATTTTCATACATTTTCTTCATCATTATCCTGAACATTTCTTGCATAGTTAAGTTCTCTGTTTGTTTTGGTTTTTCCGGTTGTTCCTCTTGTTGTGTAGGTTTGTTAGGTTCTGCAGGAGGTAGTAACATCTCTACATCTTCCACTGGTGTCGCCTCCGTGTCTTCCAAACTAATCTCCTTCTCTGCTTCTGCAGCTCTCCTCTTTGATATTGCCCGTTTGTGCATTTCTGTTGTTTTATTGAACCTATATCAGCCGCCAGCTAAAATTAGGAATTGAATTTTTTTATTATTTTATTATTTATTTGCCTATTGTTTCCCTAATTACAGCTTCACAGGTTGGACGCCAATTTGTAACCACACGTAATTATTCCCCATCAATATCTCCTAAAAACCCCACTGCTGGGTTTGCCAATTTATTACCCTTCAGGAATTACAGGTTCTTTATGCCTCACCTTGTATGTCAAATTACCACAAGACGGGTTTTAAATTAATTTGTCCCTCTCTTTGTGTACATCCATTAGTAACCCTTGTTAATTCTATTCCTATATAAATAAAAACACCTGGAATAGTATCTGGTAATAATAGTAATATTGTATTTTTATTCAAAAAAATTTCTATAGTCTATTCAGTGTAACTATTAATATAATTTATAAATCTCAGGGTCGATTCTCTTCTCTTTGTATATATTATTTTTAGGTTCTTTTGGCTGAGATAAAGGTTCAGTAATTGTAAAGAAAAAACAAGTATAGAAAGTACATTACATTACAAACAATAATAATAATGAATAATATAAATTGAGTATTAATTATAATAATAAATATACGTTACACAATGTTTATCAGTTCAGTTTGGTTTCACACAGCCTCCTGGTCACAGTGATGAAAAATTTCCAATATCAGTTTGTTTATGTTGTCAAAATGAAGGAATCCACTTCTTTTGGTGATCAATAAATATTTCTCTTGTCACTCTCGTGGTCCGAAGCCTTCAGTTGGAATATTGTGATTGAAGTCCAGTGTCTTGTTATTAATTCAATCCAAGTGTAGTTGTTCTTCTGTTTGTGTCCTCAGTAAGATTTAAAGGCTGGTTTGTTAAGCTGTTTCTTTTTTTTACTTGAATCTTATTTCTGTTATAGTTTGATATAAGTTTTTTTACTTTCTATTATATTATTTTTTAATAATATTCATATGTTTATTGTATAAATATTTATCTTGTTCTCAAAAATTACACTCAACTCTCCTTCTTGGCTTATTATTTTTTTAATAATAATCAACAACATTCTTTTTCTCTCTTTTGGTTTCCTGGATACACATAAATGCTCTGGTCATATCTGTTCAAATTGAGATTTAGTTGTCATAGGATATTATTTTTATACAATACATTATTTTACCTTCTACATACAAGTTGCTTTTTAGTTATTACATCATAATACTTAATACAATTTACATATTATTTTATCTGACAAAACTATGAACAATTTTAATATCAAATATTATATTCTTGGATTTCACTGCCGAATATGAACACAACAATACCGTAAACTTCTTAGACCTCTCCATCACAAAACTAGAACACAGGCACAAATTCAGTATATACAGAAAACCAACTACAACTGACACACAAATACACAACACCTCCAATCACCCAATACAACACAAACTAGCTGCTTTTAGAACCATGATACATAGACTTAACAACATCCCCTTAGATGAAATAGACTACAAAGACGAACTAAACACGATAAAATATCTAGCAGAATCTAACGGTTATGACAGAACAATAGTCAGTAAACTCCTACACAAAACACAAAACAAACAACAGACAAAGACAGAAAACAACAAATTCATAACACTAACATACATCAACAAACAAACAGAAAAAATTGCCCACAAATTAAAAAAAGCAGGATACAGAATCGCTTACAAAACTACTAACAAAACAGAACACACACTATCAAAACGCATGCCCAAAGCACAAAACAAATTCGATCTAAACCGGTGTATATAAACTAAATTGTTCAAATTGCAGTAAATTCTACATAGGCCAGACAGGACGTAGCTTCAAACAGAGATACATTGAACACACAAAAGCACTCCACACCACTACAGAATCTACCTTCGCAAACCACCTCACTGAAGCAAACCACACATATAAAAACATCGACAATAACATGAACATACTACACGTACACACAAAAGGCCGAAAACTAGACACTCTAGAACAATTAGAAATATACAAACACACAAAAACAAATAAAAACGACATCCTAAACGAACAGACACAATTCAAATCGCACGCATTATTCGAACACATCTCATCACACACACACAGCTTCAATCTTTCGAAACACTTTCTCGTCGCCAACAACAAGACGAGCAGCGCTACTAACGACAGCCTCTGATGAAGCCTTCTATAGGTGAAAGCCGGTTTAGGCTGTAAGGTAAAACTTTACGTTTTTACTTATAAAAAACTTTGTGTTCCGAGTCGTCAAAATTATAGTGATATTTAGTCAAATATTATAGTTATTTGTAATTTGACAAATCTTTTTGAATAATTTATTATTTACTGAACATAATCATCTAGGTCTATGTTGACTGATTATATTTTTATATTGGAAGACTCATAATCGATCCTGCTTACACTTGTTTTATATTACATTTGTAGTACATCTTAATTACATTTTACATTTACTTCTAAATTTGTATTGTACTTTATATGACTTTCTAACTGATTCATTCATTATTCATTAAATTTATTATCATTATTTATTTGTTTATGGACTACTCCAAATCTAACTGGTTACTGTCTATATAGTATATGTCATAGTAATGTCTGTTGTAGGACTTTTGGTTTGTAAATAGGTTCACACTTTTATTTATTATTGTTTCTTCCTTCAAATTATTTTGATTTCGATTTGTTTAGATAACTTGTTCTTATTGCTTGCTGATGTCTTCAACAGTTGAAGTGTATGATATTATGGTATTAATATTGCTTGGTGATAAGATTGACATTTATTAAACAAATTCTTCATTATTATAGGCAAATTGAAACCTACCTTTCTTCTCAATACCAATTATTTTCTTCTTTATCTCTGGAGTTTGTTTATTTGTATTGGTGGCTTTAACGAATTGTAATTCTTGAGTTTTCTCTTGGTTCATTGTATATTCTATTTATATATTCCATTCTTTTATTCACATTGATTCCATACTATTGTTAAATGATTCCCCCTATATTAAAATGTGGTATTATGAATGCATATCGGCGTTGAGTGGCCCTTTTACGTCCAATTGCTCATCCGAACATTCACATACCTGGTACAGTGCACTTTGGCTGCTGTCCATAAAATAATTCTAGAGTGGTGCCTTAGCTTTCTACACTCTATAAATAAAAATAATTAAAAATCTTATCATTATACACATCCTTGGAATCTTTTATCTTCTGAATATTTTTTCTTATTCTACATTGCCTTCCAATAACTCCATTTATTTATTATATTCAATATTACTGTTGTATATTCCTTAAGTAGATTTATTTCTCTTTTATAAAACTTCACTTCAGAGTTCAATGATTTATTAGCCTTAATGTCATTCACCTTTGTTATTCAATACCTCTTGTAATATAGTAGTTTTAATTATCCTTCTATTATTCTATCTGTTTTTATACTACAACTCTACTTCAGCAAGTTCATTTTCTAATTAGTTTATTAAATTTCTCTTAGGCTTTTGTCATTAATACTGTGCTCCATTATTATTATTATTATATTACTATATATATTATTTATGCTTGATTTAAATAGATGCGCTTATTTCTTTTAGAATTTTGGTGTCGTTACATAATTGCCCTCCTTCAGAAGTAATTATTTCTGAACATGATTTTTGGTATGGAAGAAATAATTTCTTATGTTATGTTTCAATCTTCATAATATTTTCCAAAGTATTCTGTAAATTGTTCTTACATATTTTAGAATTTTGGTGGTATTTTTTGTTATCAAATTCGTTTTTTATATAATAGTCATTTCAAATAATTCATGTAAGTTGATCTTACTTAATTTAAAATTTTGATGGTTTTCTTCTTAATAGATTCAAAATAATTTCTTCTTTAACTCATGGTAAGATGTTCTTACTTAATTTAGAATTTTAATGTTTCTTCTTAATAGATTCAAAATAATTTCTTCTTAAACATATGTTAAGCTGTTCTTACTTAATTTAGAATTTTGATATTTCTTATTTTTTTTTTTTTTTTATCTGTTATCATAAAATCCGTCCCTTTTCTTGATGGTGTATGGTATTTAATTTAGCCGTAGTCCATAATCTCAATTGCCCTTATTGTCCGGACTACCATTGTCTTCATAATTATTTCTTTCCTTGTGACATTTCTCGCTTCTCTCTCGTATTTCTCTTCTCTTTGTTTATATTATTTTTAGGTTCTTTTGGCTGATATAAAGGTTCAGTAATTATAAAGAAAAAACAAGTATAGAAAGTACATTACATTACAAACAATAATAATAATGAATACTATAAATTGAGTATTAATTATAATAATAAATATACGTTACACAATGTTTATCAGTTCAGTTTGGTTTCACACAGACTCCTGGTCACAGTGATGAAAAATTTCCAATATCAGTTTGTTTATGTTGTCAAAATGAAGGACTCCACTTCTTTTGGTGATCAATAAATGTTTCTCTTGTCACTCTCGTGGTCCGAAGCCTTCAGTTGGAATATTGTGATTGAAGTCCAGTGTCTTGTTATTAACTCAATCCAAGTGTAGTTGTTCTTCTGTTTGTGTCCTCAGTAAGATTTAAAGGCTGGTTTGTTAAGCTGTTTCTTTTTTTTACTTGAATCTTATTTCTGTTATAGTTTGATATAAGTTTTTTTACTTTCTATTATATTATTTTTTAATAATATTCATATGTTTATTGTATAAATATTTATCTTGTTCTCAAAAATTACACTCAACTCTCCTTCTTGGCTTATTATTTTTTTAATAATAATCAACAACATTCTTTTTCTCTCTTTTGGTTTCCTGGATACACATAAATACTCTGGTCATATCTGTTCAAATTGAGATTTAGTTGTCATAGGATATTATTTTTATACAATACATTATTTTACCTTCTGCATACAAGTTGCTTTTTAGTTATTACATCATAATACTTAATACAATTTACATATTATTTTATCTGACAAAGCTATGAACAATTTTAATATCAAATATTATATTCTTGGATTTCACTGCCGAATACGAACACAACAATACCGTAAACTTCTTAGACCTCTCCATCACAAAACTAGAACACAGGCACAAATTCAGTATATACAGAAAACCAACTACAACTGACACACTAATACACAACACCTCCAATCACCCAATACAACACAAACTAGCTGCTTTTAGAACCATGATACATAGACTTAACAACATCCCCTTAGACGAAATAGACTACAAAGACGAACTAAACACGATAAAATATCTAGCAGAATCTAACGGTTATGACAGAACAATAGTCAGTAAACTCCTACACAAAACACAAAACAAACAACAGACAAAGACAGAAAACAACAAATTCATAACACTAACATACATCAACAAACAAACAGAAAAAAAAGCCCACAAATTCAAAAAAGCAGGATACAGAATCGCTTACGAAACTACTAACAAAACAGAACACACACTATAAAAACGCATGCCCAAAGCACAAAACAAATTCGATCTACCCGGTGTATATAAACTAAATTGTTCAAATTTCAGTAAATTCTACATAGGCCAGACAGGACGTAGCTTCAAACAGAGATACATTGAACACACAAAAGCACTCCACACCACTACAGAATCTACCTTCGCAAACCACGTCATTGAAGCAAACCACACATATAAAAACATCGACAATAACATGAACATACTACACGTACACACAAAAGGGCGAAAACTAGACACTCTAGAACAATTAGAAATATACAAACACATAAAAACAAATAAAAACGACATCCTAAACGAACAGACACAATTCAAATCGCACGCATTATTCGAACACATCTCATCACACACACACAGCTTCAATCTTTCGAAACACTTTCTCGTCGCCAACAACAAGACGAGCAGCGCTACTAACGACAGCCTCTGATGAAGCCTTCTATAGGTGAAAGCCGGTTTAGGCTGTAAGGTAAAACTTTACGTTTTTACTTATAAAAAACTTTGTGTTCCGAGTCGTCAATATTATAGTGATATTTAGTCAAATATTATAGTTATTTGTAATTTGACAAATCTTTTTGAATAATTTATTAATTACTGAACATAATCATCTAGGTCTATGTTGACTGATTATATTTTTATATTGGAAGACTCATAATCGATCCTGCTTACACTTGTTTTATATTACATTTGTAGCACATCTTAATTACATTTTACATTTAATTCTAAATTTGTATTGTACTTTATATGACTTTCTAACTGATTCATTCATTATTCATTAAATTTATTATCATTATTTATTTGTTTATGGACTACTCCAAATCTAACTGGTTACTGTCTATATAGTATATGTCATAGTAATGTCTGTTGTAGGACTTTTGGTTTGTAAATAGGTTCACACTTTTATTTATTATTGTTTCTTCCTTCAAATTATTTTGATTTCGATTTGTTTAGATAACTTGTTCTTATTGCTTGCTGATGTCTTCAACAGTTGAAGTGTATGATATTATGGTATTAATATTGCTTGGTGATAAGATTGACATTTATTAAACAAATTCTTCATTATTATAGGCAAATTGAAACCTACCTTTCTTCTCAATACCAATTATTTTCTTCTTTATCTCTGGAGTTTGTTTATTTGTATTGGTGGCTTTAACGAATTGTAATTCTTGAGTTTTCTCTTGGTTCATTGTATATTCTATTTATATATTCCATTCTTTTATTCACATTGATTCCATACTATTGTTAAATGATTCCCCCTATATTAAAATGTGGTATTATGAATGCATATCAGCGTTGAGTGGCCCTTTTATGTCCAATTGCTCATCCGAACATTCACATACCTGGTACAGTGCACTTTGGCTGCTGTCCATAAAATAATTCTAGAGTGGTGCCTTAGCTTTCTACACTCTATAAATAAAAATAATTAAAAATCTTATCATTATACACATCCTTGGAATCTTTTATCTTCTGAATATTTTTTCTTATTCTACATTGCCTTCCAATAACTCCATTTATTTATTATATTCAATATTACTGTTGTATATTCCTTAAGTAGATTTATTTCTCTTTTATAAAACTTCACTTCAGAGTTCAATGATTTATTAGCCTTAATGTCATTCACCTTTGTTATTCAATACCTCTTGTAATATAGTAGTTTTAATTATCCTTCTATTATTCTATCTGTTTTTATACTACAACTCTACTTCAGCAAGTTCATTTTCTAATTAGTTTATTAAATTTCTCTTAGGCTTTTGTCATTAATATTGTGCTCCATTATTATTATTATTATATTACTATATATATTATTTATGCTTCATTTAAATAGATGCGCTTATTTCTTTTAGAATTTTGGTGTCGTTACATAATTGCCCTCCTTCAGAAGTAATTATTTCTGAACATGATCTTTGGTATGGAAGAAATAATTTCTTATGTTATGTTTCAATCTTCATAATATTTTCCAAAGTATTCTGTAAATTGTTCTTACATATTTTAGAATTTTGGTGGTATTTTTTGTTATCAAATTCGTTTTTTATATAATAGTCATTTCAAATAATTCATGTAAGTTGATCTTACTTAATTTAAAATTTTGATGGTTTTCTTCTTAATAGATTCAAAATAATTTCTTCTTTAACTCATGGTAAGATGTTCTTACTTAATTTAGAATTTTAATGTTTCTCTTCTTAATAGATTCAAAATAATTTCTTCTTAAACATATGTTAAGCTGTTCTTACTTAATTTAGAATTTTGATGTTTCTTCTTTTTTTTTTTTTTTTTTATCTGTTATCATAAAATCCGTCCCTTTTCTTGATGGTGTATGGTATTTAATTTAGCCGTGGTCCATAATCTCAATTTCCCTTATTGTCCAGACTACCATTGTCTTCATAATTATTTCTTTCCTTGTGACATTTCTCGCTTCTCTCTCGTATTTCTCTTCTCTTTGTTTATATTATTTTTAGGTTCTTTTGGCTGATATAAAGGTTCAGTAATTATAAAGAAAAAACAAGTATAGAAAGTACATTACATTACAAACAATAATAATAATGAATAATATAAATTGAGTATTAATTATAATAATAAATATACGTTACACAATGTTTATCAGTTCAGTTTGGTTTCACACAGACTCCTGGTCACAGTGATGAAAAATTTCCAATATCAGTTTGTTTATGTTGTCAAAATGAAGGACTCCACTTCTTTTGGTGATCAATAAATGTTTCTCTTGTCACTCTCGTGGTCCGAAGCCTTCAGTTGGAATATTGTGATTGAAGTCCAGTGTCTTGTTATTAATTCAATCCAAGTGTAGTTGTTCTTCTGTTTGTGTCCTCAGTAAGATTTAAAGGCTGGTTTGTTAAGCTGTTTCTTTTTTTTACTTGAATCTTATTTCTGTTATAGTTTGATATAAGTTTTTTTACTTTCTATTATATTATTTTTTAATAATATTCATATGTTTATTGTATAAATATTTATCTTGTTCTCAAAAATTACACTCAACTCTCCTTCTTGGCTTATTATTTTTTTAGTAATAATCAACAACATTCTTTTTCTCTCTTTTGGTTTCCTGGATACACATAAATACTCTGGTCATATCTGTTCAAATTGAGATTTAGTTGTCATAGGATATTATTTTTATACAATACATTATTTTACCTTCTACATACAAGTTGCTTTTTAATTATTACATCATAATACTTAATACAATTTACATATTATTTTATCTGACAAAACTATGAACAATTTTAATATCAAATATTATATTCTTGGATTTCACTGCCGAATACGAACACAACAATACCGTAAACTTCTTAGACCTCTCCATCACAAAACTAGAACACAGGCACAAATTCAGTATATACAGAAAACCAACTACAACTGACACACTAATACACAACACCTCCAATTACCCAAGACAACACAAACTAGCTGCTTTTAGAACCATGATACATAGACTTAACAACATCCCCTTAGATGAAATAGACTACAAAGACGAACTAAACACGATAAAATATCTAGCAGAATCTAACGGTTATGACAGAACAATAGTCAGTAAACTCCTACACAAAACACAAAACAAACAACAGACAAAGACAGAAAACAACAAATTCATAACACTAACATACATCAACAAACAAACAGAAAAAATTGCCCACAAATTAAAAAAAGCAGGATACAGAATCGCTTACAAAACTACTAACAAAACAGAACACACACTATCAAAACGCATGCCCAAAGCACAAAACAAATTCGATCTACCCGGTGTATATAAACTAAATTGTTCAAATTGCAGTAAATTCTACATAGGCCAGACAGGACGTAGCTTCAAACAGAGATACATTGAACACACAAAAGCACTCCACACCACTACAGAATCTACCTTCGCAAACCACCTCATTGAAGCAAACCACACATATAAAAACATCGACAATAACATGAACATACTACACGTACACACAAAAGGCCGAAAACTAGACACTCTAGAACAATTAGAAATATACAAACACACAAAAACAAATAAAAACGACATCCTAAACGAACAGACACAATTCAAATCGCACGCATTATTCGAACACATCTCATCACACACACACAGCTTCAATCTTTCGAAACACTTTCTCGTCGCCAACAACAAGACGAGCAGCACTACTAACGACAGCCTCTGATGAAGCCTTCTATAGGTGAAAGCCGGTTTAGGCTGTAAGGTAAAACTTTACGTTTTTACTTATAAAAAACTTTGTGTTCCGAGTCGTCAATATTATAGTGATATTTAGTCAAATATTATAGTTATTTGTAATTTGACAAATCTTTTTGAATAATTTATTATTTACTGAACATAATCATCTAGGTCTATGTTGACTGATTATATTTTTATATTGGAAGACTCATAATCGATCCTGCTTACACTTGTTTTATATTACATTTGTAGCACATCTTAATTACATTTTACATTTGCTTCTAAATTTGTATTGTACTTTATATGACTTTCTAACTGATTCATTCATTATTCATTAAATTTATTATCATTATTTATTTGTTTATGGACTACTCCAAATCTAACTGGTTACTGTCTATATAGTATATGTCATAGTAATGTCTGTTGTAGGACTTTTGGTTTGTAAATAGGTTCACACTTTTATTTATTATTGTTTCTTCCTTCAAATTATTTTGATTTCGATTTGTTTAGATAACTTGTTCTTATTGCTTGCTGATGTCTTCAACAGTTGAAGTGTATGATATTATGGTATTAATATTGCTTGGTGATAAGATTGACATTTATTAAACAAATTCTTCATTATTATAGGCAAATTGAAACCTACCTTTCTTCTCAATACCAATTATTTTCTTCTTTATCTCTGGAGTTTGTTTATTTGTATTGGTGGCTTTAACGAATTGTAATTCTTGAGTTTTCTCTTGGTTCATTGTATATTCTATTTATATATTCCATTCTTTTATTCACATTGATTCCATACTATTGTTAAATGATTCCCCCTATATTAAAATGTGGTATTATGAATGCATATCGGCGTTGAGTGGCCCTTTTACGTCCAATTGCTCATCCGAACATTCACATACCTGGTACAGTGCACTTTGGCTGCTGTCCATAAAATAATTCTAGAGTGGTGCCTTAGCTTTCTACACTCTATAAATAAAAATAATTAAAAATCTTATCATTATACACATCCTTGGAATCTTTTATCTTCTGAATATTTTTTCTTATTCTACATTGCCTTCCAATAACTCCATTTATTTATTATATTCAATATTACTGTTGTATATTCCTTAAGTAGATTTATTTCTCTTTTATAAAACTTCACTTCAGAGTTCAATGGTTTATTAGCCTTAATGTCATTCACCTTTGTTATTCAATACCTCTTGTAATATAGTAGTTTTAATTATCCTTCTATTATTCTATCTGTTTTTATACTACAACTCTACTTCAGCAAGTTCATTTTCTAATTAGTTTATTAAATTTCTCTTAGGCTTTTGTCATTAATACTGTGCTCCATTATTATTATTATTATATTACTATATATATTATTTATGCTTGATTTAAATAGATGCGCTTATTTCTTTTAGAATTTTGGTGTCGTTACATAATTACCCTCCTTCAGAAGTAATTATTTCTGAACATGATCTTTGGTATGGAAGAAATAATTTCTTATGTTATGTTTCAATCTTCATAATATTTTCCAAAGTATTCTGTAAATTGTTCTTACATATTTTAGAATTTTGGTGGTATTTTTTGTTATCAAATTCGTTTTTTATATAATAGTCATTTCAAATAATTCATGTAAGTTGATCTTACTTAATTTAAAATTTTGATGGTTTTCTTCTTAATAGATTCAAAATAATTTCTTCTTTAACTCATGGTAAGATGTTCTTACTTAATTTAGAATTTTAATGTTTCTTCTTAATAGATTCAAAATAATTTCTTCTTAAACATATGTTAAGCTGTTCTTACTTAATTTAGAATTTTGATGTTTCTTCTTTTTTTTTTTTTTTTTTATCTGTTATCATAAAATCCGTCCCTTTTCTTGATGGTGTATGGTATTTAATTTAGCCGTGGTCCATAATCTCAATTGCCCTTATTGTCCGGACTACCATTGTCTTCATAATTATTTCTTTCCTTGTGACATTTCTCGCTTCTCTCTCGTATTTCTCTTCTCTTTGTTTATATTATTTTTAGGTTCTTTTGGCTGATATAAAGGTTCAGTAATTATAAAGAAAAAACAAGTATAGAAAGTACATTACATTACAAACAATAATAATAATGAATAATATAAATTGAGTATTAATTATAATAATAAATATACGTTACACAATGTTTATCAGTTCAGTTTGGTTTCACACAGACTCCTGGTCACAGTGATGAAAAATTTCCAATATCAGTTTGTTTATGTTGTCAAAATGAAGGACTCCACTTCTTTTGGTGATCAATAAATGTTTCTCTTGTCACTCTCGTGGTCCGAAGCCTTCAGTTGGAATATTGTGATTGAAGTCCAGTGTCTTGTTATTAATTCAATCCAAGTGTAGTTGTTCTTCTGTTTGTGTCCTCAGTAAGATTTAAAGGCTGGTTTGTTAAGCTGTTTCTTTTTTTTACTTGAATCTTATTTCTGTTATAGTTTGATATAAGTTTTTTTACTTTCTATTATATTATTTTTTAATAATATTCATATGTTTATTGTATAAATATTTATCTTGTTCTCAAAAATTACACTCAACTCTCCTTCTTGGCTTATTATTTTTTTAATAATAATCAACAACATTCTTTTTCTCTCTTTTGGTTTCCTGGATACACATAAATACTCTGGTCATATCTGTTCAAATTGAGATTTAGTTGTCATAGGATATTATTTTTATACAATACATTATTTTACCTTCTACATACAAGTTGCTTTTTAGTTATTACATCATAATACTTAATACAATTTACATATTATTTTATCTGACAAAACTATGAACAATTTTAATATCAAATATTATATTCTTGGATTTCACTGCCGAATACGAACACAACAATACCGTAAACTTCTTAGACCTCTCCATCACAAAACTAGAACACAGGCACAAATTCAGTATATACAGAAAACCAACTACAACTGACACACTAATACACAACACCTCCAATCACCCAATACAACACAAACTAGCTGCTTTTAGAACCATGATACATAGACTTAACAACATCCCCTTAGATGAAATAGACTACAAAGACGAACTAAACACGATAAAATATCTAGCAGAATCTAACGGTTATGACAGAACAATAGTCAGTAAACTCCTACACAAAACACAAAACAAACAACAGACAAAGACAGAAAACAACAAATTCATAACACTAACATACATCAACAAACAAACAGAAAAAATTGCCCACAAATTAAAAAAAGCAGGATACAGAATCGCTTACAAAACTACTAACAAAACAGAACACACACTATCAAAACGCATGCCCAAAGCACAAAACAAATTCGATCTACCCGGTGTATATAAACTAAATTGTTCAAATTGCAGTAAATTCTACATAGGCCAGACAGGACGTAGCTTCAAACAGAGATACATTGAACACACAAAAGCACTCCACACCACTACAGAATCTACCTTCGCAAACCACCTCATTGAAGCAAACCACACATATAAAAACATCGACAATAACATGAACATACTACACGTACACACAAAAGGCCGAAAACTAGACACTCTAGAACAATTAGAAATATACAAACACACAAAAACAAATAAAAACGACATCCTAAACGAACAGACACAATTCAAATCGCACTCATTATTCGAACACATCTCATCACACACACACAGCTTCAATCTTTCGAAACACTTTCTCGTCGCCAACAACAAGACGAGCAGCGCTACTAACGACAGCCTCTGATGAAGCCTTCTATAGGTGAAAGCCGGTTTAGGCTGTAAGGTAAAACTTTACGTTTTTACTTATAAAAAACTTTGTGTTCCGAGTCGTCAATATTATAGTGATATTTAGTCAAATATTATAGTTATTTGTAATTTGACAAATCTTTTTGAATAATTTATTATTTACTGAACATAATCATCTAGGTCTATGTTGACTGATTATATTTTTATATTGGAAGACTCATAATCGATCCTGCTTACACTTGTTTTATATTACATTTGTAGCACATCTTAATTACATTTTACATTTACTTCTAAATTTGTATTGTACTTTATATGACTTTCTAACTGATTCATTCATTATTCATTAAATTTATTATCATTATTTATTTGTTTATGGACTACTCCAAATCTAACTGGTTACTGTCTATATAGTATATGTCATAGTAATGTCTGTTGTAGGACTTTTGGTTTGTAAATAGGTTCACACTTTTATTTATTATTGTTTCTTCCTTCAAATTATTTTGATTTCGATTTGTTTAGATAACTTGTTCTTATTGCTTGCTGATGTCTTCAACAGTTGAAGTGTATTATGGTATTAATATTGCTTGGTGATAAGATTGACATTTATTAAACAAATTCTTCATTATTATAGGCAAATTGAAACCTACCTTTCTTCTCAATACCAATTATTTTCTTCTTTATCTCTGGAGTTTGTTTATTTGTATTGGTGGCTTTAACGAATTGTAATTCTTGAGTTTTCTCTTGGTTCATTGTATATTCTATTTATATATTCCATTCTTTTATTCACATTGATTCCATACTATTGTTAAATGATTCCCCCTATATTAAAATGTGGTATTATGAATGCATATCGGCGTTGAGTGGCCCTTTTACGTCCAATTGCTCATCCGAACATTCACATACCTGGTACAGTGCACTTTGGCTGCTGTCCATAAAATAATTCTAGAGTGGTGCCTTAGCTTTCTACACTCTATAAA
This sequence comes from Magicicada septendecula, assembly GCA_034769895.1. NCBI lineage: Eukaryota > Metazoa > Arthropoda > Insecta > Hemiptera > Cicadidae > Magicicada > Magicicada septendecula. The sequence continues at coordinate 1,218,775,665 of CM068367.1, forward strand.
TAAAAATAATTAAAAATCTTATCATTATACACATCCTTGGAATCTTTTATCTTCTGAATATTTTTTCTTATTCTACATTGCCTTCCAATAACTCCATTTATTTATTATATTCAATATTACTGTTGTATATTCCTTAAGTAGATTTATTTCTCTTTTATAAAACTTCACTTCAGAGTTCAATGATTTATTAGCCTTAATGTCATTCACCTTTGTTATTCAATACCTCTTGTAATATAGTAGTTTTAATTATCCTTCTATTATTCTATCTGTTTTTATACTACAACTCTACTTCAGCAAGTTCATTTTCTAATTAGTTTATTAAATTTCTCTTAGGCTCTTGTCATTAATATTGTGCTCCATTATTATTATTATTATATTACTATATATATTATTTATGCTTGATTTAAATAGATGCGCTTATTTCTTTTAGAATTTTGGTGTCGTTACATAATTGCCCTCCTTCAGAAGTAATTATTTCTGAACATGATCTTTGGTATGGAAGAAATAATTTCTTATGTTATGTTTCAATCTTCATAATATTTTCCAAAGTATTCTGTAAATTGTTCTTACATATTTTAGAATTTTGGTGGTATTTTTTGTTATCAAATTCGTTTTTTATATAATAGTCATTTCAAATAATTCATGTAAGTTGATCTTACTTAATTTAAAATTTTTATGGTTTTCTTCTTAATAGATTCAAAATAATTTCTTCTTTAACTCATGGTAAGATGTTCTTACTTAATTTAGAATTTTAATGTTTCTTCTTAATAGATTCAAAATAATTTCTTCTTAAACATATGTTAAGCTGTTCTTACTTAATTTAGAATTTTGATGTTTCTTCTTTTTTTTTTTTTTTTTTATCTGTTATCATAAAATCCGTCCCTTTTCTTGATGGTGTATGGTATTTAATTTAGCCGTGGTCCATAATCTCAATTGCCCTTATTGTCCGGACTACCATTGTCTTCATAATTATTTCTTTCCTTGTGACATTTCTCGCTTCTCTCTCGTATTTCTCTTCTCTTTGTTTATATTATTTTTAGGTTCTTTTGGCTGATATAAAGATTCAGTAATTATAAAGAAAAAACAAGTATAGAAAGTACATTACATTACAAACAATAATAATAATGAATAATATAAATTGAGTATTAATTATAATAATAAATATACGTTACACAATGTTTATCAGTTCAGTTTGGTTTCACACAGACTCCTGGTCACAGTGATGAAAAATTTCCAATATCAGTTTGTTTATGTTGTCAAAATGAAGGACTCCACTTCTTTTGGTGATCAATAAATGTTTCTCTTGTCACTCTCGTGGTCCGAAGCCTTCAGTTGGAATATTGTGATTGAAGTCCAGTGTCTTGTTATTAATTCAATCCAAGTGTAGTTGTTCTTCTGTTTGTGTCCTCAGTAAGATTTAAAGGCTGGTTTGTTAAGCTGTTTCTTTTTTTTACTTGAATCTTATTTCTGTTATAGTTTGATATAAGTTTTTTTACTTTCTATTATATTATTTTTTAATAATATTCATATGTTTATTGTATAAATATTTATCTTGTTCTCAAAAATTACACTCAACTCTCCTTCTTGGCTTATTATTTTTTTAATAATAATCAACAACATTCTTTTTCTCTCTTTTGGTTTCCTGGATACACATAAATACTCTGGTCATATCTGTTCAAATTGAGATTTAGTTGTCATAGGATATTATTTTTATACAATACATTATTTTACCTTCTACATACAAGTTGCTTTTTAGTTATTACATCATAATACTTAATACAATTTACATATTATTTTATCTGACAAAACTATGAACAATTTTAATATCAAATATTATATTCTTGGATTTCACTGCCGAATACGAACACAACAATACCGTAAACTTCTTAGACCTCTCCATCACAAAACTAGAACACAGGCACAAATTCAGTATATACAGAAAACCAACTACAACTGACACACTAATACACAACACCTCCAATCACCCAATACAACACAAACTAGCTGCTTTTAGAACCATGATACATAGACTTAACAACATCCCCTTAGATGAAATAGACTACAAAGACGAACTAAACACGATAAAATATCTAGCAGAATCTAACGGTTATGACAGAACAATAGTCAGTAAACTCCTACACAAAACACAAAACAAACAACAGACAAAGACAGAAAACAACAAATTCATAACACTAACATACATCAACAAACAAACAGAAAAAATTGCCCACAAATTAAAAAAAGCAGGATACAGAATCGCTTACAAAACTACTAACAAAACAGAACACACACTATCAAAACGCATGCCCAAAGCACAAAACAAATTCGATCTACCCGGTGTATATAAACTAAATTGTTCAAATTGCAGTAAATTCTACATAGGCCAGACAGGACGTAGCTTCAAACAGAGATACATTGAACACACAAAAGCACTCCACACCACTACAGAATCTACCTTCGCAAACCACCTCATTGAAGCAAACCACACATATAAAAACATCGACAATAACATGAACATACTACACGTACACACAAAAGGCCGAAAACTAGACACTCTAGAACAATTAGAAATATACAAACACACAAAAACAAATAAAAACGACATCCTAAACGAACAGACACAATTCAAATCGCACTCATTATTCGAACACATCTCATCACACACACACAGCTTCAATCTTTCGAAACACTTTCTCGTCGCCAACAACAAGACGAGCAGCGCTACTAACGACAGCCTCTGATGAAGCCTTCTATAGGTGAAAGCCGGTTTAGGCTGTAAGGTAAAACTTTACGTTTTTACTTATAAAAAACTTTGTGTTCCGAGTCGTCAATATTATAGTGATATTTAGTCAAATATTATAGTTATTTGTAATTTGACAAATCTTTTTGAATAATTTATTATTTACTGAACATAATCATCTAGGTCTATGTTGACTGATTATATTTTTATATTGGAAGACTCATAATCGATCCTGCTTACACTTGTTTTATATTACATTTGTAGCACATCTTAATTACATTTTACATTTACTTCTAAATTTGTATTGTACTTTATATGACTTTCTAACTGATTCATTCATTATTCATTAAATTTATTATCATTATTTATTTGTTTATGGACTACTCCAAATCTAACTGGTTACTGTCTATATAGTATATGTCATAGTAATGTCTGTTGTAGGACTTTTGGTTTGTAAATAGGTTCACACTTTTATTTATTATTGTTTCTTCCTTCAAATTATTTTGATTTCGATTTGTTTAGATAACTTGTTCTTATTGCTTGCTGATGTCTTCAACAGTTGAAGTGTATGATATTATGGTATTAATATTGCTTGGTGATAAGATTGACATTTATTAAACAAATTCTTCATTATTATAGGCAAATTGAAACCTACCTTTCTTCTCAATACCAATTATTTTCTTCTTTATCTCTGGAGTTTGTTTATTTGTATTGGTGGCTTTAACGAATTGTAATTCTTGAGTTTTCTCTTGGTTAATTGTATATTCTATTTATATATTCCATTCTTTTATTCACATTGATTCCATACTATTGTTAAATGATTCCCCCTATATTAAAATGTGGTATTATGAATGCATATCGGCGTTGAGTGGCCCTTTTACATCCAATTGCTCATCCGAACATTCACATACCTGGTACAGTGCACTTTGGCTGCTGTCCATAAAATAATTCTAGAGTGGTGCCTTAGCTTTCTACACTCTATAAATAAAAATAATTAAAAATCTTATCATTATACACATCCTTGGAATCTTTTATCTTCTGAATATTTTTCCTTATTCTAGATTGCCTTCCAATAACTCCATTTATTTATTATATTCAATATTACTGTTGTATATTCCTTAAGTAGATTTATTTCTCTTTTATAAAACTTCACTTCAGAGTTCAATGATTTATTAGCCTTAATGTCATTCACCTTTGTTATTCAATACCTCTTGTAATATAGTAGTTTTAATTATCCTTCTATTATTCTATCTGTTTTTATACTACAACTCTACTTCAGCAAGTTCATTTTCTAATTAGTTTATTAAATTTCTCTTAGGCTCTTGTCATTAATATTGTGCTCCATTATTATTATTATTATATTACTATATATATTATTTATGCTTGATTTAAATAGATGCGCTTATTTCTTTTAGAATTTTGGTGTCGTTACATAATTGCCCTCCTTCAGAAGTAATTATATCTGAACATGATCTTTGGTATGGAAGAAATGATTTCTTATGTTATGTTTCAATCTTCATAATATTTTCCAAAGTATTCTGTAAATTGTTCTTACATATTTTAGAATTTTGGTGGTATTTTTTGTTATCAAATTCGTTTTTTATATAATAGTCATTTCAAATAATTCATGTAAGTTGATCTTACTTAATTTAAAATTTTGATAGTTTTCTTCTTAATAGATTCAAAATAATTTCTTCTTTAACTCATGGTAAGATGTTCTTACTTAATTTAGAATTTTAATGTTTCTTCTTAATAGATTCAAAATAATTTCTTCTTAAACATATGTTAAGCTGTTCTTACTTAATTTAGAATTTTGATGTTTCTTTTTTTTTTTTTTTTTTTATCTGTTATCATAAAATCCGTCCCTTTTCTTGATGGTGTATGGTATTTAATTTAGCCGTGGTCCATAATCTTAATTGCTCTTATTGTCCGGACTACCATTGTCTTCATAATTATTTCTTTCCTTGTGACATTTCTCGCTTCTCTCTCGTATTTCTCTTCTCTTTGTTTATATTATTTTTAGGTTCTTTTGGCTGATATAAAGGTTCAGTAATTATAAAGAAAAAACAAGTATAGAAAGTACATTACATTACAAACAATAATAATAATGAATAATATAAATTGAGTATTAATTATAATAATAAATATACGTTACACAATGTTTATCAGTTCAGTTTGGTTTCACACAGACTCCTGGTCACAGTGATGAAAAATTTCCAATATCAGTTTGTTTATGTTGTCAAAATGAAGGACTCCACTTCTTTTGGTGATCAATAAATGTTTCTCTTGTCACTCTCGTGGTCCAAAGCCTTCAGTTGGAATATTGTGATTGAAGTTCAGTGTCTTGTTATTAATTCAATCCAAGTGTAGTTGTTCTTCTGTTTGTGTCCTCAGTAAGATTTAAAGGCTGGTTTGTTAAGCTGTTTCTTTTTTTTACTTGAATCTTATTTCTGTTATAGTTTGATAAAAGTTTTTTTACTTTCTATTATATTATTTTTTAATAATATTCATATGTTTATTGTATAAATATTTATCTTGTTCTCAAAAATTACACTCAACTCTCCTTCTTGGCTTATTATTTTTTTAATAATAATCAACAACATTCTTTTTCTCTCTTTTGGTTTCCTGAATACACGTAAATACTCTGGTCATATCTGTTCAAATTGAGATTTAGTTGTCATAGGATATTATTTTTATACAATACATTATTTTACCTTCTACATACAAGTTGGTTTTTAGTTATTACATCATAATACTTAATACAATTTACATATTATTTTATCTGACAAAACTATGAACTATTTTAATATCAAATATTATATTCTTGGATTTCACTGCCGAATATGAACACAACAATACCGTAAACTTCTTAGACCTCTCCATCACAAAACTAGAACACAGGCACAAATTCAGTATATACAGAAAACCAACTACAACTGACACACAAATACACAACACCTCCAATCACCCAATACAACACAAACTAGCTGCTTTTAGAACCATGATACATAGACTTAACAACATCCCCTTAGATGAAATAGACTACAAAGACGAACTAAACACGATAAAATATCTAGCAGAATCTAACGGTTATGACAGAACAATAGTCAGTAAACTCCTACACAAAACACAAAACAAACAACAGACAAAGACAGAAAACAACAAATTCATAACACTAACATACATCAACAAACAAACAGAAAAAATTGCCCACAAATTAAAAAAAGCAGGATACAGAATCGCTTACAAAACTACTAACAAAACAGAACACACACTATCAAAACGCATGCCCAAAGCACAAAACAAATTCGATCTACCCGGTGTATATAAACTAAATTGTTCAAATTGCAGTAAATTCTACATAGGCCAGACAGGACGTAGCTTCAAACAGAGATACATTGAACACACAAAAGCACTCCACACCACTACAGAATCTACCTTCGCAAACCACCTCATTGAAGCAAACCACACATATAAAAACATCGACAATAACATGAACATACTACACGTACACACAAAAGGCCGAAAACTAGACACTCTAGAACAATTAGAAATATACAAACACACAAAAACAAATAAAAACGACATCCTAAACGAACAGACACAATTCAAATCGAACGCATTATTCGAACACATCTCATCACACACACACAGCTTCAATCTTTCGAAACACTTTCTCGTCGCAAACAACAAGACGAGCAGCGCTACTAACGACAGCCTCTGATGAAGCCTTCTATAGGTGAAAGCCGGTTTAGGCTGTAAGGTAAAACTTTACGTTTTTACTTATAAAAAACTTTGTGTTCCGAGTCGTCAATATTATAGTGATATTTAGTCAAATATTATAGTTATTTGTAATTTGACAAATCTTTTTGAATAATTTATTATTTACTGAACATAATCATCTAGGTCTATGTTGACTGATTATATTTTTATATTGGAAGACTCATAATCGATCCTGCTTACACTTGTTTTATATTACATTTGTAGCACATCTTAATTACATTTTACATTTACTTCTAAATTTGTATTGTACTTTATATGACTTTCTAACTGATTCATTCATTATTCATTAAATTTATTATCATTATTTATTTGTTTATGGACTACTCCAAATCTAACTGGTTACTGTCTATATAGTATATGTCATAGTAATGTCTGTTGTAGGACTTTTGGTTTGTAAATAGGTTCACACTTTTATTTATTATTGTTTCTTCCTTCAAATTATTTTGATTTCGATTTGTTTAGATAACTTGTTCTTATTGCTTGCTGATGTCTTCAACAGTTGAAGTGTATGATATTATGGTATTAATATTGCTTGGTGATAAGATTGACATTTATTAAACAAATTCTTCATTATTATAGGCAAATTGAAACCTACCTTTCTTCTCGATACCAATTATTTTCTTCTTTATCTCTGGAGTTTGTTTATTTGTATTGGTGGCTTTAACGAATTGTAATTCTTGAGTTTTCTCTTGGTTCATTGTATATTCTATTTATATATTCCATTCTTTTATTCACATTGATTCCATACTATTGTTAAATGATTCCCCCTATATTAAAATGTGGTATTATGAATGCATATCGGCGTTGAGTGGCCCTTTTACGTCCAATTGCTCATCCGAACATTCACATACCTGGTACAGTGCACTTTGGCTGCTGTCCATAAAATAATTCTAGAGTGGTGCCTTAGCTTTCTACACTCTATAAATAAAAATAATTAAAAATCTTATCATTATACACATCCTTGGAATCTTTTATCTTCTGAATATTTTTTCTTATTCTACATTGCCTTCCAATAACTCCATTTATTTATTATATTCAATATTACTGTTGTATATTCCTTAAGTAGATTTATTTCTCTTTTATAAAACTTCACTTCAGAGTTCAATGATTTATTAGCCTTAATGTCATTCACCTTTGTTATTCAATACCTCTTGTAATATAGTAGTTTTAATTATCCTTCTATTATTCTATCTGTTTTTATACTACAACTCTACTTCAGCAAGTTCATTTTCTAATTAGTTTATTAAATTTCTCTTAGGCTTTTGTCATTAATATTGTGCTCCATTATTATTATTATTATATTACTATATATATTATTTATGCTTGATTTAAATAGATGCGCTTATTTCTTTTAGAATTTTGGTGTCGTTACATAATTGCCCTCCTTCAGAAGTAATTATTTCTGAACATGATCTTTGGTATGGAAGAAATAATTTCTTATGTTATGTTTCAATCTTCATAATATTTTCCAAAGTATTCTGTAAATTGTTCTTACATATTTTAGAATTTTGGTGGTATTTTTTGTTATCAAATTCTTTTTTTATATAATAGTCATTTCAAATAATTCATGTAAGTTGATCTTACTTAATTTAAAATTTTGATGGTTTTCTTCTTAATAGATTCAAAATAATTTCTTCTTAAACATATGTTAAATGTTTAAGCTGTTCTTACTTAATTTAGAATTTTAATGTTTCTTCTTAATAGATTCAAAATAATTTCTTCTTAAACATATGTTAAGCTGTTCTTACTTAATTTAGAATTTTGATGTTTCTTCTTTTTTTTTTTTTTTTATCTGTTATCATAAAATCCGTCCCTTTTCTTGATGGTGTATGGTATTTAATTTAGCCGTGGTCCATAATCTCAATTGCCCTTATTGTCCGGACTATCATTGTCTTCATAATTATTTCTTTCCTTGTGACATTTCTCGCTTCTCTCTCGTATTTCATTTTTTTTCTGTTATCCTTTCGCTTTGTTCAAATCTTATTAGAATCATTTTATTATATGGTTCATTAAACCAGGATGTCACTGGTACATCAATGATTAATGATAATACTGATGTTTTACCATATATTTCTATTTCTGTTGTATTTAATTTATCTATATTCCTTTTAAAGCTGTAACATACTGTTTTATTGTAAATTATTGTTGAAATTTGTTTTGACCTGCTTCTATAATCTATGAAATTCATGATGTCTTTATCATTGGTCATTGGGATATTACTTACATTAATTAAACCACTGTGCATCATCTCCAACTCTTCTCTTGTTTTTATTAATTTCTTTGGATGCATTCTTCTCATTTTCTTTGACTTCGTTTCCCTGTGCTTAATATTTTCTTGGTTTTTGTCATGTTTAGATCCAGATAATAATGCTATTTGTTTCCTTGTTTTATTGATTGGTATTTCTTCTGTTTCTAGTTTGTTATCATTTTTTATTTCTTTGGTCCTCTCATTTCTTAATTCTTCCCTCCACCTTTTATTATCATTTCTTACTTCTTCCATCCACAGTTTATTATCATTTCTTATATCATCTATTTATCTGACAAAATTTTTCACAATTATCATCCATTTTCTGCCAATAATTTTTGGTCATATCATCCAATTTCTTATTGACATTTTCAAGTTGTTTACTCAATCCTTCCTTCAATTCCTTACTATTTTCATACATTTTCTTCATCATTATCCTGAACATTTCTTGCATAGTTAAGTTCTCTGTTTGTTTTGGTTTTTCCGGTTGTTCCTCTTGTTGTGTAGGTTTGTTAGGTTCTGCAGGAGGTAGTAACATCTCTACATCTTCCACTGGTGTCGCCTCCGTGTCTTCCAAACTAATCTCCTTCTCTGCTTCTGCTGCTCTCCTCTTTGATATTGCCCGTTTGTGCATTTCTGTTGTTTTATTGAACCTATATCAGCCGCCAGCTAAAATTAGGAATTGAATTTTGTTATTATTTTATTATTTATTTGCCTATTGTTTCCCTAATTACAGCTTCACTGGTTGGACGCCAATTTGTAACCACACGTAATTATTCCCCATCAATATCTTCTAAAAACCCCACTGCTGGGTTTGCCAATTTATTACCCTTCAGGAATTACAGGTTCTTTATGCCTCACCTTGGATGTCAAATTACCACAAGACGGGTTTTAAATTAATTTGTCCCTCTCTTTGTGTACATCCATTAGTAACCCTTGTTAATTCTATTCCTATATAAATAAAAACACCTGGAATAGTATCTGGTAATAATAATAATATTGTATTTTTATTCAAAAAAATTTCTATAGTCTATTCAGTGTAACTATTAATATAATTTATAAATATCAGGGTCGATTCTCTTCTCTTTGTTTATATTATTTTTAGGTTCTTTTGGCTGATATAAAGGTTCAGTAATTATAAAGAAAAAACAAGTATAGAAAGTACATTACATTACAAACAATAATAATAATGAATAATATAAATTGAGTATTAATTATAATAATAAATATACGTTACACAATGTTTATCGGTTCAGTTTGGTTTCACACAGCCTCCTGGTCACAGTGATGAAAAATTTCCAATATTAGTTTGTTTATGTTGTCAAAATGAAGGAATCTAATTCTTTTGATGATCAATAAATGTTTCTCTTGTCACTCTCGTTTTCCGAAGCCTTCAGTTGGAATATTGTGATTGAAGTCCAGTGTCTTGTTATTAATTCAATCCAAGTGTAGTTGTTCTTCTGTTTGTGTCCTCAGTAAGATTTAAAGGCTGGTTTGTTAAGCTGTTTCTTTTTTTTACTTGAATCTTATTTCTGTTATAGTTGATATAAGTTTTTTTTACTTTCTATTATATTATTTTTTAATAATATTCATATTTTTATTGTATAAATATTTATCTTGTTCTCAAAAATTACACTCAACTCTCCTTCTTGGCTTATTATTTTTTTAATAATAATCAACAACATTCTTTTTCTCTCTTTTGGTTTCCTGGATACACATAAATACTCTGGTCATATCTGTTCAAATTGAGATTTAGTTGTCATAGGATATTATTTTTATATAATACATTATTTTACCTTCTACATACAAGTTGCTTTTTAGTTATTACATCATAATACTTAATACAATTTACATATTATTTTATCTGACAAAACTATGAACAATTTTAATATCAAATATTATAGTTATTTGTAATTTGACAAATCTTTTTGAATAATTTATTATTTACTGAACATAATCATCTAGGCCTATGTTGACTGATTATATTTTTATATTGGAAGACTCATAATCGATCCTGCTTACACTTGTTTTATATTACATTTGTAGCACATCTTAATTACATTTTACATTTACTTCTAAATTTGTATTGTACTTTATATGACTTTCTAACTGATTCATTCATTATTCATTTGTTTATGGACTACTCCAAATCTAACTGGTTACTGTCTATATAGTATATGTCATAGTAATGTCTGTTGTAGGACTTTTGGTTTGTAAATAGGTTCACACTTTTATTTATTATTGTTTCTTCCTTCAAATTTATTTTGATTTCGATTTGTTTAGATAACTTGTTGTTATTGCTTGCTGATGTCTTCAACAGTTGAAGTGTATGATATTATGGTATTAATATTGCTTGGTGATAAGATTGACATTTATTAAACAAATTCTTCATTATTATAGGCAAATTGAAACCTACCTTTCTTCTCGATACCAATAATTTTCTTCTTTATCTCTGGAGTTTGTTTATTTGTATTGGTGGCTTTAACGAATTGTAATTCTTGAGTTTTCTCTTGGTTCATTGTATATTCTATTTATATATTCCATTCTTTTATTCACATTGATTCCATACTATTGTTAAATGATTCCCCCTATATTAAAATGTGGTATTATGAATGCATATCGGCGTTGAGTGGCCCTTTTACGTCCAATTGCTCATCCGAACATTCACATACCTGGTACAGTGCACTTTGGCTGCTGTCCATAAAATAATTTTAGAGTGGTGCCTTAGCTTTCTACACTATAAATAAAAATAATTAAAAATCTTATCATTATACACATCCTTGGAATCTTTTATCTTCTGAATATTTTTTCTTATTCTACATTGCCTTCCAATAACTCCATTTATTTATTATATTCAATATTACTGTTGTATATTCCTTAAGTAGATTTATTTCTCTTTTATAAAACTTCACTTCAGAGTTAAATGATTTATTAGCCTTAATTTCATTCACCTTTGTTATTCAATACCTCTTGTAATATATTAGTTTTAATTATCCTTCTATTATTCTATCTGTTTTTATACTGCAACTCTTCTTCAGCAAGTTCATTTTCTAATTAGTTTATTAAATTTCTCTTAGGCTTTTGTCATTAATATTGTGCTCCATTATTATTATTATTATATTACTATATATATTATTTATGCTTGATTTAAATAGATGCGCTTATTTCTTTTAGAATTTTGGTGTCGTTACATAATTGCCCTCCTTCAGAAGTAATTATTTCTGAACATGATCTTTGGTATGGAAGAAATAATTTCTTATGTTATGTTTCAATCTTCATAATATTTTCCAAAGTATTCTGTAAATTGTTCTTACATATTTTAGAATTTTGATGGTATTTTTTGTTATCAAATTCGTTTTTTATATAATAGTCATTTCAAATAATTCATGTAAGTTGATCTAACTTAATTTAAAATTTTGATGGTTTTCTTCTTAATAGATTCAAAATAATTTCTTCTTTAACTCATGGTAAGATGTTCTTACTTAATTTAGAATTTTGATGTTTCTTCTTAATAGATTCAAAATAATTTCTTCTTAAACATATGTTAAGCTGTTCTTACTTAATTTAGAATTTTGATGTTTCTTCTTTTTTTTTTTTTATCGGTTATCATAAAATCCGTCCCTTTTCTTGATGGTGTATGGCATTTAATTTAGCCGTGGTCCATAATCTCAATTGCCCTTATTGTCCGGACTACCATTATCTTCATAATTATTTCTTTCCTTGTGACATTTCTCGCTTCTCTCTCGTATTTCATTTTTTTTCTGTTATCCTTTCGCTTTGTTCAAATCTTAATAGAATCATTTTATTATATGGTTCATTAAACCAGGATGTCACTGGTACATCAATGGTTAATGATAATACTGATGTTTTACCATATATTTCTATTTCTGTTGTATTTAATTTATCTATATTCCTTTTAAAGCTGTAACATACTGTTTTATTGTAAATTATTGTTGAAATTTGTTTTGACCTGCTTCTATAATCTATGAAATTCATGATGTCTTTATCATTGGTCATTGGGATATTACTTACATTAATTAAACCACTGTGCATCATCTCCAACTCTTCTCTTGTTTTTATTAATTTCTTTGGATGCATTCTTCTCATTTTCTTTGACTTCGTTTCCCTGCGCTTAATATTTTCTTGGTTTTTGTCATGTTTAGTTCCAGATAATAATGCTATTTGTTTCCTTGTTTTATTGATTGGTATTTCTTCTGTTTCTAGTTTGTTATCATTTTTTATTTCTTTGGTCCTCTCATTTCTTAATTCTTCCCTCCACCTTTTATTATCATTTCTTACTTCTTCCATCCACAGTTTATTATCATTTCTTATATCATCTATTTGCTGACAAAATTTTTCACAATTATCATCCATTTTCTGACAATAATTTTTGGTCATATCATCCAATTTCTTATTGACATTTTCAAGTTGTTTACTCAATCCTTCCTTCAATTCCTTACTATTTTCATCCATTTTCTTCATCATTATCCTGAAAATTTCTTGCATAGTTAAGTTCTCTGTTTGTTTTGGTTTTTCCGGTTGTTCCTCTTGTTGTGTAGGTTTGTTAGGTTCTGCAGGAGGTAGTAACATCTCTACATCTTCCACTGGTGTCGCCTCCGTGTCTTCCAAACTAATCTCCTTCTCTGCTTCTGCTGCTCTCCTCTTTGATATTGCCCGTTTGTGCATTTCTGTTGTTTTATTGACCTATATCAGCCGCCAGCAAAAATTAGGAATTGAATTTTGTTATTATTTTATTATTTATTTGCCTATTGTTTCCCTAATTACAGGTTCACAGGTTGGACGCCAATTTGTAACCACAAGTAATTATTCCCCATTAATATCTTCTAAAAACCCTACTGCTGGGTTCGCCAATTTATTACCCTTCAGGAATTACAGGTTCTTTATGCCTCACCTTGGATGTCAAATTACCACAAGACGGGTTTTAAATTAATTTGTCCCTCTCTTTGTGTACATCCATTAGTAACCCTTGTTAATTCTATTCCTATATAAATAAAAACACCTGGAATAGTATCTGGTAATAATAATAATATTGTATTTTTATTCAAAAAAATTTCTATAGTCTATTCAGTGTAACTATTAATATAATTTATAAATCTCAGGGTCGATTCTCTTCTCTTTGTTTATATTATTTTTAGGTTCTTTTGGCTGATATAAAGGTTCAGTAATTATAAAGAAAAAACAAGTATAGAAAGTACATTACATTACAAACAATAATAATAATGAATAATATAAATTGAGTATTAATTATAATAATAAATATATGTTACACAATGTTTATCGGTTCAGTTTGGTTTCACACAGCCTCCTGGTCACAGTGATGAAAAATTTCCAATATCAGTTTGTTTATGTTGTCAAAATGAAGGAATCTACTTCTTTTGGTGATCAATAAATGTTTCTCTTGTCACTCTCGTGGTCCGAAGCCTTCAGTTGGAATATTGTGATTGAAGTCCAGTGTCTTGTTATTAATTCAATCCAAGTGTAGTTGTTCTTCTGTTTGTGTCCTCAGTAAGATTTAAAGGCTGGTTTGTTAAGCTGTTTCTTTTTTTTATTTGAATCTTATTTCTGTTATAGTTTGATTAAGTTTTTTTACTTTCTATTATATTATTTTTTAATAATATTCATATGTTTATTGTATAAATATTTATCTTGTTCTCAAAAATTACACTCAACTCTCCTTCTTGGCTTATTATTTTTTTAATAATAATCAACAACATTCTTTTTCTCTCTTTTGGTTTCCTGGATACACATAAATACTCTGGTCATATCTGTTCAAATTGAGATTTAGTTGTCATAGGATATTATTTTTATATATTACATTATTTTACCTTCTACATACAAGTTGCTTTTTAGTTATTACATCATAATACTTAATACAATTTACATATTATTTTATCTGACAAAACTATGAACAATTTTAATATCAAATATTATAGTTATTTGTAATTTGACAAATCTTTTTGAATAATTTATTATTTACTGAACATAATCATCTAGGCCTATGTTGACTGATTATATTTTTATATTGGAAGACTCATAATCGATCCTGCTTACACTTGTTTTATATTACATTTGTAGCACATCTTAATTACATTTTACATTTACTTCTAAATTTGTATTTTACTTTATATGACTTTCTAATTTATTCATTCATTATTCATTAAATTTATTATCATTATTTATTTGTTTATGGACTACTCCAAATCTAACTGGGTACTGTCTATATAGTATATGTCATAGTAATGTCTGTTGTAGGACTTTTGGTTTGTAAATAGGTTCACACTTTTATTTATTATTGTTTCTTCCTTCAAATTATTTTGATTTCGATTTGTTTAGATAACTTGTTGTTATTGCTTGCTGATGTCTTCAACAGCTGAAGTGTATGATATTATGGTATTAATATTACTTGGTGATAAGATTGACATTTATTAAACAAATTCTTCATTATTATAGGCAAATTGAAACCTACCTTTCTTCTCGATACCAATTATTTTCTTCTTTATCTCTGGAGTTTGTTTATTTGTATTGGTGGCTTTAACGAATTGTAATTCTTGAATTTTCTCTTGGTTCATTGTATATTCTATTTATATATTCCATTCTTTTATTCACTTTGATTCCATACCAGGGGCGGGGCAATACCTAAATTTGATGTGGGCAAGATAAATTTTGCGAGGCCCTCTGGTGGCGCATGAGGACGGATTTTATATAGAGAAAAAATTTTTTGAAACTGTCAAATTTTTATTCATAAAAATGCAAACATCTTCACTTTAACTAACATTATTAAGTAATAACTAACAGTAAAGAATTAAAGAAACAGAAATTTCCTGCTTTTAGCCTTACTGAACTCCTTAATAACTGTATCGTAATCCAGCTTAGATGCTGTATCTGCTTCAATAGATAAAACTGCCAAAGCTGAAAGTCTTTGCTGACCCATTGTGCTTCTTAAATAATTTTTTATTTGTTTTAATTTTGAAAAGCTCCTTTCAGCGGAGGCTGTACTTATATTACTGGTACTGTTAACAAAATTCGAATGACAATATAAATATTTGGGTAAATTTCTTTTAAGTTATTTTCTGTTACGTATTGGAGCAGCTGTTTCACATCTTTAATGAAGTCAGGTAAATTTGGGATCATTGTTTGTAATTCTTCATATAATTCGTAAGGTTGGAAGTCTATGCTCTCACCCACTCGCAGAACTGTGTGTAAATCATGACAGTTTTTTTAATATATGCTCTTCTGGAATATTTTTTAAATTGCTTAGATTATAGAGAAAACCAAAATTTTCAAAATGTTGATTTAAAGATATAAATCTTGAATCCATATTGCTCACTATGGAATCAATCATGGTGTTAAAAAAATCTTTTTCGTACCGGCTTTTGGGAGACTGTATAGGTTCATCGCTGCTTTCATAATCGAACATCGTTTTCTTTTGGGCTACCCTTTTATTTTTAAAGTCTTTTGGCAGATCATAACTGCTTTTTTCAATAAATTGACGAGCGTCAGACAAGCATTGTTCGAACCCAGTTTGTCGATATTCTTTCATCCAGTCACTAAATGTACGCAAATGTTCAAGAGCAATGCTTAAATGGACTTGTACAGATTGCCATAATTTGCTTATGATATTAACACGCGATAATATCTCATACCATAAATGTAATAATATGATAAATTCTAAGCTGAGCATTTCGTTCAAAACCGAATCACAATCACTGAGTGTGTCTGATTGTTCCGTGTGATTTTTTTAAGCTTTCAATGCATTCAACAACATCATCAAATTGCAATAATATGGCCTTCACTGCCTCGATTCTGCTTTCCCACCTTGTGTCTGATAAAGGCTTTATAGTAAGCTTTAATTTCCCTTTGATTAATTCCCAGCGTTTGCTGGATCTTGAAAATAGCAAATAAATTTTCTGAATAAAACCAAAAAATGTTTTTGCTGCCGCAGAAGAATTAGCTGCATCTACCAACAGCAGATTCCAACTATGACACCCGCAAGGTGTAAAAAATGCCCTGGGATTAATATTTAATATTCGAGTTTTAACTCCACTATTTATGCCTACCATATTTGCACCATTGTCGTATCCTTGGCCACGACAGTTTTGAATATCTAATCCATTTTTTCTAGCTCTTCCAGTATTGCATTAGTTAGATATTCTCCAGTCGTCTCAGCGACAGCAAGAAATCCGATAAAGTTTTCTTCTATTGTGCCGGTTGATGTATTACAAAATCTTAAGATAACTGACATTTGTTCAACTCGACTATAGTCTATAGTGCAGTCGAGAAAAAAATAGAATAATATTTTGCCTCTTTTACCCTACGAATCACTTAATCAGTAATTGTTTTTGACATCAATGTGATCAATTCATTTTGAATATCGTGGCTTAGATAATGGTGTGCAAGTTGTTTGTCATTAATGCGTTTCATGTGTTCCCGTAATGTAGGATCATATTTAGATATCAATTTAAACAAGTCTATGAAGTTACCAGAATTCCCACTGTCGTCGCCTATCTTGAAAGATTCTCTGTGACCTCTAAATGCCAGATTATGAGAGGCTAAGAAATTAATGATATCAATTAATCTCTCAAACAAATTGTGCCAATGTTTTTGAGATTCACGAATTAGCCTTTCGTTTTCTTGGTCTATTGTTTTTCCATGCTTTATTCCTTTCTCTAATGTCATCCATTGGAACATAAATGCCATATGTTCTTTGGTATTCTCATGTCTTTGTAAAATACTACTTAAGTGTTTCCAGTCACAGCACCCTCCCTGTACCATCTGAGTTTGTGAATTGCCAAATAGTCTGCATGGAAAACAGAAAATTTTATTTTGAGAATTTGAATAATCCAACCAGCGACGATGTTGAGTTTCACCATTAATTAGTTTTCTTGAGAAATGAAAATTAGAAAAGTGCCTTTGATCATCGTCTTTGGGATAATCTTCATCACTGTTATTTAACTGCTGTGTAGGGCCGCTTTGAACTATATCATGACGCTGAGAATCCGTTATGGGAAACGTCCACATTCCCGGATCCGAACTAACAAATGCTTGTTTAACTACATCACTGGCATCGCTGCTAACTGGCGGAGAACCTATTTGTTCTTCTTGAATTCTACTGCTCAACACAGGAGTTTCAGTTTCAGATTCTGACTGGCTAGAGTTTGATCCTATCTCTATTTCCGACTGTGGTTCGGTACTCAGTGATGGCGGTGCCACCACTGGTGGCGTGATGTTTTTTCCCTGCCACTGCTCATTTGAACATATGTGTTGACGTGGTGGCGCTGTGACGATTTAAATAAAAGAAATAATCAAGAAAATAAAAATTTTTAAAAATTAAGGTTGCGAGCAATTAAACCATTTAAATCTCACTGTATTAATATAAAATACCTGTATGTACTCAGTATGAGAGGAAGCAGTAATTAGTTAGTTAGAAGATACTCTAATAAAAAGATAAATTGTAAAGAGTTATTAATATCGTATTTAACCCTTTGCTTGTGAGCAGGCGCTGTCCTGTTGATTCCAGACTCGACATGTTTTCCGAGTCTTGTGTAAGTTAGAATAAGATAAAAAACCTAATGTTAATAATTAAAAATCTGAAGACACAGATAGTCTCTAAAACAACTGATTTAAATTATGTATATTTGTTTAGGGATAGTTTGTATAAATAAAAATGTTAACATAAAGAGAGACAGGGACTATATTCTCGCGCGGTAATTGCCCCACTACCATTTTGTCCAGTACCAGGCGAAGGGAGCAGAATTTCGCTCTCTCGCAATGGTGACTTCGTACAGTATAGACGTAAGAGCTGTGCTCTTAAAATATGTTACCTATACTTTGTTTTACCTTAAGATGGTATACCAGAAATAGCTGCTTAAAGCATCTGGATGTGTTAACTAATATAGTTATGTAAATAAACAAGAGATTTAAAGTGTAAAACTCGAAACGTAAAAAAGGTGTAACACAAGATGACTTCGAACTTCAAGAAATAACAACACTTCCAACGTCATACCTGGAGATGTGAACTATCAGAAGCCACAAACTCTAGTACACGCGAAAGAGTATGCAGATCAGGACATCCGAGAATCTACAAGTATCATCGTAGAAGGTTCAACCTGCGAACTTTGGAGCCCTTTACTGACGAAGACCAGACCGAGATGACGACGTAGCTGTTCCTGTTTCCCAAGACGGATACCCCAGGACGAGTCTTCTGCATACCAATTAAAAGGTGACTCGATAGCCTGTCTATCGAGGGTTACTAATATTTGTTACACAACACATCTTGAAAGAGACTTTTCAGAAACTATTAACTTTGTAAAGACTTATAAATTAAATCTAAGAATTTCATGTAACTATTCTAACTTCATACATTGTAACAGTTTATATGCTAATGTAGAGTAATATAATTCAAGCAATAATACCATTCTTCCAATGGTTGAATAAAAGAAAGTCTTGCAAGCTAATATCATGAATTGATTATGACTAAAAGTTGTAATGAATAAATACCGAAGGTTACCCGGATCCGAGGTATAGCTATATAGAATCAATTTTGATCCCAAAGTTTAATGAAACCTTTCAAATAACTTAATAATTGAATTAGTAATGTCCTGGGATCTGTCAGTAAATGTTTTTAAATGTTAAATAAAGAGAAGTCTTCTTGTTACACACATATGAGGAGTGCTTAAATCAATTGTATACCTTGCCATTGTTTCCTTACACAGTTAGTAAGTAATTTGTTATATTAATTATTTGTGATACATTCTGTTACAACGTAGGCAGCCCATCTGATTAACGGAGTTTAATTACGATGGGTTCCCTGGATTTGTAACGCGGCGAAAAGACGTTACAAAAGTGCGCAACTCTGCTTAAAAGTTAAAGTAGTTGTAAGCATCATGACGCAAACAAAATTGCGTCACTCTTTTTTTTTAAAAAAAAAGGAAACAAAGGAAAGAGTTTTATTTGTGTATAGAGTGTCACAAACAAAATTGCATCACTATGCGTGGATAATTTGTATGAACAATAACTAAATATATAATATTGATCTATGCACTTAGAAAGTTACTTTAATAACTTTAATGTTCAAAACATGTTTAATAGTGTATTAAGTTACGTAGATGATAGTATGTATAAGTGAAATATCCTTAGCGTCATACAATGCATATAGCTTTTGCATTCTATAGGCCAGTAGGAACCTGCATTATTCGATATAATTACTTGCATACATGAATTGTGACCAAACATAACAATTTTGGTCAACCGAACAATCTGTAACAGGTTTGTTTACGACAATCCATGACCTGTTGTTTCCTGAATCATTCTGCACAGTGTATGTCCAACTATATAACTTACATACACTACATACACTACTTTTTATATGTTATAAAAAAAAATTAATTAAAAATAACTTTGTTAATAATAAAGTATGTAATGTAGACCAAGGTAATTAAGTAGAAGTTCGTGATTTAAAACTTGTGAACAAAATAAGTAATTTATTTAATTGAGAAAAGTTTATGAATGAATGAAAGCGAAATAATAATAATAAATTTGTTGAATAAGATTGTGCTCCCCTTCTCTCGTTTATAACAGTATAAAGTAGTTGTGTTATTCAGTCGCATTGTGTAGAGAACAATAAGAGTAAAACCCCCTTTCTCACTGACACACCAGTTCCTTGTTAACTAAACACAGAGGGTGACCTGCATTCCAGAAAACAGCTGATCGGTTATTTAACCTTGAAAAATATGTGTGTGTGATTTCTGTCTCTCCCTTAGAAGAGAAATAGTTC
The DNA here is from genome assembly GCA_034769895.1 of Magicicada septendecula. Classification (NCBI taxonomy): domain Eukaryota; kingdom Metazoa; phylum Arthropoda; class Insecta; order Hemiptera; family Cicadidae; genus Magicicada; species Magicicada septendecula. Next base: position 1,218,796,227 of record CM068367.1, read on the forward strand.
TTTTCTAATTTGTGTAAATTGATTACTTATGAATTTATTATATATATATTGTAGCATGACAGATAATCCACACAAATACATTACTCAATGATCATTAATAAAGCTCTAATATATGGAATATCCAGATGAGAATTAATTAAAATGCACTGTTTAATAATATATTCACAAGAAAGGTTGAATAAAGAAATTTTCTGCAAATAATATAATATAATACAAATTTAAAAACCCAGAAGACTAAAAATAATAATAACAAAATTACCCAGGTAAGATAGAAGCAGGCAATTAATATACCCCGTCAAAGAAACCAGACCAGAAAAAACAAAGCTACTGAAGAAAGAAGAAAGAAGACTAATTAAAACTACTGAAGAAGGAAGAAAGAAGAACTAATTAAAACTACTACTACTGAAGAGAGAAGAAAGAAGAATAATTAAAATCAAGGAAGAAAGAAGAACAATCAAAGCTACTGAAGACAGAAGAAAGAAGAACAATCAAAGCTACTGAAGAAGGAAGAAAGAAGAATAATTAAGACGATCCATATAAAACAAAAACCCCATAGGGAAAGAACCCCCAAAAAACCCCAAAATCAATGAATGCCCAAAGAGAAAGTATAACACCCTAAAAAACCATATCACTGTAAAACTGACAAAAACTAAAAGTGTTAGTAGTATTAAATATTAGTGCATTCAAAAAGTTATTATTTAGTTTGTATAGACAAGTCTTCACAGTTCCCCCATGGTTGAATATTTCATATTAAAATCTAGAAAAAGACTAGTAAATATATTGATAATTCACCATAGACAAGTGCAAGTGATCAAATTATAAATAATAAACTTTAAAAAGGTGCATGAGTTGCAGTACATAGTAACAAACTTTAAGTTTTGTGAACAGTGCCTACTTTGATAATGAAGTAGTAATATTACTAAATAAAAGCTACTAAAGCGATATGAACATTCCATAGAATGGAATATAACTTAGGTAGCTAGGGTTATACTTTAAGAGGGGGTATAAATTTTATAAATGGGGAACTACAGAACAAACTGTTTATGATGAAGTTTAGAGAAGGTGTTAACAATTATATATGGAACCAGGATGTTAGGTTCCTATTACATATAACATTTAGATAAATAAGGGTTAGTCATAAGAAATATTAGTATTATAACTGTTATTTTATTGTTCAGTTTAATTTAGGAATGCACTGTCTAAAAATAGATATCATTCCAATGTTGTAGAAATACTCTTTATTATGTTATTAGGTAATATACTAAGCAATGTTATTCAGAACACTAGTTGTGATATAGAAAGATGTTATATGTTAATTATATAATCAATAATTTATGTTATACCAGTCAGAGAAGGATATAAAATAGCTACATTAATAAAACATTTGGAAATTAGCCACACATCAGATCTAGGCCAAAGAATAAATTTAAACTGCAGAATAATTAACAAACCTAGTCTTATAAACCATATAAAATGACAATATTCAGGCAAAATAAACTCAACATATCAAATACTATGTAAATAAGGCTTTCTAAAGATATGGTCATTATATGAGTAAAATTATTTAATTGTCTAATAAAATACCATTAAAACTGAAATAGATTAACTGACACTATCCTAGGGGAAGTCATATACAATTGAATTATATTAAAAAACCATCATTAGTATACTAAATTGCAATAAAATAAGTGAGAATTGATAATTATACAAATTTCAGATTTCATAGAATAATAATTATATTAGGGAAAATGGCTATTATTTACATAGAAGACAGGAAGTATAATTTTAGGCCTACCTCCCAAAAAATTATAAGAAATATAATTTTCAGATAAAACTTTGTAATACTAACTTAATTACTATCAAAATAAGTAGAATAGAATAGTGAAAACGAATATGTATTTTATATTTCAAACAGTTAACTAATAACGAATTTATTTTATGAACATAAAGTAAATTTTTAAAGTGTATCGGAAGTTATGGCAAATTTAAACAATGTATGAGATATATTATATAGGCTAAGACTTTCATGAGACGAAGGAAATACAGACAGTTCATTATTATGCGTTGACGAGTGCACTTAAAGTAACCTTTCGCCAGAAATAACCTTTAATGGCGTTTATGTTATAAACCGTATCTCAGTGAAAATTTTGAAAATAATTATTTTAAACTATTTTATAGATTGTGAAGTGGTGAAAGTGACCTATGAACACAGTAACACTAATAAATTGAACCACACATAACTAGATAAGCAGAATAACACTGATGTTACACCAAATACAGACCGAAATTTCGAGGTTAAAAACGACACACATAAACACAACGAGATATATCCAGTGACAACATTTTACACCAAGTGAACTATTCCATCATACGCCAGTGACATTTAAATATATCCAGGACGATCGTATACAATTGCTGAGAGCATTTACTCGAAGAAAGGACATCTTTATTACAACAAAAACTTCATCAACGCTGGAGGCTTCCTTGCGCATGCGTCAGTCAACCATTTTGGTCCGGTCCGCTGCAGTATAGAAACGACATGGCTACTATTGGTTCGAAATCAAATCATATATAAACTTTAAATATTTTAATTATTATTGTATTGTTAAATTTTAAGACATTTAATAATTGTAAATGTTATACTTTCCTTCCCATAACCTTCTCTGGCTATATATTTTAATAACCGTTTAAAGAACCCTATTTTATAATACCAATATAAATTGTTTATATCGACCGGCCCTGAGCGAGTCGATACCGCATTGTAATATCAATTTTTAATCAAACAATTTCATTATTTTTTGTTAATAAACATTCTGTATCGGTAAATTGGAGTTGATTTTTTATTATAAAAAAGACTTAACAATTAATTAATGAAGAAACCCAACTAACTGAAGGGCGGTACATACGAAACGACAACGTTTCAAAAAGAAGAAGAAGAGAGCCGTCTTTCGTTCAAACTTGGAGTTAACAAGATTATCTTTTCAACAAAATTACTGAAAGTGACACTATTACTAGAATAACCACGATACCATTTCATTTATAATTACAACCGACTAACTCGACTTGTTCCTAAATTTTAAGAACAAGTTACCCAAAAAACATTTTCCAGAAAATTAAAATTTTTTTTTATTTTTATAAAATTTTAAATTTTATTTTTATTTTTTTTAAATTGCTACAATAGCAATATACACAGATTTTATTTGTAACTACGAAGACTAGGAACATTACCAAATTGACGTTTCCGGAGCGGAACGTCAGAAAACTACACACATACATACATAATATATTTTTTTACAGGACTTAATTGTTTTATTACAATATGTAATATATGTGTAATGTACTAGTATTAAATTTAAGTACGTGCTAATGTGTTAGAACAAAATGGCCCAATTTAACCCGGATTTGTTATTAAAAGACGAGCTGTCTTACGAAGCCCTTTTGCGTGGACTACCCCATGCTGATGTAACAGTCGCGGAATTACGAAGGTCAATTCGCGAATGTGGATTTGATGCGCCCGTGCAATTAAACTATCTAAGCCAACTCGATTATGAAAGCGAGAAAGAAATTTGTAATGCCAAGTATAGTGAACTATACTTATTGTCTCAAACACTCCAAGACGAGAAATCTCCGGCAAGAATTTTACGGACTACCCAGAGAATAGAGCATTTAACCAGGCGAATAAAAAATTTGTCGATCTGGCCAAATCTCACAGAAATACCCGTTGATGTACAAAAGCTAGCAGACGAAGCTCTACGCCGCTTACCTTCAATTATTAACGATTTAAGACGAAAATCCGACTCATTCAGGATGGACGAAATAGAGAAATCATTAATGAAATTACACATCTCCCCAGTACAATCCCCCACCACTGGTTTACCTCCGCCTAACTCGGATCGGAACTCACCTATCGTATCGCAAGTGCAAGCGAACCCAGAACAAAATACTGATACAGATGTAAATGCCCCTCCTCCCGAGCATTTTCAGTTTCGTCCCGGAAATAATGAATTGACCACCACCTCCAATGAATCCAATCGCCCTCATCGAGGAATTACACCTATGAACTATAACGCAGATCTATACGGAAAAATGACTCACCCTGTGGAGAAGATTTTAACCGAAATCCCTTATATGGATGGCTTAAATGTTTCCAAATTACTAACATTTATTAGTTATCTTCTTCAGATAAAGGATCTACAGCAGCTGAATGACTGGCAAATTTTACAAGTTCTGTTACCAAAGTGTAAACCCCCGTTAAAAAATCGTGTGCTAGAAGCCCTAACCTCTACCTTCCCAGTAGAAGAGCTACATAGCTCTATAATAAAATACTTTATTCCCACCGGCATCTATGAGGAAATAAAAAGAAAGACAGTACTCCGAGTACAAGGACATCAGGAGAGATTAGCTCACTACATCTCCGATATTAGGGAGTCCTCTCGACTATTACGTGTAAGCTGGAATGAAACACAACTGGTGGACACCATTTTAGTAGGCGTGTCACCTGAAGAAAGTTCTCGACTATCATTGATGAATAGACCCAATACAATTGCTGATCTAGAACAGTGCAGTATCCATTCTTCAAATGTATGGTACTCAGATCAAAATAGAGAAGCAATGAAAACCTCTGGAACTAATAGACATCAATTGCGAGCACTACTGCCTGATGTAACAACCTCGTATGAAAGACAAGTTTCTAGTAGACCTCACCATGTGCGCAAAGCTGGTAAGTTAACTGTAAACCCAGATAAAGCGGAAACCAAGTACCCACCTCGCAGAAAACCCACCTGTTATAATTGTGGCAAATATGGGCACATAAGAAGAGAGTGCAAAAGTAAGCCATTGGAACGGAATAACACCAATTCAAAAAACATGTAAGGCAGGGAGACCCGAAAACCTGTGTCTTCCGCAGCTACTCGAAATTGGGTAAACTAAAAGAAACCAGTAATAATAATAAGAATGAATTATTCTGTAACCAAGTGAAAAACAAAAAAGGTGCGAAAGAAATCGACCCCTATGTGCGAGAATTTCGTGAAAAGTGTAATGCGATTAATAGATGTAAATGGAAAAAAAATCTACTACCATTAATACGAGTCGACTTAGGCGTTACATCCCCCATCGCCTTAATTGATTTGGGATCTAGTAGAACCTTAATCAGCCAAGAATTAGCGGACATGTTAGCTAAACATCATCTAGTAAAACGGAACCAACCTGTGAATATAAAGTGTGCTACTGCTGATAAACGTAAAATAAATATAAACCTGAGCATTACCGTTAAGGTTAAAATAAAAAACCTACGTTGGATGTTTACAATGTTAGTATGTAAAGAATTAGGACCTGCTTTAATATTAGGTGCAGATTTTATTAGTAAGACAGGAATGATTCTTGACATCTACGAGCGAGAATTTTATTTCAGATTTGACCGTGCAAGAAAACATAAATTTGATAGTAATGAAGATAAACGTTGTTCATCTACTGCACATGTAATACACCAAGATTCAGATTTATCTCGCCTAGAACGAAGAGATAGAGTCAAAATAGTAAAACTAATAAAAGAATTTTCCTCGGTTCTTACACCAAAACTAGGACTTACGGACCTAATAGAGTATAAAATTAATCTGAGTGATCAGAAAGTAATACGACTACCTCCGTACAAGTTGTCGCCTCCCAAGATGGAAGTCATGCGAAACCATATCAATAAGTTATTGGACCAAGGAGTCATAGAACCCTCTACATCCCCATATTCTTCACCCTCCTTTTTAGTACCGAAAGGACCAGATAAACACCGACTAGTTGTAGACTACAGGCAATTAAATAAAAGAATAGAATTTGAATCAATCCCTCTTCCAGACATCCATAGTGCGTTTCATTATTTTGCTAAAGCTATGGTCTTTACGGTAATGGATCTGAATCAAGCTTTTCACCAAATACCTCTTTCAGAAGAATCCAAACGTCTAACCGCGTTTGCAGTTCCTTTTAACTTGTACCAATTTACTAGGGTACCCTTTGGAATATCTCAAGGAAGTTCCGTATGTAGTAGACTATTGGAAAAGATATTTCACGACATTAAATTTAAATATGTGTACCACTATTTGGACGACATCGTAATATACAGTGAATCAATGGAACAACATCTCAAACATTTGCGTGAAGTGTTATCTCGTTTACTAAGAGCAGGATTAACGGTGAACCCAAATAAGGTAAGTTTTGCTGTCCCTCAGTTTTCTTTCTTAGGACATATCGTGAAAGCGAATGGAAAGGTAAGCATTGACCCCGAACGAACCCGTGCTATTAGAGAATTTGCACCCCCACGAGATGCAAAAGGTATAGCCCGATTTTTAGGTATGGTGAATTATTTCCACAAATATATTCCCCATCTTGCCGAAATAGCAGCACCCCTAAACTCCTTACGAAAGAAGGGAACGAAGTTCGAATGGAGCTCAATACATCAAAACGCGTTTGAGCAACTTAAAGAAAGCATTATATCTCCCCCAGTTTTGCAATTAGCTGATTTCACAAAACCATTCGTCGTGCAAACCGACAGTTCCAGTGTAGCGTTAGGTGCAGTGATATACCAAGAGATAGATAACTGTAGACTACCAATTAGTTATGCATCACGAACACTGAGCGATCAAGAAAGAAAGTATTCCGCATATGAATTGGAATGTTTAGCAATTGTTTTTGCGTTCGAAAAGTTTAAACCCTTCCTAGAACATAAAGAATTCCTTTTGGAAACCGACAATCAGGCGTTATCATGGTTATTGAATCACCCTAAACAATTAGGACGAATTGGCAGATGGATATTGAAATTAAACTGCTACAAATTCAGAGTGCAGCATATTAAAGGTACTCAAAATGTAGTCGCCGATACCCTGTCCCGTATGTTCCAGTCACCCACTAAAACTTCCGAAAACATAGTGAAGCCGGAAATAGCAAGTGCTAACGCCGTAATTACTGAATTCCCCCTTGCCTTTACAAACATTGCCCTGTATCAACAACAAGACCCCTTACTGAAGCCTATTATAGAACAACTTACCCAAGGTATTAAATCCGAGAAGTACGTATTGAGTAAGAATGTATTGTGTCTCAAGATAAGAGACGGAAAGGAATTAAGAATAATAGCCCCAGATGTAATTAAGCCCATGCTAATGGAATACTTCCATTCATCTACCATAGGAGCCCATATGGGAGTCAATAAGACGATACATCGTATTCGAAAGGAATATCATTGGAACAATATGAACTGCGAAATAGCCAACTTCGTAAAGAAATGTTCATTATGCGCCCTTAGCAAACCCGCCAGAAATACTCAAGTAAGCCAATTGATATCAGAAATCCCAAAGACCCCTTTTTCGAAACTTTATCTAGATTTCTCAGGTCCGTATCCACGATCCAAATCAGGAAATACCATGTTACTGATATGTGTAGATTCGTTCACCAAATTTGTTTGGATGTATCCCATGCGACGAGCATTAGCGTCGACAACAGTTAAAATACTACAGGAAAGACTATTTAAAGACTACGGTACTCCAGTACGTATAGTATCTGATAACGGTCCGCAGTTTAAAGCAAAAGAATTTAAGAATATGTGTTTCAAGTTAGGGATAGACCATATAACCACTACAGAGTATCGACCGCAAGGCAATATTGCTGAAAGGTATCTACGAAACCTCAAATCTGCGCTAATCGCCTATCATGCGAACGATCACACGTCGTGGGACCAAAATCTATCCTGGATTCAATACGCTTTTAATTCAGCTTACCATGAAGGTCACAAGTCGACCCCGTTCGAGTTACTATACAAGTATCGACCAAACCACCCTTTGTCCACAAGATGGAATATACACGATCTGCTGCCTCCGCAAATAACGGATAAGCAGATAAAGCGAATATGGAACAAAGCCCGCTCTAACTTAAGAGCAAGCTTGGAAAAATCCAGAAGATACCACGAGAAAGGTAATCATAGCAACTCAGTCAGGTACCAAGTAGGTGACTTAGTAATGTACAAGACTCACCCCATTAGTAGTGAGATTGATAAGACCACCTCTAAACTATCATTCCAATGGTGTGGCCCTTACCAAATCCAAAATTACCTAACTCCAGTTACAGTAGCCCTGTGCGAACCTGCAACTCAGAAATATGTGCGGAGAACGCATATTTCGCAACTAAAGTTGTATAAGAAGAAGCGACGGTATAGTATAACCCAAAAAGAAAAGGGAATACTAGGCAGTAAAGAAAATTATATTTCTGAATCCACGTGAAAAATGTAAAACGTAGAGTTTGGAAACGAGGCCTGATCAACCTGAGTTCCAGTTCTGCGGAGCATGCATTAATGAATAATCATTAACTAGATGGGTACTAACACTCATTAACTACATGAGTTATATAGGACTCACAGAAGAAAAGATAGAATTCTAAATAGTAAAGATTTAGAAAGTTACTCTACAGAAGAGAGAGTAAGACAAACAAAAAAAAACCGGTAGTAAAGTTAAGTGATAGAGATAAGAAAGAGTTTTGTGTTTTAATTGTGTAAATATTAAGTGTAAATAGTATGTAAAAAAAAAAAAGGTAGTTTATAAGAATATAAAGTATACTGTGTTGTAACTATAGGTAATAACTATGTGGACAACGTTGTAAAGTGTCCAACAACTATGTGAAAGAAATTACACACACTAAACCCATTCAATATCCCAGTGCCCAATTGTGAGTTAGACTCAAAAAGCTTAACCGTAGCGTGCAAATTAAGCGGTGGAGTATGTGACGATTTAAATAAAAGAAATAATCAAGAAAATAAAAATTTTTAAAAATTAAGGTTGCGAGCAATTAAACCATTTAAATCTCACTGTATTAATATAAAATACCTGTATGTACTCAGTATGAGAGGAAGCAGTAATTAGTTAGTTAGAAGATACTCTAATAAAAAGATAAATTGTAAAGAGTTATTAATATCGTATTTAACCCTTTGCTTGTGAGCAGGCGCTGTCCTGTTGATTCCAGACTCGACATGTTTTCCGAGTCTTGTGTAAGTTAGAATAAGATAAAAAACCTAATGTTAATAATTAAAAATCTGAAGACACAGATAGTCTCTAAAACAACTGATTTAAATTATGTATATTTGTTTAGGGATAGTTTGTATAAATAAAAATGTTAACATAAAGAGAGACAGGGACTATATTCTCGCGCGGTAATTGCCCCACTACCATTTTGTCCAGTACCAGGCGAAGGGAGCAGAATTTCGCTCTCTCGCAATGGTGACTTCGTACAGTATAGACGTAAGAGCTGTGCTCTTAAAATATGTTACCTATACTTTGTTTTACCTTAAGATGGTATACCAGAAATAGCTGCTTAAAGCATCTGGATGTGTTAACTAATATAGTTATGTAAATAAACAAGAGATTTAAAGTGTAAAACTCGAAACGTAAAAAAGGTGTAACACAAGATGACTTCGAACTTCAAGAAATAACAACACTTCCAACGTCATACCTGGAGATGTGAACTATCAGAAGCCACAAACTCTAGTACACGCGAAAGAGTATGCAGATCAGGACATCCGAGAATCTACAAGTATCATCGTAGAAGGTTTAACCTGCGAACTTTGGAGCCCTTTACTGACGAAGACCAGACCGAGATGACGACGTAGCTGTTCCTGTTTCCCAAGACGGATACCCCAGGATGAGTCTTCTGCATACCAATTAAAAGGTGACTCGATAGCCTGTCTATCGAGGGTTACTAATATTTGTTACACAACACATCTTGAAAGAGACTTTTCAGAAACTATTAACTTTGTAAAGACTTATAAATTAAATCTAAGAATTTCATGTAACTATTCTAACTTCATACGTTGTAACAGTTTATATGCTAATGTAGAGTAATATAATTCAAGCAATAATACCATTCTTCCAATGGTTGAATAAAAGAAAGTCTTGCAAGCTAATATCATGAATTGATTATGACTAAAAGTTGTAATGAATAAATACCGAAGGTTACCCGGATCCGAGGTATAGCTATATAGAATCAATTTTGATCCCAAAGTTTAATGAAACCTTTCAAATAACTTAATAATTGAATTAGTAATGTCGTGGGATCTGTCAGTAAATGTTTTTAAATGTTAAATAAAGAGAAGTCTTCTTGTTACACACATATGAGGAGTGCTTAAATCAATTGTATACCTTGCCATTGTTTCCTTACACAGTTAGTAAGTAATTTGTTATATTAATTATTTGTGATACATTCTGTTACAACGTAGGCAGCCCATCTGATTAACGGAGTTTAATTACGATGGGTTCCCTGGATTTGTAACGCGGCAAAAAGACGTTACAGCGCGGCAATGGTGGCGTCGTGTGAAGGGGCCCTTAGTGGAAATGTCCACGCAGAAACATCACACGCTCATTTCTATCCTTGTCTACTGACGCATGCGCGAGAGTGGAACTCGCGTGATTCCATCTCTCTTTTCCAGCCAGACAGTTTCTCAGCCAGTTCACCACCTCTATCTATATACCTCTATGGCGGGGATTCCCCGCGACAGTCACCGCAACGCCAGCAAATGTTGCTAGCAATGTTACCAATGATAGAAAATACCCACTACCTTACCCGCATAAGGTAAATTTACCCGCAGTTCGGGTAATTACCCGTAATTTGGCAACACTGGTTGCTAGACTAGATTTTTAAAAATGAATGTGGTAGGTTAGTATTGCCAGATGCTTGCTAGCCGGTGGGATTAATCGTTTTATGGTGAGTAAAATCTTTACTCACGGTCATGGCTTTTAATGGTCCTAGCTAAATATTTTTCATGAGTTAAAGAAAGCTGCATAAACCTTCAAGGCGCGAGGCCCCTCGGACCGCGAGGCCGTAGGCGGTGGCCCACGTCGCCCACGCCTTACACCGCTTCTGTTCCATACTATTGTTAAATGATTCCCCCTATATTAAAATGTGGTATTATGAATGCATATCGGCGTTGAGTGGCCCTTTTACGTCCAATTGCTCATCCGAACATTCACATACCTGGTACAGTGCACTTTGGCTGCTGTCCATAAAATAATTCTAGAGTGGTGCCTTAGCTTTCTACACTATAAATAAAAATAATTAAAAATCTTATCATTATACACATCCTTGGAATCTTTTATCTTCTGAATATTTTTTCTTATTCTACATTGCCTTCCAATAACTCCATTTATTTATTATATTCAATATTACTGTTGGTATATTTCTTAAGTAGATTTATTTCTCTTTTATAAAACTTCACTTCAGAGTTCAATGATTTATTAGCCTTAATGTCATTCACCTTTGTTATTCAATACCTCTTGTAATATAGTAGTTTTAATTATCCTTCTATTATTCTATCTGTTTTTATACTGCAACTTTTCTTCAGCAAGTTCATTTTCTAATTAGTTTATTAAATTTCTCTTAGGCTTTTGTCATTAATATTGTGCTCCATTATTATTATTATATTACTATATATATATATATTATTTATGCTTTATTTATGATTTATATATTATTTATGATTTAAATAGATGCGCTTATTTCTTTTTCGCATATTTATTTCTTGATCGCTAAGTACCTTCTTCATTTTACCATATGCAGGGATGTATTTCTGCAAGAGTATTTTTAAAACAACTTTAGTTGTGGGTCACATAATTGGATACAGATGGACGGCTTTGGAAAATACATCTATACAAACAAGTATGTGTTTCACCCCCCGACTTGATCTCGGGAGTGGTCCAAGAAACTCCACTGCAACTAGCTCTCCTTTTTGGTCCTTTTGAATACTCTGCATTTCCACATAGGTATGTAGATTCGGTCCTTTTGCTGTTTGACACTCATAACATTTCTTACATTCGTTTTTAACCTTCCTGAACATATTATTGATGGTAAAATTGTCACGTAGGCTTAAGTAACATTTAAGTGCAGCAGCATGTGCTAAACGTTTGTGTGTTGGTCGAATTAATTTATGCAAAATATCATTTGTTAATACTACCTTCCAATCTTGCCTCATTAGTTTATATAAGACTCCTTTTTGTACCTTGTAATTGTCTGGTAGGTGATCTCGTAGCTTAAATTCCCTCATAGCATCATCTAAGTTTTGTTGTTGTGCTAGATTCTTCAACATGTGTTTAATATCATTATCAATAGTAAATTTAATAGGTAACAGTTGTAACTCATTATGTTTCTTTTCATAGACCTCTTCACACTTTTCTGTGACGTATCTACTCAAAGTATCGGCTATAATATTATCTTTCCCTTTACAGTATTTTATAGTAAAGGAATACTCACTGATTGCTAGGATCCATCGTAACAATCGAGCATTGGTTACTTTACATTTTAATAGAAATGATAACGCTTGATGGTCCGTATGTATTTCGAAATGCGTTCCGTAAATATAGTATCAAAACTGTTTCAGAGCATAGACTATAGCAAGTATCTCCTTCTCAGATGTAGAGTACTGCTTCTCTGCTCCTTTGAATACTCTACTAGCATATGCAATGACACGGTGTTCTCCTGTAGCATCCTGTTGATACAGTACACTTTCACATGTGTAGTCACTAGCGTCTGCGTAGATAACGAATCTTCCATCTCGCTGTGGATGATGAAGCATTATGTTTTCCATGAATAAATTCTTGACTTGGTCGAAGGCATCTTGCTGTTTCTCCTCCCACTTCCATTTGTGATTTTTCCTTGTTAACTCCAGCAATGATTGGGTTTTCTCTGCGTATAGTTGTGAGAATCTTCTATAATACCCTGTGAGTCCCAAAAATGCTCATAACCCTTTAATGTTCTTAGGTATAGGAAAATCGGTAATACTGGATATTTCCATGGGATCGGGTTGAATACCTGAGGATGAAATAATATGACCTAGGAATTGGATTGAGGATTTTATGAATTCACACTTGTCTAGGTTAAGGGATATATGGGCTTCCTTAAACTTGTGGAATATAATGTTAAGATGTTCAATGTGTTCGTCAAGTGTTTTTGATATTACCAGGATGTCATCCACGAACACTATGGTGTACGGCTCCACTTCTGGTCCCAATGCTTTCTCCAGACATTTTAAAATTGCAGCCAAACTCGTGCTCAAACCAAATGGAACTACCTTGTGTTGATAGCATTTATTTTTATATAGGAAGGCGGTGTATTTTCTATCTTCTCTTCTAATTGGAATTTGCCAGAAACTTGACCTTAAATCCAACTTAGTCAAATATCGTGCTCCTTCACACTTGGCAAATAACTCGTCTGCAGGTGGTGCACAATAGAATTCACGTAGAATAACGCTATTCAAACTCCTCATGTCTAGGCATAAACGTACTTCTCCACTCTTCTTCTTTACTACAACTAGAGAATTAAGAAAGTTGCTGTTCGACCGCTCAATGACGTTATTTTCTATCATCCGTCGTATTTCCAGTTCAACTTCTCCCTCGTACTTCCTGGGTATTGGATACGTTTGTCTGACAAATTTTGTAGGGTCTGATACCATAATAGCGTGTTCATAGACTGTGGTCTGCGTTGGTACCTCGCTGAATACTTCATTATACACTTCTATTAATTTAAATAACTTTGCTTCTTCCCGAGATGACATTCCTTCTTCGGCTGAATTAGCATGCTGAGTAGGTGCATATCGTATACATGGCTTGGATATGACATGACAATAGGATTTTCACTTACCTCACCATTTTATTCATCTTCATTCATAATTAATTCATATAGAACATTCTTATAATTACATAACATCTTATTGTTATTGATACCAATTCTTGCACTTAAAGTATTTAATAAATTCATTCCAATAATTCCATCATAAATAAGTTTATTCATTATGATCATAGGATATATTATTTCTAAGTCCTTACAATTTAAAGTTACGTAAGCTTGCTGTCTAACTTTTTCTCTCTTATTCATGGCTGTAATAACATTCATATTACTGACAGGTAAAATAGCCGTCTTATCTACAGAAAAGATATATTACAAATTGACGCTCACAACGTGGGGCATCATCGTCTTCTCTTAACACTGTCTAACATTCTATTTATTACAAATTGGCGCTTACAACAGTGGGGCTTTTGATTAAAAAGGAAGATCAGAATACAGAACCAGTAAGTTTATTACAAATTGGCGCATACCAACGTGGAGCTTACTTAAACACGTACTCAGAAACATTCTATATTTACGTTACAAATTGGCGCTCAACGAGTGGGCTTTAGTTAAGTAAAAAATCATATTAATTGTTACTTAACTTGAGCAGGCAACCATTAGAGGCACAGGAATGCATACGAGAGGTGTTACGAAAAGAATGGAGAAGGAACAAGAAACAGAAGAAGATAGGAGGGAAGAAGAAACAGAGGCAGGTACAGATATTGAAATGGAACAACAGGCGAGCAATACAGAGGATACCCAAGGGGACCAACCAGATAAGGAGGAAGCCAGAGGAGGATTAAATTGGGAAAAATTAATGGAATTAATGAGTAGTATGAAGGAGGATAACAAACAAAGGTCAGAAAAACTAGAAAATAAAATAGACGGTATCAAAGAAGATAATAGACAAACTAATGAAAAAATAGACAGTATCAAAGAAGATAATAGACAAACTAATGAAAAAATAGACAGTATCAATGAAAACTCAAAGAAACAAAATGAAATTTTGAGTGAGAATTTGATCAAATTAATGAACAAGAAGTTTGACAGAAATAAACAGGAAAATGATGAGAATAACCGGCTGATAAATGAAAGCTTAAACCAAATCAATAAAAGGTTTGACAGGAATGATGAGAGCTTGAGGCAGATTCTGGAGAATACCAAACAAATGGATGAGAAAATTGAAAACCATAATAAGGAGTTGCGGCAAATCATCGATGAACAAGGCCTAGCGTTGAGGGAAGTCATCAATGAAAGTATTATAATTGTCAATGAAACACGGAGCAAAGGAGTTGATAGCTGTGAAGTGGAAGTAAGACAGAAAATAACCGAAATTAAGGTGGATCTGGAAAAGACAGATGAACCCATCATGCAACTCAGAGTGGAAGTAGAGACCAAAATTACTCAAATAGGAAACCTACAAGCGAAGACCCAAGAAAAATTTGACAAGATACCAATTGATAGAACTGGAAGAATAGAACGGGTTCATGACGAAATGAAGATAGTGAGAATAAGACAAATGTGTAAAAGGAAATTAATAAATACACGGGAAGAATTGGAAATGATTAAAAGGGGACTGGTTCAGCTACATAATATACCAATTACGGAAAACAGAGAAATAAGGCAAGTGAGAAACTTTAAATGAACCACACTTGAATTCCCAGATGGACTAGAAGGACCAAAAAGGCCAAAACTAACCAAGGAGCATGGAGGACTTATGGAATTTATGTATGAACCATCAGAACCATTAAGAGACAGTACAGAAGAATCAGTTCAAAGGACGATGATGAGCTTGACTATAAATGACAATTTTATAGTGACAAGAGGCAAGAACTGCACAAGAATGAGATATGTCACCAGGACAGAAATAACTCTATACACTAGAGGAATCCGGACAATCAGTACAGAGGAAACAATGGACCACGGTTAAAAACAGATTCTAAACAGAATATAAAAGAAAGTGGACGGATTTTATGGATACAGGACCAAGCAACCCATTGTAAATAAAAACAACCAAATTCTAAAAGATGTAAGGACAACTTATTTAATTTATTCAGGAACAATGTGATTTAATAAAAACAATAACATTCAAAAAATAAGTAAGAACACCTTACTATATAATTTAGAAGAAATTACTTTAAACTAATATAAAAGAAAAAAATAACACTGATTAAACCTAATAAAAATCATCAAAACCAAAAAACAAAATGAGTTTATCTGATGTAATATAATAGTGAGAAATGTAATTTAGAATGTAAAAGGAATAATAATGATTGTGCCAGAAGAATATAATTACATGATGTAATGTATAATACTAACCAAAATATCACAACCAGCTGTATTGGTAATAAAGGAATATGAGCCAAGGAAGATAAGAGAATGAGGAAGCCAAAATGGAACCGTCAAAAGGATCACAAGAAAAGGAAAAAAACAAATATTTAAGAATTATCTGTAAAAAAACAATTAATAAATGTCAATAAAATAGCCAAGTATTGGAGAGGAGAAGTGTATAATAGAAGGAAGAATTAATATGAAGAAGTAATATGATCTGAGTTAAAGTACAGTGAATAATCCCTAAAGTATGATTATTATTTATTATTTTACTGAAGGTCACATGATGACTACCTTGCGAGGTTTATTAATAAAGATTGACTGAAGAATATTCCAGCAATCATTTAAATGGGCAGAGATGATGTTCCTCTGATCCCAGAAGGTATGTAACGGACGACGGTAATTGGTTAGCCGATAGAGCACCACCGATTCGATTCCAGTTATAATGTTAGGGAGGTTTAGGAAAATTAAATATTAGAGGGAAAACTCACAAATAAATATAGATGAATAAATAAAACCAGATCCAAAAAGTATAATTAATAAAGAAGGTCACAAGAATGATTATAGAAATAAGATTTAAACTTGGAAAATAATTGATTTTAAGAAGGAAAGAAGAAACAATAGAAAGACAATGGATAATTCTGAAATATAAAAGTACTATGAACAGGAAACCAATTGGCCAGATACAAGTTGTGCGTTTATTTCTTGCTAAACTTTGTTTATACAAAATAAACTTATTTCGAAGGGGGGGTGTTATGTAACGTAACAGAGTTGAGGTCCCCAACATTACATAAAAAATTGAATGAAACATGGTCAAGGACCAT
Organism: Magicicada septendecula; assembly: GCA_034769895.1. NCBI lineage: Eukaryota > Metazoa > Arthropoda > Insecta > Hemiptera > Cicadidae > Magicicada > Magicicada septendecula. Next base: position 1,218,813,002 of record CM068367.1, read on the forward strand.
ACCCTGAATTAAGGTTGCTCAGTAGTTAATGTATCTGAGGAGTACCTCAAGTCAAAAGAGGCAATGACTAATGTTAAATATAAAAAACCAGGCCAATGAATAGTTAAATATAATAACATGCTTGTGTTTATACTGTAACATGTTGAGGTTTACAGAATATTTATGTTATATTTCAAGTATGGTAGAAATGAACTGATGTTGTTTAATAGTAATACTTCATCAAAGATTATGGTTGTATTTGTGTTAGATTTGTCTTTAGACAATCAAGTATAGTTACCAGTATTAGGCATTACACTAAGTTTAAAGTATTGTCTAAAGTTGAGTAATACTGTTGTTTTAATTAATGTTTGTAAACTTGGCCAGGAGGGCGATCAGTGTTTAATGTTTGACAAGTAGTTTGTACAATTATATTATAAACTAATGAAGGGTTCCAGAACCAGTTAATTGATGTAATAAAGTAACCACCAGAAGGTTAAAATTAATGTAATTAAATATTAACCAATAATTAATTGTACAGTAGGTCAGGTAAAAGGAAATTAAGTTAAAGAACCAAATAATGTTATAACGGTTGTAAGAAAATCTATAGGCCTAAATTCCATATTAGTGAAAGGAATTTACCTTTAATACCTATAATACCTTTTTAAGAAGTCCAGTCCAACGAAACTACGGTAAAACATTTACTGTTTAAGAAGGAAGGTTAGGGGAGAATTTTAGGTAATTTAATATTAATCCAAGCATGGAGTATTTTATTGGAAAAGAGTAGTAATATTCTATAATGCCGGCTCAAGGATATCTAGAAAATGTGGTTGTTAAGGCAACTGAAATGGACATGAGTTGTTTATATGGAATCATTCGTTCTGATTGTTACAAGCTATTAGGTTGAGATGGGCCGATATATTTAAAAAATATGAATAATAAATCTGGAAGAAATATGAATCAAAATTGAAAACCCTTTTTGAAAAATAATTATAACTTAATATTGATGAGTAATAAAGTTAAATAACCTTCCAAATTGTAAATGAATACATTTAAAAAGAATTGAAAACCTCTCACCTCTTTCACCAAATAATTCCGCTGGATTCGGTAATAAACCAATTCCTTATATAAACAGAAGATCAGTTAAAAGAATTAAAGCCTGAACTAACGGAATTATTGAAAATACCAGAACTAGTTTGGCAAAATTAACCTTCACAGGCAGCAGAAGAAGCCGGGATCCTATTTTCATTTCACCGGGACCGAGAATTATCAAGATCAGAGTAGAAGAACAGAAGTCTGAAGATTTCCTGAGAGTGTTCCAGTACACGCCATAATCAATTTTATTAAACGCCAGAGCACTTTTACTGGATGAAGAGGAATTAAGCGGCATCTTCACAACTGTTTACAGACGTCCACAGCCAGTCGAAGCTTTCGTCGACTCGGTAAAAAACAACCTATTTTAATTTCACTATATTTAGAGTAAATAATTTTGATTTGTAATACTTGAGTAACCTTAATTATGCATTTTACCTGGCCTTACTAATGGTTCCAAGAACTTTACGAACCCTGGGATAAGAACTATTTATTATTATTTTTCATTTGTATAAGTCTAAGGATTTGGATTGATTGATAATCGATATAATTCTGTGTGATCGATTTGATCATATTGTTATTTTGGAAATCACGGGTACTGTGAATTAATAGATAAAATTAATAAAGGATCTTGATTGTATGAGGTTATATTTGAAGTTATTGCAGAATAGATACTATAAGTAGTGGTTGTAATAATTTACAATAAAAGGTTTATTCTAACCCGAGGAACAACTAACCTATAAGTACGCTTATTACAAGTGGCAGCGCTAAATACTCAGCTGGTGGAACGGGAGATCGAGGAACTAGCGCGTTTTCAGTGCAAACTTTGAATAGAATTTCCTGACGTCGAGTGACTAGGGTTGACAAGAATATTCATTACATTCAGTTAATACACGATACATATCGTTAATATTACCCAACCACTGAATACTAAGTTAGATCTATATCATAGTACGATTATAAGTTAAAAACAAACATTATTATAATTATATTTGTCTAATAACATATTTTCAGGAGGTTTCATCGGTCACAACAGAAAGACATATTCATTAATAAATAAATAATTAAAAACGCAGAGAAAGCTTTACGTTACAAATTGGCCCAAACCAAAGTGGGACTGGACTGAACCCCAGTATACACACTCACATATTTGTAAACGTTGTATTCCAAATTGGAATCCAACAGTGGTGCTTCCACACATCTTCATATAAGTAAATAAAACAAAATATCGTAACTCGTTATATTTCAAATTGGCGAACCCAACAGTGGGGCTTAAGATCAGAATAAACAGATAACCGGTTAATATTTCAAATTGACGACTCCAACGTGGGGCTGAATTAAGAAGAACTCCCTACAGAAAAGATATATTACAAATTGACGCTCACAACGTGGGGCATCATCGTCTTCTCTTAACACTGTCTAACATTCTATTTATTACAACGTTTTTCTCTGAGTGTGGTTCCTGCTGTACGTTTCGCATGTTATTCACAGCTGTGTGTTGCTTTACACTGTGCGCTGGTGGTGTGAAATTTTGCCGATAATTATCACGATTTTGGGTATCATCACGTTCTCGTGCTTTATCACTACGTTCGTAATTATTGTGATAATTAATCCGTGTTTGTTGATAGTGTGGTGCTGTGTTACTCTTGTTAATATTTTGTGATTGAGTGACAAGTACCGTATTAAGAATTGTTCAATCGTTTTGATACCCTGTGTATATACAGCTAATTGGGTATCTCTGTGGAAATGGTAAGACAACTTAGACTATTTCATATTCAGAAAATTTTGGTTTTAAATGTTTTACACGTTTGATTTGCGTATTGTTCAATACTCTGTTGTCCTTGTGCATTGAATTTTCCATACTCGAGTTGATCCCTCACCTGTCGTTGGGTATGCACGTTCCAGTATCTGTTTTCGAATGCCTCACAAAACTGCTGATGTGTACTGACGTTATCTCTTATAATAGAATACCATTGACTGGCTGAATCTTTAAGATATCGCGTGACGAAGTCTATCTTTTCGTCATCATTTATTGCACTGCCAATCTCCTCTATTTCCTTCTCCACTCTAGCTAGGAATTCCATACTGTTCTCCCATTTTCCACCTGAGAATTTAAGTCTGGTCCTTTCTTCCATTGGTGTAGGAAACATGGTCATTTGATTCTGTCGTCTTCTCAACTCACTTCGTAGCTGGTTCATGTCCTCTTGGATTTCTTCTTTCATATGTGAGATGTCCCCCGAATGGTCCTTTGTAGTTTCTTCAATTCTATTTTCAATGACTACAGTACGCGTTTCTATGTCTCTAAGTTTACTGGTATTTGCTTGCGACATATTACTAACAGTTTGAATTTTATCATCCTGCTCTCGCATCATAGTAGTTAAAGTATCATTTAAACTTTCATTTATTTGTTTATGCGATTCTTTTAGATCTTTCCTCCACTCGAGACGTAATTCTTTTTGTTTATTTTCAATCCGTACAACTTGTTCATGTAAGGCTTGTTTAAAATTATTCTCTAGAATGTCAATACGTAAATTAGTATCAACAATTTTTTCTGTTAATTCTTCTAACTCTCCGTGATTTTAATGGTGTCCTGTTTAAAATTTTCAGCTGTTGTTCAAGTTTATTTTCTAAACTTTCTGTTTGGTTCTTATTAAATTCTTTTAATTCATTTATTCTAGCATTTAAATTTTCTGTCTGTGTATTTAAATTTTCTGTCTGTTTTGTGCTTAATTCATCGACCCAGGCACGCATCATTGTCTGAAATGCCTCAATGTCTACATTTCCTGGAGTCGTCATGTTGAATTACGTATTTTGTATTTAAATATTTATTTATAATTTATGATTATTAGTGAACCGTATGCAAGCTTTTATTTATTTATTGTTGAACTGTTATTATTTATTTATTTTTATTTACTCATGTTACACTTACACCTGTTTATTTTGTTGAGCGCCAGTTGTGTTTTAGTACACAACAATTAACATAACATACAGTTGCCGGTAATGTTTACTATAAATAATTATTACATATAATATTAGTTATATCATATAACTCATCAAACATTGGTAATCATAGAGCATACATTAATTATTAAATGTAGGCGTTTCGCATCCCACGTTCATGGGCGACATTTTATACAACAAATTTATTATATATAATTTAAATTTGTGGAGCCCCACGATCTTGGAGTGTCATTTTATATACAACGATACGATGTTATTAAATGTAAGCGTGTCATGCCATACATCAAGGGCGACAAAAAAAGTAACAAATTATTTTTCTGTGCAAATTAATTGGTACATTAATTGAACTCATACACTTTATATAACATTACTAACAACATGTACGTGTATTTGGGGTTCAGGTGTAAATATAATAAGAGTATTTTTATTATCAATATTAAAAACTCATATTTATTATTTTTTCATTATTAAAATTAGTCATAAACATCATTAATTTGTCGGTCACGATATTGCTCATTATTTAATGTTTATATCTTACGATATGCAATATTACACATATTTAAAAACATTCTTATATCTAAACATGTTAATCTTATATATAAACATGTTAAATAATTTTTATTAATTTATTATAAAATTAAAATATTCTTATATTGAAATAAATTGTCTTATCTCAGATCTGACCTCTACTCGCTCAGTCTATACCAATGTTTTGACTTCAATTTAACTTTATATTAATTTCTTGTAGACTGGCTTTTGTTTTAATATTCAACTTTAAATTAATCTTTCTATACTTCAAATATCTAATTACTTTACTATTTATTTTGATAATAAACTCTACACTCTTTACTATAATTCTCTTTCATTTATTACTGCTTTTATGTACATGCGATCGCTCATTGTTACGACTAAACATTTATTTACATTTTAACATATTATTACTAAATATAAACTTTCTTTGTTTCATTTGAATTATGCAAGATATCCGGGCTGTTTGGCCGTGGTCCCTGGTTTAAAACAAAACCAAACGTTTCTGCAGCACCACTGGCTGCCATCATCAGTGGTATAAAATTTCTGCACTTTGGGTGTCTACGTGCAGGCCCACAGTACTGTGCTATAGACTATACCACAGTACTGTGGGCCTGCACGTAGACACCCAAAGTGCAGAAATTTTATACTACTGATGATGGCAGCCAGTGGTGCTGCCGAAACGTTTGGTTTTGTTTTAAACCAGGGGCCACGGCCAAACAGCCCGGATATCTTGCATAATTCAAATTTCTTTGTTTCAATTTACTGTCTTTTGAAATCGTCTTTATGAGCTCTTTTGTTTTTATAAATCATTTAAAATGCATTAAGCATGTCACCTCGATTTCTGATGATCTTACGACTGTTGTCCAGGGTCCAGCGTTGTCTAGAGTTAATTTTCCATTCCTCTTGTCCTGGCGTGGTCCTGGATACGTCTAGGGTCCAGCGTCGATCTACGGCAGCTTCCCTGGATACGTCTAGATTTCAGCATCGATCTACGGCTTCCCTGGATACGTCTAGAGTCCAGCGTCGATCCACAGCATATTTCCTGGATATACGGTACTCTTGATAGACTAACTATTGCTGTATTTACTTTTCCTGTAATATTGTCGTGACTTTAATAAACGTCATTTCGTTTGTTACTGTGACTTATAAAAAATATAAACTGTTTTGCCGACGGACAGCATGTCCAGCTGCAACTGAGTCTTGAAATGAAGAGAAGGGTTTTTGGTCGATCCCTTAATTTATACCCTCTCGAGATTCCGCACTGGTTGGCTCCAAAATCGTCCTGTCGATACCTGCGTATCTTGTGACAGCCCCCACTACCGAAACTTTCATCTATTTGCAATTATTAGCAAATAGCACTGTTTTGCACAGAATCGAGAGAGCACAAATCGTAGCTACTTCGATTAATCACTCCCTATATTAATTTGAGCGTCTTAGGGTAATTTTCATATTTTTTAGCACGTTTATTTTGCACTGTCTTTGCATAACGTGTTCTATTAACGTCATCTTTTCACTGGGGATAACTATAATTTTTACCCACACTTTGGTGCCTTTGGTTTGATCATACATTAATTAGTTTTCTCACAGTGAATTAAAACAATTATTTTATTAATTACTTGAGGCGGGTTGCTGAGTTTCCTGTCTATGCCTGCTTCACTCACACACACAAGATACACATGTAACACACATACAATTGAGCAGGTGTTCACTGCGTGTCGGAACAGGTTAATCGCTACCCTAATTTAACAATGAAATATTTCTGCAATCTCAGACCTGTCCATTTACCCGTAACTTATACAAATTATACAAAATTTACATTTATTTAAATTAATGCCTAATATAGCTATGGCTGTATCGTTGCAATATATATAGTTACAACACAAAAAGCTGCCCCAATACCAGAGAAAAAACTATAATGAATTAACTATATTAAACTAATGAAAATAAAACCACTATGACGAGACAAATGACTATGACCCAACCCAAGTGATTGACCCAATAAAGAAAAGAAAATGAGAAGGTATAAACTCAAATAATGATGAAAAAGGCACAAACAAATAATAAATGTAAATAAAATGAGAAGGTATAAACTCAAAAGTCATTTTTCAAAAAATGTATGTGTATGTGTCTGTCTGTGTGTCTATCTGTGTGTCTATCTGTGTGTCTGTAGGTTTTTTAAATGGCAAACGATAACAACCGCAAATTTAAACAGAATCAAATAATTTTTTGCATACAGTCCTGATTTGTAGAGTACTCAAGATGTGTTGTTTTTGGTGAAGATCGGTTAAGTGAAGGGGGTAGTTTACCAGCAACATTTTTTTTTATCAAGGGTAATTTTTTTTTATGGCAATCGATAACAGCCACAAATTTAAACAGAATCAAATAATGTTTCGCAAACAGCCCTGAATATTAGAGTTCTCAAGGGTTTTTGTTTTTGGTGAAGATCGGTTAAGGGAAAGGGGCAGTTTACCAGCAACGTTTTTTTTAATCAAGGGTAATTTTTTGTTTTGGCAAACGATAACAGCCGCAAATTCACACAGAATGAAATAATGTTTTGCATACAGACCTGAGTTTTAGAGTGCTCAAGACCTCTTGGTTTTGGTGAAGATCGGTTAAGCCAAAGGGGTAGTTTACCTGCAACATTTTATGTTAACAAGGGTATTTTCTATGGCAAACGATAACAGCTGCAAATCCAAACAGAATCAACAACTTTTTTGCATACCTTTTTGAATTATACAGAACTAAAGGATTGTTGATTTTGTTGAAGATCGATTAAGGGAAAGGGGTAGTTTACCAGCAACGTTTTATGTTTTAACAAGAGTAATTTTTTATATGATGAACGATAACTGCCGTAAGTTCAAAGAGAATCAAATAATGTTTTGCATACAGACCTGAATTGTAGAGTTCTCAAGACCTATTGTTTTTGGCAGGGGCGGCTCGATCTTTGGGCGCTAAGGCGCCCACCCCCCAGTTTAAATCATATCATTAAAAAATCCATTATCACTACTTGTGGAAAGTCATTGTATCTTTCTTTAATACTTCAGACAAGAAAATGTTTTCGTGTTATGTAATAGCAGAAATGTTTTCGGAACAGCATGCATCAGGCGCTATGACCATCTGACTATTTCTCCATTGCCCCACTCGGTCCAAAGTTGAGTGAATTCGTAAGCTTATAGGCAGGAGTTATGCTGTCAACAGGCGCGACTGCTGGCGCGCCACGTTGATCAGAAAGTGGTATGATTTACTCAGTACAACTAATCGCAGACTATTGATACAATATGGGATTTGCTCTTTTTAGTGTTTAGAGTTTGTCTGGTGTGGTTAATTCAGTGGGGGCATTTGTTTAGGTTTTGAGTTTTGTCAAGATTTACTCTAAATCAAAAATTGAACTAAAGTCATTAGGTAGGCCAACTCCTGAATTCTGCATGATGCAAACAGAAAATAAAAAAGTGAGAATCGTGTTTTCAGAAGGCAATTGATTTCAAAAGATGCATACCAAAAAAAAATGACTGGATCTGTGACTGTGACATTCAGAAATCTTTGCTTTGATTTCCATGTATTTTATTTTCTCCAAGAGACAGTGGTGATTGCTTATGGAATGTAAAAAGGGTTAATGATATACAGCATCTTACAGAAAAATTAAGAAGCATGAAATATCCGTCAATCACACGCATAGTGTTGTTGATCTTTCTTTGTTAGGTAAAGTAAACATACTGTCTAGTCTGGACTCACAATTTAGACAAAACATTGAAAAGCACAATCTTCAAGTCAGCAAAAACAAGCATATTTTAAATCGGCTGATTTCGTGTGTCAAATTCTGTACTGTTTTTGAGTTGCCTCTAAGAGGTCATGACGACTCAGCATCGTCTACAAATCCGGGGGTATACAAAGGTTTAATTAATTTTACTGCAGAGCTAGATTCTATAATGAAAGACCATTTAGAATCGGCAACTGTATTCAAAGGTACATCGAAAATAATACAGAATTATATATTGGACTATATGTTTAGTGTCTGGAATAGAAAAGTATACAAGCTTCTGAATTTGTGGCAATCGAATGTAACGAGACAACTGATGTGACAAACCACGGTCAAATGATATTAGTTTTTAGGTAGGGTGTACATGTTTAAGGGGTCGATGTAAGAAAGGTTTTGGGGATTTCTCAGTCCTGAAGGTAAATGTGCAGAAACCTTAGCAAAGTGCATAATGGATAACATCAATCCTCTTCTGCACACATCAAAGTACAAGTTAATAGCTCAGACTTATAATGGTGCTAATGTTATGTGTGGTTCTGTTGGATGTGTACAGGCAAAAATTGGAGAAGTGTATCTGTTCACATATTTTGTACACTGTTACGCTCAACAATTTAATTTGCTGTTAGAAAAAGGAACAAGTGTAAACAACAGAGTTTTTTTCTCAAATCTGTCTACCATTCCATCAATTTTTTTCACACTCATCTCTACAAACGAACATTTTGGAGGAAGTAGTGCACCCCAGATTACCCAGAGTTTCTATAACAAGATGGAATTACAAATTTCGCACAGTCAACGTTGTGTACAAAAACCGATATAAGTTGGAAGAATGTTTCAAAGTTCTTGAAGAAAAGTGTACAAACAAACAAACAAACACAGTTAACGAGGCAAGTGGTCACAGAAGGACCAAAGGACCAAAATTTCATGTGCTGGCTAACTTTTTTCTATAGAATCTATCTCATGTGGACATACTGTACCAACAACTACAGAGTAGGAACAAAGACAGTGTAATGTGCCAAAGTGACATAGGAAAATAAATGAGATGCAGAGAGGGAGAAAATAAATGAAATAGAAACACAAATAAATGAGGAGTTTCCTGAGAACCAAGAAAATGAGCGATAATGTTGGATGCAGCAGTAGAATTGGGGATGCGAAAGAAGTATGTGAAATCATTATCACTCACGTAAAAGATAGATTTACTTACACGGGTCACTTAGAAGCAGCTTCATTGCATCCAATGACTTATTTCCACTTTTTTCTATAAACTTTCCGGAAGAAAAATTCATACGAGTGATTCAGCATTACCCTTTCTTACAAGAAACAAACGTGGTAGTGAATTGGAACTATATACAGATGGCATGATATTAATTTTAAAGGCGCAATAAAACTTCTTAATTTTATAAAACAAAACAATCTTACATCAGTTTTAAAAGAAGTGTTGAAACTTCTAAAAATGATCATAACTACCCCCGTGACAACTACCGAACCTGACGCTGCTTTTCGACTCTGAAAAGGCTAAGACTTTCTTGAGAAATACAATGAAAAACGATAGACTGAATGTCCTTGCGATGTTATCTATCAACAAGGAACTTGTTAAAGAAATAAAGGACTTTGATGATATAGTGCAAGAAAAGTTTGTTAATTTACAGGAGAGGCAAATGGACACTGTATAGGCCTATAGATAAATGATCTGTTTAAAGTATAGATATCATAAAAATAATATAGTTTGAATATAGTGTATTACTTTTTTTGTGGACACAGAATAGATATTTTTGTGGATACTTTCGACAGTTTGTGGTTATGTTTATTAATAAAACTGCTGACTGTCTACAATGCCTTACAATATTTTAAGTGAGTTCAAATTTTTAAATTATCTTTGCTTGCTAGAAGTGTTACTATTCTTGTTTTATTAATGAATTATGTGATCAAAAATTGTCGACATTTCTAATGTGCATTAAATTCAATATTGATAATTAATTAAGAAGCCAAAAGGACGTGCCCTCCAGCCTCTTAAGTCGCGAGCCGCCACTGGAGAAAGGGGTAGTTTACCAGCAACGTTTTATGTTTTAACAAGGGTATTTTCTATGGCAAATGATAAGAGCCGCAAATTCAAACAGAATCAAATAATTTTTTGCATACATCCCTGAATTGTAGAGTACTCTAGACCTGTGGGTTTTGGTGAAGATCGGTTAAGGGAAAGGGGTAGTTTACCTGCAACTTTTTTTTATCAAGGGTAATTTTTTTCTATACCAAACAATAACAGCCGCAAAAGTCAAACATAATCAAATAATTTTTTGCATCCAACTCTGAATTTCAGAGTTATCAAGACCTATTGTTTTTGGTGAAGATCGGTTAAGGGAAAGGGGTAGTTTACCTGCAACATTTTATGTTGTAACAAGAGAAATGTTTCCATGGCGAACGATAAGTGCCGCATATTCAAACAGAATCAAATATTTTTTTGCATGCATCCCTGAATTGTAGAGGACTGAAGGCCTATTGATTTTGGTGAAGATCGGTTAAGAAAAAGGGGTAGTTTACCTGCAACGTTTTATGTTTTAACAAGAGTAAAGTACTTAATTTTGATAAATAAAGTATCCTGATAAGAAGCTCATAATAATCCACTGTAGAAACTTCGATGAATATCTATAAATGAGGAGGTTAGGTGAACGGGGTAGGGGTAATTTTCTATTAATGAAAATTTTAGTCGAAAGGGGAGGGGAGAATTTTTTATTTGTGAACTACGTTATCGGCAACAAAGAAGTAGTTTTTTGTTAAAATAACTTCCCAGGCTGTTTAGCCGTAGTCCAATGTTTTATGCAAAACCAGACGTTTCCGCAGTGCCATCGACTGCCTTCATCAGTGAAAATTGAGTGCGATAACGTGTGGTGGTATACATTAGTGACCACAGTACTGTGGTTAAGGCAGAAGCAATAAGTGGAAAGAAGTAGTTTCTATGGAAACATTTCATTTTGTAAATGATTTTAAATATAAATCTTAGAACATGGAAGTCATGTATGGTTCTCCATACCGATATTTTTATTTTTATGACAAATGATAACTGCCGCATATTCAAAGAGAATCAAATAACTTTTTGCATACATTCCTGAAGTTGTAAGTACTCAAGGTCTGTTGATTTTGGTGAAGATCGGTTAAGGGAAAGGGGTAGTTTACCTGCAACGTTTTATGTGATAACAAGATTAATTTTACTTCCATGTTCCATAAGGAAATGGAAATACGGTGATGGCAAAAAAAATCGTGTTCAAGATTATTGCAGATTATGATTGTACTAACCCTCAAAACATGAAAAAAATCATTTTTCGAAAAGTGTCTGTGTGTCTATAGATTTTTTTCTATGGCAAACGATAACAGCCGCAAATTCAAACAGAATCAAATAATGTTTTGCATACAGACCTAAATTGTAGAGTTCTCAAGACCTATTGTTTTTGGTGAAGATCGGTTAAGGGAAAGGGGTAGTTTACCTGCAGCGATGTATGTTTTAACAAGGGTATTTTATATGGCAAACGATAACAGCCGCAAATTCACACATAATCAAATAATTTTTTGCATACAACTCCGAATTGTTGAGTTCTCAAGACCTGTTGTTTTTGGTGAAGATCGGTTAAGCGAAAGGGGTAGTTTACCTGCTACGTTTTTTGTTTTAATAAGGGTATTTTCTATGGCAAACGATAACAGCCGCAAATTCAAACAGAATCAAATAATGTTATGCACACAGACTGAATTGTAGAGTTCTCAAGACCTATTTTTTTTTTTTGAAGATCGGGTTAAGGAAAGGGGTAGTTTACCGGCAACGTTTTATGTTTTAACATGGGTAATTTTTTCTATGACGAATGGTAACTGCCGTACATTCAATCAGAATCAAATACTGGTTTGCATACCTTCCTGAGCTGTAGATAGCTCAATGTCTGTTGATTTTGGTGAAGATCGGTTAAGGGAAAGGGGTAGTTTACCTGCAACATTTTATGTTTTAACAACGGTAATTTTTTCTATGGCAAACGATAACTGCCGCACATTCAAACAGAATCAAATATTTTTTTCATACGTTCCTCAATTGTAAAAGACTGAAGGCCTGTTGATTTTGGTGAAGATCGGTTAATGGAAAGGGGTAGTATACCTGCCACATTTTATGTTTTAACCAGAGTAATTGTTTCAATGACGAACTATAACTGCCGCACATTTAAACAGAATCAAATAATGTTTTGCATACAGACCTAAATTGTAGAGTTCTCAAGACCTATTGTTTTTGGTGAAGATCGGTTAAGGGAAAGGGGTAGTTTACCTGCAGCGATGTATGTTTTAACAAGGGTATTTTATATGGCAAACGATAACAGCCGCAAATTCACACATAATCAAATAATTTTTTGCATACAACTCCGAATTGTTGAGTTCTCAAGACCTGTTGTTTTTGGTGAAGATCGGTTAAGCGAAAGGGGTAGTTTACCTGCTACGTTTTTTGTTTTAATAAGGGTATTTTCTATGGCAAACGATAACAGCCGCAAATTCAAACAGAATCAAATAATGTTATGCACACAGACTGAATTGTAGAGTTCTCAAGACCTATTTTTTTTTTTTGAAGATCGGGTTAAGGAAAGGGGTAGTTTACCGGCAACGTTTTATGTTTTAACATGGGTAATTTTTTCTATGACGAATGGTAACTGCCGTACATTCAATCAGAATCAAATACTGGTTTGCATACCTTCCTGAGCTGTAGATAGCTCAATGTCTGTTGATTTTGGTGAAGATCGGTTAAGGGAAAGGGGTAGTTTACCTGCAACATTTTATGTTTTAACAACGGTAATTTTTTCTATGGCAAACGATAACTGCCGCACATTCAAACAGAATCAAATATTTTTTTCATACGTTCCTCAATTGTAAAAGACTGAAGGCCTGTTGATTTTGGTGAAGATCGGTTAATGGAAAGGGGTAGTATACCTGCCACATTTTATGTTTTAACCAGAGTAATTGTTTCAATGACGAACTATAACTGCCGCACATTTAAACAGAATCAAATAATTTTGTGCATACCTTCCTAAATTGTAGATAACTCAAGGTCTGTTGATTTTGTTGAAGATCGCTTAAGGGAAAGGGGTAGTTTACCAGCAACATTTTATGTTTTATCAAGAGAACGTTTTCATGAAGAATGATAACTGCCGTAAATTAAAACAGAATCAAATAATTTTTTACATATGTCCCTGATTTGTAGAGGACTCAAGGCCTGTAGATTTTTGTGAAGATCGGTTAAGGGAAAGGGGTAGTTTACTTGCCACTTTTAATGTTTTAACAAGAGTAATTGTTTTTATAACGATCGATAACTGCCACACATGCAAACAGAATCAAATAATGTTTTGCATGCATCCCTGAATTGCAGAGGACTCAAGATATTATTATGTTGATTTTGGTGAAGATCAGTTAAGAGAAAGGTATAGTTTACCTGCAACGTTTTATGTGATAACAAGGTTAATTTTTCCTATGACGAACGATTACTGCCGTAGATTTAAACATTCAAACATAATCAACTAATGTTTTGCATACTTCCCTACATTGTAGTGATCTCAAGGTCTGTTGATTTTGGTGAAGATCGGTTAAGGGAAATGGGTAGTTTACCTGCAACATTTTATGTTGTAACAAGAGAAATTGTATCATGATGAACGATAACTGCCGTGAATTCAAACAGAATCAAATAATTTTTTACATATGTGCCTGAGTTGTAGAGGACTCAAGGCTTATTGATTTTGGTGAAGATCGGTTTGGGGGAAAGGGTAGTTTACCCGCAACATTTTTTATTTTAACAAGGGTATTTTCTATGGCAAACGGTAACTGCCGCAAATTCATACAAAATCAAATAATGTTTTGCATACAGGCCTGAATTGTAGACTTCTCAAGACCTGTTGTTTTGGTTGAAGATCGGGTTAAGGAAAGGGGTAGTTTACCTGCAACGTTTTTTATTTTAACAAGGGTATTTTCTATGGCAAACGGTAACTGCCGCAAATTCATACAAAATCAAATAATGTTTTGCATACAGGCCTGAATTGTAGACTTCTCAAGACCTGTTGTTTTGGTTGAAGATCGGGTTAAGGAAAGGGGTAGTTTACCTGCAACATTTTATGTTTAAACATGGGTAATTTTTTCTATGACGAATGATAACTGCCGTACATTCAATCAGAATCAAATACTGGTTTGCATACCTTCCTGAGCTGTAGAGAGCTCAATGTCTGTTGATTTTGGTGAAGATCGGTTAATGGAAAGGGGTAGTTTACCAGCCACATTTTATGTTTTAACCAGAGTAATTGTTTCTGTGACGAACGATAACTGCCGCACATTTAAACAGAATTAAATAATATTGTGCATACCTTCCTCAATTGTAGATATCTCAAGGCCTGTTGATTTTGTTGAAGATCGCTTAAGGGAAAGGGATAGTTTACCTGCAACATTTTATGTTGTAACAAGAGAACGTTTTACATGAAGAACAATAACTGCCGTAAATTCAAACAGAATCAAATAATTTTTACATATGTGCCTGGGTTGTAGAGTACTCAAGGCCTAGTTATTTTGGTGAAGATCGGTTAAGGGAAAGGGGTAGTTTACGTTCCACCTTTAATCTTTTAAGAAGAGTAATTGTTTCTATGACGAACGATAACTGCCACACATTCAAACAGAATCAAATAATATTTTGCATGCATCCCTGAATTGTAGAGGACTCAAGAACTTTTGATTTTGGTGAAGATCAGTTAAGAGAAAGGGGTAGTTTACCTGCAACGTTTTATGTGATAACAAGGTTAATTTTTTCTATGACGAACGATAACTGCCATAAATTCAAACAGAATCAAATAATTTTTGTACATATGTGCATGAGTTGTAAAGGACTCAAAGCTTATTGATTTTGGTGAAGATCGGTTACGGGGAAAGGGTAGTTTACCTGAAACATTTTTTGTTGTAACAAGAGTAAAGTACTTAATTTTGATAAAGTATCCTGATAAGAATATCTTAATAATCCACTGTAGAAACGTAAATGAAATATCTATAAATGAAGAGGCTAGTTGAACGGTGTGGGGGTAATTTTCTATAAATGAAAATTATAGTTGAAGGGGGAGGGGATAATTTTTTATATATGTACTACGTTATCGGCAACAAAGAAGTAGTTTGTTGTTAAAATTCCTTCCCGTCCTGTTTGGCCGTAGACCAAAGTTTTCTGCAAAACCAGACGTTTCGGCAGTGCCGTCGACTGCCATCATCATTGAAAATCGAGTGCGATAACGTGTGGTGGTATACGTTAGTGACCACAGTACTGTGGTTAAGGCTGAAGCAATAAGTGGAAAGAAGTAGTTTCTATGGAAACATTTCATTTCGTAAATGATTTTAATTATAAATCTTAGAACATGGAAGTCATGTATGGTTCTCCATACCGATATTTTCTATGACGAACGATAACTGCCGTAAATTCAAACATAATCAAATAAGTTTTTGCACAGTTCCCTAAATTTTAGAGAACTCAAGGTCTGTTGATTTTGGTGAAGATCGGTTAAGGGAAAGGGGTAGTTTACCGGCAACGTTTTATGTGATAACAAGATTAATTTTACTTCCATGTTCCATAAGGAAATGGAAATACGGTGATGGCAAAAAAAATCGTGTTCAAGATTATTGCAGATTATGATTGTACTAACCCTCAAAACATGAAAAAAATCATTTTTCGAAAAGTGTCTGTGTGTCTATAGATTTTTTTTCTATGGCAAACGATAACAGCCGCAAATTCAAACAGAATCAAATAATGTTTTGCATACAGACCTAAATTGTAGAGTTCTCAAGACCTATTGTTTTTGGTGAAGATCGGTTAAGGGAAAGGGGTAGTTTACCTGCAGCGATGTATGTTTTAACAAGGGTATTTTATATGGCAAACGATAACAGCCGTAAATTCACACATAATCAAATAATTTTTTGCATACAACTCCGAATTGTTGAGTTCTCAAGACCTGTTGTTTTTGGTGAAGATCGGTTAAGCGAAAGGGGTAGTTTACCTGCTACGTTTTTTGTTTTAATAAGGGTATTTTCTATGGCAAACGATAACAGCCGCAAATTCAAACAGAATCAAATAATGTTATGCACACAGACTGAATTGTAGAGTTCTCAAGACCTACTTTTTTTTGTTGAAGATCGGGTTAAGGAAAGGGGTAGTTTACCGGCAACGTTTTATGTTTTAACATGGGTAATTTTTTCTATGACGAATGGTAACTGCCGTACATTCAATCAGAATCAAATACTGGTTTGCATACCTTCCTGAGCTGTAGATAGCTCAATGTCTGTTGATTTTGGTGAAGATCGGTTAAGGGAAAGGGGTAGTTTACCTGCAACATTTTATGTTTTAACAACGGTAATTTTTTCTATGGCAAACGATAACTGCCGCACATTCAAACAGAATCAAATATTTTTTTCATACGTTCCTCAATTGTAAAAGACTGAAGGCCTGTTGATTTTGGTGAAGATCGGTTAATGGAAAGGGGTAGTATACCTGCCACATTTTATGTTTTAACCAGAGTAATTGTTTCAATGACGAACTATAACTGCCGCACATTTAAACAGAATCAAATAATTTTGTGCATACCTTCCTAAATTGTAGATAACTCAAGGTCTGTTGATTTTGTTGAAGATCGCTTAAGGGAAAGGGGTAGTTTACCAGCAACATTTTATGTTTTATCAAGAGAACGTTTTCATGAAGAATGATAACTGCCGTAAATTAAAACAGAATCAAATAATTTTTTTCATATGTCCCTGATTTGTAGAGGACTCAAGGCCTGTAGATTTTTGTGAAGATCGGTTAAGGGAAAGGGGTAGTTTACTTGCCACTTTTAATGTTTTAACAAGAGTAATTGTTTTTATAACGATCGATAACTGCCGCACATGCAAACAGAATCAAATAATGTTTTGCATGCATCCCTGAATTGCAGAGGACTCAAGATATTATTATGTTGATTTTGGTGAAGATCAGTTAAGAGAAAGGTATAGTTTACCTGCAACGTTTTATGTGATAACAAGGTTAATTTTTCCTATGACGAACGATTACTGCCGTAGATTTAAACATTCAAACATAATCAACTAATGTTTTGCATACTTCCCTACATTGTAGTGATCTCAAGGTCTGTTGATTTTGGTGAAGATCGGTTAAGGGAAATGGGTAGTTTACCTGCAACATTTTATGTTGTAACAAGAGAAATTGTATCATGATGAACGATAACTGCCGTGAATTCAAACAGAATCAAATAATTTTTTACATATGTGCCTGAGTTGTAGAGGACTCAAGGCTTATTGATTTTGGTGAAGATCGGTTTGGGGGAAAGGGTAGTTTACCCGCAACATTTTATGTTTTATCAAGGGTATTTCCTATGGCAAACGATTTAACAGCCGCAAATTCAAACATAATCAAATAATTTTTTGCATGCAACTCTGAATTGTAGAGTTCTCAAGACCAATTGTTTTTGGTGAAGATCGGTTTAGGAAAAGGGGTAGTTTACCTGCAACGTTTTTTATTTTAACAAGGGTATTTTCTATGGCAAACGGTAACTGCCGCAAATTCATACAAAATCAAATAATGTTTTGCATACAGGCCTGAATTGTAGACTTCTCAAGACCTGTTGTTTTGGTTGAAGATCGGGTTAAGGAAAGGGGTAGTTTACCTGCAACATTTTATGTTTAAACATGGGTAATTTTTTCTATGACGAATGATAACTGCCGTACATTCAATCAGAATCAAATACTGGTTTGCATACCTTCCTGAGCTGTAGAGAGCTCAATGTCTGTTGATTTTGGTGAAGATCGGTTAATGGAAAGGGGTAGTTTACCAGCCACATTTTATGTTTTAACCAGAGTAATTGTTTCTGTGACGAACGATAACTGCCGCACATTTAAACAGAATTAAATAATATTGTGCATACCTTCCTCAATTGTAGATATCTCAAGGCCTGTTGATTTTGTTGAAGATCGCTTAAGGGAAAGGGATAGTTTACCTGCAACATTTTATGTTGTAACAAGAGAACGTTTTACATGAAGAACAATAACTGCCGTAAATTCAAACAGAATCAAATAATTTTTACATATGTGCCTGGGTTGTAGAGTACTCAAGGCCTAGTTATTTTGGTGAAGATCGGTTAAGGGAAAGGGGTAGTTTACGTTCCACCTTTAATCTTTTAAGAAGAGTAATTGTTTCTATGACGAACGATAACTGCCACACATTCAAACAGAATCAAATAATATTTTGCATGCATCCCTGAATTGTAGAGGACTCAAGAACTTTTGATTTTGGTGAAGATCAGTTAAGAGAAAGGGGTAGTTTACCTGCAACGTTTTATGTGATAACAAGGTTAATTTTTTCTATGACGAACGATAACTGCCATAAATTCAAACAGAATCAAATAATTTTTGTACATATGTGCATGAGTTGTAAAGGACTCAAAGCTTATTGATTTTGGTGAAGATCGGTTACGGGGAAAGGGTAGTTTACCTGAAACATTTTTTGTTGTAACAAGAGTAAAGTACTTAATTTTGATAAAGTATCCTGATAAGAATATCTTAATAATCCACTGTAGAAACGTAAATGAAATATCTATAAATGAAGAGGCTAGTTGAACGGTGTGGGGGTAATTTTCTATAAATGAAAATTATAGTTGAAGGGGGAGGGGATAATTTTTTATATATGTACTACGTTATCGGCAACAAAGAAGTAGTTTGTTGTTAAAATTCCTTCCCGTCCTGTTTGGCCGTAGACCAAAGTTTTCTGCAAACCCAGACGTTTCGGCAGTGCCGTCGACTGCCATCATCATTGAAAATCGAGTGCGATAACGTGTGGTGGTATACGTTAGTGACCACAGTACTGTGGTTAAGGCTGAAGCAATAAGTGGAAAGAAGTAGTTTCTATGGAAACATTTCATTTCGTAAATGATTTTAATTATAAATCTTAGAACATGGAAGTCATGTATGGTTCTCCATACCGATATTTTCTATGACGAACGATAACTGCCGTAAATTCAAACATAATCAAATAAGTTTTTGCACAGTTCCCTAAATTTTAGAGAACTCAAGGTCTGTTGATTTTGGTGAAGATCGGTTAAGGGAAAGGGCTAGTTTACCTGCAACGTTTTATGTGATAACAAGATTAATTTTACTTCCATGTTCCATAAGGAAATGGAAATACGGTGATGGCAAAAAAAATCGTGTTCAAGATTATTGCAGATTATGATTGTACTAACCCTCAAAACATGAAAAAAATCATTTTTCGAAAAGTGTCTGTGTGTCTATAGATTTTTTTTCTATGGCAAACGATAACAGCCGCAAATTCAAACAGAATCAAATAATGTTTTGCATACAGACCTAAATTGTAGAGTTCTCAAGACCTATTGTTTTTGGTGAAGATCGGTTAAGGGAAAGGGGTAGTTTACCTGCAGCGATGTATGTTTTAACAAGGGTATTTTATATGGCAAACGATAACAGCCGTAAATTCACACATAATCAAATAATTTTTTGCATACAACTCCGAATTGTTGAGTTCTCAAGACCTGTTGTTTTTGGTGAAGATCGGTTAAGCGAAAGGGGTAGTTTACCTGCTACGTTTTTTGTTTTAATAAGGGTATTTTCTATGGCAAACGATAACAGCCGCAAATTCAAACAGAATCAAATAATGTTATGCACACAGACTGAATTGTAGAGTTCTCAAGACCTACTTTTTTTTGTTGAAGATCGGGTTAAGGAAAGGGGTAGTTTACCGGCAACGTTTTATGTTTTAACATGGGTAATTTTTTCTATGACGAATGGTAACTGCCGTACATTCAATCAGAATCAAATACTGGTTTGCATACCTTCCTGAGCTGTAGATAGCTCAATGTCTGTTGATTTTGGTGAAGATCGGTTAAGGGAAAGGGGTAGTTTACCTGCAACATTTTATGTTTTAACAACGGTAATTTTTTCTATGGCAAACGATAACTGCCGCACATTCAAACAGAATCAAATATTTTTTTCATACGTTCCTCAATTGTAAAAGACTGAAGGCCTGTTGATTTTGGTGAAGATCGGTTAATGGAAAGGGGTAGTATACCTGCCACATTTTATGTTTGCGATAACGTGAGGTGGTATACGTTAGTGACCACAGTACTGTGGTTAAGGCTGAAACAGTAAGTAGAAAGAAGTAGTTTCTGTGGAAATATTTCATTTCGAAAATGATTTTAAATATAAATCTTAAAACATGGACGTCATGTATGGTTCTCCATACCAATATTTTATTATTTTATTTATTTCTTCACCATTTATTCTAACCCACTGCATGCTTTCCCTTTTTATTAACATTATTCTTTTTTCATTACCCTTTTTTTTTATTCTTCATAATACTCTTCCCCAACCTACTGAATCTTGCCACTTTTTTAATATCATCTCACTGATCCCTTTGTGTCTCTGCACGTTTCCTTCCTAGTTTTTGTTATTTGTATGTACCCTATGTCACTGGAAAGTAACATATATTGAACATTAGTGTGAAACTAATGGAGTATTATGCTGACACCTTGTCCTTTTGTTTCTGTCCAGTCATTTTCATGTTCGTAAAATTATTTTTTGTTGTTAATAGTGAAAATTACTTCAACATTTTCTAAAAATTATATGCTTTTTTAAATTTAAGCATTAAAAAATTCAATTTTGGTGACGCCTTTTACCAGCCTCTTATTAAAATATCTTCTTCATTTTATGTTGTAAAGTGATACTGTGAAATTAAACAGTAAATGAACGTTACTTTACACATGATGAAGAATTAATATATTGTTCCATATCTGATTAGCCTACATGGATGGTAAACAGCTGCGTCATGTGTGCCCATCTCATCCATGCATGAGACCATAATTCTGACTCTTCCCATCAGCATGTATTTTTATAGTATTGATACAGCCAAGCTTTTATTTTTAGGGGAATAAATTAATTTAACACCTATAAGTTATTATTAATCACTTAGAACTATTAGTTCGTGTAAACAATAATTTGTGTTAAAAACTACATGAAATTATAGTTCAGAAGATAATTTAAGGATTCATGCACTGAATTAGAATGTCTTGTTGGCATAAATTGTTTAAATTTGTAAAGCAACTCCTACTCTCGTATTGACAGTAAATTCTGAAAAAACGCGCTTATTATCTTGTCCGAAGCGAGTCAAAGTTCACGGATAAGTCAAGGACTGCAATGTGCTTGTGGTGGAGGAAGACTATGTAATTTACGTGGCTGGGATTTCCTCAAACAGCCTGTCCTACAAGTGGCTGTGCCGTCCCGTGCGGTCTGTGTCAGTGTGAGTGCGTTCGTGCGAGTGTCAGTCCGTGGATCGGTCAGCTGTAATGCAACTACACATAGCTTTATGTCTGACAGGTACGTGCACGTTACACTGCTTAGAAACAAGTTTTTGTTTGTTTCTCAACAAAACTACTGAAGCAAAACAATTCAGTTGACTTTGAACAGAAGGAAGCGTTAAACAAAATTAATATTAACTTAATTGTAAGCCAACGCCAATAATTGTAAGCCAATATTCGCGTATAAAAAACTTTAGTCACACAAAAACTTACGCGTACTGTTCTTAAAAGTTTTATACAATTTTTTCCTTGTAAGTCGAAAACGTACACAAGCCCGCGCGCAATAAAAATTTACAATTTAAGCGATTTGATTCCTTCCTTGTTTTTTTTTCACTTTAAAAATAATGTAGGAATTTCCTATTAGTAAATATCACTATAATATTGACGACTCGGAACACAAAGTTTTTTATAAGTAAAAACGTAAAGTTTTACCTTACAGCCTTAACTTTACGTTTTTACTTATAAAAAACTTTGTGTTCCGAGTCGTCAATATTATAGTGATATTTAGTTAAGTAACGGACACGTCATGGACAACGAAATCCAAGAATTCCTATTAGTAATAACTACGTAACTGCATCTTTAAAAAAATGTTTATTAGCCTCTTATATTTGTCGGTTTACAGCCAATATTTGCTAATTCTAACTTAGGTCTGCATTTCACGGTTTGTATAAATAGTGTTCAAATGAAAATTCAAATTTTTACTGAAATGCAACACTTGGAATATGTTTTGCCGTTGAAATTTGAGTGGTTACTTCATCTTGAATTCGCTGTTTTACAACAGAGAATATGTAATACAAAAACTATGTGCCTGCTCAAAATAAATATGCTTTGTTTTGAGTAGTTTAAATGCTGAATTAAAGGGCGAAATCAAAGTAAGCACGTACAATTGTTCCATAAATTCGACAAAGTGCCCTAATGAAGTATTATGTACACAATATGAATGTAGTGAAATTATTTTTGTTGTTTACATACAACTTTTTTCAACGGAATAAGACAGGAGAATAAATATATGAAATTTCACAATATGTAAACTACATGTCGCATTTCAGTATTTGCAGTATTCTCGATAAGCGATTTAGAGCCTTTCAGCTTGTCTCCAGATCAGACACAATAACATTATACCTACCTACATTTCTACCCTTACCAAGGTTGTACACAGTTTCGTAAACAGTCTTTATCGCAGACTGCCTACCATTGTGGGCGGGGTCAACGTGTGAAATTTGTGAAGCCACGAACAAAAGTTTGTTAATAATGTAAATATATAAAACATTTGTAAAACAAATATAGTTATCACACGGTATCTGATTTTAAAGATATATAAATACATTGTTATATTTTGGTGATCTTTAGGAAAGGCGATGTCAGCGTCTCTGAAGAGATACAGAGATTTGCAACTTGTTAATTATGTTGTTTGAACGATGCTTAAACGCTATTGAGTTATATACAACGCCATTCAATATATATGTACAACTTACACAATACAACTTTATTCAGTATTTAACGAAGATATTTTTCTTCAAATATTGATAATTTTGTGTCTAACTGTCCTTGTTGTGTCGACCGGAAAAGAAGTAATTTAAAAATAGATGCTGTTAAAAATTAGGGTAACACAGATAAAATACTTGATTATGATAATGTTCGCTTGCTGCTCCTCACATGTAACTGTCGTTTTTAGACAAGTCAAAGATGGTAATTCACAAAGTTGATTAAAATTTGATTATGGCAGTATATGCGGCGCGACACCAGGCAAGCGTCATACGTAATATGTCTTCACTCGCCAATATTCCTTCTTTCCCCGATTTATTTTTTCGTCTTCACCTTTTTTTTATAATTACCGTTTGTAGGTAGGGATAAACTTTATCTGTATGCTTGATAGCCTTTAACACGTCTACTTTTTATAAGTATAACACTACCGACTCGGAACACAAAGTTTTATATTGATAAAAATGTAAAATTTTTACCTTATAGCCTGAACCAGTTTTCGCTTATTATAGGCTGACGAAGCTTATAATAAGCGAAACTAGTTATAATTAGTTAATCAACGGACACATCATGGACAACAAAATCCAAGAACGTCTACTTTGTTTTCTCTCTAGCCTATGTATTTTGTTTAATAGATTCATAATAAATGGTACGCCTTTACGTATAATAGACTATATAATACATTAAAATAATTATGTATTGTTTTAATAAATTTTTTATCTCTTTCGTGTTTATAATCCGTAGACTGCTGGATTCGTAACAATAATAATCTGATACATAATAATATACAGAATAATATATTCATATTGTGCTCCTGCCAGGTGTAAAACATATAGGCCGGAAACCAAACGGTTTTAAAAATTAAAATTTTTTTCTTGTAGTATTTCCACTAGCACAGAATGCAGATGAATAAGTTATTCCTTGTTATTAGGATACATAAATGATTAATTAAATATAATTATTATGTTTCATAGTATGATTGTAGGAAGTGAAAAATTAAACTACATTTCTGTTCCATAGGAAATAATATTTAATTAGAAATCTTGCTTACTACTGTTATGTTGTTCCACGATTAGGTCCCTTATAGACTCCGTCAGGTTTTAATCAGGGTTTAAAATTAATAAGGCAAAATTTAATTATAGAAGCTAACTAAACTGATGGCAGTGCGCGACTTAAGTAAAAATGGAACGTAATTAAAACACATTTCTTGAAATTGAGTGTGAAGTAAATACCTGCAGAACGGGAAACCACGAGGAAAGTTTAACGTACACGTCACTAATTTCGGGTATTCACATCCCCACTATTAACCACGGCCAGCTCAACCACAAAAGGTTCAATTGGCTGTCGAAGCGTTTGAATTCACAAACTCCGATGGTTTCCTTCAGATACTTTATACTTATTCCAAAGACACTAGCCAACATCCAGACGTTTATCGGTGACCACTGCCTTAAGATAGTAACGCTATTTCTCTCTATCTCTTGCACACGCGCGCGCGTTAATCTTCACGGAGTAGGCACATTGCCTGTTCCGTCTTCACAGTGGACTGGACTACAGACATTAACACAGGTACTGCCATCGTTGTATAAAGCTTTCAAATGACCTTGTGTGGCTAAATTACCTTATACAAAATTACTTACTAATGTTCATTAATCATGTTCATTCAATGCTCCGGAACGACACAGTACTCAAAACACAACTAAAGTTTCATATTATATTGTAATCTACATAGAAATTAAAAATATAAATAGATATTTGTAATTGTCACACACACACACACACACACACACACACACACACACACACACACACACACACACACACACACACACACACACGCGGGTACTATATTCAATACTGACATAAAGCTTGATAGTTCGAGGTAATCTCAGAAAATCTGAATTCAATCAAAAAATTAATTCACTAATCAGCAGCTTTAGACCCTCCTGAGTGAGCATGCCACATCTACGAGTGGAGCAATTAAAAAAAAAACGCGAAAAAACGTGCGTGACGTCAGGGAAACTTGTTTTCACACAAAATGTTGCGTAACTATGAGCCTTGCGGTCAAAACAATTTATATATATATATATATAGGTTTATTTACACTTGACGCACGTTTCACAGAAATTATTCTGTATCTTCATAGGGTTTTTTTTAAATTGTAATTGAATGTTTCGATTACAATGTAGTTAACGGATAATCGATTTTACTTCGATTATATTTTCGATTGATGTATGTTTACGTAGTGAGCTATTAAATATTAAATATTTTATTTTTATTATTCAATAAATGTTTGATTATTCATATAGAATAATTTCTGTGAAACGTGCGTCAGGTGTAAATAACTTGCAGTTGTATTTATTTGAAGATATTACATGGGAGATCTTCAGTAAACACAATGAGTTACTTACAAAGGTGTGTGTGTGTGTGTGTGTGTGTGTTGTGTGTGTGTGTTTATAAGAGTTTGTAGTCCTATTACGTTAGTGATGAGACATAAGCATTATCCATACGTGTCTCATAATAAATGTTCATGATTTAAGTACATATTTGTTTTAAGCGATTAATAAGGATTCCGATAAATACGTATTAAAAAATGTACAGTAAGCAGTTACGTACAATACTTTTGGACTTTTACAGTACCCTAGTGCTTTCTACACAATGTATGTATAATATATAAGATCTGCGGATAGTTTAATAGGAATACTGAATTTAAATTGTACATGAGTGCTAAGAGTGGCATTGAAACATCCGCTTCCCGGTCCAGAAGTCTCTTGTCACCGCCACCAGTAAATCGTTCTAGAGGGAGAGGTGTGTTCGCTAATTATAAAAAAATTAATTTACAATAAACAATTTAGTACATATAGTGTGTATAATCAGTGAATACCAATTGCAATTTTTTTTAATTAAAAATACGTAAAACAACGTTTATCCAAAGAATACTTACTATGCGTATGTATGAAAATAGGTTTAATGAGACAGCAGAGGAGGGAGAATCTCGGGTAGATAGCAACCCCTTCTGGACTAACAGTGAAATATTCTGATGAGGGTACATTACTTATACATGCAGGGGGGGCCATTCCGGCTTCCCGCGCTAACCTAGCGATCAGCTGTTTTTGCCGCGTGACGTGACTGGTGGAAGAAATACGCGCGAGTCTTGATTTACCATGCAATCTTACCTGAGACAATGTCCTACTTAGCATCTCTCTGCTGTTTACACGAAATATTAACAATAATTGTAATGAGCTATTCATATAGAAAAATGATTAAACAACAAGATTAAATGGTTTGCGGCAAAAAATAATGGTAAAATTTATTTCTACATTTAATAGAAAAGTAAGCAAGTCTGTCCACATATAACATTGACAAAATGGCACAAGATGTAAAATTAAGTCGGAAAGGAGGCGATATTATATATATATATATAATTTTTTATTATTCGTTAATTTTATATTAATAGAATTATTTCGATTGTTATTAATTTACTTAGAAACCTCTGATGATACTGATATTTTTCAGTGAAACGTGCGTCAGGTGTTAAAAAGAATATACGAAATTATACTACTTGCAGAAGAAACAAATTGAAAACATCACAAATTTTATATATATATATATATATATATATATATATAATATGCCTGCGTGGGTGGGTGCGCGTACGTGCACACGCGTGCGCGCATGAGTCCGTGTATAAACATTTCTATGTAGTATAATATATTTGAAACAAGCTTCCAATTATTATAATTATAATCAATATCATAATCATTTTCTTTATCTACATTTTCATTGTTATTTCATTGTTACTAGTTTCAGTTAAAAACTGAAGCTAGTACGTTTAGTTGTAAACATAAATACTTTTATCAACGAAATGAAAATGGTTATTT
Organism: Magicicada septendecula; assembly: GCA_034769895.1. NCBI lineage: Eukaryota > Metazoa > Arthropoda > Insecta > Hemiptera > Cicadidae > Magicicada > Magicicada septendecula. Next base: position 1,218,840,052 of record CM068367.1, read on the forward strand.
AGTTGATACATACCTTCATAGGTGACTTAAATTTTTGAAGACGAAGCTACCCAGAGCCGACTCTTTGTTGCTGCATACTTTTCAAGTGACTTGAGTTTGAGCTGTTTGTTCAGATGGCGGATTCTGATGAATAGAGGTCTGTTTGCCAAGTGGAAGCAACCCATTTATTACGATTTTGATGTGACCATGACAGATGTATTGCTTAAAAGCATTATCAGTGCCGTTGAGAGCAGTAATATTCATGTAGCGGCTGTGACGTGTGATAGGGGGGGAAAGAATTCAAAAGTCTGGAAGGAATTAGATGTAAACACAGAAAAAAATTTCTTCATTAACCCGACTACAAACGATAAGGTGTGGGTTTTCTGTGACGTACCTCATCTTTTGAAGCTGCTTAGAAATCATTTTCTAGACCATGGGTTGTTACTTTGCGACGGCACTGAGCTTAAAAAAGATACAATCGAAAATCTGTTACAGCAACAGAAAGGAGAATTGACGATTTTACCCAATATTAGTCAGATACACCTTAACGTAACTGGTCGATCTCGTCAAAATGTAAGATTTGCTGCACAGTTGTTTTCTAATCGTACAGCAAAGGCGCTGAAGTATGTTGCAAATAAAGAGCGCGAAAGCAGCTTCATCGAACTGGTAAACGATGCATTTGCTGTTTTAAACTCAAGACTTCCAAAAGACCAGAAAACGCCCCTCAGAAGTGGGTACGGCATGAATTTAAGGAGCCAAGAAAATACTTTAAAAAGGTTTTTGGAAATAATAACTAACATGCGAGTAGCAAGTAAAAAAAGTTTACTACCTTTTCAGAAAGGTTTCGTTATATCTTTAAATTCATTGTTCGGCCTTTATGAACAAATGACAATGATTCATGGGGTGACGTACATTTTGACCGCTAGATTCAATCAAGATTGCCTTGAAAACTTTTTTTCACGAATTCGGGGATTAGGCGTCTTTTATAATAATCCCACTCCCTTTGAAGTGCGCAACAGAATTCGGCTCTTACTTTTAACGGGTAGCACGGACGATATACCGTTATCTGGAAGTGCGTCTGTGGGTGAGGATGGTAGCATTCATTCCACCGAAGTTATGGAATCAAATGACTCTGACGAGGATTTCATCCAGTTTGTTACCAATGAACTATGCATAGACATAGTTGAACATACGTTAATACCAATTTCTCCGAATAATGACGCCGACGAAGCAGAATTGTTAAAAACAGAGGACTTGACCCCGTCTGCAAGTGACAACGATGTTCCTCAAGATGCCTTAAAATATCTGGCCGGGTACATCGCATTCAAGTGCCGCTTCATTGATGAAAGTCTAGGTGTGAGAGGCGAAACATTGTGTCTTTCCGGGGAACATAGTCATGACTGGATATCGATTATATCAAAGGGGGGGCTTACCCATCCGTCAGACGAGTGGTTACAAAAACTGATTCAGTTTGAGATAGTTTTTACTTCATTCCACGGACGTACAGTATCAAAACAAGTGAAAGTTATCTCTTATTTGGCCACCTTACTCAAATCTAAATTTCCAGAGGTGGACGAGAAAGTCATTTGTCTGTACGTCAGGACAAGAACATTCATCAGAATCCGCCATCTGAACAAACAGCTCAAACTCAAGTCACTTGAAAAGTATGCAGCAACAAAGAGTCGTCTCTGGGTAGCTTCGTCTTCAAAAATTTAAGTCACCTATGAAGGTATGTATCAACTAAATAACCATTTTCATTTCGTTGATAAAAGTATTTATGTTTACAACTAAACGTACTAGCTTCAGTTTTTAACTGAAACTAGTAACAATGAAATAACAATGAAAATGTAGATAAAGAAAATGATTATGATATTGATTATAATTATAATAATTGGAAGCTTGTTTCAAATATATTATACTACATAGAAATGTTTATACACGGACTCATGCGCGCACGCGTGTGCACGTACGCGCACCCACCCACGCAGGCATATTATATATATATATATATATATATATATATAAAATTTGTGATGTTTTCAATTTGTTTCTTCTGCAAGTAGTATAATTTCGTATATTCTTTTTAACACCTGACGCACGTTTCACTGAAAAATATCAGTATCATCAGAGGTTTCTAAGTAAATTAATAACAATCGAAATAATTCTATTAATATAAAATTAACGAATAATAAAAAATTATATATATATATATATATATATAATATCGCCTCCTTTCCGACTTAATTTTACATCTTGTGCCATTTTGTCAATGTTATATGTGGACAGACTTGCTTACTTTTCTATTAAATGTAGAAATAAATTTTACCATTATTTTTTGCCGCAAACCATTTAATCTTGTTGTTTAATCATTTTTCTATATGAATAGCTCATTACAATTATTGTTAATATTTCGTGTAAACAGCAGAGAGATGCTAAGTAGGACATTGTCTCAGGTAAGATTGCATGGTAAATCAAGACTCGCGCGTATTTCTTCCACCAGCACGTCACAGCGAAGCAACCAATGGGAGCATAATTGGCCGGAGTGGCCTACCTTATATTCTAGTTACATTGTTATACATGTACAACGGCCAGGTTTCTCTGCGTGTAGACGAAATCGACAGGTTTCGCTGCGTAACTGACAAATGATGATCGTTAATCTAGTAACGAAATATCGCAACACGTCCTCGCGCTGACGATTCGCACGTAAGAAAACCGATTTCGGGAGTCATTGTCAAAAAGTCTTGCCGACCAGAGCATTCGCACTTCTGACACTCATCGTAGAGAACCCAACATAGATCGTCATCAGCGTGTTAAAGAGCGGTGTGAACGTTCAGCTGACTACAAAACACGGCTTGTAATTCACGTACGGTACTTCAGTATTCTCATACGTAACGAACGTGAACAGAAATGCGTTTTGTGTTGCCCAAGATATTCGCTTGGGCAAAATCAGTGAAATATGTGTAAATTACTAGGCGAAAAGAGAGGATTGATGTGTTGTACAAACAGAGGAAAACTCTTTATTTAATTGCATCCATTATAAAAAGAGTCAAATAACATTGGACAAGTTCGAAGTAACGACGTGTGACCCAGAAAAGAAGTTTGTGTGGGAAAGTTTAGGCCTATATTCAAAGTGTAATAACAAACATACAGTTTGCTAGCTTACTTCTTGCTCACGATAATTATCTTCAATACCTAACTAAGTACATTTATTATTACATAAATTTCGATGTTGGGTAATTTTTTTATGTAACGGAAAAATTACAAAAATCCTAATTCTCCAAAACTTTTTTAGTAATGATATAATAATTTTAGAGGACATATAATCATAAAGTAAACACAAAAATTGAAACATTCGCATTTGGGTTACTACAAATCCATTTTTTTGGAGCCTCTGATGAAGCCTTCTATAGGTGAAAGCCGGTTTAGACTGTAAGGTAAAACTTTACGTTTTTACTTATAAAAAACTGTGTTCCGAGTCGTCAATATTATAGTGATATTTAAATCCATTTAGTCTGACCCTGTTAGATTTTCGCAAATTTTTCAAACGTTTTATATCTTTTTCGGGCACTGGCGTCCCAAAATTTTGAAATTCCTAAAACCTAACATTGTATTTAGAGGTTAGTTAAATTTTTCTTTAATTTGATGCCTTACATGAATTTTTGCGATTTTATCAAAATTTTCACCCACTTTTTGGTCTAAACGTTTTGAAATTTTCAAAAGTGAACACTAAATTCTAATTTGGTTAAAATTTCCTTTCACTTGTAACCCACATGATGTTAATATTTTCACAATTATGAAATAGTTTATGCCATTAATAATTACTACAATTTATTCCATCAAAATTGATGGTTAGTTTTACACTAGGTCATGGCTCCAAATCCAGTTGATCAATCAATTTTACAAAAAAAAACGACATTTGAACAATGTAACTTTTTGCCTTTAATTTTGAAAGTAGTTCTGTAACGAATAACTTACGAAAAATTTGGTGTTTATGTGCTCATGCTACTCACAGACGATAAAATTAATACATAACGCATTAAAATTTACTTAATACGACCATGTTACTGTTCTGTGTTACTGAATGAACATTAAGGACGAAAAGGATGGGAGACTAAAAGAACTGCATGGCCCTTAAGATCCTTTAGTGATTATTATGGTATACGGTACCATGCAGTTTCACAACAAAATTTTTATAAATAAAACTGCTATTTATACGCAGGTCTGAGTATAGGCCTACATGTATGATTAGTCCAAAGAGTTGCAACTCTGTCCCATTCAGAAAATGTTATATAGTCACGTTGTGTAACCTTGTAATTACAGAAACATTGCACTTCATTCAACGAAAGCAATAAGCTCATAAGTAAGTATATTTAGGGTCGGTGCCTCCAAAAAGTGGTGGTTGCACACGTCAATTATGAAAATTACTGTATTTGCCATCAGTTTAATAAGATAAAAAATAGCAATAAATAACATACAGAATGTTCATATAAATAATAATATGAAGAATACAAAACTGTAATTGTGTAATTGTATGCAGTAAATAGAAGAGAATTATTTATGTAAATAGGAAAATGACAAAAATACCATAATATCGTTTAACAAATAACATGAAATTAATGCTATATAAAAAAGATATGACAAACACTTACCAAATATTAGGTTACTTGAAAAGAAAATCCATTCTCCTTTCTTTTTGGTGGGCAAATTTGTCAATAACTTTGTAGTTAAAATCCCGAATTTCATTAATTAAGTCCCGTTCAATAGACAGCATAGCTAAGGCATTTAGTCTTTCTTGATACATGCTGTTCCTTAAAAATGTTTTTATCCTTTTTAGGGTTGAAAAACAACTTTCAGCTTCACTGCTGGTCATCGGTATTGTTATTAATATTTCTAATAACCTTGTTACTTCGCTGAAAGTGTCTTGTAAATTATTGTCTTTAATAAATTTAAATAAACTCGCAGCACTTGCAATGTTTCTGAATTCTTCTGCATTATAAATTGTTGTTAGTTCTATTTGTAATTTTCTTAAATTTAGATACTGATAAATATCACAAACAGATTTTAACGTTTCTTCAGGAAATGTTAAGCTGTACTTCACAAATCTATCTGACATAAAGAAGGAGGCAGCAATTAAATGGCCTGAAAAAGCAAACCTAGGCTTTGCTTCACAAATGATTACATCACACACTTCTTTCGCTTGTCTCTTCCAGTCACTTTTATCAAATTTTCTTTTTTTAGTGTGTGAATGAGCTTCTATGTTCAGATCAAAATTTTCATCACTGTCTATGTCGCTTCTAATTTTTATTATATTTTCTTCAAAATTTGAAAGACACTTGTGTGCTATAGTTGTGTCAGTTTCGATTTTTTGTAATTGATTGAACAAGATGTCAATTAATGGCATGATTTTTCTGAAGAAAGACAACCACAATGTGAAACTAAAACTTGTAAGAATTTTTATGTGTGTGACCATAAGCCTGTGAAATTGTACAGTCATTTGTTATGTTATCTGATTTTAAAATATGTTGCATACATTTAATTAGATCTTTACTATAGTCATAAACTATGGAGACACTTCTAGACTGGAAATTCCATCTAGTAGGAGTACAACGGGGAAGGCGTTTTTTAACTAGCTCATCAAGTATTGCTGTTCTCTGTGGTCTGTTAGAAAAAAATGTATAAATTCCTTGAAGATTAGCAAAAAATATTCGAACATCTCTGTTGATAGATGCAGCTTTCATCATTACCAAGTTAAGTTGATGGGCATGGCAGTGTACGTACTGGACATCTGGATATGATTCTTTAACTATAGCTTGAATACCTCTTGAAGACCCAGCCAGTACAGAAGCACCATCATATGTCTGGGAAATTTCTTCAGAAATTTTTTCTTGGCAGACTTCCAACATAATTTGCAAAAGTTCATTCTGAATTCTTTTAGAGGTGCCTTTAAATACGGTTGCTTTCGCCAAATGGGACTTTAAAGCAGAATCTAATTCCGCAGTATAATCAATCATCCCCCTAAAAATTCCAGGGTTTGCGGAGTCATCTGTTTCATCATGGCCTCTTAAAGCAATTTCAAAAACGCCACAGAACCGTATACAATTAATTATAATATTCAAAATGTGCCTATTTTGTTTTACTTGTTCATTGTGAGCAGCAATGTTCCGCCTCTAGGCACTATCTAATTGTGCAGCTACATTTGAAGAACCTAAAAGGGCTAACTTTAAACTATTTTGTATATGGGTGGCTGAAGCTTCATGCTTTTTAATCCTATCTGACAGATGATTTATGTCTTTAAAACCAGCTTTAGTCCAAGTGCCCTCATTCCCAAAGAGCAAACAAGGAAAACAATAAAGTGCAGGTTTTGTGTCACACAATAAAGTGCAGGTTTTGTGTCACACCCACATAACCAGCTACACTTAGAATACACAGATTTACTAAATTTCCTATTAAATGTTCTCTTTCCCGATGTCACTGTTTGGTTTAAATTTGCAAGATCAGGTGTTGGTTTACGTAATGCTTTAATTTCTATCTTTTCTGCAATAGGCCTTGAAATAAAAGGAGTTTCTATTAAATTTACTACAGAATTCATTGTAAATTATTATGCTCAAGCCGAAAATTCTTCACCAAAATATAAAACAAATGTTAATTTTACGTGTTAACGAAACACCTAAATAAATAAATATTAAAGCTTATACTTATAGTAGTAAGAGACCAGCAGATTCCTTTCTCAGCTTCAGTTAGTCTGAATTGTTTACATTCAGTTCACTGAAATATTACTATACGAGACACTAAACACTTTAACACTACACTCACAAAACATATAATAATCGTCGTCTCAAAGATGTAATGACAGCTAAAAAAAACGCAAAACATATACAAACAATTACGAAAACTAGTAACACTACAAACGTAACCTCAAAATTTAGTTTTTAAAACAACGCTTTAGAACGACTATTCACTGTCCACGTGTGCTGTACTAGCGCAGCCAGACGAGGTTTGCAGGAACAAAGTACACCACGGGCTTAGCATAGCGCTGGCATAGAGAGATATCAACGTAGCCTCTGTTTTCCGAGCTGAATCCTATTCTACCGTAAAGGAACCAGCTTCTAGGTGGTGTATACACCCCCCAAGCGTCGCGCCAATTTTAAAAGACACCCACGGACATAAAACATGCCGTAGCGTATAATTATGATTCACAGTTATCTTACGAAGCTACTAAATTGCATTTTTGGCTAAAGATAATATTTCGTAAAATCCTGGGGGTTGTGCAACCTTGCAACCTAGGCAGTGACCGCCACTGATATATATATAAACATATATATATATATATATTTCAATCACTTTCTGCTACAGTCCGTTTCTTGATGTATATAATACATTTAATATTTATAACTAAATTTACCTCAAGATGTTATTTTTCCTTATTTGGAACATGTTTTGAGAGTTCCTGTGCTCTCATCTTCAGCCTTCGCGATCTTTTGTCTGGTGAAGTATTTGTGTGTTGGCTGCTGGATGCTATTAAGGTTGTTTGTTGGTCTTTGGTATTTTAAAGTTGTATTATTGTGTGTGATTGTAGTATATGTATTTGTATTTTGTGTATTTTCGATGTTGAGTGCTTTGCATATTGTGTCATGTTTTGTATTGATTTGTATTTGTTCTGGTATTAGTTTGTTTTGTGTTTTATGTTTGTAAATTTTCCCAACTGTTCATTATGGTGCCTTTGTGTGTATATGTTTTATTAGTGATACATTGGTTATGTCTGGGAATTCATGTCCTGTGTTTATTGCATGTGTGGCTAAATTGGATTTATATATTTCTGGTTTATTGTATGCGTTTAGGTGTTCAAAATAACGTTTTTTCAGCTGTTTTTTTGTTTGTCCTATGTAACATTTATTGCAATCTTGGCATTCAATTTTGTATATACCGTTAGTTGTTGTACTATCTTTGTTGTGTGAGCTATTTAGATTTTGTAATTTATTTTTATTATTATTAGCTTTGTATGCTATTTTTATATCTGTGTTTTTAAATAGTTTTGTTAGTTGTGTCATTTTATTATTTATGTATGTGAATGTGGCCCATTTTTTGTTGTTGTTATTATTTATGTGTTGTTAATTTTGATTAATTCTTAATTGTTCAGTTTTTACTTTATATTTGATTTTATTTTCTATTTTGTTCACAGTATTTTTATTGTATCCATTTTCATAACCAATTTGGTATATTATATTTCTTTCTTTGTCAGTTTCTTGTTTGTTTAGGGGAATTTTGTACATTCTGTTAAATAGCGAATAGAATGCTGCCATTTTATGTTGTGGTGGGTGGTCAGAATGGTTAGGTATAATGATGTTAGTGGATGTTGGTTTTCTATATATTGGGATATTGTATGTGGTTGTTGTATCTTGTGATGGTTATGTACAATTCACAGAAGAAAAAGAAAAACAACAAAATCAACTATTTAGACATAACCATCACAAGATACAACAACCACATACAATATGCAATATGTAGAAAACCAACATCCACTAACGTCATTATACTTAACCATTCTGACCACCTACCACAACATAAAATGGCAGCATTCTATTCGCTATTTAACAGAATGTACAAAATTCCCCTAAACAAACAAGAAACTGACAAAAAAAGAAATATAATATACCAAATTGGTTATGAAAATGGATACAATAAAAATACTGTGAACAAAATAGAAAATAAAATCAAATATAAAGTAAAAACTGAACAATTAAGAATTAATCAAAATGAACAACACATAAATAATAACAACAACAAAAATGGGCCACATTCACATACATAAATAATAAAATGACAAAACTAACAAAACTATTTAAAAACACAGATATAAAAATAGCACACAAAACTAATAATAATAAAAATAAATTACAAAATCTAAATAGCTCACACAACAAAGATAATACAACAACTAACGGTATATACAAAAATGAATGCCAAGATTGCAATAAATGTTACATAGGACAAACAAACAAAAGAACAGCTGAAAAAACATTATTTTGAACACCTAAACGCATACAAAAAACCAGAAATATATAAATCCAATTTAGCCACACATGCAATAAACACAGGACATGAATTCCCAGACATAACCAATGTATCACTAATAAAAACATATACCACACAAAGGCACCATAATGAACATTTGGGAAAATTTACAAACATAAAACACAAAACAAACTAATACCAGAACAAATACAAATCAATACAAAACATGACACAATATTCAAAGCACTCAACATCGAAAATACACAAAATACAAATACATATACTACAATCACACAAAATAATACAACTTTAAAATACCAAAGACCAACAAACAAACTTAATAGCATCCAGCAGCCAAGACACAAATACTTCACCAGACAAAAGATCGCGAAGGCTGAAGATGAGAGCACAGGAACTCTTGAAACATGTTCCAAATAAGGAAAAATAACATCTTGAGGTAAATTTAGTTATAAATATTAAATGTAATATATATATATATATATATATATATATATATATATATATTGTAATGCGACAGAATAGTAGCCCTGTCCCAAAACCAAAACGGATCAATTCAGTAGGTATGATAGTAGGCAAAGTCTCCTATGCTATCCACATAAACCAAATAAAAATAAACAACCTGTAGTTACAGAAAAAAAGACTGTCCAATATAAATGATAAGAGAAAAAATACAATGCAAATAATAAAATAACTAATTAAAATGTATTATAGTAAGTATATAATATACATACAAACCTTTGTATAATTAAGTAAACGTGACAGAGTGGGGAATAAAGTTAATGATCCCTGATATTATATAGTGATGTACAAGTGATATTCCCAAACTAAAAGTATCAGTGAGGGGGAAATGGAAAAGGTGTGGGTTAAGTACTTGTATGTAAAAAGAAAACCCACGAACCATGTTAATAGAGAGTTGTGAAGGGAGTCGACCCGACCAATACTTTGTATCGACACAAGTCAACTGTTCCTTTCTCTAAATAACTTAAACAAAAATAAATATTGTTATTTGGGATAAAAGGAGTTGTCATTGTATAAAACTAGAAGGTTTACAGGACAATTACAGGTAATTCAACAGGAGAGTGAGCAGCGAACGGACCAAAGTATATGGAAGAAGAACTCGAGGACAATCGATTGCGGAAACAGATCCGTTTTTACACAAGTGGGGTCAATTTACACTACTGAACTCTTCAAAACAAATAACTTAAAACCCACAATTACACTGTTACATTACAGATGGCGCCTACAACAGTGGGGCGTAATTAAATAAGACGAGTACACAATTTTTCTCATCTTATCAACACTTGTAACAAATACTGTTACATAACAGATGGCGTCCAACCAGTGAGGCTGAAGTTAGGGAACATTACCGATCCTAACGTAATTATTAACGATACGGGAAACCTAATTTCAGCTGGCGACTGTCAGAAAAATGGAAATGCATACAAGAGGAGTATCGAAAAGGTTGGCAAAGGACCAAGAAATGGAAGAAGGTAGACGGGAAAAAGAAACTGAAACAGTACCGGACACCGAAATGGAACAACAGGCGGGTGACAAGGAGGAAGCCAGAGGAGGACCGGATTGGAATAAATTCATGGAAATGATGAGCAGTATAAATGAAAAATTGAACAAGAATAAAGAAGAAACTAATGGAAACTTTAGGAAACAGGAGGAAAAAAACAGTACTCATGAAAGCTCCAGGAAACAAAACGAGGCTTTGAGTGAAAATTTAATAAAACAAATGGAGGAAAGATTTGACAAGAATAAAGAAGAAACTAATGAAAATTTTAGAAAAAAAAACGTAAAGTTTGACCGAAATGAGGAAAGTTTAAGACAAATAAACGAGAAAATAGATAGTACAAATGAGAGTACTAAGGAAGACTTTAGGAAAATAAACGAGAAAATTGAGAGTTCCAACAAAGAGTTGAGAGAAATTATCAATGGGCAAAAGGGAGATTTAAAAGAAATTGATGAGAAAATTGAAAGTATCAATGAGACTCTTGGCAAAAGGGTAGAGGAATATAATGAAGAAAGAAAGCAACAAACAGCCGAACTAGTCGAGAAAGTGGAACAAAACAAAGAAACAATTGTACAGGTCAGGGCAGAATTAGACGCCAGAATAGACCAAGCATATAACATCAACCAAGTTAGGATAGCAGAGGTACAGCAAGGAACACAAAGATTCGACGAACACAAACTAACACCTCAGGAAAAATTGAACGGGTAAATGAAGAGATGAACCGGGTAAAAAGCCAAATGAATGATAGTATGGGAAGAATTGATAACATCCAGGAAGTGCAATTGAAGAACCTGAGAGAAGATCTTGACAGAGTGAGCTATAGACCAGCCTGCAGTATTCAACATAATATGCTGGACAACAGAGAGAATATAAACTTTAAAAATTATCGCAGGAACCCAGTGGAATTCCTAGAGCGGGTGGATGAATGTCTACAGAGAATCAAATAGAACCGTTGGACAATGATTAAGAATCTACTGGATGACAGTTTCAAGGAGATAACCGACAACTGGTGGACGGCCGTCAGAAATGAAATAACGATGTATGAGGGGTTCAAACAAACCTTCAGAATAAAATACTGGTCAGAGTCAGTACAGAATATAATCAGAGATAATCTCTGCCATGGAAGGTACAACGCCACCAATTACCAGTCACCGACAGCCTACTTTCTTGGGAAGGTGTGTGTAGCACGCAATTTAGAACCAAAGATTCCTGAAGAATGCTTAATTAGCAAAATGGCACACCACTTTGATGAAGGGATTGTCCAAGCCACACTATGCAGCCAGATCAAGACCATAGCTGATATGGAAAGACTGCTTGGGAGTTATGAACACCAAGATTATTATAGAAAATCAAGGAGGCAGTATGACCAATCACAGATGGACAGGGGAGATAACGGTAGAGACCAACAACCAAGGTCGAACCAGCCCCGAAATGGGAACTATGACAATAACAATAATAATCGAAATAGTGGTAATGGCTATAATAATAATAATTATAGAAATAACCAAGGCAATTACAATAGCCACAACCAAAATAATGGCCGCAGCCAAAATAATAATAACAATAGTGGCGGAAACCGAGAATGGAGATGCAATATCAACAATGACCGGAGGTATCCAAATAATAGCAATAGAAGAGATGAAGAGGAAGGAAACCAACCCAGGAGGGGAAGCTCTCGAGATCGTTCTCCAAGAAACCTTGGAGAAACCACAACAAGTAATCAGCAAGTAGACAGGGCGGAAAACTAGACACAGCAGTGTGAACTATGACCGGCCCATCACTGCGAGAATTGGACGGGCGAACAAACAAAGATATTACAAGAAATAAAGTCAAGATGATCAATGAAAACTATTATTTAAGGAACATAAGAAATGACCTTATGGAAGAAGGACAATACTCAGAAAAGAAAGATAACAATCAAATAATTTTTATCAATGCTGAATTGCAAGGGGTAGCAACTGAAATTATAATTGATACAGGAGCGAATGTATCGCTCATTGACAAGGTGGAGTTTAATAGAATTAAAACAATAAGTAAAGAACCAATACCAACCCTACCAATTAATAATATGGTGATAGTAGGTGCTACTGGCAAAATGAACAAGTCAGTAAGACAACAGGTACAAATAGATGTATCGAGCAACGGAAAGGTGATACAAGTGGTGTTCCTGGTGGCCCAAGGAGTACCGTTTAAGGTTATGATTGGGTGCGATGCTTTAAGGCGCCACTCAGCAATTATTGACATCGGCAGTGAGAAAATAACACTGACCAACAAACAGGGTGAATGGTCAAGTGAAATTTTAGGCCAGAATAGTGCCACACGCAATAGACATTCATTCACCTTGATCCAAGATGAGAGGGAGGAGTTTAGGACACCACTTCATAAAGATCAACATATCCTGAAAATAAAGAATGGAACAAAAAATTGAACGAAATATACTCATTCCAAGTCACCAGAGGAGAAAAAATTACACTAGAACAGAAGGGACGGTTGGTAAATGTGTACAAGAAATACAGAAACACTTTCTCAGATCTACCTGGGAAGGCGAAGAACTTTGTTTGTGAATTAGAATTCCACAACCCAATAAAATTTAATAAAAAATCCTACCCCATTGCTCAATCACATAAATCAGCAGTCAGAAAAGAGATACACAGAATGTTGGATCAAGACATTATTGAAACCAGTTCGTCACCGTACACCAGTCCAATTGTCGCTGTACAGAACAAGGATGGGGTGGTCAGGTTGTTCTAGATGCCAGGGAGATAAACAGGAATATTGTGAATGACAGAACATCACTGGGCGAAATAGAGGAAATTATGAAGAAATTTGAAGGCTGCAAGTTCATGATCATCCTCGACACCGTATGAGGGTATTGGCAAGTTGAGCTACACCCCAACAGCCGGAGGTATGTTGCATTTATTTTTGATGGTCGCAACTATCAGTTTAAAAGATTACCATTTGGTCTGGTAAATTCTGTTGCTGTTTTTGTCAAGGTCATGGACCAGATATTAGGAAGAGAGGTACTAGAATTCACCATGGTGTATGTAGATGATTTGTTGATTACGTCCACCACATGTGAAGAGCATTGTGAACATGTAGAGATGGTTCTACAAAGGCTAGCTACCAACAATATCACACTAAAAATTGGAAAATCAAAATTATTGACTAACCAATTACAGTTTTTAGGATTTGTACTCTCAGAAACAGGCATAACCACAGCTCCAGTGAAGATGGAAGCCATTCAGAAGTTCCCCAAACCTAAGAACATCAGGCAGTTACAGTCCTTCCTAGAGGTCTGTAACTATTACAGAAAATTCCGAAAGAATTACTCTGAGTTAACATCCCGTTTCAAACATCTGCTATCGTCCAAGTACAAATGGAAATGGAGTAGTGAAGATGACATAACTTTCAATCTAATCAAGAAAAAATTCTTAGAAGAAGTCATGCTACATCATCCCAATTTCGAAAAAGGGTTCTACATTAATTGCGATGCAAGTGATACAAGTTTAGGTGCAGAACTCTATCAACAAGATAGTGAAGGAGATCACCGGGTTGTAAGTTTTGCCAGTCGAATACTAAACCACTGCGAACGTAACTATAATGTTACAGAAAAAGAACTTCTAAGTGTAGTATTCGCTTGCAACAAATTTCGCACTTACATCTTGGGATACCCGGTCACAGTAAGATCTGATCACAAATCAATGTCGTTTCTGCAAAGATGTAAATTGAGCCATGGGAGGCTAGCTCGTTGGGTCCTGGCTCTACAGGAGTATAACATCACCTGGGAGTATGTACCGGGAAAAAGAATGTGGTTGCGGACGCCTTGTCAAGGATAAATTTAGAAAAGGGAACTTTCGAACCTGACAGAGAGGATATTGGCAAGGTATATTATTCATTAGCAGGCAGAAAAGAATTAGCAAACACTTTAAGCACTATCAGAGAAGAACAAGCATTAGACCAAAAACTGGCTAGAATTATAGTACACATTGAAAATAACGACTCTATAGTAACAGCATACCATCAACTTCATGATGGGCTAGTCTTCACGAAACCAAGTATTAAAATTAATCGATGGAAGTTAAGTGTACCAAAGTCATTAGAACAATCAATAGTGAATAATTATCACCAGACGTATGGGCACATGGGGCCAATCAAAGTAGTCAAGGCGTTAGAAGAACACTTGTACATGGAGGGGATGAACAAAAAGGTAAGGATGATAGTGAAGAAATGTGCGATATGCCAAAAAGTGAAGGTAAACAATGCCAAGAAGGAAGGAGAGTTCATGACCATTACGTCGAACAGAAGATTAGAGAACGTGTTCCTCGACATTTGTGGACCTTTTCCAAGAAGCGGTGGCAGGCACCGATACAAATATATTGTAATAATATGGGATCATTTCTCCAAGTATACCAAGCTGTATCCAATCAGCAAGGCATCAACTAAGGTCATTGTCAAAATAGTACTGGAAAAGTACACCAGTGATGTCGGTACCCCTGAATCAGTGATAACGGACCATGGAACCCAGTTTAAGGGCAAGCGATGGAGAGAAGCGTTATTAGCTAGAAGGATAAAAACTTGCAAAACCTCCATATTTCACCCTTCAAGCAACCCTGGAGAAAGAGTATTGCGAGAAGTGGGCCGCATTCTCAGGACCTATTGCCACAGCAATCACAAAAGTTGGAGCGAGCACGTGACCAATACCGAACTATTTTTAAATATAGCATACCATGAAACACTGGGACTCAGCCCATATCAGATGATGTTTTCAAGACCACCACCGCGTGAGCTCACTCAATTAATTATGTTCCCCGAGATGCCTGAAGAAGAATTGGATATTACACGAGTATACCATAGAATTGGAAACAAGTTAGCGCTGAGGAAAAATAAGCGAAGAAATAGTGGGATACCAGAACTCAGATTTGTAGTCGGAGAAAGAGTGCTTATACGAAATAGACAGCAGCCCAGTGGTACGGAAGGTGTAATGAAAAAACTTCTGCTGCTATACCATGGACCGTTTGTGGTAATCAAAGACAACAGTAATAACACCTATGTTTTGGCCAATCCAAGCAATAATAAAGTGAAGGGCACATACAATGTGTCCGAAATGAAAAAAATATTTTGAATGATGTAAGAAACAGGAGATTAACAGTTATTTTCCATAGACCTTCAGCTAAGAAAAATAAACATGTTTTGGTGGGGGAGCATATGTAATGTGACAGAATAGTAGCCCTGTCCCAAAACCAAAACGGATCAATTCAGTAGGTATGATAGTAGGCAAAGTCACCTATGCTATCCACATAAACCAAATAAAAATAAACAACCTGTAGTTACAGAAAAAACTGTCCAATATAAATGATAAGAGAAAAAATACAATGCAAATAATAAAATAACTAATTAAAATGTATTATAGTAAGTATATAATATACATACAGACCTTTGTGTAATTAAGTAAACGTGAAAGAGTGGGGAATAAAGTTAGTGATCCCTGATATTATATAGTGATGTACAAGTGATATTCCCAAATTAAAAGTGTCAGTGAGGGGGAAATGGAAAAGGTGTGGGTTAAGTATTTTTATGTAAAAAGAAAGCCCAAGAACCATATTAATAGAGTGTATAAAAACATATTTTATTTTTTATTATTTATTAATACTGTTTCATATTTCGTACTTACCACTATTCCGCTATTCCTTGGGTCCCAGAGTTCTTTCATAAGCGAGGTCAGAAACAGTGTGGGGGTTACGAAATAAATATTCTGACGATATATACAGTGAAAAGACAAACTTCTGTTTAATTTTTTAATAAATTAGAATTACTCACATTGAACCCCACATAGTTACATGCGCTTCGCCATGAGGCATAGTTATGCAATCAAATTCAAATCATTTTTTCATTTATAATTTTACAAACATACTCCCACAAAAATAAACATAATTAATTTGTTCTTTCCATATTTTAAAACGGGGACAAATTATTTCCTTGATTATTGATGATAATCAAGTACATCGATTTCATAACATCAAAATATACTTACAAACTAACATAAAACATCTTATATTTATGAAGGCCGCCCAGCCTGCTCTCTCTCTCTCTCATTCATACTCATTGGAAAACCCCCTTTAAATAGTAATACACCCCATTATGATTGAAATTGATACATATACCCTTTGCCGGCATGTGGCGTCTCCTCAACTTTGTGATGCATCACTTATTAAAACTCGACCAATATTTCCGAAACTAATTTAGGATGTCATTCTTCAAAAACTGTATTCACTTCCGTAATTTTACAAAACGGCACACTCTTTATTTGATGTTTAAGATGTCATTGTTGAGCCCCCATGAGGCAGATACCTGGCCAGGTACGCTTCAGTGAAAGAACTGCGGTTAGTTTCTCTACGTCCCCACTACTAGATTTTTGGTTGTAGAAGACGGAAAGCAATGCCTTCTATTTGGTCGTCACTGCTGTGGCACATTCAACACACGTGTTTTTGTGTGTTGGGGACGTGGATGGTATTTGGTGAGCACTGGTTGACGTCATAAAGTAGGTTGGACTTAAACTCACATCCGCCGTCCAGGACCATGAGGCGAATAAAACTTTCGCCTCTAAGCCATGTTTGTTTTACTACCGTGGCGTCGTCTGCGCACATGCTGGTGTAGTGCGTTTGGGCGTAACTGCCACACACCCACAAAGTTCTAAGAAGTGACGCCTGGCACATTCCTTGGCAAATGTTTCACAACTGTTATTGCGTACCGTTTTCTTTGTTCGCACAATGATAATACACGTGGCCGTATACACAGATGGAAATTAAATTTCAAATATTTTATAATAAATCCCCAAATTCAATAAAATAAAAATCCCTCAAAATTCGTCCCGTTACAAGAGAGTTGTGATGGGAGTCGACCCGACCAATACTTTGTATCGACACAAGTCGACTGTTCCTTTCTCTAAATAACTTAAACAAAAATAAATATTGTGATTTGGGATAAAAGGAGTTGTCATTGTATAAAACTAGAAGGTTTACAGGACAACTACAGGTAATTCAATGGGAGAGTGTGCAGCGAACGGACCAAAGTATATGGAAGAAGAACTCGAGGACAATCGATTGCGGAAACAGATCCGTTTTTACACAAGTGGGGTCAATTTACACTACTGAACTCTTCAAAACAAATAACTTAAAACCCACAATTACACTGTTACATTACAGATGGCGCCTACAACAGTGGGGCGTAATTAAATAAGACGAGTACACAATTTTTCTCATCTTATCAACACTCGTAACAAATACTGTTACATAACAGATGGCGTCCAACCAGTGAGGCTGAAGTTAGGGAACATTACCGATCCTAACGTAATTATTAACGATACGGGAAACCTAATTTCAGCTGGCGACTGTCAGAAAAACGGAACTGCATACAAGAGGAGTATCGAAAAGGTTGGCAAAGGACCAAGAAACGGAAGAAGGTAGACGGGAAAAAGAAACTGAAACAGTACCGGACACCGAAATGGAACAACAGGCGGGTGACAAGGAGGAAGCCAGAGGAGGACCGGATTGGAATAAATTCATGGAAATGATGAGCAGTATAAATGAAAAATTGAACAAGAATAAAGAAGAAACTAATGAAAACTTTAGGAAACAGGAGGAAAAAAAACAGTACTCATGAAAGCTCCAGGAAACAAAACGAGGCTTTGAGTGAAAATTTAATAAAACAAATGGAGGAAAGATTTGACAAGAATAAAGAAGAAACTAATGAAAATTTTAGAAAAAAAAACGTAAAGTTTGACCGAAATGAGGAAAGTTTAAGACAAATAAACGAGAAAATAGATAGTACAAATGAGAGTACTAAGGAAGACTTTAGGAAAATAAACGAGAAAATTGAGAGTTCCAACAAAGAGTTGAGAGAAATTATCAATGGGCAAAAGGGAGATTTAAAAGAAATTGATGAGAAAATTGAAAGTATCAATGAGACTCTTGGCAAAAGGGTAGAGGAATATAATGAAGAAAGAAAGCAACAAACAGCCGAACTAGTCGAGAAAGTGGAACAAAACAAAGAAACAATTGTACAGGTCAGGGCAGAATTAGACGCCAGAATAGACCAAGCATATAACATCAACCAAGTTAGGATAGCAGAGGTACAGCAAGGAACACAAAGATTCGACGAACTACAAACTAACACCTCAGGAAAAATTGAACGGGTAAATGAAGAGATGAACCGGGTAAAAAGCCAAATGAATGATAGTATGGGAAGAATTGATAACATCCAGGAAGTGCAATTGAAGAACCTGAGAGAAGATCTTGACAGAGTGAGCTATAGACCAGCCTGCAGTATTCAACATAATATGCTGGACAACAGAGAGAATATAAACTTTAAAAATTATCGCAGGAACCCAGTGGAATTCCTAGAGCGGGTGGACGAATGTCTACAGAGAATCAAATAGAACCGTTGGACAATGATTAAGAATCTACTGGATGACAGTTTCAAGGAGATAACCGACAACTGGTGGACGGCCGTCAGAAATGAAATAACGATGTATGAGGGGTTCAAACACCTTCAGAATAAAATACTGGTCAGAGTCAGTACAGAATATAATCAGAGATAATCTCTGCCATGGAAGGTACAACGCCACCAATTACCAGTCACCGACAGCCTACTTTCTCGGGAAGGTGTGTGTAGCACGCAATTTAGAACCAAAGATTCCTGAAGAATGCTTAATTAGCAAAATGGCACACCACTTTGATGAAGGGATTGTCCAAGCCACACTATGCAGCCAGATCAAGACCATAGCTGATATGGAAAGACTGCTTGGGAGTTATGAACACCAAGATTATTATAGAAAATCAAGGAGGCAGTATGACCAATCACAGATGGACAGGGGAGATAACGGTAGAGACCAACAACCAAGGTCGAACCAGCCCCGAAATGGGAACTATGACAATAACAATAATAATCGAAATAGTGGTAATGGCTATAATAATAATAATTATAGAAATAACCAAGGCAATTACAATAGCCACAACCAAAATAATGGCCGCAGCCAAAATAATAATAACAATAGTGGCGGAAACCGAGAATGGAGATGCAATATCAACAATGACCGGAGGTATCCAAATAATAGCAATAGAAGAGATGAAGAGGAAGGAAACCAACCCAGGAGGGGAAGCTCTCGAGATCGTTCTCCAAGAAACCTTGGAGAAACCACAACAAGTAATCAGCAAGTAGACAGGGCGGAAAACTAGACACAGCAGTGTGAACTATGACCGGCCCATCACTGCGAGAATTGGACGGGCGAACAAACAAAGATATTACAAGAAATAAAGTCAAGATGATCAATGAAAACTATTATTTAAGGAACATAAGAAATGACCTTATGGAAGAAGGACAATACTCAGAAAAGAAAGATAACAATCAAATAATTTTTATCAATGCTGAATTGCAAGGGGTAGCAACTGAAATTATAATTGATACAGGAGCGAATGTATCGCTCATTGACAAGGTGGAGTTTAATAGAATTAAAACAATAAGTAAAGAACCAATACCAACCCTACCAATTAATAATATGGTGATAGTAGGTGCTACTGGCAAAATGAACAAGTCAGTAAGACAACAGGTACAAATAGATGTATCGAGCAACGGAAAGGTGATACAAGTGGTGTTCCTGGTGGCCCAAGGAGTACCGTTTAAGGTTATGATTGGGTGCGATGCTTTAAGGCGCCACTCAGCAATTATTGACATCGGCAGTGAGAAAATAACACTGACCAACAAACAGGGTGAATGGTCAAGTGAAATTTTAGGCCAGAATAGTGCCACACGCAATAGACATTCATTCACCTTGATCCAAGATGAGAGGGAGGAGTTTAGGACACCACTTCATAAAGATCAACATATCCTGAAAATAAAGAATGGAACAAAAAATTGAACGAAATATACTCATTCCAAGTCACCAGAGGAGAAAAAATTACACTAGAACAGAAGGGACGGTTGGTAAATGTGTACAAGAAATACAGAAACACTTTCTCAGATCTACCTGGGAAGGCGAAGAACTTTGTTTGTGAATTAGAATTCCACAACCCAATAAAATTTAATAAAAAATCCTACCCCATTGCTCAATCACATAAATCAGCAGTCAGAAAAGAGATACACAGAATGTTGGATCAAGACATTATTGAAACCAGTTCGTCACCGTACACCAGTCCAATTGTCGCTGTACAGAACAAGGATGGGGTGGTCAGGTTGTTCTAGATGCCAGGGAGATAAACAGGAATATTGTGAATGACAGAACATCACTGGGCGAAATAGAGGAAATTATGAAGAAATTTGAAGGCTGCAAGTTCATGATCATCCTCGACACCGTATGAGGGTATTGGCAAGTTGAGCTACACCCCAACAGCCGGAGGTATGTTGCATTTATTTTTGATGGTCGCAACTATCAGTTTAAAAGATTACCATTTGGTCTGGTAAATTCTGTTGCTGTTTTTGTCAAGGTCATGGACCAGATATTAGGAAGAGAGGTACTAGAATTCACCATGGTGTATGTAGATGATTTGTTGATTACGTCCACCACATGTGAAGAGCATTGTGAACATGTAGAGATGGTTCTACAAAGGCTAGCTACCAACAATATCACACTAAAAATTGGAAAATCAAAATTATTGACTAACCAATTACAGTTTTTAGGATTTGTACTCTCAGAAACAGGCATAACCACAGCTCCAGTGAAGATGGAAGCCATTCAGAAGTTCCCCAAACCTAAGAACATCAGGCAGTTACAGTCCTTCCTAGAGGTCTGTAACTATTACAGAAAATTCCGAAAGAATTACTCTGAGTTAACATCCCGTTTCAAACATCTGCTATCGTCCAAGTACAAATGGAAATGGAGTAGTGAAGATGACATAACTTTCAATCTAATCAAGAAAAAATTCTTAGAAGAAGTCATGCTACATCATCCCAATTTCGAAAAAGGGTTCTACATTAATTGCGATGCAAGTGATACAAGTTTAGGTGCAGAACTCTATCAACAAGATAGTGAAGGAGATCACCGGGTTGTAAGTTTTGCCAGTCGAATACTAAACCACTGCGAACGTAACTATAATGTTACAGAAAAAGAACTTCTAAGTGTAGTATTCGCTTGCAACAAATTTCGCACTTACATCTTGGGATACCCGGTCACAGTAAGATCTGATCACAAATCAATGTCGTTTCTGCAAAGATGTAAATTGAGCCATGGGAGGCTAGCTCGTTGGGTCCTGGCTCTACAGGAGTATAACATCACCTGGGAGTATGTACCGGGAAAAAGAATGTGGTTGCGGACGCCTTGTCAAGGATAAATTTAGAAAAGGGAACTTTCGAACCTGACAGAGAGGATATTGGCAAGGTATATTATTCATTAGCAGGCAGAAAAGAATTAGCAAACACTTTAAGCACTATCAGAGAAGAACAAGCATTAGACCAAAAACTGGCTAGAATTATAGTACACATTGAAAATAACGACTCTATAGTAACAGCATACCATCAACTTCATGATGGGCTAGTCTTCACGAAACCAAGTATTAAAATTAATCGATGGAAGTTAAGTGTACCAAAGTCATTAGAACAATCAATAGTGAATAATTATCACCAGACGTATGGGCACATGGGGCCAATCAAAGTAGTCAAGGCGTTAGAAGAACACTTGTACATGGAGGGGATGAACAAAAAGGTAAGGATGATAGTGAAGAAATGTGCGATATGCCAAAAAGTGAAGGTAAACAATGCCAAGAAGGAAGGAGAGTTCATGACCATTACGTCGAACAGAAGATTAGAGAACGTGTTCCTCGACATTTGTGGACCTTTTCCAAGAAGCGGTGGCAGGCACCGATACAAATATATTGTAATAATATGGGATCATTTCTCCAAGTATACCAAGCTGTATCCAATCAGCAAGGCATCAACTAAGGTCATTGTCAAAATAGTACTGGAAAAGTACACCAGTGATGTCGGTACCCCTGAATCAGTGATAACGGACCATGGAACCCAGTTTAAGGGCAAGCGATGGAGAGAAGCGTTATTAGCTAGAAGGATAAAAACTTGCAAAACCTCCATATTTCACCCTTCAAGCAACCCTGGAGAAAGAGTATTGCGAGAAGTGGGCCGCATTCTCAGGACCTATTGCCACAGCAATCACAAAAGTTGGAGCGAGCACGTGACCAATACCGAACTATTTTTAAATATAGCATACCATGAAACACTGGGACTCAGCCCATATCAGATGATGTTTTCAAGACCACCACCGCGTGAGCTCACTCAATTAATTATGTTCCCCGAGATGCCTGAAGAAGAATTGGATATTACACGAGTATACCATAGAATTGGAAACAAGTTAGCGCTGAGGAAAAATAAGCGAAGAAATAGTGGGATACCAGAACTCAGATTTGTAGTCGGAGAAAGAGTGCTTATACGAAATAGACAGCAGCCCAGTGGTACGGAAGGTGTAATGAAAAAACTTCTGCTGCTATACCATGGACCGTTTGTGGTAATCAAAGACAACAGTAATAACACCTATGTTTTGGCCAATCCAAGCAATAATAAAGTGAAGGGCACATACAATGTGTCCGAAATGAAAAAAATATTTTGAATGATGTAAGAAACAGGAGATTAACAGTTATTTTCCATAGACCTTCAGCTAAGAAAAATAAACATGTTTTGGTGGGGGAGCATATGTAATGTGACAGAATAGTAGCCCTGTCCCAAAACCAAAACGGATCAATTCAGTAGGTATGATAGTAGGCAAAGTCACCTATGCTATCCACATAAACCAAATAAAAATAAACAACCTGTAGTTACAGAAAAAACTGTCCAATATAAATGATAAGAGAAAAAATACAATGCAAATAATAAAATAACTAATTAAAATGTATTATAGTAAGTATATAATATACATACAGACCTTTGTGTAATTAAGTAAACGTGAAAGAGTGGGGAATAAAGTTAGTGATCCCTGATATTATATAGTGATGTACAAGTGATATTCCCAAATTAAAAGTGTCAGTGAGGGGGAAATGGAAAAGGTGTGGGTTAAGTATTTTTATGTAAAAAGAAAGCCCAAGAACCATATTAATAGAGTGTATAAAAACATATTTTATTTTTTATTATTTATTAATACTGTTTCATATTTCGTACTTACCACTATTCCGCTATTCCTTGGGTCCCAGAGTTCTTTCATAAGCGAGGTCAGAAACAGTGTGGGGGTTACGAAATAAATATTCTGACGATATATACAGTGAAAAGACAAACTTCTGTTTAATTTTTTAATAAATTAGAATTACTCACATTGAACCCCACATAGTTACATGCGCTTCGCCATGAGGCATAGTTATGCAATCAAATTCAAATCATTTTTTCATTTATAATTTTACAAACATACTCCCACAAAAATAAACATAATTAATTTGTTCTTTCCATATTTTAAAACGGGGACAAATTATTTCCTTGATTATTGATGATAATCAAGTACATCGATTTCATAACATCAAAATATACTTACAAACTAACATAAAACATCTTATATTTATGAAGGCCGCCCAGCCTGCTCTCTCTCTCTCTCATTCATACTCATTGGAAAACCCCCTTTAAATAGTAATACACCCCATTATGATTGAAATTGATACATATACCCTTTGCCGGCATGTGGCGTCTCCTCAACTTTGTGATGCATCACTTATTAAAACTCGACCAATATTTCCGAAACTAATTTAGGATGTCATTCTTCAAAAACTGTATTCACTTCCGTAATTTTACAAAACGGCACACTCTTTATTTGATGTTTAAGATGTCATTGTTGAGCCCCCATGAGGCAGATACCTGGCCAGGTACGCTTCAGTGAAAGAACTGCGGTTAGTTTCTCTACGTCCCCACTACTAGATTTTTGGTTGTAGAAGACGGAAAGCAATGCCTTCTATTTGGTCGTCACTGCTGTGGCACATTCAACACACGTGTTTTTGTGTGTTGGGGACGTGGATGGTATTTGGTGAGCACTGGTTGACGTCATAAAGTAGGTTGGACTTAAACTCACATCCGCCGTCCAGGACCATGAGGCGAATAAAACTTTCGCCTCTAAGCCATGTTTGTTTTACTACCGTGGCGTCGTCTGCGCACATGCTGGTGTAGTGCGTTTGGGCGTAACTGCCACACACCCACAAAGTTCTAAGAAGTGACGCCTGGCACATTCCTTGGCAAATGTTTCACAACTGTTATTGCGTACCGTTTTCTTTGTTCGCACAATGATAATACACGTGGCCGTATACACAGATGGAAATTAAATTTCAAATATTTTATAATAAATCCCCAAATTCAATAAAATAAAAATCCCTCAAAATTCGTCCCGTTACAAGAGAGTTGTG
Source organism: Magicicada septendecula (assembly GCA_034769895.1). Classification (NCBI taxonomy): domain Eukaryota; kingdom Metazoa; phylum Arthropoda; class Insecta; order Hemiptera; family Cicadidae; genus Magicicada; species Magicicada septendecula. The sequence continues at coordinate 1,218,864,952 of CM068367.1, forward strand.
ATGGGAGTCGACCCGACCAATACTTTGTATCGACACAAGTCGACTGTTCCTTTCTCTAAATAACTTAAACAAAAATAAATATTGTGATTTGGGATAAAAGGAGTTGTCATTGTATAAAACTAGAAGGTTTACAGGACAACTACAGGTAATTCAATGGGAGAGTGTGCAGCGAACGGACCAAAGTATATGGAAGAAGAACTCGAGGACAATCGATTGCGGAAACAGATCCGTTTTTACACAAGTGGGGTCAATTTACACTACTGAACTCTTCAAAACAAATAACTTAAAACCCACAATTACACTGTTACATTACAGATGGCGCCTACAACAGTGGGGCGTAATTAAATAAGACGAGTACACAATTTTTCTCATCTTATCAACACTCGTAACAAATACTGTTACATAACAGATGGCGTCCAACCAGTGAGGCTGAAGTTAGGGAACATTACCGATCCTAACGTAATTATTAACGATACGGGAAACCTAATTTCAGCTGGCGACTGTCAGAAAAACGGAACTGCATACAAGAGGAGTATCGAAAAGGTTGGCAAAGGACCAAGAAACGGAAGAAGGTAGACGGGAAAAAGAAACTGAAACAGTACCGGACACCGAAATGGAACAACAGGCGGGTGACAAGGAGGAAGCCAGAGGAGGACCGGATTGGAATAAATTCATGGAAATGATGAGCAGTATAAATGAAAAATTGAACAAGAATAAAGAAGAAACTAATGAAAACTTTAGGAAACAGGAGGAAAAAAAACAGTACTCATGAAAGCTCCAGGAAACAAAACGAGGCTTTGAGTGAAAATTTAATAAAACAAATGGAGGAAAGATTTGACAAGAATAAAGAAGAAACTAATGAAAATTTTAGAAAAAAAAACGTAAAGTTTGACCGAAATGAGGAAAGTTTAAGACAAATAAACGAGAAAATAGATAGTACAAATGAGAGTACTAAGGAAGACTTTAGGAAAATAAACGAGAAAATTGAGAGTTCCAACAAAGAGTTGAGAGAAATTATCAATGGGCAAAAGGGAGATTTAAAAGAAATTGATGAGAAAATTGAAAGTATCAATGAGACTCTTGGCAAAAGGGTAGAGGAATATAATGAAGAAAGAAAGCAACAAACAGCCGAACTAGTCGAGAAAGTGGAACAAAACAAAGAAACAATTGTACAGGTCAGGGCAGAATTAGACGCCAGAATAGACCAAGCATATAACATCAACCAAGTTAGGATAGCAGAGGTACAGCAAGGAACACAAAGATTCGACGAACTACAAACTAACACCTCAGGAAAAATTGAACGGGTAAATGAAGAGATGAACCGGGTAAAAAGCCAAATGAATGATAGTATGGGAAGAATTGATAACATCCAGGAAGTGCAATTGAAGAACCTGAGAGAAGATCTTGACAGAGTGAGCTATAGACCAGCCTGCAGTATTCAACATAATATGCTGGACAACAGAGAGAATATAAACTTTAAAAATTATCGCAGGAACCCAGTGGAATTCCTAGAGCGGGTGGACGAATGTCTACAGAGAATCAAATAGAACCGTTGGACAATGATTAAGAATCTACTGGATGACAGTTTCAAGGAGATAACCGACAACTGGTGGACGGCCGTCAGAAATGAAATAACGATGTATGAGGGGTTCAAACACCTTCAGAATAAAATACTGGTCAGAGTCAGTACAGAATATAATCAGAGATAATCTCTGCCATGGAAGGTACAACGCCACCAATTACCAGTCACCGACAGCCTACTTTCTCGGGAAGGTGTGTGTAGCACGCAATTTAGAACCAAAGATTCCTGAAGAATGCTTAATTAGCAAAATGGCACACCACTTTGATGAAGGGATTGTCCAAGCCACACTATGCAGCCAGATCAAGACCATAGCTGATATGGAAAGACTGCTTGGGAGTTATGAACACCAAGATTATTATAGAAAATCAAGGAGGCAGTATGACCAATCACAGATGGACAGGGGAGATAACGGTAGAGACCAACAACCAAGGTCGAACCAGCCCCGAAATGGGAACTATGACAATAACAATAATAATCGAAATAGTGGTAATGGCTATAATAATAATAATTATAGAAATAACCAAGGCAATTACAATAGCCACAACCAAAATAATGGCCGCAGCCAAAATAATAATAACAATAGTGGCGGAAACCGAGAATGGAGATGCAATATCAACAATGACCGGAGGTATCCAAATAATAGCAATAGAAGAGATGAAGAGGAAGGAAACCAACCCAGGAGGGGAAGCTCTCGAGATCGTTCTCCAAGAAACCTTGGAGAAACCACAACAAGTAATCAGCAAGTAGACAGGGCGGAAAACTAGACACAGCAGTGTGAACTATGACCGGCCCATCACTGCGAGAATTGGACGGGCGAACAAACAAAGATATTACAAGAAATAAAGTCAAGATGATCAATGAAAACTATTATTTAAGGAACATAAGAAATGACCTTATGGAAGAAGGACAATACTCAGAAAAGAAAGATAACAATCAAATAATTTTTATCAATGCTGAATTGCAAGGGGTAGCAACTGAAATTATAATTGATACAGGAGCGAATGTATCGCTCATTGACAAGGTGGAGTTTAATAGAATTAAAACAATAAGTAAAGAACCAATACCAACCCTACCAATTAATAATATGGTGATAGTAGGTGCTACTGGCAAAATGAACAAGTCAGTAAGACAACAGGTACAAATAGATGTATCGAGCAACGGAAAGGTGATACAAGTGGTGTTCCTGGTGGCCCAAGGATTACCGTTTAAGGTTATGATTGGGTGCGATGCTTTAAGGCACCACTCAGCAATTATTGACATCGGCAGTGAGAAAATAACACTGACCAACGAACAGGGTGAATGGTCAAGTGAAATTTTAGGCCAGAATAGTGCCACACACAATAGACATTCATTCACTTTGATCCAAGATGAGAGGGAGGAGTTTAGGACACCACTTCATAAAGATCAACATATCCTGAAAATAAAGAATGGAACAAAAAATTGAACGAAATATACTCATTCCAAGTCACCAGAGGAGAAAAAAATTACACTAGAACAGAAGGAACGGTTGGTAAATGTGTACAAGAAATACAGAAACACTTTCTCAGATCTACCTGGGAAGGCGAAGAACTTTGTTTGTGAATTAGAATTCCACAACCCAATAAAATTTAATAAAAAATCCTACCCCATTGCTCAATCACATAAATCAGCAGTCAGAAAAGAGATACACAGAATGTTGGATCAAGACATTATTGAAACCAGTTCGTCACCGTACACCAGTCCAATTGTCGCTGTACAGAACAAGGATGGGGTGGTCAGGTTGTTCTAGATGCCAGGGAGATAAACAGGAATATTGTGAATGACAGAACATCACTGGGCGAAATAGAGGAAATTATGAAGAAATTTGAAGGCTGCAAGTTCATGATCATCCTCGACACTGTATGAGGGTATTGGCAAGTTGAGCTACACCCCAACAGCCGGAGGTAGGTTGCATTTATTTTTGATGGTCGCAACTATCAGTTTAAAAGATTACCATTTGGTCTGGTAAATTCTGTTGCTGTTTTTGTCAAGGTCATGGACCAGATATTAGGAAGAGAGGTACTAGAATTCACCATGGTGTATGTAGATGATTTGTTGATTACGTCCACCACATGTGAAGAGCATTGTGAACATGTAGAGATGGTTCTACAAAGGCTAGCTACCAACAATATCACACTAAAAATTGGAAAATCAAAATTATTGACTAACCAATTACAGTTTTTAGGATTTGTACTCTCAGAAACAGGCATAACCACAGCTCCAGTGAAGATGGAAGCCATTCAGAAGTTCCCCAAACCTAAGAACATCAGGCAGTTACAGTCCTTCCTAGAGGTCTGTAACTATTACAGAAAATTCCGAAAGAATTACTCTGAGTTAACATCCCGTTTCAAACATCTGCTATCGTCCAAGTACAAATGGAAATGGAGTAGTGAAGATGACATAACTTTCAATCTAATCAAGAAAAAATTCTTAGAAGAAGTCATGCTACATCATCCCAATTTCGAAAAAGGGTTCTACATTAATTGCGATGCAAGTGATACAAGTTTAGGTGCAGAACTCTATCAACAAGATAGTGAAGGAGATCACCGGGTTGTAAGTTTTGCCAGTCGAATACTAAACCACTGCGAACGTAACTATAATGTTACAGAAAAAGAACTTCTAAGTGTAGTATTCGCTTGCAACAAATTTCGCACTTACATCTTGGGATACCCGGTCACAGTAAGATCTGATCACAAATCAATGTCGTTTCTGCAAAGATGTAAATTGAGCCATGGGAGGCTAGCTCGTTGGGTCCTGGCTCTACAGGAGTATAACATCACCTGGGAGTATGTACCGGGAAAAAGAATGTGGTTGCGGACGCCTTGTCAAGGATAAATTTAGAAAAGGGAACTTTCGAACCTGACAGAGAGGATATTGGCAAGGTATATTATTCATTAGCAGGCAGAAAAGAATTAGCAAACACTTTAAGCACTATCAGAGAAGAACAAGCATTAGACCAAAAACTGGCTAGAATTATAGTACACATTGAAAATAACGACTCTATAGTAACAGCATACCATCAACTTCATGATGGGCTAGTCTTCACGAAACCAAGTATTAAAATTAATCGATGGAAGTTAAGTGTACCAAAGTCATTAGAACAATCAATAGTGAATAATTATCACCAGACGTATGGGCACATGGGGCCAATCAAAGTAGTCAAGGCGTTAGAAGAACACTTGTACATGGAGGGGATGAACAAAAAGGTAAGGATGATAGTGAAGAAATGTGCGATATGCCAAAAAGTGAAGGTAAACAATGCCAAGAAGGAAGGAGAGTTCATGACCATTACGTCGAACAGAAGATTAGAGAACGTGTTCCTCGACATTTGTGGACCTTTTCCAAGAAGCGGTGGCAGGCACCGATACAAATATATTGTAATAATATGGGATCATTTCTCCAAGTATACCAAGCTGTATCCAATCAGCAAGGCATCAACTAAGGTCATTGTCAAAATAGTACTGGAAAAGTACACCAGTGATGTCGGTACCCCTGAATCAGTGATAACGGACCATGGAACCCAGTTTAAGGGCAAGCGATGGAGAGAAGCGTTATTAGCTAGAAGGATAAAAACTTGCAAAACCTCCATATTTCACCCTTCAAGCAACCCTGGAGAAAGAGTATTGCGAGAAGTGGGCCGCATTCTCAGGACCTATTGCCACAGCAATCACAAAAGTTGGAGCGAGCACGTGACCAATACCGAACTATTTTTAAATATAGCATACCATGAAACACTGGGACTCAGCCCATATCAGATGATGTTTTCAAGACCACCACCGCGTGAGCTCACTCAATTAATTATGTTCCCCGAGATGCCTGAAGAAGAATTGGATATTACACGAGTATACCATAGAATTGGAAACAAGTTAGCGCTGAGGAAAAATAAGCGAAGAAATAGTGGGATACCAGAACTCAGATTTGTAGTCGGAGAAAGAGTGCTTATACGAAATAGACAGCAGCCCAGTGGTACGGAAGGTGTAATGAAAAAACTTCTGCTGCTATACCATGGACCGTTTGTGGTAATCAAAGACAACAGTAATAACACCTATGTTTTGGCCAATCCAAGCAATAATAAAGTGAAGGGCACATACAATGTGTCCGAAATGAAAAAAATATTTTGAATGATGTAAGAAACAGGAGATTAACAGTTATTTTCCATAGACCTTCAGCTAAGAAAAATAAACATGTTTTGGTGGGGGAGCATATGTAATGTGACAGAATAGTAGCCCTGTCCCAAAACCAAAACGGATCAATTCAGTAGGTATGATAGTAGGCAAAGTCACCTATGCTATCCACATAAACCAAATAAAAATAAACAACCTGTAGTTACAGAAAAAACTGTCCAATATAAATGATAAGAGAAAAAATACAATGCAAATAATAAAATAACTAATTAAAATGTATTATAGTAAGTATATAATATACATACAGACCTTTGTGTAATTAAGTAAACGTGAAAGAGTGGGGAATAAAGTTAGTGATCCCTGATATTATATAGTGATGTACAAGTGATATTCCCAAATTAAAAGTGTCAGTGAGGGGGAAATGGAAAAGGTGTGGGTTAAGTATTTTTATGTAAAAAGAAAGCCCAAGAACCATATTAATAGAGTGTATAAAAACATATTTTATTTTTTATTATTTATTAATACTGTTTCATATTTCGTACTTACCACTATTCCGCTATTCCTTGGGTCCCAGAGTTCTTTCATAAGCGAGGTCAGAAACAGTGTGGGGGTTATGAAATAAATATTCTGACGATATATACAGTGAAAAGACAAACTTCTGTTTAATTTTTTAATAAATTAGAATTACTCACATTGAACCCCACATAGTTACATGCGCTTCGCCATGAGGCATAGTTATGCAATCAAATTCAAATCATTTTTTCATTTATAATTTTACAAACATACTCCCACAAAAATAAACATAATTAATTTGTTCTTTCCATATTTTAAAACGGGGACAAATTATTTCCTTGATTATTGATGATAATCAAGTACATCGATTTCATAACATCAAAATATACTTACAAACTAACATAAAACATCTTATATTTATGAAGGCCGCCCAGCCTGCTCTCTCTCTCTCTCATTCATACTCATTGGAAAACCCCCTTTAAATAGTAATACACCCCATTATGATTGAAATTGATACATATACCCTTTGCCGGCATGTGGCGTCTCCTCAACTTTGTGATGCATCACTTATTAAAACTCGACCAATATTTCCGAAACTAATTTAGGATGTCATTCTTCAAAAACTGTATTCACTTCCGTAATTTTACAAAACGGCACACTCTTTATTTGATGTTTAAGATGTCATTGTTGAGCCCCCATGAGGCAGATACCTGGCCAGGTACGCTTCAGTGAAAGAACTGCGGTTAGTTTCTCTACGTCCCCACTACTAGATTTTTGGTTGTAGAAGACGGAAAGCAATGCCTTCTATTTGGTCGTCACTGCTGTGGCACATTCAACACACGTGTTTTTGTGTGTTGGGGACGTGGATGGTATTTGGTGAGCACTGGTTGACGTCATAAAGTAGGTTGGACTTAAACTCACATCCGCCGTCCAGGACCATGAGGCGAATAAAACTTTCGCCTCTAAGCCATGTTTGTTTTACTACCGTGGCGTCGTCTGCGCACATGCTGGTGTAGTGCGTTTGGGCGTAACTGCCACACACCCACAAAGTTCTAAGAAGTGACGCCTGGCACATTCCTTGGCAAATGTTTCACAACTGTTATTGCGTACCGTTTTCTTTGTTCGCACAATGATAATACACGTGGCCGTATACACAGATGGAAATTAAATTTCAAATATTTTATAATAAATCCCCAAATTCAATAAAATAAAAATCCCTCAAAATTCGTCCCGTTACAAGAGAGTTGTGATGGGAGTCGACCCGACCAATACTTTGTATCGACACAAGTCGACTGTTCCTTTCTCTAAATAACTTAAACAAAAATAAATATTGTGATTTGGGATAAAAGGAGTTGTCATTGTATAAAACTAGAAGGTTTACAGGACAACTACAGGTAATTCAATGGGAGAGTGTGCAGCGAACGGACCAAAGTATATGGAAGAAGAACTCGAGGACAATCGATTGCGGAAACAGATCCGTTTTTACACAAGTGGGGTCAATTTACACTACTGAACTCTTCAAAACAAATAACTTAAAACCCACAATTACACTGTTACATTACAGATGGCGCCTACAACAGTGGGGCGTAATTAAATAAGACGAGTACACAATTTTTCTCATCTTATCAACACTCGTAACAAATACTGTTACATAACAGATGGCGTCCAACCAGTGAGGCTGAAGTTAGGGAACATTACCGATCCTAACGTAATTATTAACGATACGGGAAACCTAATTTCAGCTGGCGACTGTCAGAAAAACGGAACTGCATACAAGAGGAGTATCGAAAAGGTTGGCAAAGGACCAAGAAACGGAAGAAGGTAGACGGGAAAAAGAAACTGAAACAGTACCGGACACCGAAATGGAACAACAGGCGGGTGACAAGGAGGAAGCCAGAGGAGGACCGGATTGGAATAAATTCATGGAAATGATGAGCAGTATAAATGAAAAATTGAACAAGAATAAAGAAGAAACTAATGAAAACTTTAGGAAACAGGAGGAAAAAAAAACAGTACTCATGAAAGCTCCAGGAAACAAAACGAGGCTTTGAGTGAAAATTTAATAAAACAAATGGAGGAAAGATTTGACAAGAATAAAGAAGAAACTAATGAAAATTTTAGAAAAAAAAACGTAAAGTTTGACCGAAATGAGGAAAGTTTAAGACAAATAAACGAGAAAATAGATAGTACAAATGAGAGTACTAAGGAAGACTTTAGGAAAATAAACGAGAAAATTGAGAGTTCCAACAAAGAGTTGAGAGAAATTATCAATGGGCAAAAGGGAGATTTAAAAGAAATTGATGAGAAAATTGAAAGTATCAATGAGACTCTTGGCAAAAGGGTAGAGGAATATAATGAAGAAAGAAAGCAACAAACAGCCGAACTAGTCGAGAAAGTGGAACAAAACAAAGAAACAATTGTACAGGTCAGGGCAGAATTAGACGCCAGAATAGACCAAGCATATAACATCAACCAAGTTAGGATAGCAGAGGTACAGCAAGGAACACAAAGATTCGACGAACTACAAACTAACACCTCAGGAAAAATTGAACGGGTAAATGAAGAGATGAACCGGGTAAAAAGCCAAATGAATGATAGTATGGGAAGAATTGATAACATCCAGGAAGTGCAATTGAAGAACCTGAGAGAAGATCTTGACAGAGTGAGCTATAGACCAGCCTGCAGTATTCAACATAATATGCTGGACAACAGAGAGAATATAAACTTTAAAAATTATCGCAGGAACCCAGTGGAATTCCTAGAGCGGGTGGACGAATGTCTACAGAGAATCAAATAGAACCGTTGGACAATGATTAAGAATCTACTGGATGACAGTTTCAAGGAGATAACCGACAACTGGTGGACGGCCGTCAGAAATGAAATAACGATGTATGAGGGGTTCAAACAAACCTTCAGAATAAAATACTGGTCAGAGTCAGTACAGAATATAATCAGAGATAATCTCTGCCATGGAAGGTACAACGCCACCAATTACCAGTCACCGACAGCCTACTTTCTCGGGAAGGTGTGTGTAGCACGCAATTTAGAACCAAAGATTCCTGAAGAATGCTTAATTAGCAAAATGGCACACCACTTTGATGAAGGGATTGTCCAAGCCACACTATGCAGCCAGATCAAGACCATAGCTGATATGGAAAGACTGCTTGGGAGTTATGAACACCAAGATTATTATAGAAAATCAAGGAGGCAGTATGACCAATCACAGATGGACAGGGGAGATAACGGTAGAGACCAACAACCAAGGTCGAACCAGCCCCGAAATGGGAACTATGACAATAACAATAATAATCGAAATAGTGGTAATGGCTATAATAATAATAATTATAGAAATAACCAAGGCAATTACAATAGCCACAACCAAAATAATGGCCGCAGCCAAAATAATAATAACAATAGTGGCGGAAACCGAGAATGGAGATGCAATATCAACAATGACCGGAGGTATCCAAATAATAGCAATAGAAGAGATGAAGAGGAAGGAAACCAACCCAGGAGGGGAAGCTCTCGAGATCGTTCTCCAAGAAACCTTGGAGAAACCACAACAAGTAATCAGCAAGTAGACAGGGCGGAAAACTAGACACAGCAGTGTGAACTATGACCGGCCCATCACTGCGAGAATTGGACGGGCGAACAAACAAAGATATTACAAGAAATAAAGTCAAGATGATCAATGAAAACTATTATTTAAGGAACATAAGAAATGACCTTATGGAAGAAGGACAATACTCAGAAAAGAAAGATAACAATCAAATAATTTTTATCAATGCTGAATTGCAAGGGGTAGCAACTGAAATTATAATTGATACAGGAGCGAATGTATCGCTCATTGACAAGGTGGAGTTTAATAGAATTAAAACAATAAGTAAAGAACCAATACCAACCCTACCAATTAATAATATGGTGATAGTAGGTGCTACTGGCAAAATGAACAAGTCAGTAAGACAACAGGTACAAATAGATGTATCGAGCAACGGAAAGGTGATACAAGTGGTGTTCCTGGTGGCCCAAGGATTACCGTTTAAGGTTATGATTGGGTGCGATGCTTTAAGGCACTACTCAGCAATTATTGACATCGGCAGTGAGAAAATAACACTGACCAACGAACAGGGTGAATGGTCAAGTGAAATTTTAGGCCAGAATAGTGCCACACACAATAGACATTCATTCACTTTGATCCAAGATGAGAGGGAGGAGTTTAGGACACCACTTCATAAAGATCAACATATCCTGAAAATAAAGAATGGAACAAAAAATTGAACGAAATATACTCATTCCAAGTCACCAGAGGAGAAAAAAATTACACTAGAACAGAAGGAACGGTTGGTAAATGTGTACAAGAAATACAGAAACACTTTCTCAGATGTACCTGGGAAGGCGAAGAACTTTGTTTGTGAATTAGAATTCCACAACCCAATAAAATTTAATAAAAAATCCTACCCCATTGCTCAATCACATAAATCAGCAGTCAGAAAAGAGATACACAGAATGTTGGAACAAGACATTATTGAAACCAGTTCGTCACCGTACACCAGTCCAATTGTCGCTGTGCAGAAGAAGGATGGGGTGGTCAGGTTGTTCTAGATGCCAGGGAGATAAACAGGAATATTGTGAATGACAGAACATCACTGGGCGAAATAGAGGAAATTATGAAGAAATTTGAAGGCTGCAAGTTCATGAGCATCCTCGACACCGTATGCGGGTATTGGCAAGTTGAGCTACACCCCAACAGCCGGAGGTATGTTGCATTTATTTTTGATGGTCGCAACTATCAGTTTAAAAGATTACCATTTGATCTGGTAAATTCTGTTGCTGTTTTTGTCAAGGTCATGGACCAGATATTAGGAAGAGAGGTACTAGAATTCGCCACGGTGAATGTAGATGATTTGTTGATTATGTCCACCACATGGGAAGAGCATTGTGAACATGTAGAGATGGTTCTACAAAGGCTAGCTACCAACAATATCACACTAAAAATTGGAAAATCAAAAATATTGACTAACCAATTACAGTTTTTAGGATTTGTACTCTCAGAAACAGGCATAACCACAGCTCCAGAGAAGATGGAAGCCATTCAGAAGTTCCCCAAACCTAAGAACATCAGGCAGTTACAGTCCTTCCTAGAGGTCTGTAACTATTACAGAAAATTCCGAAAGAATTACTCTGAGTTAACATCCCGTTTCAAACATCTGCTATCATCCATGTACAAATGGAAATGGAGTAGTGAAGATGACATAACTTTCAATCTAATCAAGAAAAAATTCTTAGAAGAAGTCATGCTACATCATCCCAATTTCGAAAAAGGGTTCTACATTAATTGCGATGCAAGTGATACAAGTTTAGGTGCAGAACTCTATCAACAAGATAGTGAAGGAGATCACCGGGTAGTAAGTTTTGCCAGTCGAATACTAAACCACTGCGAACGTAACTATAATGTTACAGAAATAGAACTTCTAAGTGTAGTATTCGCTTGCAACAAATTTCGCACTTACATCTTGGGATACCCGGTCACAGTAAGATCTGATCACAAATCAATGTCGTTTCTGCAAAGATGTAAATTGAGCCATGGGAGGCTAGCTCGTTGGGTCCTGGCTCTACAGGAGTATAACATCACCTGGGAGTATGTACCGGGGAAAAAGAATGTGGTTGCGGACGCCTTGTCAAGGATAAATTTAGAAAAGGGAACTTTCGAACCTGACAGAGAGGATATTGGCAAGGTATATTATTCATTAGCAGGCAGAGAAGAATTAGCAAACGCTTTAAGCACTATCAGAGAAGAACAAGCATTAGACCAAAAACTGGCTAGAATTATAGTACGCATTGAAAATAACGACTCTATAGTAACAGCATACCATCAACTTCATGATGGGCTAGTCTTCACGAAACCAAGCATTAAAATTAATCGATGGAAGTTAAGTGTACCAAAGTCATTAGAACAATCAATAGTGAATAATTATCACCAGACGTATGGGCACATGGGGCCAATCAAAGTCGTCAAGGCGTTAGAAGAACACTTGTACATGGAGGGGATGAACAAAAAGGTAAGGATGATAGTGAAGAAATGTGCGATATGCCAAAAAGTGAAGGTAAACAATGCCAAGAAGGAAGGAGAGTTCATGACCATTACGTCGAACAGAAGATTAGAGAACGTGTTCCTCGACATTTGCGGACCTTTTCCAAGAAGCGGTGGCAGGCACCGATACAAATATATTGTAATAATATGGGATCATTTCTCCAAGTATACCAAGCTGTATCCAATCAGCAAGGCATCAACTAAGGTCATTGTCAAAATAGTACTGGAAAAGTACACCAGTGATGTCGGTACCCCTGAATCAGTGATAACGGACCATGGAACCCAGTTTAAGGGCAAGCGATGGAGAGAAGCGTTATTAGCTAGAAGGATAAAAACTTGCAAAACCTCCATATATCACCCTTCAAGCAACCCTGGAGAAAGAATATTGCGAGAAGTGGGCCGCATTCTCAGGACCTATTTCCACAGCAATCACAAAAGTTGGAGCGAGCACTGTTACTTTACTCGTATTTATACTCTTAATAAAATACATCTGTATATGTATGTGGAAACAACCAGTAACCTATATTTTGTTTTGTTTACTTTATTTCGATCAGACACGTTTGTCACACATACCATAATTATGGTATCCACCATAATTTGTGAATTCGTTTGCTTCAGTTTTGTTATTATACTTATTATTACTACCTAACGGTCCAGGATTCGACTCAGCGTGAATGCTGACACAAGGAGGAATTGAAATGAGAATACGTTTCTTTGACACCATGAACATCAATCGTAATGTATTTCTGCATTTTTAGTTGTGTACACCGGACAATATTCCAAGATGGCGGCCATTAAATATATTGGCTCGCTTTCATACTAAAATCAGTTATATTTTATCAAACATTAATTTACCAGAATCTTTATATTGATTATGCAGCTGCTTCATATTTAATTAATTTAATGATAATTCTTTAAAAGAAAACGCAAACCAACACCCCGATGGGATGTCGACATTATCGGGCACACCCTACTTTCTCTCGCGCATTCATACTTATAATTTCAAAATTATTTTTTGTGTACACATCTCTATGATTGATTAAAGAGCTCTTTAAATATAAATTTGGGTTTTCACTTCCCTGATTTGGTCGACTGGAAGTTCTAGACGTGCATCACATGTTGTTCCCTCCGCTGGCGTTGTTACATCATATCAAATTCACTGACTCTACTTCTAATTTTGAAAAGCAATCACTGCACACTGTCTAAAGTTTACTGAGGTGGTTACATTTCACATTTTGATTACATTTTGAGTTATTTCAAACACTAAACCGGTGTAAAATGCCGGTTGCCTGTGAGACAGGTGTTACTACTGCTGCTGTATTGTATAGACTGGGACTCAACACTACGCAAATTCTACGTACGTGTGTGTGTGTAAACGTCATTGTTCTTGGTTTCTTCGTTACATAATAGTCTTGTTGATTACGTATTTTTATAGCGTCATTGTGGTTTTAATGACGTTGGGCGTTGTTGGCCAATGAGATAGAAGTAAGTAGAGCCGGTATTGGTTACAGTAACCATTACAAGTCTGTTTATCGGCACGTATTCTGCTGTCCTTGAAATTGTTTTGTTGTCTCTGATCTGCGTCGTCGTATGCGAAACCCAAGGGAAATTGTATCACACATATAAATGATTTTTTAAAACACTGAAATACCATAGTTTACTACCTTGCATACCATATTTTTATATCATACTTTTTGTACTGTCACAGCACGTGACCAATACCGAACTATTTTTAAATATAGCATACCATGAAACGCTGGGACTCTGCCCATATCAGATGATGTTTTCAAGACCACCACCGCGTGAGCTCACTCAATTAATTATGTTCCCCGAGATGCCTGAAGAAGAATTGGATATTACACGAGTATACCATAGAATTGGAAACAAGTTAGCGCTGAGGAAAAATAAGCGAAGAAATAGTGGGATACCAGAACTCAGATTTGTAGTCGGAGAAAGAGTGCTTATACGAAATAGACAGCAGCCCAGTGGTACGGAAGGTGTAATGAAAAAACTTCTGCTGCTATACCATGGACCGTTTGTGGTAATCAAAGACAACAGTAATAACACCTATGTTTTGGCCAATCCAAGCAATAATAAAGTGAAGGGCACATACAATGTGTCCGAAATGAAAAAAATATTTTGAATGATGTAAGAAACAGGAGATTAACAGTTAATTTTCCATAGACCTTCATCTAAGAAAAATAAACATGTTTTGGTGGGGGAGCATATGTAATGTGACAGAATAGTAGCCCTGTCCCAAAACCAAAACGGATCAATTCAGTAGGTATGATAGTAGGCAAAGTCACCTATGCTATCCACATAAACCAAATAAAAATAAACAACCTGTAGTTACAGAAAAAAAACTGTCCAATATAAATGATAAGAGAAAAAATATAATGCAAATAATAAAATAACTAATTAAAATGTATTATAGTAAGTATATAATATACATACAAACCTTTGTGTAATTAAGTAAACGTGAAAGAGTGGGGAATAAAGTTAGTGATCCCTGATATTATATAGTGATGTACAAGTGATATTCCCAAACTAAAAGTGTCAGTGAGGGGGAAATGGAAAAGGTGTGGGTTAAGTATTTTTATGTAAAAAGAAAACACAAGAACCATATTAATAGAGAGTTGTGATTGGAGTCGACCCGACCAATACTTTGTATCGACACAAGTCGACTGTTCCTTTCTCTAAATAACTTAAACAAAAATAAATATTGTTATTTGGGATAAAAGGAGTTGTCATTGTATAAAACTAGAAGGTTTACAGGACAATTACAGGTAATTCAACAGGAGAGTGAGCAGCGAATGGACCAAAGTATATGGAAGAAGTACTCGAGGACAATCGAATGCGGAAACAGATCCGTTTTGACACAAGTGGGGTCAATTTACAATACTGAACTCTTCAAAACAAATAACTTAAAACCCACAATTACACTGTTACATTACAGATGGCGCCTACAACAGTTGGGCGTAATTAAATAAGACGAGTACACAATTTTTCTCATCTTATCAACACTCGTAACAAATACTGTTACATAATAATATATATATATATATATATATATATATATATATATATGTGTTACCGTTAAAGTGTGGAATCAGTTTATTTCATAAAATAACTAGGTATTTCATGAATTACCTAACTGACTCAGTTAAAGTGTATAAAATTATTGCATTCTACAATTTAACTAGTTATTTTATAGAATAACGAATTCTGTCATTAAAGTTTTAAATGCTACAGCTCAAAGTACCGGTACTGGACAAGGATTTAAAAAGTGTTTGTGCAAAACACATTGTGATAATAAAAGTGTGGCTGCTTCAAAATTAATATAGGCCTACAATGTAATTCCAAGCTCCATCACAGCAATCCTTGTTCTAATAAATAATTAAAAATAAAATGAAGGTATTTCATAAAGCTTAAAATTAATATGTTTATTGTATTAACTATTATTTATCATCATATTTTTCTTTTTACATGACAATTTTAAAATCAGGTATTCAAGAAATATTCTAGATGTTCTTAAATATATTTTAAGTGCAGTAGGCCTATCATAAAAAGTTTTTACGTTTAATATAAATGATGAATTTACAACATAATTTTTTTATTAAAAAATGTCTGTTTAAAATTAGAATTCAGGAAGTTTTTTTTAGTGATTTGGTTTATTGTAGTTATTGTAATATTGATTATATTTTGATGTTTTTTGTTTTGGATGAAGTTTTTGTAATATTTTTTAAGCAGTGTAAAAGTTTTTTACCTACAGGCCGAATTAAAACTACGAATATAAAATATAAACTTTCAAAAAATTATATTATTAGGGTCTATTATTAAGAATATATTATTATATTGGCAATTATAAGCACTATTCCGGATGTTTTTCAAGATTTAATAAGATTTGCAGAATTTTAAAAATTGTATTTTTTTAAATAAAATAAATAAGTTACATTTAAAAGATTATTATAATCTTGGATTTCGTTGTCCATGACGTGTCCGTTCCTTAACTAAATATAATTATTTTAGTACCGACTCGGAACACAAAGTTTTTTAAAACCGAAAGTGTTATAAGGTAAAACTTTTATGTTTTTACCCATAAAAAGCTTTGTGTTCCGAGTCGGTAGTGAAATACCGGTTATTATATTTGATTATTATAAGTTAAACATTAGTGAATATTATAAATTATAATTAGTGAATCATTAGTAAAACATAATAAATCATTTATCTTACGTTTGATGTGATTTGTGTTGGATAAAATAGCAATTTTTTATATAATCCTAAGTTGTAAAACTTAAAATTCAGTTAAATAAACAGGAACTATTACATTATACTGTGTAATTTTTTTATTACTTTTCAACTAATCTAGCCATAATATTAAATTTATTTTTTAAAGACTAACTACTTCTTATCAGTTAATTTATAAAACAAACTAATTATTTCATGGAATAACTAGGTAAAGTTTGAAAAAGTGTATTTATTTGACACTTTACCTAACATTGTCAGGTAATTTATGAAATACCTAGTTTTTTCATGAAATAACTGAATTATACACTTTAACAGTAATATATACATTAAAGGGACACATAACCAGGACTGAAACTAGATGCCGCTACCATTAGTAGTTGCCGCTCTTTGCGATACACGTATTATTTACATTAACGATAGATGTAACTTTTGGTAACTTTTCCTTGTAACATATATTTTCCAAGTTGCCGGAAATAAAAGAAAAGTTATTTCCGAACAGCATCTTTTGAATGGTTCCTGTGAGGAAGTGCCTTATAAAACTGAAAAACGTAATGAAATTGATAATTAAAAATGATTTTTCTTTCGGCAACTTAAGTGTTAATGCTTGGTTAACAAGAACTTAGTGAGGGTAATCTTATGAGCGAGGTCGTGAAGGAGGTGGGTGGATACGTATCTCATAATAAATATATTTATTATAATTATTATTAATAAACAAAATCACAAATTACGAACATAACGGGGTGCTTCCAACGTAAGACTTACTGGTTGCTGTGAGTTTTATACGGTAAGCCGTTCTCCACTGGTTGGGATCGCGTTCCACTCGAATATGTAAAAGATAAGAGGGGTTAGTAAAATCCCAAGTCATTTCGTTGAGTTGATCTGATGTAGATCTTTATCATTATAGCTGTTTATGGCAGAAAGTATCCTTCATCGTTCAAGCACTAAATCATTCACAATCATTCACACCTGCAAGCAGCACTCGTCAAAGGGATTGCGGTATATTTGGTTAAATACAGGTTCTTCAGGGAAATGGACAGTTCCCCTGTCCAAGAGACAGTTTTATTCTATAGGCCAATGATTAAAGGATTGTTTTTGTTTGAAACCTCATTGTCTGCCCCGTCCGTAGCCGGCGTCCTCGTCATTCCCTCTGGAGCACTGCACTGTTTACAGTTACTTCCGATTAGCAGTTTCCATTATTTCTGGCCGGAACAAATACGCTGATGCGCTGAACCGAGCGAAAACTCTTATCGGAAATCATTGAAAATAATGGAATGCAAGAAGTAGAATTCTTTGTTTTTGAATCTACAATACACAAACAAAATATCAAAACGTAAATGTTTTAGTCTTCTGGGTAGTTGAAATAGCAGTGAAAATAACGTTGTTTATTTTCATTCAACCAAAATTCATTCAGTTTGCGGTTGCATTGTGCTATTAATTTTACAAATTTTCTCATCGGTTCATTGTACATGTCAGATGTGATAAAAAACTTTGCATTATTAACGAATTTGATGGAATTTATTGAACTTTAAAACAGCGGAATTTGAAAGCTTGGAACAGTTTTCAAAAAATTCAGTTTAAATTACTTTCAAAGAGACTGGAAGTGAGGACGAAAGGCCAGAGCATATGGAAGAAGCTGTCAGTTCAGCGGGTAGCTACTGACAGCGGTTTATCCGCTGCACCACAAACCAAACAATACTAAACACTTTTTTCATGGCTCGTAAGATGTCAAAAAATCTAAGCTTTAACAATTCTATTGTGGTATTGATACGATATTACAAATTATTATTCAGAAAATTAAAACGTGAATTATAAACTTGTAATTTGTGCTAGAATTACGTAGTTGTGTTTTACATTAAAAATAAAAAAATAATATTCATAAAAATTTAAACGATTCACTCACATTAATACGTATATCAAATGGGTCTCGTAGTCCATATTCAAATAGTTTTCAAAATTATTGCTCTTATTTTTTGGAGAGGGTAGTAGGCCTGTGTTAAACACAAGGTATATGCAATGCTGACCTCAAAACACACCATTTCTGACCTCAAAAACCATATCTGTACATATATCAGAAACATTGCTATCGAGATGTTAACTTGTTGTGGATGATTTTCGTGCGTGACAGTCCAGACTAATATTTAAAACATGGCCTACCAGTACGTAACTGTGCATACAATGTCAGTATATATACAGGATGGCAGTGATGTGTATGTAATTTTTTATAATTAAAAAAAGTATCAAAAGTATCAGTTTTGTTTTCGTTAAAAACGCCCTTTTTTTTTTTTTTGCCACGTCTATAAACTGATAATGATCAGTAAAGCCTGGGAAAACTCACTACAGATACAATTGGCAACTGTTCTTGTCAGGACCATTGATTTCATCTTCACAGTGGACTCGGATGACTTTGGAAAATGAGTGAGCCGGTTGCAGTTGAAGCGAAAATTGAGAATTTCAACGGCTATGTTTCAGTGGATAAGTGATGTAGAATCGTCGCATGCTATTTGCATCTTGTCGTTCTCGTGAGCAGCCTTGAGATCTCTAATCGGATTGTATACCAGAAACTGACGGTAGTGATTATGAACTACAACTTCCAACAGTTTCAGGTGCGTTCACATCTATTCATATTGCGCTTTCATTCTTCATGAAATCCGAAATAAACGAACTTGAAACTCATTGAAAATAATAGAGACCTCCAAACGTACGTACAATGTTGGTACCGTATATACCAGCTCGTAGCCAGTTGTAGGTCAGGTTCAACTTAGAATGAAGTTTGCCCTACGTAACGTGTGTTTTAAACATTCTTCGCCAATTACGAAACACAACTTTAATTTTTAAATATCTCATTGAATTTGTAAAATCCCGATAATTACACGAACTCTGAGAAACTATAAATCTTGTTGATGTAAGTAGTAAAATAAATGAAATTTCCGGTATTAAATGAAACTTGCTTAGTCTCTAGAGGTCCGTTACAGACTTACCACTGCGTAACATGTTGAGAATACATTTAAAACATGGCCATCATTTTATGCTGATTATGTTGATTGTGAAATAAAGAAGGGAAGAGTGTCAGTTTTGTTAGCAAGTGTGCAGTTTTGGTGAGTGAGTCGCTAACGAAGTTAATGTGAATTTTACTGTTGTGGATATACGTTTGTTTGTAAACTATAAACCTCGTGTAGAACAAGCAGCAGGTAATCTTGAATCTTGTAGGCACTAACATGGTACCTTTTTCACATGTGTATATTATTTCGCGAACATTATTCTGATTCCGAAACCTAGGAAGCCGCTAACGCTTCCTGGAATTTACCAGATATCGTTCTTCCAGCAATGTGGAAGGTATTTGACTCCAGTGGGCCTGTAGCTGGTACTTGATAGATAACATCATCCGCAAGGAGCAGTTCGGGTTTTCACGGGGCATTCGAATACTCTTCTCATAGTGATAGTCGTTACCCAGTAGCAGACGCTACCAGTAGGCGTCAGTCTACCGAGGGTTCGGTTAGATCGACGTCTCAACTTCCAACGACCGCGTTACTGATGCCCTATAAAAATTCTCGAGCATCAGAGATAAACTTTCCGTCATTCTTTCTTGGAACAGTCGGCTGGCTGTCTTTACCAAGGTATCATTGTTGTATTCGATGGTATATTGTATGTGTTGTTCTTATGTGTAGCAATCATGTACGCGGGGCCCGCTTGATGTCCTCACTTACAGAACAAGCATAGGCTGGCGGTATTCCAAAACAATTCTCTACGCTTCATCGCGGAGACCCAAGTTGTACATCGAAATTGATATTCTACATCGGGGCCTCCGTGTCCCTTCCCTGGAAGTTTTTGTCTGATTTTTGGCTCAGATACTTATTTCACAAAGGCCGACGATTTCTGTTTCCCTCATATCCATCATTTCAACGCATCTCCTCCGGTGTGCATCAAACGCCGTCAGGCGCTACTTGACAATCCACCATCCGCCTTGGCGCTGCAACTCATGGTTTCGGTCTACGCCTATACAGTTCTAAATTTCTGCCAGTGAATGCTTAAGGGAGACATGGAACCATACCTCAGGTCAGTCCACGAAAACAACATCCAATTGAAGGCACCTGTTCGAAACACTTTGATGCGCTGTCACCTAGGAACGGGAAACCGTCAGATGTGCAAGTGCCTCCATGGTGAAGCCATCCGCTTCTGCGTGGTAGCGCATCCTAACGTCCACGTCAGAGAGGTTCTACGCTGCTGCAAGTGAAACCTTGAAGTAGCAAAGAAACTGCACCTTAGGTGCGAATTCATTTGGGCCAGAGCAGTCCAGATACGGAAGTTCTTATTTCCACCATCCTATCGAATACATTTAACACATCCTAACACACTTATACTATGAACATGACTTTAAGAAATTGGCGTTCGTCGACTGTGAGTCGGACAACGCAGGTGCACACACACACACACCAGGGCGCTAAGACATCCTGCACAACAACATGAGGACGCAACATTAACATCACCCAGTAGCCTATGCCTACTATGAAAAAGCCCAGCAAATATTTTTATTTGTCTACGAAAGTTGACGCAGTTAAACAAAATATAGTTCCCCGAAACATAACATCAAACGTTTTTGAATCTCGATATAATTGATTAAATGGCTGGAGGCAAAACATGTCGCATATTGTTATAGGGTATGAAATTCAACAGCGGGTCTTTTTGTTTACAGTAATAAACTTTCTATTAATTATAGAAGAACTCACCAGTTATCAAAACTGTTGTAAATAGTCTTGGAGATAAGAAAAAGACGAACACATGATTGTAGTCTCTCTGAACATCAGAGGGTGAGGATAAAATAAAAATAAAATTAAACTGAAGAATAAAAGTGACTTTGAACTACTGAATTATTTGTACCCTATTACAAAATTGTTACTCCTCAACGTGTCTTTCAGTTTATTACGAATGTAACAGAAATATAATTAATTATGTCATCAAGTTCTTATTTGTAGCCCGCGCATATTTCACAGGCAAAAGCTGCATCAGTAGAAAAATAAACTAATCTGTGCATACATGAGATGGGAAAAATATAAACATCTTCCCTCTCTGGAAGGAAAATGGTTCACTCCTACTGGAAAATATTTTGTTCTTCCTGATATGTACCTACTATGTACTATATACTATCTACGTACGTACACAAACAAATAATAAAATTAGCAGATCTCAAAAAGGCAAACGTTGAAACTGTTTTTGTTCAAACTGCATAAATTAATGTTTGAAAACAATTTTCATATATAATTATTATTAAGCCTTATTTGTATGATCATTTTTATTTAAGTTTCTTCATTGTTTACTGTATTTTGGTAAACAATAAAGGCAATAAAATAACAGCGTGTATTAAAAAGAAGGTATATAAATATGACACGAGTGAGTGACATGAGTATATGTCAAGTGAGATGTAAAATCACCTCTGAAAGCACTACTGGGTGATTGTGGGTGTTTTGCCACACCGTGTGCCGGCCCGATGCTGGCAGTCGAAAATTGTGGAATATTTAATGGTAATATAACGCGAGAGCAAAGGGGCGGGTGTACTGAACTTTGTACGAACCGTTAAGGCTGCGCGCGCAACCGTAGCAAGGGTCGGCTTCGTCAGTTGGTATCAGCCGTATTCTATTCACCGTCTGGCTCCGAGATACACCGACTCTTGTCTCCGAATAGTTCACTGCGTAGTTTTTCTTCAAATATTATGGCTGGCTGAAACTTACGAGACTCCCGGGTTCTCGATTAAGACGGAGATTTGGCCTTGCTGATTGACTTCCATCCGCATCAGCCATGGACCATTAGAAACTATTCTGTTCGGAGAAGGAGTCGGTGACCAGATCGAGATGTAACACTGAGTCAGCACAATTAAGGTGATATGCACTCTTTTATTTTCCTTTTGGGGCCGGGCCGGCAGTGCACCTGTTTTACTGTAAAAATCTTTTGAATCCATGTGCCCACGTGGCCAGGCAATCTGCTATAAAGGGGGTCAACTGATCATCATTCTGAACATTATGAGTTAATTCCAAGGAACACTTTAATAACTGAATTACCTAACGCTAAGTGCAATGCTTGTAATTGTGTGCTGCACTGGGGGAGCGTGCCAGAGATATTTGTACACTTAGACATTTTACAGTTGCATATATTCATCATCTTACTCTTTACAAATATTAGATGACATGTTAGGAATTCGGTTCCGGCTGGAACCGAAGGGAGTTGATATTAAAATCACCTTGGGTTTAACATTTAAGGGCTGGGGGGTTTTTGTTTTCCTTTTTGGCTGTTTTCTGGGGTATTAAAAGGGACATAGTTTTTGCCTGGCACATGTTGGTGCAGCCTGAGGCAGGTTAGATTCCTGTCAAACTTTGTTAACCACATGCTGGCACGCTCCCACAGCTGCTAGGGCACAACCGTCCTTATTGTAAATTCATTTTATATATATATATATATATATATATATAGCCAGTCGGCTTTTAACAGAAAAGAATTTGCACATTTTTTCTGGGCATATACTAATTAATTTGGTACCTTACAAAGAACATCTACTGATTAATTTTTCTACTTGTAAAACATATACTGTTTAATTTTTTTTTAATTTGTAAAGCATCTACGGATTAATTTTCCTACTTGTAAAGTATATACTGATTAATTGAATCCTTCTGAATTTGTAAAACAAATTAACATTTTAGAACCGTATAACAATTGCTTAGAATCAGGTGATGTAGTTTCCTTATATTTTTATTTAATGCTGTTGAAGGAACTTAAAGTTCACATGCTCATGATGGGTCATTTATCAGTAGAATTGTATACATATGGGCGGTACGGTCTTGCTTATGGGTTATGAGTGATTATCATCCTTTCTGGGGTTTTCGCTTTTATGTAGTTCTATAGAAACGGGTTGCTGATGGGCAAACATTTATCACTGCTGGTTTCTGGGCATGGTAGTAACACTGCCTGCAAGGCAGGTGCATTCCAGGGGCATTCGTGTTTAGAATATTGGTGTATAATTGTGAGTATATGTGCCTTATGTTTCTGTACATGTTGTTATGTTTTGTCTATGTTATGCTAGTCACAAAATGGGGGAGAATTATATATTTACTGAACATTATTCTATGCACATATATATATTGTAACGTTACATAACCCGGTCCCAATAAATTAACACATGATAACATAGAGGTCAGAAATGGGTAACCTATGGCTCGCTCAAAATTAAATTATATCACTCAACATGATAAACAATTCGAGTGATATATGGTGCAAAGTGAGTTATAGTGTACCCATGGTGGTAAAAAATAAAAGTGACGGTAACTTATTACCAAGCTGTGCTATGTGTTTGGATATTATAAAACTATGAGAGTATGCTATAATACTAATAACTGATTTTGTAATTTTATTTATTTATTGTAATATTTATATTGTATGGACAACCAATTGTTATACGTAATTTAATGTTATATTTTTTAAAATATTTGTGTTGTAATCTAGGATAACCCAGGGTTAGTTCATTTTAAAAAACATAAAAATTTAAATATAAAAGGATAATAAAAAATTAAAATAATACTAGGAGGGAGATGGCAACAGGAAGTAGTGCAGTGTAGTAATACTATGAGAGACTAATAAATAAAATATATAAATTTATTTAAAGATAATAAAATTATCAAATATTTATATACAAGGTCATAAGAAAATGAACAAAAACTTATTATGTAAACAAAACTAATAAAGAAACTGGAATGGAAAAGAATTATTTTTCAATAAATAAAATATAAATTTATAATAATTACAAACTGCCTGTATAATAAAAATACGATGGGTTACTAAGAGTGACGAAAAAATAACAAGTATTGTTAATTAGAAAAATTTGAAAAAACCATAGAGTTGCGGAAATGATGCTACTACAATTATAATAAAAATAACCTTTTTTGGAACTTTAGAGGAGTGGAAAATAACACAAAATTAACAAGCAACATGACCACTATATAATCGTCCATACTTTATCAAAATTAAATGGTTATACTCCTTAATAAACAGTTAAAGAAAACCTTCTGATGATTCAACCTGGTGTCGCCATAGTCCTAGTTGACGATCGAAAAATGCGCCAAACTGTAAGGAAATTATAACGCAAGACGGACCTCACCAGATAAAAAAGCTTCATTCCAGTAAGAAACCTACGGAGCGAGGTAATATAAACATTTTTTTTAATAGTTCAAGAAGAAAACGCATTCCGAACGTTGATAAAGAACACAAAATAGTTATTTAATCATATGTTTTTTTAAGTAAACAAAAGCACGCTGCACTCTTACGGACATTCCTGGAACTGCATACGACACGGAAAAATAAACAAATTTATTTAACATTTTTCCGGTATTTGTAAAGCTTAGTTATTATCCATTTCTGACACTCTCGTAACAAAAAGAACTTACCCTGAACCCTGGGGAATTATTAAGAATTATATATTAATTGATGTTTTTAACTAGAGTAAAATTTGGTAAATAAAACCATATCTGTTTTTTTCTTTAGACAATTCTATGTTTGCTCGGTAAAGTCGAGATTATGTTTTATTTAAAGAAAGATCAATTGTGATACGTGTATTTGGTGGCAGGAAACAAAAACCAAGAATATAAATAAATAATATTATTGAAAAATAATCTTGAATAATAAAGTGTGTTATAATTTTTTTGTAGTGGGTAATTGTAATAATTTTCAGCACAAAAACAGAAGAAATCGACACATCGGATCAGATTTTGCTATAGTGTAGGCTGGTTGAATTAAGCGTAGAAACTTATCACACCATCAGCTGATTTAAATCATAGCGAACAACTTGAAAAAATCCTGAATCGTCTAAACCAAGTGCAAATAATTGGTACTTACTCTCTCTTCTTCATAAGGCTGAACAACTTCCCTCCTTGACCCCAAATCACACACTCTCGATTTCTGTTTAGATTGAGTAACATTAAATAAAATATTTTATTTATTATTTAAAAAAAAGAAAAAAGATTTTATAAAAACTTCAGTTATTATAATTCAGAAGTGACGCATACTGCGTGAGGCATATAATATAACTCTATAGTACCTCACATTAAGCGGTACGTTATAGAATTGGCGTACAACTGTGGGACTGAATTAACGAAACCTGAAATTGCAATACACTCGTAAGTGGTGGACGCCTCACAATAAGCGGTACGTTACAGAATTGGCGCTCAACGTAAAAGGGCGGTAATTAGAAAAGAATTTTGATATTTAATAAAAATATATATACCAAAAAATCTAATCGTTGGCAGCTATGAGAAAACAAGAAATGCATAATACCCGAGGCAAATCGAAGAAGAGGGCAGAAGAGAAGGAGAAGGAAGAAGGTGGACAGGAACAAGAAATAGAATTAGTATTTCTATTATAGCTGCCGCCTTGTATTTATACATCCGCGCACAGACCAGAAGATTCCAAACTACGCCTTATCTCTAAACTATGACATAATTTACTGCGGCCTTGACACAGTCCGCGCGGCTGGTGGCTTCCATAAAAGTCTCGCGAATGCGTCGAGAATCATGTATGCCACACACATTAGAGCGAGATTCAGAATAAAGACAAGTATACCATCAAAATTCAATGTGAAATATGCATAAATGCAATCTATTTAGTAATAAAGTACAAAGAAGAATAAAATAAACATAATAAATAAAGAAATAAATAAATATTATTTACCTATGACCTTAAAGATAAATAATAAGGTCAAGAAATAAAAAGTAATTAAAACAAAAAGAAAAATATTATAATAAATAAATAATAGGGAATTAAGGAATAAAAACTCATGAAGTAAATAATTTAATGATGGTAACAAACAATGACTGATGATGACAATAATACCCAGAAGTAAAGATCAAGTGACAAACAAACGTGTAAATTAATTAATAGAATTATAATGTACAAATGTTAAACTTAGAAAATAAGTAAAAAGACATTTGTTAGTTCATAAGCATTAGATTAAAACTGTGAGGAGGTCTGCGTACCTCAGACAGTTATTTTGTAGCATTGAACTACAAACAGTGAATAATATAAATTTTACAAATATAACAAAATCAAACTATAATTATATAAGTTAGGTTGTGTGATAGTGCTAGAAATTGAGAATAACAGTGATAGACTTTAAAAAGGATTTCCAGATATAGAGAGAAATATGTGAAGTAGAAAAACACAGCTCTAATTTAACAGCCAACCATAACGAAAACATAATGAACTGTAAATGTACATTAAAATCTGTCATCTGAGTGATACTAGAAGCTAGTATTTGTTTCATATAGATTTCTAGTGTACACTTTGTTGAACTATTTTGTTTAAATTCCTGGATTTTGTTGTCCTTAACGTGTCTGTTGATTAACTAATTATAAATAGATCACTACTGACTCAGATCGCTAATTTTTTATTGTAAAAAATGTTAAACTTTTATCTAATAGCCTAAACCAGTTGGAGCTTCATCAGAGGCTACCGCTAGGAGCGCTGTCCATCTTATTTTTGGTGACGGCACTGTCGTTCAAAAGATCGATATTGTGTGTGTGTGTGTGTGATGTTCAAATAGTATGTGTGAGTTAAATTGTGTCTGTTCATTGAGTATGTTGTTTCTATGTGCTTTTATGTGTTTGTATATTTCTAGTTGTTCAAGTGTGTGTGTGTTTCTAGTTTTCAGCCTTTTGTGTGTACATGTAGTTGTGTATTTCCATGTTGTCGTTTATGTTTGTGTATGTGTGGTTTGCCTCTATGAAGTGGTTTGCAAAGGTGGATCCGGTGGTGGAATGTAGTGCCTTTGTGTATCTGTATCTCCGTTTGAAGCTGCATCCTGTCTGGCCTATGTAGAATTTGTTACATCCTGAGCAGTTTAGTTTGTATATACCAGGTAAACCTTTGTGTGTGTTTTTTGACACTGTGTGTTCTGATTTCTTTGAAGTTCTGTATGTGATTCTGTATCCTGCTTTCTTAAATTTGTGGGCAATTTTTTCAGTGTGGTTATTGATATACGTAGGGGGACCCAAAAGTAACGAGAATTTTTCTCTGGCAGTTGGTAGAACGCTAGTTCCGACTTCTCCCACTAGGTGCCTTCACTAGACACCATTTTGTATCAGTTGCCGTAGCGGCATTGTTGTGGAAACATTAGCGTGGTCAGTGTCACTATTTTTTGTAAGCGCTGTTTCACGTTTTCGGCGATTTTTAAATTAATTTAGTGGCAGACATTAAATACCAACGTGCTAACATCAAGTTCTGTTTCCTGTTAGGGAAATCAGCAGCTGTTAGGGAACTGTCGCAATGTTTCGGACGGCTTATGGCTTTTGAGCCAACAAGAAAGCACACGCGGAACGAATTCAGTCAAAATTCATTGGCATGAACTCCAGGATATTCCAGTCATTTCCTCCAATTCATCGATTGTTCTACGATGATCAAACATGATCGCAACACGGATTTTTTCAATTTTTTGTCCATTTTGGAAGTCGAGGGACGTCCCGGTCGTGGTTCGTCTTCAATTGACATTTGACCACTTTTAAAACGAGAAAACCACTCGTAAATCCTTGTAAATTTACGAGTAAACCACTCGTAAATTCTCGTTACTTTTGGGTCCTCCCTCGTATGTTAGTGTTATGAATTTGTTCTTTTCTGTCTTTGTCTGTTTGTTTTGTGTAGGCATTTATTGATTATTATTCTATTGAATCCATTGGTTTCTGCTAGATATAAACGTTGGAAATACTCAAAGAACAAATTTATGTACTACATCCGATAAAAAAAAAAAAACACCTTGAAGCATCAATCAACAATAACAAACCAAAAGCCAACATTAGCATTTTTCAAGTGGTAAATTGAAACATGGTATATGTCATCAAGTTGGTTGCACAGAAAACTGTTCTCATTGTGCAAAAGGATACACTTTAAGTGAATGTCTCTACTCTGCTGTTTTATATATTGTAAAATAACTCAATTCTGTGGTTACAAAATTCCTCAATCTGGTCTCGTCTTCCTTTTCTTTTTAATTTAATGCCCAATGTTGGTCTAGTCAAATTGTAACGAAACCTGTTAATAGTGTTAAAGTTTTGGTGTAGTGTTACAAAAATATTTAAATAGGTTGTTTGTGAAAGAAATAAAAATTGTTTGTTTAAAAAAAAATTTTATAATTAAAAAAAATTTCTTTAATTAATTAATTAATTAAAACAATTAATGTGTGTAATGTGTGAATTGATGTTTGTGAATTGACGTTTCTTTCACAAACAACCTATTTAAATATTTTTGTAACACTACACCAAAACTTTAACACTATTAACAGGTTTCGTTACAATTTGACTAGACCAACATTGGGCATTAAATTAAAAAGAAAAGGAAGACGAGACCAGATTGAGGAATTTTGTAACCACAGAATTGAGTTATTTTACAAATTGGCGCCCAACTGAGGGGCTTTAATTAGCGATTGAAAGGCCACTACAATCTGCCCAATCACTAATTGGAGTTCGGCAGCAGCTATAAAGCCAGAGAAATTGACGGAAAAATGCAACGACGTGTAACATCAAAGAATCGGGCGGCGGAGGCCGAAAAGGAAATCGAAATGGACATGGAAAATAAAGAGGCGACGCCAGTAGATGTGGAAAGGTCATTGCCACCGGTATTGTCAAAACAACCTGCACAACCAGGGGAACAACCTGAGATGCCAACACAGACAGGGGACGTCAATGTCCCAGAGAAGGAGATGGAGAAATCCAAAACAATGGAAGATAGCACGATGGAAAAGATAATGGAAATGTTCCGACAAATGAGTAAGCAAATGGAGGAAAGCAGTAAGAAAATGGACGAGAACAGGAAGGAAGACAACCGATCTCTAAGTAAGAAAATGGATTCTACAAATGAAGAATCGAGTAAAAGGATGGAAGGAATGAGTAAGGAATTAAAGGAAGAATTGGGAAATAAAATCGAAAAAACAAAAAAAGAATTGAGTGGGCTAAACAAGAACATGGAGGAGAATAGTAAGAAGTTAGAAGAATTAAAGGAAGACAACCAATCTTTTAAGGAAGAATTTAAAGCGACTAAGGAAGAATTGATTAACAAAATTGAGAATACCAATAAGAGAATTCAAGAAAATAGGAAAAAAATGGAAAGTGACAACCGACAGTTGAAGGAAGAGTTGAAGGAAGATAACAAGAAGTTGGAAAAGAAGATGGGGGAGAAATTGGAAGAAATGAGAGAGGATAACCAAATGTTAACAGAAGAATTAAGGGAGGTCAATCAGGAGAATCTGGACAAACTAGGCGAAAGAATGGAATTGTTATGAGAAGAACTGAACAAGGAAATCAACGTTAACAAGAAAGCGATGAATAAAAAGTTGGAAGAAGAAAACATAATGGTAAATCGACAGATCCGAGAGATTGACGGGAAATGCAACCAGACCGAAAAGGAGGTACAAGAATTTAAGGAAGTAGTAAACATCAAGTTTACAAATATAGAGGAGCATAGCCGCAGGAAAGTGGAAGAACAACGGAAGGAGACTCAAGAAGAATTCGGGAGAGTACGGAACCAAGTCGCAGAACGGTGTGATGGGATGCAAGAGGCTATGACCAATATCACGGGTCAGGTACGGCAAAGCCAAGAAGAGATATGGAAGCTTTAAGAAATAGACCAACTCATTTCACCGGATTGCCCATCAACGAAAGCCGAGAATGGCTCAACTTCCGGCAGTACAAGCGGAAACGATGGAGTTCCTGGCGAGGGTAGATGAGTACTTCGCCAAACATAGAGTAACGCAATGGAGCCATAACAGGGAAATATTGGACGAGTCATTCAGGGAGATGACTGATAATTGGTGGATGGCTAACTGTAGCGAGATTGCCGACTACCAGCAGTTCCGGAGAATGTTTAAGTCAAAATACTGGTCCGAAACAACCCAGAACCTGATCCGAGATAACATATGCAACAGACGATACAGGGCACAAATAGGCAGTAGCATGACAGCCTATTTCTTAGGGAAGGTGTGCATGGCGAAACACCTCGAGCCGGCTATACCCGAAGAGTGCCTGGTAAATAAACTCTCCTATAACTACGATGAAGATATTGTCAGGGCAAGGACAGGTAGCCAGATCAAGACGACACAGGCCATGACGGAATTACTGGAAGGGTACGAAAATGAAGAATACTACCGCCAGAGCAGGAGGAGGAATGAACGACCAGAGGCGAGAACGAATCAGTACCCTAGTAACGGCAATAACCATCCCGGAAACCGAAACCAGCCCAGTAATTACAACGGCAATAATAACCCGCCGCGTAATAACAACAATTTAAATGGCAACGCAAACGGTAGTAGGAACAACAACACCTATCCTAATAATAGGAACAATTATTATCAGCCCCCTAATAGCCCGTATAGTCAGAGAAATCCATACCCCGGTAATAATGGTGATAGACATTACCCACCCAATAGAAATTATTATAACAATAATAATAATAATAATAATAATAATAATAATAATAATAATAGAGTATCACGCCCGAGGGTTAATTTTATAAGAGCAGAAGATCGTGGTCCGAGAAGGTACTACCAACCACGGAAGAACAGTTTCCACGGTGGAGACAGAAGATGGAGAAGTGCGGAACGGGATGGTCCACGCCACGAACAAGGAAGAAGAAGTACCAGCCTGGAGGATCTTGGCCGACAACAAAACAGGGAAATAAACCTCGAACAGGGTACAGAGCGTCAGGAAACGACACAGAGTTTCCCGAACGATGCCTCGGTCAATCCTAGTACAAACGATGACCACAATACTTTAAATGGGAGGAGGCAGTAATTAAAGATTACGACCCGTTACTGCTTATACTTCCTGGGTTAAACAAAGATGAGTTGCAACAAGCAACCAATGAAAAGAACATCACGATAATTAGTAACCATTACCTGAAAGATATTAGAACTGAACTTTTAGAGGAGAACGAAAAGAGCCTCAATAATAATAATAACGAAATATTATATATAACAGCGGAGGTGGAAGGAATTCCCGCAAAAATCATGATTGACACAGGTGCAAATATTTCCATAATAAATGCCAATGAACTGGAAAGGATACAGAGAGAATGTGGGAAAACTTTGCCAAAGTTACCAGTGAATAACATTGTATTAATAGGTGCAACTGGCCGCCAGAACAAAACCATTAGGAAGCAAGTTTCCTTAAGTGTCGTTAGCCATGATATAGCTTTGGACATGGAATTTTTGAACGCCACCGGATTACCATTTGATATACTGGTAGGTTGCGATATTCTAAGGAGGTACTCCGCCATTATCGACCTTAATCTAGAGAGAGTATCACTTTTCCCAGACGGAATAACATGGACCGCAAGTTTGGTAGGAGGCGCAAATATACTTCCCAGCCCAATACACCAACAACTTCGTAAAATAAATATCATAAGGAACAGCCCCCTTCATAAACCAATTGTATACAACAATGGAGGAGAGGATTTATGGTCAGTAAAAATACAAGAGATACGGGACTTCCAGTGCGGAAACAATAACGAAAAAATACCTGTACATCTAGCAGATCGTTTAGTCAGAGTATATGAGAAGTACAAAGCAGTGTTTTCAGATGAACCAGGTAAGGTTAAAAACTATCAGTGCAAACTTGAATTCAAAGAAAACGTGGAGTTCAACCGGAGGTCATATCCAATCGCGCATTTGCTTAAAGAGGCCGTGAGAACAGAAATTAATAAAATGATTGAAAATGACATAATTGAGATTAGTCAATCTCCTTACACTAGTCCAATTATTGCTGTTCCCAAGAAAGACGGACAAGTCCGGCTCTGTTTAGATGCGGGCGAACTGAACAAAACAATTGTGAATGACCAAACCTCACCCGGTGAAATAGAGGAGATATTAAAACGTTTTCATGGCACTTCATGGTACCTGGGACACTGTATGTGGTTATTGGCAGGTGGAGTTGCATCCACAAAGCCGTCAGTACGTGGCGTTCATTTTCGAAGGGCGCAATTACCAGTTCAAGAGACTGCCCTTCGGACTTGTAAATTCTGTCGCCATCTTTGTGGCATGTATGGACCAAATACTTGGACAAGAAGCACTCCAATTTACCACCGTCTATGTAGATGACTTACTCATTACGTCAGAAACCTGGGAGGAACACTGTTATAGAGTAGAATATGTACTAAGCAGGTTAGCGCAAAACAACATAACTTTGAAGTTGGAGAAATCCTAGTTCATTGCGCGCGAAGTACAATTCTTAGGTTTCAATCTAGACGATAGAGGTATTACCCCGTCAGCAGAGAAAGTGGAGGCAATTCAGAAGTTCCCGCAGCCAAGAAACAGGAAACAGTTACGATCTTTCCTCGGACTCTGTAACTATTACAGAAAGTTTCAGAACCGATATTCCGAGTTGACAGCCAAGTTTCAACCACAATTATCTGCTAAAAACAAATGGACCTGGGGTGAGGAACAAGATCTTACCTTCCGCTTGATAAAAGAAAAGTTTCTGGAGAGCGTTATACTTCGTCACCCAGATTTTAAGAAACCATTCTTTTTAAATTGCGATGCTAGCGACCTAAGCTTAGGAACGACTTTATACCAGGAAGATGAGGAGGGTCAACATCTGGTAATAAGCTTCGCTAGTCGCACACTGAATCAATGCGAAAAGAATTATAGTGTTCCAAAACGTCTCTCACTTGTTTAAAAAAATTTATAAGCTTTTCTTTATTTTTCAATAAACTCCAACCACTTATAAGATTGTCTCCAGATACAATCGATCTTTGTTTATTTTCAGTTTTGGAGGTTATCTTCCTTCAGTGTGGTGAAATTTTTGTAGTATGTTGTTTAAATTATATTAAGTGTAAATTGCTATGTTTAGTAAAGAAAGAACTGTTTTGATATGAAAAGTATAAATTATTTATTGGACAATTGGTTATAAAGACTCTTGTCGATTTTTTAAAATCGACTCTCAGGGTATCGAATGTTACAAAGTTTTATATAAAATACAATAAGGTTCTTTTAACAGCTATTCATTTGAAAAGTCAGAGAAATCGGGCAGAGATTAAAAAAGTATAACGTTACAATAATAATTCTTAATACTAAAGTACATATATTCAATTGAAAAGATCAAAATAAATAAATTGATTGCGAACCGTGTCGCTGACAAACTAGATGGCCGTGTTCAGTTGAGTGGTGACAAAAAAGCAAATGGCCACCGTCGAGGTCGTCAAACGTCCCTTCGTAGATTTGGCGTTCCAATAAAGATATTTTCTTGCCGAATTCACGTCCTGGTGTCAGCAAATCTTCCTTCTGATGTTGGTGTAGTGTCTGTGATTAAGTTTTTGTGTTGTATTTTGAATAGTGGTGTATTTATAAGTCAGTTCACTTTTTGTCGATCATGCACTATTTGATGGTTATGATATATACTGTTTTATGGTGTTTAATAATGTTATTTAACTGTAGTTTCATGCAATACAATGTTATTTAGTCTCTTGTAAGTGTTTATGTCACTGTGTCGATGTTGTGAAATGTTTTTTGTTGCCACTCGCGATTTTAAAATTTGTATCATACACTGATTCGCCATTACGGTACTAGAAATTAGGTTAACTTATATTAATTACTCGTGTCAAGTGTCCCGTACAACGTTCAATAATCAACTCTATACTTCCTTCACTTTCAACTAAAATCTTAGCCAAAGCAATATTATTCCTTACATTGTTCGAATTTTACTTTGCATCCTGTGCATGTATTAAAGTTACATTATATAACTGCTTAAACTTTGGTTATTATTCAAATTTATTAGCTAGATGTTACTTAATTTTATCCTTCAGTTCATTCGGCATATTTTGATATTGAATAATGCCGTTTTATTATGTTTTTTATCTAAAATTGGTAATTTTACCTTCATTTTGTATCTTGTGAATTTTCAAAATCAGCTTCCTGTCATTATGCAAATTCTGCCATTTTTAAGTTATATTTATGATTATTAATCTCATATTGTAATAAAAGGTTTATATTCCCTTAGTTTCTTGCAATTATTTGAATTGGTTAAGTTTTAAAATATTATGTTGGAATTTATGACTCCCCTCTCCAAATTTTTGAGTTCTGCCATTTCCATTTTTATTTATAATCCTGGCTATAATTTTACAAAATCTTTCTAAGTTGTATTTCTAATTATATGGCTTCATTTCTGGTTTATGTTATCTAAATCCCTTCAGTTTAAATGTATTTAAGTACTTAGTTTCTCAGTTTTGATGAGGTTTAGTTTTCATCATTTTGCCTAGATTCTTAACAAGTTTTTCATACAAATTTTTATATAAACAATACATACTGTGTTATACCCTCTCTGACTTTTTAACATTGTAATATAAATTAAACATTTTTTCTATTGAACATAACAACAATTAGTATCTGTTTCAATACTATAAACAGATAAGAAATATTTTCAAATAATGGTTGTCTTCAACTAATTAGACATTTTTTATAATCAAAACTTAATACTAAAACAGAAATATTAGTTATAAAGAATGTTTTTTCCCATCTAACATCTTATTTAATTATTACTATCAATACAAGTAATAAACGTTTTTACAATGGGATGTTAGTGGTTCCAAACTTATTAAAAGGTTCTTATTACTAATACATTTTTAAAATGTCCTATTTCAAATAAACAAAACCTTATTTTCTACATTCTTATTCTATTTCTTATATTAAATTTAATTATGCACTTTTTAACTGTTTTTAATATGGTTTAGGGTAATTGTACCCTGTCACTTTGTGTTTAAATCTGTTTTTATTCATTTTTTAAAGAAATGTAATTTCAAACAGATTGACAGCTTGATATTATTACATGTATCACATTCACCTTGTACAAATCATAAGTCACTCAAAGTTGTATTTTTCATTATCTACACAGTTTGTGGATGCCAAGGTTGAAACATAAGGTTTATTTTTTACAATACACAAACTAGCACTGGTTCACTTTACACTTTTTGATGCTATTTCTAAATGGTTGTTTAGTCTTATTAACATCAAGAAATTGGTTTGTGGGTTACAATGAAGATTTGTTCTTTGGGTATTATATTATTGTTTCACCTTGGTCCACTGGCAACTCTTACTCTATACACTTTTATTCTTAATTTTATTGTACATATGGTTTCTTTACATGAATACTTCGTTATACTTTTTATTATTGTGGTTTTTATTTAGATTGGGATATGGGGATATGGGTGTTTTTTTTTATAAGAGCATTCCTTCTTCTTCTGGATGCTGCCTTCTTCTTCTTTCTTCAATGATGTCTTCTTTTCTTCTGGCTTCTTTGAATTGTATGTTCTTCATCTTCTTCTGGATGCCATCGGGTTTCTTGGGGTTACTTCATCTTCTTCTGGTTTCTTGAAATACATCACCTTTTATGGTGGATCTTACCTTGTTCAGGGTTTCTCTTTTAATTTATTCCTCATCTTTGCTGGGGGTTTAGTAATACTCTGGGTTGCTTCCTTATTTACTCCTTACCTTCCTGGGTTATATTTTTAAAAACCTTGGGTTATTACACTGGTTTTGATGATTCATCACTAGTAACATTGCTTTTATTCGAAATTATACTTTTAATACCCATGATTGTTCTGCACAGTTGCTCTGAATTAATTCTTTATATTATTTTAATGCTTTCTTCGGATTTAATGTTATAATCTTATATTATTCTAATGATCAATGCCATTCATTATTATGTGTTTATCTGTCACGCTACAATATTCATCACAGTTTAAATATTGCTACAATAGCGTCTTCAGTTACAAGAAAAACTCAGTTTAGTGGTACAGTATGAAGAAGAAAATTCCAGTTTTCCAATCATATATTTACAATTCCAACCTGTTTTTTGGACAGCAGTAATTACAAACAACAGTTTTAGTGTGTTTAAATCTTCTTGAGTTATCAAATGAGGTTAACACAGAAAGGTACTTCCACTGAAAAAAGTAGGAACTTGCTCCTAATTTTGAACTTTAACCAGTTGCACTTCACATTCTGAAACATCTGTAGTTAAATGATTTTTTCCTTTTATACTTATATTATAAAAAGAACAGTCCAAAGAATGATATTGAGTTTCATGCTACATTGTGGATACAGAAAAACAAAGCACATGTGGTGATATGCTGATAACCCTTTGCCCATAAACGTCAAACAGCAGATTTGAGAGATCTAGTTTATAACCTTCTCTTACAACCAGTTTTTACCTTACTTTACAGGAAAAATAATTCATAATTTTTGAACTTTTATAGTCAAACTCATTTGGGAAACTTTAAATGATAATTCCTTGCTTAAAAAAAGATTCCCCATATTTATTACAAGGCACTATGTTACAAGAATGATTTACGTAGATCCTTGGCACATTCTTAACACAGCATACTTTTGTAATACTGTAAATCATTATAGAAAACAGAATACCTTCTTACTCATTGCATACAGTTTATGATGTTGTTGTGAGTATTTTTATCAAAACTCTTAACAGACTAACAGTGTATAAATATTGTTACGACGGTCTACTCGATCGTCGTAGGTACAGTGGAAAACAAAATAAGTACAAGATGCCAATTAAGTTACTAATCACCAGCTTTAATTTTTACAGTTAAACAGTTCGTAATTAACAACACAGTCTACTACAACAAATCAAATATAAATTGTTCACACACAATAAAATTTCACTAATATTAAACACAATTGTATTACAATTATACCGCCCGATTATAAAACGCAACACTTTTAACTAATAACCACTTGAACGCGCACAGTAATGTCACCCGATAATAACTCTCGAACCGAACTGTAAATATATCGCTGCTATACTGACTTGAGCATCCCTGAGTAATTGTATTTATAGCTGCCGAAAATCTAGACGATTCCTAATTGCGTCTTAGGGTATGAACTACGTAATTAACTGTGGCCTTGACACAGTCCGCACGGCTGGCGGCATCGAGAAGACTTGCAAATGTGTTTACAAGCACGTACGCCACAAACAGTAGAGCAAGATTCTTCTGGCATATTCGACAAACACGTAGTTTGTTCTGTTATGTCGTAACAATATGTTTTTTCCAAGTTATTCTGCAGCAGGAACCTCAAAAGCAGTATAGCATCTACTGGTAAATGAAATCTTGACTGTAAAGTGTTGTTAGTTCAGTTTTAAGTTTCAATTTATCAAAAAGGCTTCTAGCATTGTTCAACCCAGCATCTGGAAAATTCTTTAAATAGTTACTGTACTATAAAACAGTTTTCAAGCTATCAGATGGCCAGAGAAAGAGAATCTTTCTTTAGCTTGAACTGACACAATATTGCACACTTCTTTTGCCAGTTTTCTTATTCATTAGTTCACAAGTGGATTTCATTTTTTTATTTCAGTGCTTAGCAGTTTGTAAAAACAAATAACTATCAACAGTCTCAACATTCCTTAATGTAGGGATAAGTTAACACCAACTGAGCAGCTGTAGAGCAGTCTGTTGTATCATCAGCTTGAATGGCCACACATTTTGATAATTTAATTTCTTCAAGTATGCTTTCTCTACATAATCCAATATTTCATTTTGGATCATTTTAGAAGTCCCTTTAAAAACTGTAGATCATCTGTAAATGATCTGTAAATCATCATGCTGTAAACCATCCTTTAGCATAGCATCCAACTCAGCAGCAAAATCAACTAAGCCTAAAAATACTCCTTTGTTTGTCAATTCTTCAGATTCATTGTGCCTCTTAATGCCAATTCAGAAACCCCACAAAATTTAATACAGTCAATAATTTTTGAATATTCATGAGATCTGATTCTTTCATTTAAATGTCCAATGTCTTTAGTACCTTTTTGACCATGTTGATCACCACCATATAAAAAACAACAAAAACAAAAAATGAATTTGATTTAGCACAACCTATAGCTCATGTCTTCTTATTATACCAGTCTTTATTAAATTTCCTATCAGTCATTTTACCTCTACCTTTATTTACAATTTTTGTTGAATGTAAATCTGGCCTGTCTGGACCTAAAGATTTAATTTTTTTGTTATCTTCGTAAGGTCTTGTTTTAAAATGTATTTTTAATAGGTTTGCTACTGTATTCATAATGTAAAAAGTGTACAGAATTGTAAATTAATATTTAATAACATCGGTAAATTTAAAAATATCGACTAGTAATAAGATCATATTGTAATAATAAAGACAAAATTCTATAAGAACTTGT
Organism: Magicicada septendecula; assembly: GCA_034769895.1. Classification (NCBI taxonomy): domain Eukaryota; kingdom Metazoa; phylum Arthropoda; class Insecta; order Hemiptera; family Cicadidae; genus Magicicada; species Magicicada septendecula. The sequence goes on from CM068367.1 coordinate 1,218,903,727, forward strand.
AAACTCATATACTAACATACATAACCCAAATTGTACACAACACATGCAACTCATTTCGCCAAAGGATTGCCTGAGCACTTTGAGCTTGTGGCCTGGTTTCATATTTCAGGCAAGGACTCCCTCAACAGATTACCATGCTTCTCCCATCGATGATAATATTTCTAACCATTACACAGTGACCCCCACCTTTATTAAGCCTTGCTGTACTGCTAAATTCAGAACCTTCAAACTGAGAAAGTAGTAAGTAAAGTTTGTGGTCAGAGGCAAAGCAAACCAAAAACTGCCCACTTTGTTGTTATTATTGCATTCAAGCTGGACTCACAGAATTAACAGTCTTCTAAATTGGTGCTAAAAAATCGATATAATACCATACTGACATAACAACATAGTATAACATATTCTCATTTCTATAGGTCTAATATTCAATTGAATTAACTGCAGGGCACTACCCCAAGTGGCCTTATATACAAGCAACTCGTGCTATTATACTGTACTTCTAAATTAAAAACTGTAAAATCATATTGAAAGCTGGTATTAATTTTTCACATGTAAATTCAGAACTAAATGAAAAAATTATTAAAATAATATTATAAAACAGTTTAAATTGTGGCAGAATTAACTGAGATAAACTCAGTTTAAAACAACCAGTATCTCATTATATTGCCTAAAATGAACACAATATATTACTTAAATTAAACAATATGCTACACTGAACCATATCCCCATAATAACTCTCAAAGCAATTATGAAATTTGCTGGTGAATTAATTTTGTTTTGTTTTGTTAACATGCTCTTGTATGGTTAATATATATTCAACCCTCAAAAATTGCACTCGCCCACTCGCCAGTGGCGAGTGGGTTTTGACTGTGAAAAAAAGGAGAAAAGAGGAGAGAAAGAATGAAAAATGGAAAAAAGAAGGACGTCTATTAAACCAAAACACGTCATGTTTTTGTTTTAGTAAAGGCGCGTGTTGAAGTCATAGGCCGTCAGTTAGCTGTCACCGTGTCAATTTTATAAACAAAACTGCTCTGTTGGATATAAACATCTTGAAACACGTCGAACAAAATAGTGTTGCTGAGAGAGGGGAGCGGAAATTTCACGCCGTTCTGCGTGGGCCGCCGGCCGCCGGCCTTTGTCACTCCTTCCAAGTTGTACAGTCTGCTAATTATTGTTGAGTTGACCGGATGTGTTACGCGTGTGATTTATTGTTTCGTGTACTAAAAGTATTCTCAATTTCTAAGATCGTATTCAGCGTGTATTTTATTTTTCGTGTGTTATTTTATTCATAATGAAACAGATTAAACTTAATTATTTCTTTAAAAAAAGTTCTACTGTCAGTACGACGACGCCTAGTGAGTCTGCGAGTGCGACGTTTATTGCTAGAGATTTAAGTGCCGGGCCTAGTAGGGAAACTGAAATGCCTACTATGGAAACGCGAGTTCTAGTGGACTTAGGCCTACTCACGGTTCCTCTGGGAAACGAAAATTTCAAAGAGCTTGGCTGCATATCTTCCCCTGGATAGCTTACGATTCCGACCGCGCAAAATGTACTATATGCGCTAAATACCCTCAAAATAGTGACCCAAAATGGGTAGCAGGATTTTCTGGTTCCATGAAAAAGGAAACTTTTGTGTTTCATGGTAAAAGCCTAGTACATATGGACAATTTAACGCGTCTTGAAGTAGAGTCAGAACCAGGAAAAGCTCCTCTTGCCAAATGTATTAAGAAAATAGAGTCTTCTATGTTTGAGCATCTAACAACTTTATTCAACATAGCCTATTTTATAGGCATCAATGAAAAACCATTCACTGACTTCCCTAAGCAAGTTGCCCTTGCAACTAAATTAGGTGTAAATGTGGAGACAAAACAATATGTAAACGATAAAAACTGCCAAGTTTTCATTAATTTTATTGCTAAACAGTTACAAGAAGATGTGGTTCAAAAACTAAAAAATGCTCAGTGTTTCAGTATTTTGATTGATGGTTCCACGGACCAGAAGTGCTGAGGAACATGTGATTGTTTATGCTCGTTATGTGTGTGAAGGGGAGATAAGAGAAGACCTTTTAGGCCTTGTGCCTCTCGAGAGCGGTAGGGCAGAGTCGTATTTCACTGCTGTTACTGGGCTCTTGGATAACTTAGGGCTTGATTGGAGAAGAGAAAAGTACATGGTTAGCATGGGAACTGACGGGGCGTCGTCTATGATTGGCTCAAAGTCAGGTTTCGTACTTCGTTTGAAAGAAGAAGCTCCGCATTTAATTAGCATTCACTGCGCCGCACATCGTCTACAATTAGCCATACTTGATGCTGCCAATTCCATCCCTTACCTAGAAAAGCTTGACGAAACTGTGAAGAACATATACAAATTTTACAAACGATCCTCAAAACGCCTCCATGAGCTTAAAAACACCGCGAAAACTTTAGAAAGTGAGATAGTAAAACTCAGAAATATTCTCAATGTACGGTGGCTATGTAGTAAATCTGACGCTTTGAAAGCTTTGCGGCGTGATCTCGTACCTCTGGTCATCCATCTTGAGGATATAACGAACCGGAAAGCTACAACAGGAGAAGCTACGGATGCAGCTAGAGCAAAAGGCTATCTAAAAATCCTTACATCATACAAGTTTGTAAAAACACTAAACTTTTTGATTGACCTGTATGGGAAACTAGAGCCATTTTGTAAAGTTTTACAGTTGAAACAGTTACTGGTCTCACAGGTACGATCGTCAATGATGGTAACGGTGGAAATGGTTCAGTTCTTGCTTTCATCTGAAGGATCCAGTGTGAAACAATTCCTTTCTGACACTTCAGACTCAGAGAAACTGAATTGCTCAAAATACAAAGGTGACCAAGGAATTGTTCTCACAAACACGTCTCAAGGGGAGGAAGAATACAAATCAATCCGTAATAAGCTGATCGAAAGCACAGTTCATTACTTGAAGTGCCGTCTTGATACACTTGAGACTGTAGTAGGCACCAAGTGCCACGTTCTGGATTTCTTGTGCCTTCCTCAAGATGACACCCTAACTGCATATGGCAATGAGGAGATTCTTCAATTGGCGCATGTTTTTATTACTGGTGATATAAATGAGGATGTTTTGCTATCGGAATGGCTTCAATTAAAAATGATGGTTAAAGAAGAGCAAATAACTTCAAAAGGGCTGGGTGAGCTATTAAAAACTCTGTACAAGTTTCCTGGGCATTTTGGTGAGCTAAAGAAAGTATTTTACGGCGTTGCATGCATGGCAGTAACAACAGCATCTTGTGAACGAGGATTTAGCTTCGTTAACAGGATAAAAGTGATACAGAGACTTTCCCTGGACATCACTTCATTAGGAGATCTAATGCAGCTGGCAGTAAATGGACCACCCTTAGAAGATTTCAACCCTGGTGTAGCAATAGACAAATGGTATTTCTCGTCGGGACTTCGCCATGTTAGTGGCCACAAGAGGAAACACTCAGCCTAGTCCAGCTTGATTATTTTTAATCAATTATTTTTCATCTTCAACTCGATAAGGGACTATCAGAATATAAACTGGGCTAATGAATAATGTAGCGGTACATGGTAAATATTAAAAAATAAAGTTTTATTCCCCCCCCCCCCCGGAAACGGTATCTGGCGAGTGGGAAACGCCAACAATTTTCGAGGGTTGTATATATTGTTAATGAGTTTTAAAGCAGATGTGTTATCTTGTTCCAGTAATTAATTGACTTGTTTACATAATTACAAGTGATTATCCAAAGATTATTTCACCCAATTATTAGCCCATGTGTTATAGTTTTCATTCAACTTCCTTATCAAACATGGGCTATTCTGTTCACTTCAAGGGTCAGCTGTGTACTAACAGTTTTCCTCAAAATATTTTACCCGATTTAAAATATTATGTTGTACAAATGTTTTGTAACTATAATATTATGTTTCCTGTTCATGTAACATATACACTGATATCTTAATACAACGTAAATTTATATAATATATAACACTATTCCTACAGTAAATTACTCATTATTTTAATAATTTATATTTTCTCACATTAGTATATTTTAACAAAGGGTTATGGAAGTCTTAGGTTATGGAATAGTCTTAAATCTAACAACAAAACTAGAAATTTAAGTCCAGAACAACCATACATGCTCCATAGGCTCACTGCAATACCCCTAAACACACATGACTACCAAGAAGAATTAAACACAATCAAATACATAGCAGTCAAAAATGGATACACCCCCGAATTAATAAATAAACTACACAAACGCATCCTAAGCACTAAAAGTAAAACACATCAGACCAACAGCACACAACCCAGTAAATACATAACACTTACATACTACAATTCCAACACGCACAAAATTGCTAACACATTTAGGAAACATAATTATAAAGTAGCCTACAGAACCAACAACACCATTAGGAAACACATAAATAATACTAACAAAGACACAGACACATACAACAAAACAGGGGTATATAAATTAAATTGTAATGATTGTCACCAATTCTACATCGGCCAGACGGGAAGATCTTTTTCCTCCAGATTTTCAGAACATTTAAAAGCCCTCACCACAAACTACATACATTACACATTTGCCACACATTCACAAAACGAAAACCACAGTTACACAAACATACAACACAACATGGAAATATTACACTACTTACCTAAAAGTAGAAAACTAAACACAGCTGAACAATTTGAAATATACAGATATCACACACTACAACCAAACAACATATTAAATGAACAATTACATTATAGATCACATACACTATTCGATACACTGATCCAAACACACAATTTGAACCTCAGCGCCAATTCCCTCCCACCATCAACCCCCACCACACACACCTAAGTCCATAACCGTTATTCTGTTAACTGACAATCAGTATTTACTCCCACTGAGGAAGAGGAACATCACTTCGAAACGTTTGGGAAAGTGTAAAGAAAGTAAGTTCATATTGTGAAAGTTTATATACATAATAACATAAAAATGTCTATAATTGTACATACAAGAGGAGTGAAAAACAACTAAATTTGAGAGAAAGTTTATTCCACGATTGATGTACATAGTAATAATAGAAATAATATTACTAATTTCACTTTACCATTAAAAAATTATAAGATTTACATACTAGCCATTCTTTTAATACCTCAGACTTGTGGTAAAAAGCAATCAGGACTTTTAGGAAAACAGCAATATATATCACTTTCATTTTTACATTGAATTAAATGAATAAATAGAGAGAGGGAGAGAGAGTGAGTGGGTACATACTTAGTGTACCAAAGGTAAGAAATAATGAAATATTCTTAACTATAAGCCATCCTTGAAATAAAAAACCCATACTGAATTAACCAAAAATCATAGTCAGGAACCCTTGTTTATAATTTTATATTTAATGCACATTAAAAATTCTCAAGATTAATCATTTGGTGCATATAAGGGACGGCTATAAGATCAACAAACAGAATAATTTAACAAATAAATACCTGAAAATTACATAATAATAAAAATATTGACCAACAATATAGAGCTACTTAAGAATTAGGCTAATTAATCATTTAAATAAGAAAAAGCGATAAATGACTTTATTTACGAAAAATATTATTTACAAATCTCATAAAATTTATATTACATAACAGGCACTTACAACGTGTAGCGTCAATAAGAATATTGTACTGTTGTTTTTTACTTATAGAATATTTATTATATGCACCACGTTGGTTGCCATTTATGTGTACTGTAAATATTTTACCAGGTATGATAATTATGTAATTATGATATGTAACTACCTTTATTATATTTTTTGTTTATCAGTACATGAAAAGAAACTCTCTTTCTCAGGGTTAATGATTATTAAGCTGTTAGATCTTATTTCAGATCGTATATAGTATCTTCTTTTCTTTAAACCACACCAAATACAGTTAGTATGTAGTATTTTGAGAAATAACCATGTAAAAAATAAATACCAGACTAATGTAACTTGACTGATTCTGAATTCTTCCAGCTGCCACGGGTTCACTTCTCGTTGATGATTATTTTTTTTCAAAAGCAATATCAGGCTTGGCGATCTGTTCCTTCACACAAATTTCTTATTGTTTTCACTGCTGGATGTTGTTTTCTAGGACGACTGCAACACAGATGTCTCCTCGGAATACTTAATTATCTTTTATGGCCACTTAAACTATTCTTCAGTCCAGGATTTCCCTCTTCTATCGGCGTTCTATTACGGATATGTTTATATTTCCATAATATTATTTATTTATTAAATATTATAATCAAAACTCTGGTATCACAAATTAAACTCCTTTACTGTATTTTCTTTTACATATGACATTACTTTTATTACATATAATTGAAGACTCCTGGCGTTACTCTTATTAAAAATAAAATTAGATTAATAAACATTTCCTTTCATCTCTATACAATACAATTTTTAACAATTTACAAATTTGCCACTTTGATAATTCCCTAATTTCTTTACATCTGTTTATCATATACCTATTAAAAACATATATCATTTTTCTATTTCTTATTAAACATCTTTATTTTATCTCTAATATTCGTAATTCTAGTTGTTATTTATTAAATTATAATTTTATTACCATTTACTCTTATTATAACATTCATTCCAATTTCATATATTCTTTTCAGAACATGTAACTGAATACTGTTTTATATCATATAGGAATCGACCTCTATGTTGACTGGGTGAGTCGATAGTCCCAATGTTTTTTGTTTACATTTTAAAACATATGTTACATTCAATACCAAATCTGCATCCTTTCTCTTTTAAAATTTATTACCTCCCTATTATGTACTGTGTGCATTTTAACAGCAGTACATAATACCTTCCCTTATTTCATAATTTCAGATACAATTTAGATGAAATTTTGAAATAATTAATTTATTATTACCAACATATTCTAACCTTAATATTTAAAACATCTGATTGACTAGTGGTTTGTACCTTACAAAATTCTTTTAACAAATTGGTTTTTTCTTCTATTAATATTACAAATATAGTCCATCATTATCTTGAATATCTTAAACACTTATTTATGACTTAAAACAACATTAATTGAACCAACTGGTTTTACATCAAAATAATAAATAACAAATAACAATTGTGCCTAATTTCATGGCTAAAAAACTCAAAAACACGACTAAAACATTATCTTTCTTGAAAACATCACCTTCCCAATCCTTGTTATACATTTCCGGTGTTCTTTATTTCAGAATTCCTACTCCTTTATTTATATATGAAATTATCCGTTGTATTACTATTTGTGAAGTTAATAAACTCATTTAAATATATAAGATACAAATTTATTTCCACCTACCTGCAAAGTTTCTTTTATCTAGGGCCAGGATCCGGTCGCACGAACGTCGGATGCAAACGTGTTTTATAGGTTATTGAAATAAGTGACTCGACTCATTTTTGAATGAAGAGAATTTGTGATCTTTTAATTTCTTTTAAATCTTTAACAAATTTCATCCAAAATTGTTATTCATGTTTGTGCAGATTAAATTACATTTTAATGATTTCTTCTCTTGGTTGTCTGTTACATGTTAACTTATTCTATTGGCTTACCTTAATTATCACACATCAATATAACAGCCCAGCCTGCAATTTTACACACACACAGACACACAAAAATTTATAAAACCCTTAACATTTTAAAAGAATACCCATCCCTGCCGACACGTGGCGATCGCTCGAGCACTACGTTTCATTTTTGGTATTTAATTGACGTGTCCGAAAACGATATATAAGTTGGTGTCCTTCCGTTGACTCAACACTGTCACTGTTTTAAATTGTTACTTCACTTTTTTACTGGTACATTTTAAAATTCTCTAAAAATAACCCCGTGGGGTTGTACCGGCCGGTACTGTCTGTGTCGAACTGGGAAGATCGGCGTAGCAGGCGCCGCTAACTTGAGTGCGTCTTTGGTTGTGGAAACCAATGCCTTGTAGTTGTTCGTCGCTGGTTACTTCCATCCAACACATGCAGTTGATGTTGTCTTAATTGTATCAGGATATTGGCTAGGCACTGGCTAACGTCACGAGATGGGCGGACCTTGGTCTATACATCCGCCAGCAAGTTAGACGAAATTGAATAAAAAATGTTTCCTGGCCATTTTAGTTTTGGAAGTCAGCGTGGGTCCGCGCGCATGCTCGTGTGACGCATACGGGCGCGCTGTCACACTCTCACAAAATTCGTGGAAATGAAGGCTGGGTGAATTCTTGGTTACCGATTGCACAACGCGATATTGCATCGCCTTTGTTAAAAGCTGTTCTTACAACACGTGTTCTGGTCCCGTTTGAAAATAAAATTTACAAATATTTTAATTAAGCCCCCCAAAATTAATAAAATAAAATTACCCACAAATTTGGCCCATTACAATACCCCCCCAATGAGAAGTCTTCTGTCGAGACAGAAGAAATCTCATTGTTAAAACCCCTAAGAGGACCGGTGAGGAACTGGTGCCAACAACCCCCTCTTGTTCTTACACCTCATGGGTAAACGACCCCCCCCCGGCTCGGCGACTATGGACACATCTGAACGAAATCACTGGACTTCTCTGTGCGAGATCCCAACACCGAAAAATCGAACAGATACGCACCACAGCGCACCTCACCTTCTATCATGCTACCCCAAAAATCCTAAATCCCTGGCTTAGATCATGCCAGATCCTCAACCGATATGTTCCCCTTATATGCAAACTGGGCTGTCTTTAGCAGATACTGGGCTCACACACACACCTATTCTACATATTGTAAAATTAAAATATTCTCCAAAAATTTATTAAGCGAAAAATCATTAGCTGTTTTCCTTGAAAATCAAAACACAAATTTTGCATCTATACTGAATAATTCTCTTCATTAGTTTTTTGTTATAAAAAAATAAACAAATTAAACATTTCTTAAAATAGGAACATCCTTAACCTAACATGTGATTACACCTATTTCAACAATACAATTCAATAAAATAATTCAATAATAATAAACACGATTAGTACACAAACAATAAAATAATCAAAGTTTACAAACCGCAATTAGATGGCAGGCGCAAAATCAAGAAATTTTTTTTTTCAAAAACATTTTCCAAAAAAAATTTTAAATTCAAAAAATTTAAATTTCTTAAAATATTTTCTTTCCATATTGAAATTATTTAAAATTTGTTCAAATCAATTAAAAACAAAAGTTGAATTAACTTCCTTGCTAAACATGCCTAGTATATGACCTCACCCATCAGCTGATCAAAACTGGGTCAAGTCAAGAACCTTGACCTACATACTTTATACACAAGTTACATCTGAAATTACATTATACCTCTGTAAAATTCTATCTTGAAACACAAAAACATAGTAAAATCAAACATTTAAAATAACAAAATATTATTATAAATAACAATCAAATTGACATTTGAATTATTCAAAATAAACACTTTATAACTTTACATTATTTTCAAACTCTATCAAAATTTGTCACTGGTTTCAATCAAAATTTTATATTCTTTACTCTAAATCTCTTTACTTAATCCTTCTCAATTTCCATTACTTTGGGTGATTTAACTATTTATTTTAGCTTGATTTGCCACTTGGCATGGATACATATATAATCTTTCTCACTCTGACTCTAATACCACTAAAACTTTAACTATCAGGACACCCATCTCTATCAAAATATCTATCAAACAATCTCTACACCCAACTTACCATTCAACTCGAATCGCCACATTCTCTCAATATATAAAAAAATTAATCTCTAACCCTTTGTACTTAGGATAAGTGTTTCCCCCCCCCAAAAGCTCACTCCCTTATGTTGGTTCCCGGACTTTATCCCAAGGTAACCCTTTCCGGCGACAATCGGTCCCTTCCCATCCCAACCCTTTTGTTGCGGACTCCACCATTACACTATCCCCTATTACAAAATTGCCATCCCCAAATCTCAATCTTATTACCTCACTTCAACTACAACAAAATAACATCATCATTTATAAACATCAATATATCACTCATTACTCTACATATATTCCCCATATCTACTGTGTCACCATCAATACTTATCAAATTCTATTTCATTATCTCACAACGACATTACATTAATTCAAAACAATATTTTTCTCTCTACTACCACTTTAACTTTGACTTGGACTGATCTATATGTCCCACTAAAATATTAATCACCCACAATCTGTCTCTTATTATTTTACAAATCATTTAAAATCTTCACTACATTAAGTTACTTTTCTCATCATTTGAAATAGCATCTTTAGCACATTAAAATATTATCTTTAACATCAATTACCTTGAACATCCATAAACAATTTAACAGTGACATTTTACTACTGATCAGCTGATATTCCTAGCCAAGTGAAAACACATTTCAAAATTATACACATTCTATGAAATACATATGGTTATCAATCCTTACATTTACGATCAATGTTTCCCCTCTTTCTGACTCTGGTACAATTATGTAAACCGCCTCCTAGTCGGTCTAGTTATTTACTTAGTTTCAAAATTATACAAATTATATAGAACACATGTTTTGTTTCAATTCTTACCTCTAACACAATACAATAATACATTTAAAAAATATAGAATGAACACATTATACTGAATGTATGAAACCCTATTTATCAAAGCAGAATACAAGCGTTTTATTAAAGCAAAATTGATTTAGCATTTTTAATTTACAAAATTTAAGCACGTTGCTCGCCGGAGCAACCTCCCACCCACACACACTATTGTAATTTGTGTTGGACTGTAGCGCCCATTCGCTTTCACAAAGACTGCATAGTTGGAGGAATTGGACATCTCCGTGTCTTTGCTTCGGCTTGACATTTTAAAAATTGTGGATATCGACATACCCTTGTTTTATATTGAAAAGCCCTTAAAACGGGTCTACCACCTGGCTATGCTGTCCCCATGCGGACAGAGTGGCAGCCGCTGTTCCATAGTTCTTGGATTTCCCCTAGTTTCACCCCCCATTTAATTTCTACTATAAACCAATTTCAAGTCAGCTATGGTCAAGGGACTTGATATGGCCATAGCTGACCGCTAGCCAAAGCCACGATTAGTGCTGGTAAGGCAGTAATCGCCCGAAAAGTCGGGGAAATCTAACTTCATTTCAATGCCTGTTCTACTTGTCATTGTTATGTGCGGCACGAGCGTCTATCATGGTACAATTGTACAAAAGGGTGTGCCGCACATTTTCGCCATGTTGGCCTCCGATGGAGTTAACACTCTCTGTTACCCCCAACCCATTCCACTATCTACTGGGGCACAGGCCACCCCACTTAATAACTAAATAATAAAAGTAATGAACTAAAACTTTCAACCATGGCAGTTCCACACTCCACTGTTCTATCCCTTCTTTAAACACCAATCTACCCCCCAAAATTATCCCCACATCTTGTATTGACAACAAGTTTTTATTTTTTATTTCACACTTTGCAAAACGTTCCCATGCTCACTGATACTAAAACTTGACAATTATATTTGGTCACTTAATTCTAAAATTTATTTAAATTTAAAATTATAAACATCCAAAATATTTTGGTATTTTTTTTTCAAAATAATTTTTATTTACATTGGAGGCTGACTAACATTCTTATGATAAGTGGTAGTAAGGCAGTAATCGCCCTGAAAAGCCGGGTTTTTTGCCATGAGGGAGAGTCAGTGACAAAATAGATCCACCTCGTGAATTTACTTCCCCCTTCTAAACTCAACTCTACTCCCTTATTTCTCTCATCTCTCCAGACCCGCCGTCTATTCCATCGCCAAATCTCCCTCCCAACAAAATTCGTCTTTTCGGACTAAACAGAAACTATTGTCAAGGGCTCAATTTTAATTTTGCCATTGACCTGAAACTTTTATATTTGTACGCACTGCCTTTTATTCAAATTCAGCCTTCATTATATACAAACACTCTAAGGCAGTGCAGGCACGTGACTGGTACACCAAACCGCTGCACCTTGAGTGTATTAAGAATAATAATGCGTGTCACGTACCTTTTGGGGTCCCCCTCCCCGTTCAAATGTAAAGAAGTTAGTTTTCAAATTTCGACCAATTTTGGTGGAGCCGACCATCGTTGTTTTCACCACCCCAAGGAAGATCCTCCAACCATGGCCCGCCTCCAAGTTCCGAATACCACGGCCAGGACTGGTAAGATCGTGACCGCCCGAAAATGGGGGAGGATCCCTTCTGTAAGCATATAGAAAACAATTAAATTTCTTTCATAAATAATAATCATTGATAAAATCCTTATGCTGACCAATATAATTTCAAATTTGTAGCGTTGTGCGTTCCCACTATCTCCCTCGTCTCCCTGTTCTGCAACACATATGAATTCTTCATTTTAACTTCTATTACCTCATACGGCCCCTTGTATAATAAGAAAAATTTCTTGATCTCCTTATCCTGGGCACTCGATAAATCATGTCGTCGTACCAATACCATCTGTCCAACCTCGTACTGCGTCCACTTACCTTTCATATCATGCCTCTGTTTTCTTTTCTCCCCCTTCGTCAATAAACTTTCATTCGCCAGCCTAAGTTTTGCATCACGACCAATAGTATTGGTTTCTGGTGGATACTCAATTAATTGCTCCAAAATTCTCTGTGGATGCGTCCCTCTTATTAACTCATAAGGTGTGAACCCCGTCGACTCGTGGGTGGTGCAGTTAAGCCAATTTTCAATTTTCTGAACATATAATGGCCACTCGCTGTGTTTGGCATGGCAGTATGTTCGGAAAATTCTTCCCAACTCCCTCGTGACGCGCTCCGCCTGATTGGACTGCGGATGATACACTGCGGTGTGCTTTGGGATGATACCTTCCCATCCGAGAGTCTGGCGCCATCTTCCACTGATGAACTGCGGTCCATGGTCGGATAATATCACCTTCGTCTTTCCCACGTTGATCATGTAGTCGCGTGTGATCTTTTCACTCAGCACCTTACTTGTTGCTTGCTTCACGCTATATAACCTTACATATTTAGAAAAAGTGTCAAGTATAACAAAAATATACATCACTCCACCCCGACCCTTTGGCAATGGGCCGTACAAATCCACAGCTACTAAATCAAATGGTTTCTCTACCTTAATGTAATTTAATTCTCCTTCTAACCTATAATTTACAACTTTAGACTTCTGACATAGTTCGCAAACTCTAAGTATCTTTCGGACGCGTTTTTCCATATTTTTAAATAGACAAGATTCCCTTAATACATTCACACACTTCCTTGCCCCAAAATGCCCGTATCTAAGGTGACAGTCCCACACTATTTTCTCTACTAGCCCCTCAACTAACCTCCAATCCCTTTCTCTCCCCTCTACTTTTTTAAACAAACTCCCCTGAAATACTTGAAAATATTGTTTATACCCAAATTCGTCTACATCTGATTCTATACTAGTGATTATCTTATTTAATTTACTATCGGCTCTTTGCGTTACATTTATATTCTTCAATTCTTCCCCAAAAAGCTCGTCTTCCCGGGATAGTCTATAAATCTCTATTTCTTTAATATCTCTACCCGTTCTATTTCTATCTGTGTCTACTCGTGATAGTGTGTCTGGCACCCTGTTCTCTACACCTTTAATATATTCCCAAGAAAAATTATACTCTTTGAGAGCTAACACCCACTTGGTTATCCGGCTGTGTGTGAGTTTGCAAGTATTCAGGAACGATAGCGCTTTATGGTCCGTCCTGATGACCGTTTTATTGCCCAGCAGATACGTCCGGAACTTCTTCACCGCAAATACGATACTGAGAAGCTCCTTCTCGGTGGTAGTGTAATTCCACTCTGCTGCTAGTAACGTCCGGCTGGCGAAGGCAATGGTCTTGTGTTCTCTCACCTCGTCTTCTTGATACAGTTCAGCCCCAAGTGCTATATTGCTGGCATCGGTCTGTAAATAGAAATTATCATTAAAATTTGGGTGGTTCATTAAAATCATATCCGCGAACTTATTCTTGATCTCACTAAACGCTTCTCTTTCGTTTTCTCCCCACCTCCATTGTTTGTTTTTTTTGTAGCACTGCGCTAAGTCGGGCCGTCGTCTGGGCGTAGTTTCGCTGGAACTCCCTGTAAAAATTACAGAGACCAAGAAAACTTTGTAATTGTTTTATATTCTTAGGCTCCGGCAACGTCAGGATGGATTCTACTTTATCTGGATTAGCCCGTATTCCTGTGGATGTTATGATAAAACCTAAAAAATGTATTTCCGTCTGTAAAAATTTTGATTTGTCCCAGTTCACCGTCAAACCTCCCTGGTACAACTTCTCCAACACATATTCCAAATGTTCTACATGCTCCTCAAATGTTCGGGAAGCTATTAGAATATCATCAACATATATAGTTAAAAACTCTAAATTATGGGGTTGTAAAATTTCGTCCAGACACTTGATAAAACTAGCTACACTGGTGTTCAATCCAAACGGTAGTCGTTTGAATTGATAATTTTTTCCATTGAATAAGAAGGCTGCATATTTCCTACTATTTGCTGCCAACGGAACTTGCCAATACCTGGCGGTTAGGTCTAAAGAGGTCATATATTTTACACCGCTGAACTTCTGAAAAATCTCCTCGATGGCTTCGGGTGACTCCCGGTCTGGAATAATTATTTGATTGATTTTGCGAGCATCTAAACATAACCTAACTCTCCCATCTTTTTTGATCACTACTACTAAGGGGTTAGAATATGGTGATACGGATCGCTCAATTATATCTCCCTCTAACATTTTCTCTAACTCAAGCTGGACCGCTCTTCTTTTCGCATATGGCACCGAATAACTTCTTTGTACATAGGGTGCGTGTTCCCTTATCTTTAATTCACATTCATAGTTCTTGCCCTCCCTGGTATATTGGCAAACACTCCTCTAAAATTCTCTACTACCTGCCACAACGATTCACGTTGAGAACTCCCTATTACGCCACCCTCACTACAAAATTTAAGTGCCCTCTCATCCCATAATTGATCTACAATCTCATCACCCTCTATTTTACTCTCACTACATACATTCATACTAACTTCCATTTCTTGTTTATTAACCCGATTATATATCACCCTTACCCCTGAAATTCTTACCGCATCTACCACCCGCTCAAAATTAACTCGAAGTGATTCTATTTCATTGTGCAATACTAACATCCGTTTATGAAAATCAATTACCGCCCTATGTTTAATCAGAAAATCATTTCCCAATATAACCTCAAGATTTAATCCCCGTACGACTAGAAATGTATTATCGTACCCCACCACGTTAATTATCATATTCAAATGTACTTGTTTGGTGACTCTTTTACTCCTAACGCCCGTAACACCTACAGTCGTCACTCCCGCAACTGGCAAAGATGGAATATTTTTATTTATCTCTTTTAATTCGTCTAACACGTGTTCAGAAATAACAGAGATTTCATTACCTGTGTCTATTAAAGTTTTAATCTCCTTACCTTCAATGTGGATTTTTACCTCAGTCAGTCCATTTCCCGTCTCACTGCTTCGAAGTCTTCTTCCTCCAATAATTCCTCCGATAAATCAGTTATAATAATGTTGTTTCGATATCTGTCATTCATTTGGACCCCAGAAGCTTCCGGCGACAACGGTCGGGTCCGGTATTCCATTGTCTCTCTTAGTTTCCCGCAGACGTGCTCGCCACCGCTGGGTTGTATCCCCTTCCACTCTGGTTTGCCTGCCTTTCATGGGCGTTACCTCTCGGCGCTCCTCCTTGGCCCTCTCCCCTTCGTTGGTATGCCTGGTGGTTCTGCGCGGGTTGTGGTCCCTGTCGCTGACCCGGTCTCTCTCTTCTGCATCTAAAACAAAAATTTTGTGACGCATAATTCTCCTGTGAACACGCTGGACAAGTCCACATTGGACCTCGATTGTTTTGTTCTCGTCTGGGGTATGCCGGTCCATTTGTAGGTCCCCTCGGCGGTCCCTGATTACCTCCGTTATTCATATTCTGCTGGTTGTGATGGCGACTCATTTCTTGGTCCCGGATGTTCTGAAACACATCTAAAATGTTTTCTAATTCACTAATATTGGCTACCTCCCGCGTCATCAGCGTTATTTGCACTTCCCTTGGCAAATGCTTACTTATATGCCTCACGAAAGATCTAAATGGCAATGGCGGTTCTAGATATTTCGCCTCATTAAATATTCTCATCACATACCCTGTTATATTATTATTGGGCCCCCCAAAATTCCCGGTTCCCATAATTCTACTTCGTAACACTTCTTGGTCTTCTTCAGACCAATATTTATTTCTGAATGCGGCCTCGAAACTTTCAAAACACCCCCATTCTGTTTTGTGTACTTCGGCCCATATCTCCGAACTACCCTTGAAACATTTTAAAATTTTCAATAATTGTACCTCCCAGCTATTTGTATTAAATTTATTAAACTCTCTCACTCTACTTATGAACTGCATAGGATGCACTCTTTTATTATCACAACTAAATGTTTCTAACTCAACTTCACTGCTTACGTCACGAGTCATAATTACTTGCTCGGTAACCGTGTTTACTTGTTGGCTGATGGCCATGCTCAATTCATTTTTAACATCCGTGATATTCTTTTCAACGTTTATTAATTTATTGTGACTATCAGATTCAAGGTCACTTATTGTATTGTGTATTGTCTTAAATTCAATCTTACAGTTATTTTCTATTTCACTTATTTTAATGTTATTATTTTCAATCTTATTCATAGCATAACTAACCTTACATTCAGTATTGGTGTTGCATTCACTTATTTGTTTCTCAATAATTGTGTTTATTACACTACATTGTTCTGTGATCTGTTTCTCTACTTTATTAGTTATATCATTGGTTATATCAGAAACATGGCACTCTAATTGCTCATTCATAGACTCTATCAATTGTGATTTAATATTTTCGCAACGTTCATCAACACGTTTATCTAGTACAAGACTCAAATGATCAAATTGTACACTTATACTTTGCTGAAACTGAATATTCTGTTCTTTAATTTCTTTACTTAAAATCTCAAATTTTTCATCATTAGAATTAAAACGTTTATTTAACTCATTAAATTTGTTGTTCTGTACATCAAATTTTTTATTAAAATTGCTATTTTGAACTTCAAAACGACTCTCAAATTTCTCGTCGGTTGCATCTAAACGTTTACTTAAGAGGTTAAATAAGTCACTCATGGACATCTCTTTTTCTCTTGTTTTACTCATTACGGGAGTTGAGATCGCTCCCGGTGTACTAATTACAGATACTTCTACATTCTGCTCATCTATTGACATTGATTCTGTTTGAATACCAGAGTCGGTATTTATTTGACTCTCGGTCTGACTGTCAGAGAGGCTGACTTCATTATTAATGCTCTTACTATTCTCCATTGTTTATTATTTTCGAAAACTTATTTCTTTACTTAAATCTTAACTAATTAATTATTTTACTCTGTTACAATCTCAATCTTGTCTATATACTGTGTACATTATTTATTCCTCCTTCACTACTTCGACCTTAAAAGCACGTTTGCATCTTTGTAGGTGTGGATTTTATTTAAAAATTTTTTAATTTATAAAATCGTCCCTGTATCGGAAGCCATTGTGAAGTTAAGAAACTCATTTAAATATATAAGATACAAATTTATTTCCACCTACCTGCAAAGTTTCTTTTATCTAGGGCCAGGATCCGGTCGCACGAACGTCGGATGCAAATGTGTTTTATAGGTTATTGAAATAAGTGACTCGACTCATTTTTGAATGAAGAGAATTTGTGATCTTTTAATTTCTTTTAAATCTTTAACAAATTTCATCCAAAATTGTTATTCATGTTTGTGCAGATTAAATTACATTTTAATAATTTCTTCTCTTGGTTGTCTGTTACATGTTAACTTATTCTATTGGCTTACCTTAATTATCACACATCAATATAACAGCCCAGCCTGCAATTTTACACACACACAGACACACAAAAATTTATAAAACCCTTAACATTTTAAAAGAATATCCATCCCTGCCGACACGTGGCGATCGCTCAAGCACTACGTTTCATTTTTGGTATTTAATTGATGTGTCCGAAAACGATATATAAGTTGGTGTCCTTCCGTTGACTCAACACTGTCACTGATTTGAAATTGTTACTTCACTTTTTTACTGGTACATTTTAAAATTCTGTATAAATAACCCTGTGGGGTTGTACCGGCCGGTACTGTCTGTGTCGAACTGGGAAGATCGGCGTAGCAGGCGCCACTAACTTGAGTGCGTCTTTGGTTGTGGAAACCAATGCCTTGTAGTTGTTCATCGCTGGTTACTTCCATCCAACACATGCAGTTGGTGTTGTGTTAATTGTATCAGGATATTGGCTAGGCACTGGCTAACGTCACGAGATGGGCGGACCTTGGTCTATACATCCGCCAGCAAGTTAGACGAAATTGAATAAAAATTGTTTCCTGGCCATTTTAGTTTTGGAAGTCAGCGTGGGTCCGCGCGCATGCTCGTGTGACGCATACGGGCGCGCTGTCACACTCTCACAAAATTCGTGGAAATGAAGGCTGGGTGAATTCTTGGTTACCGATTGCACAACGCGATATTGCGTCGCCTTTGTTAAAAACTGTTCTTACAACACATGTTCTGGTCCCGTTTGAAAATAAAATTTACAAATATTTTAATTAAGCCCCCCAAAATTAATAAAATAAAATTACCCACAAATTTGGCCCGTTACATATTATATCTTCTTTCCTTCTTAAAATCAATTATTTCCCAAGTTTAAATCTTACTTCTATAATCATTCTTGTGACATTCTTTATTAATTATACATTTTGGATCTGGTTTTATTTTTTTATCTATATTTATTTGTGAGTTTTCCCTCTTAATATTTAATTTTCCTAAACCTCCCTAACATTATAACTGGAATCGTATCGGTGGTGCACTATCGGCTTACCAAATACCGTCGTCCATTACATATTTTCTGAGATCAGAGGAACATCATCTCTGCCCAGTTAAATGATTGCTGGAATATTCTACAGTCAATCTTCATTAATAAACATCATAAGGTAGTCATCATGTGACCTTCAATAAAATAATTAATAATAATAATACTCTAGGGATTATTCACTGTACTTTAACTCAGATCATATTATTTCTTCATATTAATTCTTCCTTCTATTATATACTTCTCATCTCCAATACTTGGCTATTTTATTGACATTTATTAATTGGCTTTCTTACAGATAATTCTTAAATATTTATTTATTTTTCTTCTTTTCGTGTGATCCTTTTGACGGTCCCATTTTGGCTTCTTCATTCTCTTATTTTCCTTGGTTCATATTCCTTTATTACTAATACAGCTTGTTATGAGATTTTGGTTAGTGTTATACATTACATCATGTAATTATATTCTTCTGACACAATCATTATTATTCCTTTTACATTCTAAATTACATTTCTCACTATTATATTACATCAGATACACTCATTTTGTTTTTTGGTTTTGATGATTTTTATTAGGTTTAATCAGTGTTATTTTTTTTTCTTGCTAAATTATTTTTCTCGTTTATCTTCAATAAGTTGTTCTTATTATATTTTGAATTTTGATATTTCTTTTCCTTTCTTTTAATTCATAAAATAAAATAATTTATTTGTAATGACTTTTTATTATGTTATTTGTATTAATAATTAATACAATCTTTGTTCCATTAGTTTGCTTTAGTCCATTCCCAAAAAATCAGTCCCTTCTTTCCATATTTTTATCTTTAGTTCATCCATTGTCAAATACATAAGTTGTCCTTTTTGCCCAGACTATTATTGTTTTCAGTATGAATTCTATCCTTGTCCACTTTATCACTACTACCTTGTATTCTGATTTTACTTCCATATTCCTTAAGGAATGGAAGTATTTCTGCTGCGAAGTCTTCACTCATTTCAAGACCTACTATTGAATTTCCAATCCATTCTGTCCTAATGACATATCTTTCGATCACTCTGTATTCCAATTTTTCGACCACCAAATTTTCAATGGTATCTTCGCCTACTTTTAACACTTTATTATCTAGTTCATTAACCAAATATGTCACTGGTATATCAACTATTGATGATATAGCTGATATTTTATTATCCCTTTCTTTTTCTGATGTATTCATTTTAAATATAAATTTCCTTAAGTTTTTATTATGATTTTTTAATTCTGTTCTTTCTCTGTTATTAGCGATTGGGAGATTACGTATATTAACCAGCCCACTCCTAATCATATCTAATTCTTCCTGTGTAATTTTCTGTTTCTTGGGACGTCTTTCACCTATTTTCTTCGTCGTCTTTTCCACATACTTATTATTCTCTTTGTTTCTTTTCAGATAACAATACACTTTTGTCTTTTTTATTTTCTATTTCTTTACTACCTTTTATTTTCTGATTTACTGGTTCCCTGATTTGATCATTTGGTATTATTTCTATCTCCGTTTTGTTATAATTTATTACTTCTTCCGTTATCTTATTCAATGTTTCCACACTTTGCTTATTATCTTCTATCGTTGTCTCTATTGACTGGTTTCTGTCATTGTTTAATCCTTCCATTAACAGTCTACGATCATTTATTATTCCTTTTACCATCTGTTTACGATCATTCAACATTTCTTTTACCATATGTTTACGATCATCCAACATTTGTTTCCATGTTTCCTTATTTTCTTCAATGTTTTTACGATTAATTTCTCTGATTTCTTCCATTTGTTTCTTTAATTCCTCATTATTTCTGTCCATGTTTTCATTCAGTGTTTTATTGCTTTCTTCTATTCTTCTGAATTGCTCCATCATAATCCTCATAAATTCCTTTAAATTATCATCCATTGTTGGGTTGGTTTCTTTGGTTGGTCCCCTTGGGCATCCCTTACTATTACTTCCATTTCATTTTCTTCCTCTTCAACACTATTACTCCTTAATTCATATCGTTGCTCTGGTTTGTTAGCCATTTTACAATCTTTAACTTAATTTAATTACAAGGAAATTTTTTATGCTAATTAAATTTAACAAAATTGTGTTATTTGGTGCTAGTTTAAAGAAAATCTTTGCTTTCACGTATGGGCGCCATTATTTGTACTGTAATTATTTATACGTATGGTAATTAAAATCTGTTCCATGGTGGATCAGCCATTTATTGTGGTGTAATTTTTTATACTGATATTGTAATTGTGTAATTATGATATGTAACTACCTTTATTATATTTTTTGTTTATCAGTACATGAAAAGAATCTCTCTTTCTCAGGGTTAATGATTATTAAGCAATTAGATCTTATTTCAGATCGTATATAGTATCTTCTTTTCTTTAAACCAAACCAAATACAGTTAGTATGTAGTATTTTGAGAAATAACCATGTAAAAAATAAATACCAGACTAATGTAACTTGACTGATTCTGAATTCTTCCAG
Organism: Magicicada septendecula; assembly: GCA_034769895.1. Taxonomy (NCBI): domain Eukaryota; kingdom Metazoa; phylum Arthropoda; class Insecta; order Hemiptera; family Cicadidae; genus Magicicada; species Magicicada septendecula. Next base: position 1,218,925,125 of record CM068367.1, read on the forward strand.
CTGCCACGGGTTCACTTCTGGTTGATGTTTATTTTTTTTCAAAAGCAATATCAGGCTTGGCGATCTGTTCCTTCACACAAATTTCTTATTTTTTTCACTGCTGAATGTTGTTTTCTAGGACGACTGCAACACAGATGTCTCCTCGGAATACTTAATTATCTTTTATGGCCACTTAAACTATTCTTCAGTCCAGGATTTCCCTCTTCTATTGGCGTTCTATTATGGATATGTTTATATTTCCGTAATATTATTTATTTATTAAATATTATAATCAAAACTCTGGTATCACAAATTAAACTCCTTTACTGTATTTTCTTTTACATATGACATTACTTTTATTAAATATAATTGAAGACTCCTGACGTTACTCTTATTAAAAATAAAATTAGACTAATAAACATTTCCTTTCATCTCTATACAATACAATTTTTAACAATACAATAATACAATATTATTTCCTACTTTTAGCCTCACTAGTTGGATGCCAAATATGTAACTGTAAATAAATAATAAATTAAATTCAAAATACTGCGTATATGCCTCACATTTGAAGCACCACTTATGTAATATTAAATAAATTCAATAAAATTAAAATGGTCTGTTGCGTTTTGTTATTCTGTGTTATCCCACGTCGTTGGGTCAATTATGTACCTAATAATCAAATAATTAAATGCTGTATTGGGTTATTCTCGAGTTGTGAGCGCCAAATATGTAATTCAAAAATAAAAAATAAAAAGTTTATAAATGTTTAAATTGAATGTTGTAATAGGTAGTGTATTTAAATTCTTCCTATAACCCCTCTAGTTGTAAGCACTAATTTTCGTAATGTTCTAATATATTTACATTTTTTAATTTACCTTTAATTACTTTATTTTATTTTTCAATACAAAAATAATTCATCAAGTTTGTAGAATGTATGATTACTTTAGTAATTGATTGAAATAAATAATAATTTAAAATCTGATTATTATCGGGGCTCACTTGGTACCCTTGACCACTACCAGACTTCGCTTCCAATTCTGTCTGCAGAAGCACTCGAATTTTAATATTTTATTAATAATTCCAAATAATTACAACAACTCTGAACTCGTTTACTTCAATATTCTTTTATTATAGAATAAATAAATACTCTTTAAAAGTTATTAGTTAATTACCCGAACTGTACAATTACTCGCTCATAGGTTGGCAGTATCGACAAATTCTCAGGGACTAGGTTGATTTTTGTTTATTAATTCAACTTAAATATTATAAGGTAACAAGATTCCACCTCCAAAGAAAGACAAGTATATCATCAAAATTCACTGTGAAATATCCATAAACACAATCTTGTTAGTAATAAAAGACATAGAAGAATAAAATAAACTTAATAAATATAGAAATGAAGAGACAATATATTACTTAAAGATAATTAATATTTTCAAGGAATAAAAAGTAATCGAAACAAAAAGGGAAAGATTATAATAAATAAATAATTGGGAAATAGGGAAATAGAGAATGCAAATTTAGGAATTAAATAATGCAATTAACATGACAAAACAATAACTGACGATGACAATTATACCCAGAAGAGACGATCAAAAGAAAAATAAAATGTAAATAGGTATTAGAAAACAATTATAATGTACAAATGTTAAACTTAGTATGTAAGAAATAAAGACATTGTGTATAGCCTTAGATTAAAACTATGAGGAGGTCTGCGAACCTCAAACAGTTATTTTGTATAAGTGAACTACACACTGTGAGTAATATAAAATTACAAATATAATAATATTGAACAATAATTATAAAAGTTAGGTAGTGTAACAGTGTAAGAAGGTGAGAACAACGGTGATAGACGTTAAAAAGAAAAACAGTGTATAGTGTAAGTGAATAAACATATTTACAATATGAACATTGCATGAAACATGAAATTTATATGAAACAACTAGGTAACTCATATAGTGAGATCAAACCAAGGGTAAATAATTAAAAAATAAAGAATCTTCTGTTACAAACTTATAATATAATATAGTGATGAAGATAAAATAAGATTCTATGGAATAATATTAGTTGTACAGTGTGAAACCGAACCTGTGACCCATAAACGTATAATTGCCAAGACCTTAAATGAATGAATTAGTGTTTTAATAAAAAGGAAGGTATTGTTGGAAAAATATTGAAACTAGGCAGAACATGTCAATTTTACTGCTGGATTTTATACAAATTAAAGGCAGATACGAGACGAAATGATACAGAAAAACTATGGAAATAACTAGAATAATGCTGTTTTAATCGATGGTACAAAAAACTTGAAGTCCAGGAGTGAAGGATCAAGAAATAAATTCATAAATAAAACTCCCAGATTGGTGAGATATCTCCAATAATCAACCAAGATATTTGAAAACATTTTAACATTTCAAGATCGAGTCACAGCGATATACTATCACTAAAACTACAAAAACTTTATTATAAGAGTGAATTCTATTTGTACACAAATAATTATTAGTATTAAGAGTTTCTTTTTTAATTGTTCATTTGTTCTTTTGTTATTATCTTTTGTATTATACAACATACATCAACAACACCTAATTACCAAACATTATTTATAAATATTATGTTTTATGATATGTTTAAGATTTGTATTATACTTTGACATTACTTAGACAATAACCCTGAGATTGAGATTTTTTATGCTCTACAACAGAAATGAGTTTCAAAAAGAGTAAATAAATATAGTTGAATTCGTAAAAGAAAAATAAGGAGTTGATTATTTATTTTAGCATAAAGAGTCTACTTACATAATTGGCACCAACAACTTGGGGCAAACAACATACACAAAAGGTATACGCAGGGTGATACAATATGTTACTGGGTTCTTCTGACTACAATAATTTACTTGAAAAATGCCCTTAGTGGAGTACAAAACATAACAAATATTCGATCTATTACATAAATTAAATAATTACTTATAATTAATTAACAAACAGTTTTCGGCAGTGTATAATAATATTGTCCAGTTTCCTTCTAGGTTGACAGTGAATTCACTTCTTAATTAATTCTAAGTGTACATAAATAAATATCTTATAATTAGTCATTACAAAAGTGTTAGTGTCCAGTGGTTCAGTGATTGTTCAATTAATAAAAATAGTGTATAATTAATATTTAGTGTCACACTTAGGTTATATAGAAATAATGACTTGAGTTGATTTCACCAATTATTATACACTTTTTAAACTCTGGTAGGTTATTTTCACAATTAAATATTGTTAAATCCCTCTTCACAATTCACAAATTAAGTTACTCACTGAATTTCATAACTCACAAATGTATCTTGATCACCTAACCTGTCGGGTGTTCGATACTCGTTAATAATTTCCTGGACACAAGTAATACAGGGAGTGTGTTCTTTACTCTTCGAGGTGTAACAATCAACTAACTGGTGTGGGTTAATTTTTCTGACTTCCTGGACCAAAACTTGCAAAATTCCGATTGGTTGAAGCCCTAGGCATTGTCATTTGATGGCATCGGTTTTTTATAGTTCCAATATACCATCAAATAATTATTTTGAAACTCCCACCTTATACTAAATCTAATTTTAATTAGATGGTCATTAATAAATTCCCTTTTTTCCACTGATTATTTAGACACCTCACAAGATGGGTTTCTGTTCAGTATCTTAGAAGTTACAATTTTGGATTTTTATCAAAATTTATGTTTTATTTATAAAAGTGCCCTTTTTGTATTCTTAATGTTTTAACACAGTTCCTATTCACCTTAAATGTGATAATAACAGTTAAATACATTAATATTAGTAATGGTTACGACAAATTTTAACATAATATTATCTTATTCATACTTTAACTTCCTTAATTTCCTAATATACATTGCTTATTTAGGAAATACAATCATATTATGTATTACTTCATACTTTTTACCTTACTACAGTTCTTCTGAAACTTACTCTAATATAAATACAAATTTTATACAACAACATTTTTAAGCCATTTCTTGGTTTAGCTAGCCACTATACACTTTAACATAATAATCATAATGACCTGTTCTTTTTGTAACAGTTTATACCTAATTCTTACTAATATTAACACAAATTATAAACCATAACATTGAAATACACAGCTTTCTTTCTTTAGCAAAATAATCATCATGATCTGTTTACTTGCAACAGTTTGTTCATAATGTTTACTAATAATAATACAATTTATAAATCATATCAATTAAATAAACAGCTTTCTTTCTTTAGCATAATAATCATCATGATCTGTTTACTTGCAACAGTTTGTTCATGATGTTTACTAATATTAATACACATTAGATACTGTAACATTTAACTAAACAGTTTTTCTTCACTTAATGTAGTAATCATCATGACATGTTTCTTTGTAACCGTTTGTTCATGATGTTTACTAATAATAATACAAATTATTATATCATTACTATTATAATACAAATATAACAATATTTGAATAAACAGCTTTCTTCTTTAACATAATAATCATCATGATCTGTCCCTTATATAACAGTTTATTCATGACGTTTACTAATATTAACACAAATTATATACTATAATTCAACCAACTATATTAGTAACTCTTTAAACATATTAATTGTCCTCCTGACAAGTTCTATTTTATGTCAATCAATTTTATGTCACAGATGTTAGCTACAATACTTTGATATGGTTTTCTTTACACTTTACAATATAATATTAATTATTTATGCCTAATGTGACATGAGTCTGGCCTATTTTTAAGGTTATTATGACCTACAGCATTTAACAGAAATAAGTATTATAATGGTGTGACATTCCCTATATACTTTACTTGACTATGGTATATCATTTTTATAAACTAAAACAAACATTTTACAACATATAACTTTCGACATAAACTTAGTACGTAACTATTGTTTTGAACTTCAATTGGTTTTAATAATTAGGTTGGGTTATGCACTTTGGCATATTTCTACTCTTTAACATATATAAGTTTAATATTTATTTTGACGGAACCGTCATGTTATATTATATATATTGTATATATAATACCGGTATTATATAAGGTAACAAGATACCACCTCCAAAGAAAGACAAGTATACCATCAAAATTCACTGTGAAATATGCATAAACGCAATCTTGTTAATAATAAAAGACAAAGAAGAATAAAATAAACTTAATAAATACAGAAATGAAGAGACAAAATATTATTCAAAGATAATTAATATTTTCAAGGAATAAAAAGTAATCGAAACAAAAAGGGAAAGATTATAATAAATAAATAATTGGGAAATAGGGAAATAGAGAATGCAAATTTAGGAATTAAATAATGCAATTAACATGACAAAACAATAACTGACGATGACAATTATACCCAGAAGAGACGATCAAAAGAAAAATAAAATGTAAATAGGTATTAGAAAACAATTATAATGTACAAATGTTAAACTTAGTATGTAAGAAATAAAGACATTGTGTATAGCCTTAGATTAAAACTATGAGGAGGTCTGCGAACCTCAAACAGTTATTTTGTATAAGTGAACTACACACTGTGAGTAATATAAAATTACAAATATAATAATATTGAACAATAATTATAAAAGTTAGGTAGTGTAACAGTGTAAGAAGGTGAGAACAACGGTGATAGACGTTAAAAAGAAAAACAGTGTATAGTGTAAGTGAATAAACATATTTACAATATGAACATTGCATGAAACATGAAATTTATATGAAACAACTAGGTAACTCATATAGTGAGATCAAACCAAGGGTAAATAATTAAAAAATAAAGAATCTTCTGTTACAAACTTATAATATAATATAGTGATGAAGATAAAATAAGATTCTATGGAATAATATTAGTTGTACAGTGTGAAACCGAACCTGTGACCCATAAACGTATAATTGCCAAGACCTTAAATGAATGAATTAGTGTTTTAATAAAAAGGAAGGTATTGTTGGAAAAATATTGAAACTAGGCAGAACATGTCAATTTTACTGCTGGATTTTATACAAATTAAAGGCAGATACGAGACGAAATGATACAGAAAAACTATGGAAATAACTAGAATAATGCTGTTTTAATCGATGGTACAAAAAACTTGAAGTCCAGGAGTGAAGGATCAAGAAATAAATTCATAAATAAAACTCCCAGATTGGTGAGATATCTCCAATAATCAACCAAGATATTTGAAAACATTTTAACATTTCAAGATCGAGTCACAGCGATATACTATCACTAAAACTATAAAAACTTTATTATAAGAGTGAATTCTATTTGTACACAAATAATTATTAGTATTAAGAGTTTCTTTTTTAATTGTTCATTTGTTCTTTTGTTATTATCTTTTGTATTATACAACATACATCAACAACACCTAATTACCAAACATTATTTATAAATATTATGTTTTATGATATGTTTAAGATTTGTATTATACTTTGACATTACTTAGACAATAACCCTGAGATTGAGATTTTTTATGCTCTACAACAGAAATGAGTTTCAAAAAGAGTAAATAAATATAGTTGAATTCGTAAAAGAAAAATAAGGAGTTGATTATTTATTTTAGCATAAAGAGTCTACTTACATAATTGGCACCAACAACTTGGGGCAAACAACATACACAAAAGGTATACGCAGGGTGATACAATATGTTACTGGGTTCTTCTGACTACAATAATTTACTTGAAAAATGCCCTTAGTGGAGTACAAAACATAACAAATATTCGATCTATTACATAAATTAAATAATTACTTATAATTAATTAACAAACAGTTTTCGGCAGTGTATAATAATATTGTCCAGTTTCCTTCTAGGTTGACAGTGAATTCACTTCTTAATTAATTCTAAGTGTACATAAATAAATATCTTATAATTAGTCATTACAAAAGTGTTAGTGTCCAGTGGTTCAGTGATTGTTCAATTAATAAAAATAGTGTATAATTAATATTTAGTGTCACACTTAGGTTATATAGAAATAATGACTTGAGTTGATTTCACCAATTATTATACACTTTTTAAACTCTGGTAGGTTATTTTCACAATTAAATATTGTTAAATCCCTCTTCACAATTCACAAATTAAGTTACTCACTGAATTTCATAACTCACAAATGTATCTTGATCACCTAACCTGTCGGGTGTTCGATACTCGTTAATAATTTCCTGGACACAAGTAATACAGGGAGTGTGTTCTTTACTCTTCGAGGTGTAACAATCAACTAACTGGTGTGGGTTAATTTTTCTGACTTCCTGGACCAAAACTTGCAAAATTCCGATTGGTTGAAGCCCTAGGCATTGTCATTTGATGGCATCGGTTTTTTATAGTTCCAATATACCATCAAATAATTATTTTGAAACTCCCACCTTATACTAAATCTAATTTTAATTAGATGGTCATTAATAAATTCCCTTTTTTCCACTGATTATTTAGACACCTCACAAGATGGGTTTCTGTTCAGTATCTTAGAAGTTACAATTTTGGATTTTTATCAAAATTTATGTTTTATTTATAAAAGTGCCCTTTTTGTATTCTTAATGTTTTAACACAGTTCCTATTCACCTTAAATGTGATAATAACAGTTAAATACATTAATATTAGTAATGGTTACGACAAATTTTAACATAATATTATCTTATTCATACTTTAACTTCCTTAATTTCCTAATATACATTGCTTATTTAGGAAATACAATCATATTATGTATTACTTCATACTTTTTACCTTACTACAGTTCTTCTGAAACTTACTCTAATATAAATACAAATTTTATACAACAACATTTTTAAGCCATTTCTTGGTTTAGCTAGCCACTATACACTTTAACATAATAATCATAATGACCTGTTCTTTTTGTAACAGTTTATACCTAATTCTTACTAATATTAACACAAATTATAAACCATAACATTGAAATACACAGCTTTCTTTCTTTAGCAAAATAATCATCATGATCTGTTTACTTGCAACAGTTTGTTCATAATGTTTACTAATAATAATACAATTTATAAATCATATCAATTAAATAAACAGCTTTCTTTCTTTAGCATAATAATCATCATGATCTGTTTACTTGCAACAGTTTGTTCATGATGTTTACTAATATTAATACACATTAGATACTGTAACATTTAACTAAACAGTTTTTCTTCACTTAATGTAGTAATCATCATGACATGTTTCTTTGTAACCGTTTGTTCATGATGTTTACTAATAATAATACAAATTATTATATCATTACTATTATAATACAAATATAACAATATTTGAATAAACAGCTTTCTTCTTTAACATAATAATCATCATGATCTGTCCCTTATATAACAGTTTATTCATGACGTTTACTAATATTAACACAAATTATATACTATAATTCAACCAACTATATTAGTAACTCTTTAAACATATTAATTGTCCTCCTGACAAGTTCTATTTTATGTCAATCAATTTTATGTCACAGATGTTAGCTACAATACTTTGATATGGTTTTCTTTACACTTTACAATATAATATTAATTATTTATGCCTAATGTGACATGAGTCTGGCCTATTTTTAAGGTTATTATGACCTACAGCATTTAACAGAAATAAGTATTATAATGGTGTGACATTCCCTATATACTTTACTTGACTATGGTATATCATTTTTATAAACTAAAACAAACATTTTACAACATATAACTTTCGACATAAACTTAGTACTTAACTATTGTTTTGAACTTCAATTGGTTTTAATAATTAGGTTGGGTTATGCACTTTGGCATATTTCTACTCTTTAACATATATAAGTTTAATATTTATTTTGACGGAACCGTCATGTTATATTATATATATTGTATATATAATACCGGTATTATATAAGGTAACAAGATACCACCTCCAAAGAAAGACAAGTATACCATCAAAATTCACTGTGAAATATGCATAAACGCAATCTTGTTAATAATAAAAGACAAAGAAGAATAAAATAAACTTAATAAATACAGAAATGAAGAGACAAAATATTATTCAAAGATAATTAATATTTTCAAGGAATAAAAAGTAATCGAAACAAAAAGGGAAAGATTATAATGAATAAATAATTGGGAAATAGGGAAATAGAGAATGCAAATTTAGGAATTAAATAATGCAATTAACATGACAAAACAATAACTGACGATGACAATTATACCCAGAAGAGACGATCAAAAGAAAAATAAAATGTAAATAGGTATTAGAAAACAATTATAATGTACAAATGTTAAACTTAGTATGTAAGAAATAAAGACATTGTGTATAGCCTTAGATTAAAACTATGAGGAGGTCTGCGAACCTCAAACAGTTATTTTGTATAAGTGAACTACACACTGTGAGTAATATAAAATTACAAATATAATAATATTGAACAATAATTATAAAAGTTAGGTAGTGTAACAGTGTAAGAAGGTGAGAACAACGGTGATAGACGTTAAAAAGAAAAACAGTGTATAGTGTAAGTGAATAAACATATTTACAATATGAACATTGCATGAAACATGAAATTTATATGAAACAACTAGGTAACTCATATAGTGAGATCAAACCAAGGGTAAATAATTAAAAAATAAAGAATCTTCTGTTACAAACTTATAATATAATATAGTGATGAAGATAAAATAAGATTCTATGGAATAATATTAGTTGTACAGTGTGAAACCGAACCTGTGACCCATAAACGTATAATTGCCAAGACCTTAAATGAATGAATTAGTGTTTTAATAAAAAGGAAGGTATTGTTGGAAAAATATTGAAACTAGGCAGAACATGTCAATTTTACTGCTGGATTTTATACAAATTAAAGGCAGATACGAGACGAAATGATACAGAAAAACTATGGAAATAACTAGAATAATGCTGTTTTAATCGATGGTACAAAAAACTTGAAGTCCAGGAGTGAAGGATCAAGAAATAAATTCATAAATAAAACTCCCAGATTGGTGAGATATCTCCAATAATCAACCAAGATATTTGAAAACATTTTAACATTTCAAGATCGAGTCACAGCGATATACTATCACTAAAACTATAAAAACTTTATTATAAGAGTGAATTCTATTTGTACACAAATAATTATTAGTATTAAGAGTTTCTTTTTTAATTGTTCATTTGTTCTTTTGTTATTATCTTTTGTATTATACAACATACATCAACAACACCTAATTACCAAACATTATTTATAAATATTATGTTTTATGATATGTTTAAGATTTGTATTATACTTTGACATTACTTAGACAATAACCCTGAGATTGAGATTTTTTATGCTCTACAACAGAAATGAGTTTCAAAAAGAGTAAATAAATATAGTTGAATTCGTAAAAGAAAAATAAGGAGTTGATTATTTATTTTAGCATAAAGAGTCTACTTACATAATTGGCACCAACAACTTGGGGCAAACAACATACACAAAAGGTATACGCAGGGTGATACAATATGTTACTGGGTTCTTCTGACTACAATAATTTACTTGAAAAATGCCCTTAGTGGAGTACAAAACATAACAAATATTCGATCTATTACATAAATTAAATAATTACTTATAATTAATTAACAAACAGTTTTCGGCAGTGTATAATAATATTGTCCAGTTTCCTTCTAGGTTGACAGTGAATTCACTTCTTAATTAATTCTAAGTGTACATAAATAAATATCTTATAATTAGTCATTACAAAAGTGTTAGTGTCCAGTGGTTCAGTGATTGTTCAATTAATAAAAATAGTGTATAATTAATATTTAGTGTCACACTTAGGTTATATAGAAATAATGACTTGAGTTGATTTCACCAATTATTATACACTTTTTAAACTCTGGTAGGTTATTTTCACAATTAAATATTGTTAAATCCCTCTTCACAATTCACAAATTAAGTTACTCACTGAATTTCATAACTCACAAATGTATCTTGATCACCTAACCTGTCGGGTGTTCGATACTCGTTAATAATTTCCTGGACACAAGTAATACAGGGAGTGTGTTCTTTACTCTTCGAGGTGTAACAATCAACTAACTGGTGTGGGTTAATTTTTCTGACTTCCTGGACCAAAACTTGCAAAATTCCGATTGGTTGAAGCCCTAGGCATTGTCATTTGATGGCATCGGTTTTTTATAGTTCCAATATACCATCAAATAATTATTTTGAAACTCCCACCTTATACTAAATCTAATTTTAATTAGATGGTCATTAATAAATTCCCTTTTTTCCACTGATTATTTAGACACCTCACAAGATGGGTTTCTGTTCAGTATCTTAGAAGTTACAATTTTGGATTTTTATCAAAATTTATGTTTTATTTATAAAAGTGCCCTTTTTGTATTCTTAATGTTTTAACACAGTTCCTATTCACCTTAAATGTGATAATAACAGTTAAATACATTAATATTAGTAATGGTTACGACAAATTTTAATATAATATTATCTTATTCATACTTTAACTTCCTTAATTTCCTAATATACATTGCTTATTTAGGAAATACAATCATATTATGTATTACTTCATACTTTTTACCTTACTACAGTTCTTCTGAAACTTACTCTAATATAAATACAAATTTTATACAACAACATTTTTAAGCCATTTCTTGGTTTAGCTAGCCACTATACACTTTAACATAATAATCATAATGACCTGTTCTTTTTGTAACAGTTTATACCTAATTCTTACTAATATTAACACAAATTATAAACCATAACATTGAAATACACAGCTTTCTTTCTTTAGCAAAATAATCATCATGATCTGTTTACTTGCAACAGTTTGTTCATAATGTTTACTAATAATAATACAATTTATAAATCATATCAATTAAATAAACAGCTTTCTTTCTTTAGCATAATAATCATCATGATCTGTTTACTTGCAACAGTTTGTTCATGATGTTTACTAATATTAATACACATTAGATACTGTAAAATTTAACTAAACAGTTTTTCTTCACTTAATGTAGTAATCATCATGACATGTTTCTTTGTAACCGTTTGTTCATGATGTTTACTAATAATAATACAAATTATTATATCATTACTATTATAATACAAATATAACAATATTTGAATAAACAGCTTTCTTCTTTAACATAATAATCATCATGATCTGTCCCTTATATAACAGTTTATTCATGACGTTTACTAATATTAACACAAATTATATACTATAATTCAACCAACTATATTAGTAACTCTTTAAACATATTAATTGTCCTCCTGACAAGTTCTATTTTATGTCAATCAATTTTATGTCACAGATGTTAGCTACAATACTTTGATATGGTTTTCTTTACACTTTACAATATAATATTAATTATTTATGCCTAATGTGACATGAGTCTGGCCTATTTTTAAGGTTATTATGACCTACAGCATTTAACAGAAATAAGTATTATAATGGTGTGACATTCCCTATATACTTTACTTGACTATGGTATATCATTTTTATAAACTAAAACAAACATTTTACAACATATAACTTTCGACATAAACTTAGTACTTAACTATTGTTTTGAACTTCAATTGGTTTTAATAATTAGGTTGGGTTATGCACTTTGGCATATTTCTACTCTTTAACATATATAAGTTTAATATTTATTTTGACGGAACCGTCATGTTATATTATATATATTGTATATATAATACCGGTATTATATAAGGTAACAAGATACCACCTCCAAAGAAAGACAAGTATACCATCAAAATTCACTGTGAAATATGCATAAACGCAATCTTGTTAATAATAAAAGACAAAGAAGAATAAAATAAACTTAATAAATACAGAAATGAAGAGACAAAATATTATTCAAAGATAATTAATATTTTCAAGGAATAAAAAGTAATCGAAACAAAAAGGGAAAGATTATAATAAATAAATAATTGGGAAATAGGGAAATAGAGAATGCAAATTTAGGAATTAAATAATGCAATTAACATGACAAAACAATAACTGACGATGACAATTATACCCAGAAGAGACGATCAAAAGAAAAATAAAATGTAAATAGGTATTAGAAAACAATTATAATGTACAAATGTTAAACTTAGTATGTAAGAAATAAAGACATTGTGTATAGCCTTAGATTAAAACTATGAGGAGGTCTGCGAACCTCAAACAGTTATTTTGTATAAGTGAACTACACACTGTGAGTAATATAAAATTACAAATATAATAATATTGAACAATAATTATAAAAGTTAGGTAGTGTAACAGTGTAAGAAGGTGAGAACAACGGTGATAGACGTTAAAAAGAAAAACAGTGTATAGTGTAAGTGAATAAACATATTTACAATATGAACATTGCATGAAACATGAAATTTGTATGAAACAACTAGGTAACTCATATAGTGAGATCAAACCAAGGGTAAATAATTAAAAAATAAAGAATCTTCTGTTACAAACTTATAATATAATATAGTGATGAAGATAAAATAAGATTCTATGGAATAATATTAGTTGTACAGTGTGAAACCGAACCTGTGACCCATAAACGTATAATTGCCAAGACCTTAAATGAATGAATTAGTGTTTTAATAAAAAGGAAGGTATTGTTGGAAAAATATTGAAACTAGGCAGAACATGTCAATTTTACTGCTGGATTTTATGCAAATTAAAGGCAGATACGAGACGAAATGATACAGAAAAACTATGGAAATAACTAGAATAATGCTGTTTTAATCGATGGTACAAAAAACTTGAAGTCCAGGAGTGAAGGATCAAGAAATAAATTCATAAATAAAACTCCCAGATTGGTGAGATATCTCCAATAATCAACCAAGATATTTGAAAACATTTTAACATTTCAAGATCGAGTCACAGCGATATACTATCACTAAAACTATAAAAACTTTATTATAAGAGTGAATTCTATTTGTACACAAATAATTATTAGTATTAAGAGTTTCTTTTTTAATTGTTCATTTGTTCTTTTGTTATTATCTTTTGTATTATACAACATACATCAACAACACCTAATTACCAAACATTATTTATAAATATTATGTTTTATGATATGTTTAAGATTTGTATTATACTTTGACATTACTTAGACAATAACCCTGAGATTGAGATTTTTTATGCTCTACAACAGAAATGAGTTTCAAAAAGAGTAAATAAATATAGTTGAATTCGTAAAAGAAAAATAAGGAGTTGATTATTTATTTTAGCATAAAGAGTCTACTTACATAATTGGCACCAACAACTTGGGGCAAACAACATACACAAAAGGTATACGCAGGGTGATACAATATGTTACTGGGTTCTTCTGACTACAATAATTTACTTGAAAAATGCCCTTAGTGGAGTACAAAACATAACAAATATTCGATCTATTACATAAATTAAATAATTACTTATAATTAATTAACAAACAGTTTTCGGCAGTGTATAATAATATTGTCCAGTTTCCTTCTAGGTTGACAGTGAATTCACTTCTTAATTAATTCTAAGTGTACATAAATAAATATCTTATAATTAGTCATTACAAAAGTGTTAGTGTCCAGTGGTTCAGTGATTGTTCAATTAATAAAAATAGTGTATAATTAATATTTAGTGTCACACTTAGGTTATATAGAAATAATGACTTGAGTTGATTTCACCAATTATTATACACTTTTTAAACTCTGGTAGGTTATTTTCACAATTAAATATTGTTAAATCCCTCTTCACAATTCACAAATTAAGTTACTCACTGAATTTCATAACTCACAAATGTATCTTGATCACCTAACCTGTCGGGTGTTCGATACTCGTTAATAATTTCCTGGACACAAGTAATACAGGGAGTGTGTTCTTTACTCTTCGAGGTGTAACAATCAACTAACTGGTGTGGGTTAATTTTTCTGACTTCCTGGACCAAAACTTGCAAAATTCCGATTGGTTGAAGCCCTAGGCATTGTCATTTGATGGCATCGGTTTTTTATAGTTCCAATATACCATCAAATAATTATTTTGAAACTCCCACCTTATACTAAATCTAATTTTAATTAGATGGTCATTAATAAATTCCCTTTTTTCCACTGATTATTTAGACACCTCACAAGATGGGTTTCTGTTCAGTATCTTAGAAGTTACAATTTTGGATTTTTATCAAAATTTATGTTTTATTTATAAAAGTGCCCTTTTTGTATTCTTAATGTTTTAACACAGTTCCTATTCACCTTAAATGTGATAATAACAGTTAAATACATTAATATTAGTAATGGTTACGACAAATTTTAACATAATATTATCTTATTCATACTTTAACTTCCTTAATTTCCTAATATACATTGCTTATTTAGGAAATACAATCATATTATGTATTACTTCATACTTTTTACCTTACTACAGTTCTTCTGAAACTTACTCTAATATAAATACAAATTTTATACAACAACATTTTTAAGCCATTTCTTGGTTTAGCTAGCCACTATACACTTTAACATAATAATCATAATGACCTGTTCTTTTTGTAACAGTTTATACCTAATTCTTACTAATATTAACACAAATTATAAACCATAACATTGAAATACACAGCTTTCTTTCTTTAGCAAAATAATCATCATGATCTGTTTACTTGCAACAGTTTGTTCATAATGTTTACTAATAATAATACAATTTATAAATCATATCAATTAAATAAACAGCTTTCTTTCTTTAGCATAATAATCATCATGATCTGTTTACTTGCAACAGTTTGTTCATGATGTTTACTAATATTAATACACATTAGATACTGTAACATTTAACTAAACAGTTTTTCTTCACTTAATGTAGTAATCATCATGACATGTTTCTTTGTAACCGTTTGTTCATGATGTTTACTAATAATAATACAAATTATTATATCATTACTATTATAATACAAATATAACAATATTTGAATAAACAGCTTTCTTCTTTAACATAATAATCATCATGATCTGTCCCTTATATAACAGTTTATTCATGACGTTTACTAATATTAACACAAATTATATACTATAATTCAACCAACTATATTAGTAACTCTTTAAACATATTAATTGTCCTCCTGACAAGTTCTATTTTATGTCAATCAATTTTATGTCACAGATGTTAGCTACAATACTTTGATATGGTTTTCTTTACACTTTACAATATAATATTAATTATTTATGCCTAATGTGACATGAGTCTGGCCTATTTTTAAGGTTATTATGACCTACAGCATTTAACAGAAATAAGTATTATAATGGTGTGACATTCCCTATATACTTTACTTGACTATGGTATATCATTTTTATAAACTAAAACAAACATTTTACAACATATAACTTTCGACATAAACTTAGTACTTAACTATTGTTTTGAACTTCAATTGGTTTTAATAATTAGGTTGGGTTATGCACTTTGGCATATTTCTACTCTTTAACATATATAAGTTTAATATTTATTTTGACGGAACCGTCATGTTATATTATATATATTGTATATATAATACCGGTATTATATAAGGTAACAAGATACCACCTCCAAAGAAAGACAAGTATACCATCAAAATTCACTGTGAAATATGCATAAACGCAATCTTGTTAATAATAAAAGACAAAGAAGAATAAAATAAACTTAATAAATACAGAAATGAAGAGACAAAATATCATTCAAAGATAATTAATATTTTCAAGGAATAAAAAGTAATCGAAACAAAAAGGGAAAGATTATAATAAATAAATAATTGGGAAATAGGGAAATAGAGAATGCAAATTTAGGAATTAAATAATGCAATTAACATGACAAAACAATAACTGACGATGACAATTATACCCAGAAGAGACGATCAAAAGAAAAATAAAATGTAAATAGGTATTAGAAAACAATTATAATGTACAAATGTTAAACTTAGTATGTAAGAAATAAAGACATTGTGTATAGCCTTAGATTAAAACTATGAGGAGGTCTGCGAACCTCAAACAGTTATTTTGTATAAGTGAACTACACACTGTGAGTAATATAAAATTACAAATATAATAATATTGAACAATAATTATAAAAGTTAGGTAGTGTAACAGTGTAAGAAGGTGAGAACAACGGTGATAGACGTTAAAAAGAAAAACAGTGTATAGTGTAAGTGAATAAACATATTTACAATATGAACATTGCATGAAACATGAAATTTATATGAAACAACTAGGTAACTCATATAGTGAGATCAAACCAAGGGTAAATAATTAAAAAATAAAGAATCTTCTGTTACAAACTTATAATATAATATAGTGATGAAGATAAAATAAGATTCTATGGAATAATATTAGTTGTACAGTGTGAAACCGAACCTGTGACCCATAAACGTATAATTGCCAAGACCTTAAATGAATGAATTAGTGTTTTAATAAAAAGGAAGGTATTGTTGGAAAAATATTGAAACTAGGCAGAACATGTCAATTTTACTGCTGGATTTTATACAAATTAAAGGCAGATACGAGACGAAATGATACAGAAAAACTATGGAAATAACTAGAATAATGCTGTTTTAATCGATGGTACAAAAAACTTGAAGTCCAGGAGTGAAGGATCAAGAAATAAATTCATAAATAAAACTCCCAGATTGGTGAGATATCTCCAATAATCAACCAAGATATTTGAAAACGTTTTTAACATTTCAAGATCGAGTCACAGCGATATACTATCACTAAAACTATAAAAACTTTATTATAAGAGTGAATTCTATTTGTACACAAATAATTATTAGTATTAAGAGTTTCTTTTTTAATTGTTCATTTGTTCTTTTGTTATTATCTTTTGTATTATACAACATTCATCAACAACACCTAATTACCAAACATTATTTATAAATATTATGTTTTATGATATGTTTAAGATTTGTATTATACTTTGACATTACTTAGACAATAACCCTGAGATTGAGATTTTTTATGCTCTACAACAGAAATGAGTTTCAAAAAGAGTAAATAAATATAGTTGAATTCGTAAAAGAAAAATAAGGAGTTGATTATTTATTTTAGCATAAAGAGTCTACTTACATAATTGGCACCAACAACTTGGGGCAAACAACATACACAAAAGGTATACGCAGGGTGATACAATATGTTACTGGGTTCTTCTGACTACAATAATTTACTTGAAAAATGCCCTTAGTGGAGTACAAAACATAACAAATATTCGATCTATTACATAAATTAAATAATTACTTATAATTAATTAACAAACAGTTTTCGGCAGTGTATAATAATATTGTCCAGTTTCCTTCTAGGTTGACAGTGAATTCACTTCTTAATTAATTCTAAGTGTACATAAATAAATATCTTATAATTAGTCATTACAAAAGTGTTAGTGTCCAGTGGTTCAGTGATTGTTCAATTAATAAAAATAGTGTATAATTAATATTTAGTGTCACACTTAGGTTATATAGAAATAATGACTTGAGTTGATTTCACCAATTATTATACACTTTTTAAACTCTGGTAGGTTATTTTCACAATTAAATATTGTTAAATCCCTCTTCACAATTCACAAATTAAGTTACTCACTGAATTTCATAACTCACAAATGTATCTTGATCACCTAACCTGTCGGGTGTTCGATACTCGTTAATAATTTCCTGGACACAAGTAATACAGGGAGTGTGTTCTTTACTCTTCGAGGTGTAACAATCAACTAACTGGTGTGGGTTAATTTTTCTGACTTCCTGGACCAAAACTTGCAAAATTCCGATTGGTTGAAGCCCTAGGCATTGTCATTTGATGGCATCGGTTTTTTATAGTTCCAATATACCATCAAATAATTATTTTGAAACTCCCACCTTATACTAAATCTAATTTTAATTAGATGGTCATTAATAAATTCCCTTTTTTCCACTGATTATTTAGACACCTCACAAGATGGGTTTCTGTTCAGTATCTTAGAAGTTACAATTTTGGATTTTTATCAAAATTTATGTTTTATTTATAAAAGTGCCCTTTTTGTATTGTTAATGTTTTAACACAGTTCCTATTCACCTTAAATGTGATAATAACAGTTAAATACATTAATATTAGTAATGGTTATGACAAATTTTAACATAATATTATCTTATTCATACTTTAACTTCCTTAATTTCCTAATATACATTGCTTATTTAGGAAATACAATCATATTATGTATTACTTCATACTTTTTACCTTACTACAGTTCTTCTGAAACTTACTCTAATATAAATACAAATTTTATACAACAACATTTTTAAGCCATTTCTTGGTTTAGCTAGCCACTATACACTTTAACATAATAATCATAATGACCTGTTCTTTTTGTAACAGTTTATACCTAATTCTTACTAATATTAACACAAATTATAAACCATAACATTGAAATACACAGCTTTCTTTCTTTAGCAAAATAATCATCATGATCTGTTTACTTGCAACAGTTTGTTCATAATGTTTACTAATAATAATACAATTTATAAATCATATCAATTAAATAAACAGCTTTCTTTCTTTAGCATAATAATCATCATGATCTGTTTACTTGCAACAGTTTGTTCATGATGTTTACTAATATTAATACACATTAGATACTGTAACATTTAACTAAACAGTTTTTCTTCACTTAATGTAGTAATCATCATGACATGTTTCTTTGTAACCGTTTGTTCATGATGTTTACTAATAATAATACAAATTATTATATCATTACTATTATAATACAAATATAACAATATTTGAATAAACAGCTTTCTTCTTTAACATAATAATCATCATGATCTGTCC
This sequence comes from Magicicada septendecula, assembly GCA_034769895.1. Lineage (NCBI taxonomy): Eukaryota > Metazoa > Arthropoda > Insecta > Hemiptera > Cicadidae > Magicicada > Magicicada septendecula. Next base: position 1,218,944,831 of record CM068367.1, read on the forward strand.
CTTATATAACAGTTTATTCATGACGTTTACTAATATTAACACAAATTATATACTATAATTCAACCAACTATATTAGTAACTCTTTAAACATATTAATTGTCCTCCTGACAAGTTCTATTTTATGTCAATCAATTTTATGTCACAGATGTTTGCTACAATACTTTGATATGGTTTTCTTTACACTTTACAATATAATATTAATTATTTATGCCTAATGTGACATGAGTCTGGCCTATTTTTAAGGTTATTATGACCTACAGCATTTAACAGAAATAAGTATTATAATGGTGTGACATTCCCTATATACTTTACTTGACTATGGTATATCATTTTTATAAACTAAAACAAACATTTTACAACATATAACTTTCGACATAAACTTAGTACTTAACTATTGTTTTGAACTTCAATTGGTTTTAATAATTAGGTTGGGTTATGCACTTTGGCATATTTCTACTCTTTAACATATATAAGTTTAATATTTATTTTGACGGAACCGTCATGTTATATTATATATATTGTATATATAATACCGGTATTATATAAGGTAACAAGATACCACCTCCAAAGAAAGACAAGTATACCATCAAAATTCACTGTGAAATATGCATAAATGCAATCT